>OZ026500.1:14327592-14927592 GCA_964019985.1 Aurelia sp. 4 Dawson et al 2005 | reverse complement strand
CCTGCTTTTTCAAAACTTTGTCGAAGGAGAAAATGTAAGAAAATAGGACATGCGGCTCGAAATCAGAACGCTATGAAAATGGAGGAAGGGGAACTGAGATATAATCTCTTTGTTTCATCAAAGAAGAGAAACGATGAATCAAAACAAAAGTCGAAAAAGAGCAAAGAAGACAAGGAATATTACTGGCATGGAACAGTAAAACCCGAAACAAGACAGTTGCCTACAGACCCGTCTGAGCAGATAAGAAAATTAGGACGAATCTCTAATATCATGCCGGTCAGTTTTGAAGAATCAACTTCAGAAGGTGGAGTAGGGCAAGTGGTTGGAGACTTGAACAACATTGCAAGTTTTGGCTCTCCATCGAAAGAAATACCTTTTGGTGATGAAAGTTCTGACAACAATGACCCTGCTGCAGCTCTGAAAGAGTACAAAGAAGAAATTGAAACGATAGAAAGCGGCAAGCATAATAAACCTGCTGTGAATAAAATTGATGAGAATGATATTTCATCAACATCCTTCTTTTCTGCCTCCAAATCGAACAGTGGCACTTTGAAAGATTTAGAGAAAGAGGGAATGGACCCTGAGTCAAATAAAATGGTCAAAGCAGCACTGAACCAGATTGACTCCAAAGAAATTGAAAATATGAAAGGATTTGTTGATACAGATAAAACAAAAACGATGGCTCTGTTCGATCCAAATTCACTCAAGCCAAAGCTGGAGGAGTTTGATCAAGACAGTTTGAAGGAGGATAGCACTGGAAGCGAGACTGAGCCAGGAAATGAGCACGAGACTGCTAGTGACAATGAGGTCGTCAATGCTATAGAGGCAGCAAGAATGAGTGGAAGGCCTCATAAGAAACACAAAATGAAGATAGTACTGCATTTACCGGACGAAATCGAGGGAGGGTCTCAAGAAATTCGCGGAAAGGGCTCTGAAGCCATTGGAACTATTAAGGACATTAGCATGGAGTATATCAAGAACAAGAAGGAATCAGGCTTGGGAAAGGAGTTAGCGGAAGACGATGAGGATACCTTGGAAGGGATTTTGTCAAAACCAACCGCAAGATTAGAACAGTTTCATCCATCCACAACCGTCACGGGCAGTGACTTCGTGCCGGATACGGTAATGGGGAAGGAAAGTAATGAATGGGATGCTAAAGATATCGAGGACAAGGAATCTGCTTCTTTGAAAGAAGATGCTTCAGATCAAGGCCGAGAAAGAAATGACAACGAGCCTGTTGATACCTTGAAGAGTAATAAAATATTAAGTATGATAAAGAATAATGAAGAATTTCTGCAGAAGACTCTTGGCAGACATGGAAGTGGAGAAATGACTGGAGTTGGTAATGAAGGGATGGAAAGATTTGTTGGCAAAGCAAATGATGACCTAGGTGATTCAGAAGGCAGCTCTTCACAGAAGGGATATGAGCGGCCTATGGGAAAGTCAGTTGCAAGCATCCTTAAAAACAAGCAGCGTAGGAAGAATAAAAATAAGAGTAAACAGGATAAACAAAAACAAGACATGGAACTTGCAATGCATGAAACTGCAACACCTAATATTTTCGCCGACCAAATTGATTATGAGCACAGAAGTAGGGAGGTATCGCAAGAAATGCCAACTGAAACTGTCAGTCAAATCAAGCAGATCCTCAGTGCAGATGAACATTTAATGCCAATCAATTTTCTACTTGAAGATCAAAAAGCCCTTGGTAAACCTGGAATAGGACCTATGGCTGTGAAAAATATGAAGAATAGAAAGGCACCAACGAAGCCTGGATCGAAAACGGCAAAGGTCACCAAAGCTTCAAGTAAAAAACCGCCAAGTAGTGAATTTGCAACGCTCAGTGCAGATAACCCCTTATCAATGCTAAGTCCACACATTCCATTAGCAAGCTTTGATCATCACTATCCACCATTAGGAGGGTTGCCTCCTCAATCTCATAAGCTACGCATACAAGGAGGTACTATACAAGGTGGCTCACTCTCTGGAGGGTTTATTTCTGGAGGAGTCGTGAAAGGGGGTGATATCGAAGGGGGTGCAATCCTTGGTGGTAAAGTTCTTGGAGGGGTCTTCAAAGATGGCCGGATGGAAGAGGGAATATTGTATAATGGAACTGTCGAAGGCGGATTGATTCAAGGAGGAAAGATTTATGGAGGTGAAATTAAATCAGGAGTAATGAAAGGTGGAAAGCTTAAAGGTGGTGCAATCTTAGGAGGGAGACTATCTGGTGGAGAAATGGACGGCGGATTTCTGCGATCTGGTGAAATAAGAGGCGGGACTTTGAAGAGTGGAAGTGTTGAGGGTGGTCTACTAAAAGGGGGGACGATTGAGGGAGGACATTTGCTTGGTGGTGTTATGCTTGGTGGTAAACTAAAAGGGGGTGTTGTTAGATCAGGGGTCATCAGAGGTGGAGTTATTGAAGGAGGGGTAGTCGATGGGGGTGTAATTGAAGATGGGGTTGTTATCAAAGGAGGGGTTGTAAGGGGGACATTCCCAAGGAATGTTACTGCCATGATGAACGAAAGTGCACTTGATACAGACAGTGGCTCAGATGAGGGCAAGGAAAGCGTAAGTGGCAAGGAAAAATCGGATTTGACAGCAAAGGAGACCGAAGCTGTGGAGAGCATAAAGCCTACAACTGCGCAAATGTATAAGATAAACGTTGATCCATCAACAACTGAACATCTTATCGAACAAAGTATCCCTGCTGATAGTGGTGCCAAAAACCATGACGATTCTCAGAGCAATTCAGACAAGCCAACCGATCCACCACACATAAACATAATAGGTGCTCCAGAAAGCTGGCCAGTTGAAAACAAGGACAAAGGCAAGCAATCTGATTTGGAAAAGCCTAAAGTTGCCCCAGTAACATACTCAAGTGCTGCCCCGCAGAAGCCGAAACCTGCAGCGGCGAAACCAGAACCACACCAAGGAGGCGGCAGTAAAGTGGCCCCTGAAAGTAAGCTGAAACTCTATTTGGATAATTTGGAGAAAACAAAAGCAGAAGAAGTGAAGCCGTTAGTACTTCAGAATAATAATGCAGATGAGTTTATCCAGCTTGCGAGGGACAGATCAAATGCTGCTGCGAAGTCTGTTATGTTCAGAAGACCAACGCCATCATCATTTCATTTAGTAAGAACATCAGGGAATGGCTATGTCAAGAATTATGGAACAACGACGAGAGCCACGATAGGTAAGATGTTCTTTTAATTAAAACTCGTCTGTTTAGTTACTGTTCAATCTATGATTGATTGATTTGATTGATTGATTGATTGATTGATTAATTGATTGATTGGTTGATTGTGACTGACGGATTGACTGCGTAGACGTATTTTCTCCAAAAATGCTTGGATAAGTCAGTAGCACAAAAATTTTGTTAGTTTCACATAAAAATTTCAGCTTTTTAGTACCAAAAGTTTCTTACAATGTTTCTTATCTTTTGGATGCACATAGTTTTCTGCCACTGTCACGTTTTTCTTTCTGGACAAACAAAGCTAATATTTAGCAAGAAAGAGAGTTCATTTTAGCCTGTGTTTCAGAGATCATGGATGTAACTCAAAAATGAAGGCCTGCAGCCAGGGCCGCCGAGAGCGAGGCCGGGGCCCCGGGGCAGCTTATGGACACGGGCCCCTTGCTTGACACTTGCACTGAACATAATTTCCAGAATTTAAAAATTGTAGTGGATCTTTTTGTCGGATGTTGAGACTGAAGTGCCACACAATGTTTCCCTGAGATTTCTTGTTCAAATGCATATTAAGAACATTTATAAAAAAGTTTTAACTTTCTAACAGAGTGTATTTTTTCGAAAACATCAGCAATGGCATGAGCAATAGTTCCTTTTGCTTAGTCTCAAGATGATTTAACGAAACAACTTTGCAATAAATTAACGCATTATTCTCCCATGCATTTTCTTACATTCCGTCTAAAACTTACAGTACGTATTGCTAAATTACTCTCCTTGTAGGGTACTTTTTAATAACTAGGGCAAGGCCACTGGGAGCAAAAACTATGTCTATTTCATGACTATTATCCTATCACATGAAAATAGAAAAGGGACATCAAGCTACCCGTAACTGCTACAAAAGGAAGCACACCTAATAAAGGGGCCGTGGTGGCTGTGTGATTTAAAACCGAGTTTAAAATTTTCTAGATCAAACACGAAGTTAAAGGCAAATATGTTTGTTTGGACAATCGGGGAAATCTTTTCTACGATACCATACATTAAAATCTGAATTAGGAACTTGTTTGAAAGATGCGATGTCGAAGTGTTTGTAATAACGCAGAAACTCCTGTGAGAAGATCTCTACATGGTACTTCAAAAGGAGGGCAGGACAACAAAAAGTGCATTCGAGACGGTGCACTCCCGCGCATTCTAAGTTGGAATCCTAAACGTTTCTTTGGTAGAACACGGCGTATCTTATCTTAGTAGGAGTCCCTCACTCGTATTTTTATAGTAATCCAGAACCCTATGCCTTGGCAAAGCTATTTGTTAGTCATTGCTTTTTTTACGTTCTACTTTAATCAAAATGCATCGACATCTTCAGAATAGTTATAGTACAAATATATTATCGGTGATCTAACCTATTCCATATTTTCTCAAACAGACCTTTTTAGCTATTCTAAACAAGAATCTGAATCGAACAAGAGAATTTTCAAATGTTCAATATGGTTAAAGGTGCTCCAACTCAACCGAGCCTTTTGCATAAAAATGTGTGAAATATGGCTCGAGGTCGTATAAATATCTTTTCTGGAGTAGCTAAAAGGTCTTTGTGGATAGTCTACGTCTAAGTAAACCGTTTAACTGCAAGAAATGAAATCATGTTAAACAAGACATTTGTAGGTCATTTTCTGTGTATTGTCAAATAGGCAAAGAATTTTGCCGGCACGTTCGTTATTGAGCGCTAAGAAGTCCTAAAATGTCTATAGATTCACTTTGCGAGCCTTTTTAGTGCAAAGGTATTAATTACGCTACTGAAGTCAATTTTTCGCGTAAGTTCGCTCTCGATGCTTAGAATAGCTAAGTCGTTCAATCTTTCATGTGTCATTGTACTCCGCAAAAAGTTTTTGATGAGCTTGAGCTTGCTGAAAGATCCTTCTGCTGAAGCAACTGTAACTGGCAATGTACAAAATATCCTCAAGGCAATGCATACGTTTGGGAATATCTCGCCAAGCTTGAATTTGCTGATTTTGTTCAAGAGGCTGAATGGACTTAGTGATTCGTCTCCAAAGTTTGCGGCATGAATTGCTTTTAGGTGTATCATTTCTTCTCTCAATTCATCTTGCAAGATATCACCCTCGTATTTCTTTGCCAGGATAGCACAGGCTGCCGAAATTTGCTGCTCCGTTAAGGCACGATATCTCCAAAGGAAACCAAACATGCCATCTATTTTGTATGCAGCATCATAGCGTGTTGAAAGGCCAGCAATGAATGCATCGACGATGACATAGAAAACATCACGTTTAAATGTTGCTTCTTCCACAGATTCAACTGCACCGCCTTCTGGAGAGACCTCTTCTTGTGTCTCGTCAAAGAATGATCTCCTTTTCGTCTTTCGTTTGGCAGGAAGATTTGGATCAGTTTGCATTCCTTCCGCAACCAACTTCGACTCATTCAAAATTTGAGGCCATTTACTGCGCAGATCTTTAAGGTCGTGGACAGGTGATTTAAGATTGGCGACCTCTATATCAATGGTTGCTTCCCTTGCTTGTATGATCTGGTTTCTTTGATCGATTGCTACCAAAATCTTCAACCATATTGCTGACATTAGGATGCAAGTAAACGAAGAGATGTACCTTATGGCGGCGTTAACTTCAGTGGCAGTCTTAGGAGTAAGATTCAGGGTATGAAGTTGCTCCAGAGCTGAACGTATACCTGGAAGATGAGCCGCAAACGGTCGCACACTTGCCACACGATCCGTCCATCTTGTACCTGACAGGCCATGCAATGAGGATCCAATGCTTCCTTGAAGTATTAACCATCGTTGCGGACTGCTGGAAAATAGGTTGTACACAGTTTGTATCATTCCAAAAAACGTCACTGCTTCTTTACAGCAAGCTGCAGAGTCTGCTCCACATAGATTCAGTGAATGGCATGCGCACGGTGAATACAGGCACAAAGGATTTTCAGTGAGGATGTGTTGTTGGGCTCCATTGTATTTGCCAGACATGTTTGCAGCGTTGTCATATCCTTGACCACGGCAGTCTGCAACTGGAATCCCAAACTGTTTCAAAGTTTCCAAGATTAACATGGCTATTTGAACACCAGTCTTCTTGCAGCAATCAACAAATGTCAAGAATCGTTCTTGGACAGCAAATTCTTGAAGCTCTCTCGTCAAATACCGGATGATGAAGGTAGTTTGCTCAACATGACTTGAATCAGGTGTTGCATCAACCATGATTGAATAATATTTTGCATCATCGATTTCATCCAAGACATGACTGCGAACGTACTCTGCACAAAGACCAATGAACTCGTTCTGGGATGAAGCTGAAAGATAATGAGCTTGAAGTCTTTCACCTTTTTCCTGGGATACTTGAATCTTTGTTACATGCTCTCGTAGAAGTGGATCATGGTGGGAAAGGAGCTCAATGAGACCCAAGAAATTTCCATTGTGAATGTCACCAATTCTTTGTGAAGATCCACGAAAAGGCAGTCCTCTTTCACCAAGAAAGACAACAACATCAGTGATTCTCGTGAGAATCTTCTTCCATTTCTGAGCCTCTGAGAGAATTCTTTCGTCAGTGAGCATGTCAACTCCAGAAGATTCTTCCAAACGCCTCTCCACTTCTCGCCAGGCAAGGTAGCATTTTTTGTGCGCCGTACTGTGTTCGTGCTCGGGAAGCCTGTCGAAAAGCTTTCGCCATTTTTGTGCTGTGCTCCATCCATTTGCTGAAGCCAAGATTGACTGGGATGATCCTTGGTCCACTGCACTTGGGAAAAGTCTGCATGGTAAGCAGAATAAAGCACTCTTAGCAGGGCTGAACACGAGCCATCGTCTGGAACTCACTTCACCATTCTGTTGTTTGAATTTCAGCACAGACGTTGGAAATTTCCTGCCAGTAATATCATTAGGAAACTGCTGTGGATGTGGTAGATGGCCTTTCCGTATCATTTCTTCGATTTCCAGTGTTGTAGGAGCTGCTGGAGACATTCCTATGTCAAAAGCAAAATGACTAGGCTTGGTTGTTTCACCACGAGCGAATGCAGATTCCTCTTGATTTATGCTTGCTTCTAAAGATGCTCCAGACATTGATTCATCGGGTTCGGGTTCTGAGAGTTCTGGCGAAGCTGAAGCTGTCGGTTGAGGACCAGCTTGTTCTTCATGTGCGGGGCCAGGGCCGGGGCTTTCTTTTTCAGGTTGAGCTTGCTTTTTAACACCAACATCAAATAACGTCAGTGCACCTCTCCTTGTTTCTTTATCCCTTTGCTCCTTTTCTCGTCGTTTCTGAGCACCAGACTTGTTTTCGTAGAAGGACATATCCGCTTCGATTTTCTGCTGTGCTGTTCTCTCAAGAAGGTCTCCAAATCTAATCTGAAGCTATTGATGACTGCCAAGCTTTTATGTTAAAAAGTGGCTATTTTTGTCCAAACGTTATTCCTTTTAAGGAGCTATTTGTAATATTCAATTTCGTCATCGTTGATCAATCTCTTTCCAAAAGCAATTAAAGCAACTATTGAATACGAAAGAAACCAAAGTATAGGTCATTACAACGTAACAACAAATTACCGCCCAAAAGCATGACGTCAAAATACGCATCGAATTACGGATGATGTAACGCTACGATTTGGTTTGTTGTCACGACACAAAGTTTATTGCTAATGGAATGAACTGAGGCCCGTGATATCAATGCAGAGTGGAACGGACAAGATGAAAGTTTGATTCTTCCGGGCCCCTTGCGGGGCCCAGTTCGATAATATCACAAAAACATATAATGGAAAAACAAAGCTTAATTTTTACGGGCCCCTGGCGGGGCCCGGGCCCCGGGGCAGTTGCCCCGGCTACCCCCCCCCTCTCGGCGGTCCTGCCTGCAGCATATTTTTCCATAAACTTCTTGGACTTGTCTTTTGAATGTTTCTTAGCACTTCTTTCATTTTGTAATAGAAGGTCTTAAGTTTTTGGTTGTCATAGTACCAGTTTCTTATAAGCCAGTTTCTTATAAAAGAAAAAAACGTGTAACATTTAGTGACATGAGATGTTCGAAAAAAGATCGCATGATTGTTGCCAGTCGGCATGGAACTATGAAGCTATTCAGTTTAAATCAAGTTTGAAATTTACATCTTAAAAAATACGTTCAACTTGAAACTACAAAGAAAGGGGAAAGGATATCATTCTCACACAAAAGTCAGTGTTTTGCTCATGGCATCACAATAGAAAGCAATGAACGATAATCTTGGTTCACTAATACAAGTGCCAGAGCCAGGTTTCATTGGTGGAACGTAGCGGTCTCCTTCTGTATTTCTCAAGGACTTTTGTTACGACTTGAGTTTTGATGAACAGGTAGGATGGATATTCGAATGCAAGAACATTGCTTGATTTGCACAAGATAGTTTCTGTCTCAGATTCGATGATTTCACAAATCGTTGATGAAGCCAAGTATTTTGAACCCAGGGGGTAACTACCATATATGATGGTAAAGCAGGATGTGCCATTTTTGGGTGCCTTTTTTCGAGCAGAAAATAAATTTTGGGGTATCATTTTTGGCAAGATCACAAGGAGTCATAAATTTTACCGTCTCATTTTAGAAAAATAACTTTTTAGGGTATTGATTTTGATCAAATTTCATTTACTTTGTTGAAATTTTGGATAGTTATCACAATTGTAGGGTATACATTTTCAATGGCTTGTAAATTTTGGGGCATCGTTTTCGTGAAAATTTACAAATGTTAGGATGTGATTTCAGACGTCAAATGGCACGCCCCTGTCAGCCGCCCAGTTAAGTTGCCCCGCCAGGACTTTGAACAAGGGATATCATCAGTGCTGCAAAATAAGAATCCTAATGGAACAAATTCTTGTGCATTGTTAATTCCAATAGTTTTTTGAAGACTGCAGCTGCGGGTTTAGAGGAAATTGTTTACTCGTATGTAGTGTCTATCGGTAATCTTTATACACGGGGTAAATTTATGCCCTGGCTAAATTTCCTGTAGGAGTGTGCCGCCCATACAGTTTCAAGTGGAACCCTTGGCTAGACCAATTTCTACATTAAAGTGCCATGAGTTGGCGTTTTCGAGACAAAACTTGCCAAGTTTTCACATTCTCTGGACCAAATTTGAAAAAAGTTATCTCCTTTACACGAATTACCGAAGTTTGACATTCCTTTGACCAAAATTGCAAAAAAGCATACTAAAATTGATTAAAATTGCCAAAAAGTATACCCTATCCGAAAAAGTATGCCTTTGTGGGCGGCACATCTCAAGGTACTTTTACTATAGAAGAACTCCCCTTGTCTTTATACCAGCAGTAACCTCGTATACATTCGTAGGCCCAAAACCTGCAGCTTTGAAGTACCATTGGTCTCTGAATTCAGTTCGAGGCGGGAAGATTTTGGGAAGTCCAGGCAAAAGCATGTCAGTGATTGGTGGAATAAAGGTACATAATGGTCTAGCAACATTGAATGATGGGATTGATCGTGGATATATTGATGCTGGAGACTATCAAGGGGAATGTATCAGTGGTAAGGGACAACTTTTCGGTTGTCTACAACATAAAATTATAGCTTCTCATAAGATTGCTGTTCTTGATTTGACCTTACATCGTTTGAGTAACAGAACCAGAATGTGCAATATGCAAGATAATCTCCGAGTCTGACCTACTTTGATACATTTCATTTTTTTCAACGAAAATGGTCACGTCTTTATGCAATTGGTGACACTGCTTGGAAGCTGATGCAAATTTGCACTTTTACATAATAGAAATTGTATCAGAGGTTTCAGAGAAACCATAATTTTATGACAATATTCAATTGTAGACCCTGACGTTTGCAAAGATGGCTTGACAGTTTCCATGACAAGCAAAGTTTATAGAGACAGCGCTGAGAGTCCAACCAGGATGTATCTGTTCGACTCTGGTGCAGGAAAAGAGGACTCACGTGGAATAGCACTGTGGGTAAACAAAGGAAAGATCGAGGGTGCAGTTTCGAGCCGCAGAGGAACGTGGTGTTTAGAAGAAGAACTAGGACGGTTCAAAGACAAATGGGTTGATTATGTTCTTACGTGGCATCCTTCAAAAGGTACTGTTTTATAGCAATAAGAATCAAAATAAGTAAAATAATGCAATACAAATTCAATTTAGGTGCGATGCAAAAACCCAGGGGGGTACTCTCTACTTTTTAATACCATGCCATGCCACTATTTTCCTTGCTGACTCCCAAATATTGAGCCTAACGTTTTGGGGACCCCAAATATTAAGTCCAATATTTTTTATTCCCCCACCAAATTCCACGATTCTTCCTCAATTCAGATTTGTGGACCCTAAATCTTGAACTTTTGTCCATGTTGTAATTCACAGACCCCAAATATTGATTTAGGAAAAAATTTCGGACCCCAAATATTGGCAGTTCAATTGGCAGTTACGTAAATATTTTCAGATCCCTTATTGGAAGTTATGAAGTATCCCCCCCCCTAGGGCAAAAAACCTAGGTTATCGAGTTATCAAGTGGCCTCACGCACTGCAAATTTACGTACAGGTTTTGATGCAAAAAACAGCTGAACCACTGTGAAAAAAATGAAGACTTAATGTATTGAGGACAAATAGGCACGTAATATACTCCCAACAAACAAACTTCCATCCAACGACTAATGCCTAGTCTGTGTTCCAGTCTTTCCAAGTGTTCTGGAACAAAGGCTTCCAATGCTAAGCCTCATCCCCACCAAATTGATTACGAAGGCCCCAAATCGATCATGGGTGACAAGAGACCCAGTGTGTAAAAGTTTGAAATTAATATCAGCAGCAAGACACCTTAAGTTGCTGTTTTTGTGTTTTCAACTTATTTTTACTTGCTGTACAACCACCTTTCCCTGTTTCGTTAGTTTGAAATTTTTCGGTAATTAGCCACTTTAAGTGCAGCTTCACGATTAAGGTGGCTCTGCACTTAAGGTGGCTAACTATTTAAAAACTTTGAAATAACGAAACAGTGAAAGGTGGCTGTATGCCAAGTAAAAGTAAGTTCAAAACCCAAAAAACACCAAGTTAAGGTGGCTCACTTCTCATGTAAATTACAAAGTGCGACACACTGGGTGTCCCATCACTCATGTTAGGACCTGAAAGACACAACGTTTCGGGCTTAAAACTTTATCAGCAGACCCTCAATCATAGTAGACGTTTCGGTAAACGTTTCGGGATTAACCTTGCATCAGTAGGCCTTCAACTATAGTAGGCTTTTCGGTAAACATTTTAAGCTTAACCCTTCATCAGCAGGCCTTAAACCATAGTAGGCATTTTGGTAGAAGTTTCGGGGTTAACCCTTTATCAGCAGACCTTCAACCATAGTAGACGTTTCAGTAAAAATTTCAATGTTAACCCTGCATCAGTAGGCTTTCAACTATAGAAGGCATTTTGGTAAACGTTTTAGGCTTAACCCTTCATCAGTAGACTTTCAACCATAGTAGGTGTTTTGATAAATGTTTCAGGCATAACCCTTCATCAGTACGCCTTCGACCATAGTAGGCGTTTTGGTAAACGTTTCTGGCTTTACCCTATATCAGTAGATCTTCAACCCATAGAGGGTGTTTCGGTAAACGTTTTAGGCTTAACCCTTCATCAGTAGACCTTCAACCATAGTAGGTGTTTCGGTAAACGTTTCAGGCTTAACCCTTCATCAGTACTTCTTCGACCATAGCAGGCGTTTTGGTAAACGTTTCTGGCTTAACCCTATATCAGTAGACCTTCAACCCATAGAGGGTGTTTCGGTAAATGTTTCAGGCTTAATCCTTCATCAGTAGACCTTCAATCATAGTAGGTGTTTCGGTAAACATTTCGGGCTTAACCCTTCATCAGCACACCTTCGACCATAGTAGGCGTTTTGGTAAAAGTTTCTGGCTTAACCCCATATCAGTAGACCTTCAACCCATAGAAGGCGTTTCGGTAAACGTTTCAGGCTAAACCCTTCATCAGTAGACCTTCAGCCATAGTAGGTGTTTCGGTAAACGTTTCAAGCTTAACCCTTCATCAGTAGGCTTTAAACCATAGTAGGCGTTTTAGTAAACGTTTCTGGCTTAACCCTATATCAGTAGACCTTCAACCCATAGAGGGTGTTTCGGTAAATGTTTCAGGCTTAATCCTTCATCAGTAGACCTTCAATCATAGTAGGTGTTTCGGTAAACATTCCGGGGTTAACCCTTCATCAGCACACCTTCGACCATTAGGCGTTTTGGTAAAAGTTTCTGGCTTGACCCCATATCAGTAGACCTTCAACCCATAGAAGGCGTTTCGGTAAACGTTTCAGGCTTAACCCTTCATCAGTAGGCCTTAAACCATAGTAGGCGTTTTAGTAAACGTTTCGCGCTTAACCCCTCGTCAGTAGGGCTTCAACTATAGTAGGCATTTCGGGTTCAATCTTTTCCGTTGGAGTCTTGGTAAAAATTGGATATACAATTGTGATTCAAAAATTCAAAACGACCCTGAGCCTTTAGGCTTTGGATGCATGTATGAACTTTAGGAAGAGTGGGAGGCCGTCGCAGTGGAACTTGAAAGTAATATCATAAATACAGTACTTTGCCCCCGGGGGGGGTAACTTAACTTGTCTATGGTACGGGGTTGTGCCATTTTTTAGGGTACCTTTTTCATGATAGTTTCCGGATTTATGGGTATGGTTTTCAACAATTTGTTGCATCTTCCGGATTAATGGGTATAGTTTTCTATCAGAATTCAGTTATTGGTGAGCTTTTTTGGCATTCCCGGACTTATGGGTATGATTTTCAGAAATTCTCCAGATTTATGGGTATACTTTTGAGAAATTTCTCCGGATTTATTGGTATACTTTTGAGAAAGTTTTCCGGATTTATGGGTGGTACTTTTACGATTTGAATGGCACAACCCCGTATCTTGGAAACTCAAGTTACCCCCCCCCCCGGGACTTTGCCACGAAACAATCTTCTTTGACTTACTGGATGGACCCAAAAGAACTTCAAATGTTAGAGAATTTATCGTTTTGCAGAATACTTGAGGTATTTGGAATGAATCAAAAGTTTTGGTTGACAACCGGAAGTCTGAAATATCTTTGATATACAAAGGCTCCTTTATGCTTGAATTGAAAAGGTAGAAGGAGATTCAAAAGGTGCTGTGCTAAAACTTGCCTTCATTGGAATTTCCCTAAATAGATTTTGGAGACATAAGCGTCCTTATCCACCTGCAGACAGTTTTTTTTTTGATGTCCTAAGGCAGCTTCATTCAGGTAAGTCTATTGATTTTGTTACTATCATCAGTTTCTTGTCCTAACGAAGAATTTGGTTGTCTTTCAGGACTATTTCTGTACGCTAACTGCGAGCTGCTAGCAGTTTCAGGCTTTGGAAGAGGATGTGACGTATGTACTCGAGCTGAATGTCATCAAGAAGATAAAAACACCCATTTGATGTTTGGTAGGCCTAATAAAGGACCTCATTTCAAGCTGACACATTTCTCAAGTGGCGATATTTCGATTTATGAAAACTTTTTCAATGATGAAGGAGTGAATCAATTGTGTGGCACTAACAATGGTGAGTTCTTCGAATGCAGGATTAAGTAACAAGGGTAGATTTTGCAATACAATACTTAGTATAAGTTGCTTTGGTTTACACCTCAATTCAAAGCGATTAGCTAATACAGACAAAAGAAATTCTCTCGAAGTAGTAATTCAAAACAAAAATAGCTGCAAAGTTACTAAATTTTGGGTAGGGGTGTCCCACCCACAGTTTCAAAAGTGGTACTGTAACCGTAGGCTAGATCAATGTTTGTGAAAATGATACCCTTGGCTAGGCTAAATTCTACATCTAACGTTCCATGAGTTGGTATTTTCTAGACGCCATATTTTCACCACCTTCAGATCAGAATCACCAAAATTTTGGGTTTTAATTCAGGAATTACCAAGTTTCAATTTTCTTTGACCAAAATTGCCAAGATGCATACTCTTGCTCTGACTAAAATTGCCAAAGACTAACAGTTCGAAGTGTATACCATTGTTGGCGGCACATCCTCAGGTACCTTTGCCATAGAGGAACCCCCTCCCGCGTAAGAAGAAATTTGAAGATCGACCACGTGGTTATTTGTCAAACGGGAGTACCTTTTTAAAACACCCGGTACCTTAGCTTCAAAGCACCCCCATCTAAGTGTCCCAGTGCATTCTAACCCCGGCGATGTCTCCGGTGAAAAAATTGGAGCAAAATCAGTCCCCCGGGCAAGCTGTAAATCTCCCCGGTACATGACGCCTCACAAGTGAAACCTCGGCTGCAAACAGGCGAACCCCAGAGAGAAATTTTAGGGCCTGTTTATATGGGGGAAATCACCTCACCAGCCAGACCCGGGGCTGAGAGGTGAAATTCCACCTTCCAATAGAATCCTTTGTATTTTCATACCGCGTTTACATGACGAACGCAACACCACCGGTATAGTGAAGTCCCACCTCACCTGAGGTGGAATCTCACCTGGGTGAGGTGAAATTTTTTCATATAAACGAAACACCACCGGTATAGTGAGGTGGAGTGAAATTTTTCGTTGATTCTCATTGGTCAGTTCTTTCTGATTCCACGGAAGAGAGACTTTAATCCACCTCGCCTCTCAGCCCCGGGGCTGACAGGTGAGGTGAAACATCTCATGTAAACAGTGAATGAAATTTACCTCACCTGTCAGCCCCGGGTCCGGCAGGTGAGGTGTTTTTCCCCATATAAATAGGGCCTTAGAAATTATTTTTACGTAAGGACAGTTCCCGCCAATAATAACGCTGTCCTCGTTGCATAACTTGAGCTCCCCGGTGAAAATTTGACCATATTTTTCGGTCACAAGGACCCGGTGAACATCTGACTCTCACTGAGGCACTTAGACGGGGAATTTCAAATCAATCTCCCTATACCACTTGTCGTTTTTGCAGATTACCTAAAGAAGCCTGCATTAGTGCCATTGCACGCACAAGCACCAAAGAACATTCCAATGAGATCACCTATAGACTCAAACGTGTTGGTAGCGAAGAAAGAAAGTCTTCTCGGCTCATTACCAGAATTCAAGTCCCCATCATTATTCAAGGAACCAAAAGTTGTTGGTGAAGAATTTGAAGTTTGGCCTACTCCAGCAGGCCTGCATGCATTAGCAGCCATCTTTGAAAAGGACGTTCAGGCTGTAAAGCCATCGCAAAGGCAGAATCTCAAAGGTAACCTTATGCGCATTGTTTGTAATTACTGTATTGCTTCGGAAAATCTTTCGCACTCTCGAGTACCGAATAATCCCCCCCCCCCCGCTTATTAATTTTTTAAAAATTTTCCGACCCCCCCGCTCTTATTCCAACCCCCCCTTTTATTAATTTTTGGAAAAATGAAATGATATTAGACATAATTTCTGAATAAACGCAAGAAAAAGTCTCAAGAAGTGTATTCAACAGAACCAGAGTTCAAAAGTCTCGAACCATTTCCAACCCCCCCCCCCCCCGATTATTCCCACCCCCCCGTTTATTCGGTACTTGAGAGTACATCAATCAAAGCTTGAAAAGTGTAAGGAAAGCAACGGAAATGCGACGGAAGATTCTCTCCAATTGTTTTTGCCTCAGTTAGAGATATTTTTAGGCACTGTTGATGATGTCCTAGCTTGGCTGGATGGACAAAAGTTTTCATTCTATTTAAAAGCAGATACAGGCCTTTGATAAAAGCAGCCGTGCAAAGGATATAGACAGTGATACGTGCAGAATCATACTTGGGTAACTGATTTTCCGCTGATTTTCATCAACAGGGAACACTGATATGTGATAGGCTGGAATTTTGACCGCAAGTCGCTTGAGCCAAAGTAAAAAGTATGCTGGCATAGTGTAAACGGGAGGCCAATATGGTACAGTTTCATGCTGTATTCTCTTCGTACCAGCATAGTGCAAGCGAGGTCGTATTCAAGTGAAAAGCATGCCGGCATAGTGAGGACTTAAGTCCAATCCGGCACAGGTTCATGCCGTATTCGTTTCGCACCGGAATAGTGCAAGCGGGCCTAATATGCTTAGATTCCTCTTAAACTGTGTTTAATATGAGGTTGCAAAATGTGTTATTCCAGCTCACACGAGTTCTTGCTTCAGTGTTGACCAAATCTAAATGCATGAAATGGTTCGTCTGTCAAACAGTGAAGGTGAAGGTGAAGGTGAAGTTGCGGTTTTCAGCGCCAAGCGCTGGGATCGCAGAAATAGCTAAGCGCTAATCGAGTCTGCGACCCCTTGTCATGACGCTCAATAGGTGCTGGTGGGATTTGAACCCCGTCCGCCTGACTGTTCTGGCTGCAAAGTCGGTGGATTACAACACGGCGCCACAACACCTTCAGTGCCATTTTTGTAGAGGGTGCAGTGGTTCGTGTTCTCACCCTCCTTGTTTAAAGTCGTGAATTTTAGTACCACGATTGCAGCAAATGGAAACACCACTTTTTCCCCTATAAATTCTGTATATTTCTTGCCGTCGAAATTTACAGCCCAAAGTCGTTGGGGTGTGGTGTTGAAAGACTTGTTGGTACTTGTCATTATTTCAATCATGTTCCGCCTGCCGGATGAGTCAATAAAAACAATCCCTGTTTAAAAGGCCATGACTCCTTGGATTAGTCTTATGACCCGGACTTCTTTGTTTCCCTGTGCTCCTTTGACTTGATGATGGCGCTTAGGTCAATAGAGTTCTCTCCCAGTTCTCTTCTTTCTTCTCGTTCTGCGCTTTATTTTTCACTCCCTTGTTTCCTTGTGCCCCATTTGAAAATTGCCCGATTCACAAATAACACTCGTTGCCTGTGAATGTAAATGAAAGGAGAACAACACACACGATATGTGAAAGAAAGGAAGATGATTCTTGAACAAAATACTTTTCTAATAATCTGTAAGGGAGCTGTCATAAAGTATGGGACAGAGGGGGCGGAAGGGATTTGACAGGGTCACCAAAATTATCGGGTGGAAAATATTGGACTAACAAACTACTTCAAATGATAAACAGGGGCCATGAAGCAATTTGTTTCTGGATTTGTTTTCAAAATTTACAATTGTTTCAAACACCGCCAGCGTTATTTTTGCTGTTTCTTTGATCACTGATATCATTCTCAATCTCAGTTTCTAATACGGTGGTTTCCACAGGTTCTACTCTGCCTTCTTAAAACTTCATACCAGCTCCATAAACAAGGTGTTGTGACATGATACATGAGAAGAAAGTACAACTGCAAAATGCGAAAGCTTTTCTTGAAGAAATTTCTGAACCACAGTTCGTTTTGAAGCCCTTGGGTCATCAAATCATTTTTGCAGATGTTAAGGGGCTATGTAAATATTTTCTGTTTCTTGCATTGGGCTACAAGATTTTACAGGGAATTTTGAAATCCCTTCCGCCCCCTCTGTTCCATTCTTTGTGACAGCTCCCTAATATGGGTTTCCTGTGGTTTGGCAAAATTCGTTCTGTTGTTCGAAATTTTGACCGTCGCAGCCTTTCAGGCAACGCGCTTTTGCTTTTTTTATACAATTCTAAAGAAAATGTACAAAAAATCTTACATGCTACTCTACTCATCTAATTACTATACAACACAACAGGGGCGATACCAAGGGGAGCGAAAGATAATGACTACCCCTTTGGCGGGAAGTTTAAATCGAAGAAAAATGAGCCAATCCGATCACGATATTCGTAATCTTCCATTCTAATTGGTCGGGAAACAGATCTATATCCCGCTTGAATTTTTTGTCATTTTGAGAATTGGGAAATAAGGCCCTCACTGAAGCGACAACAACAAAATAAATTCAATGCAATGAGATGCGAGTAAGTCGAAGGTCTTTATGGAGTGAGGCTAGCTTTAAGTACTGTACTCTGTTTTTGAAGTGCTTGCTTTATTTTTTCGTAACAGTTGATGGTGGTTATTCTGAATGGTCAGCATGGACAACCTGCATTGGTGCCTGCGGAGGAACATCGATGTCAACGAGATATTGTAACAACCCTGTGCCTAAAAATGGTGGGCAAGATTGTTCTTCGTTTGGACCAGCAAGGCGAACGAGAACGTGTAATGAAAGTAATTGCTTAGGTGGGTTATGATGCAATGATTCTTCCATTTGTTTGATCGACGAATCAATAAATCAGTTTCTCAACAAATCAAGCAAGTAACTAGTTAATTAGCCAATAGACAATAGACCTTTTGGGTGGTCTTCATACGATACCGGATTCACTTTGTATCGGATAACTTTTCATGCCAGATAGGTGTTCTATTCACACGGCGACGACCCAATCCGATACGCGACGTATCGTTTTTGCGGGGCGAAATCACTCCGCTCTGAAGGTGGTATGAAACGTATCGGATCACTTTTGTGCTCGTGTGAACGCATGAATCCGATACGCTTTTCGCTCTGGAACCTCGTTTTCAATTGAGGCAGCTTCGTTCTGAATTTCTGAAAGAAATTTTGGCGCACTTGTTCACTTGTTTGTTGCGAAAGCCAACCAAAACAAAGATGGATCCTAAAAAAGTGGGACAGATTTTCCTTTCTATGATGATTAGACTCACTAACATGATGCAGTCACAATTCTCAATGTTCAAGCTTTTAACGAACTGTTTCCTTTTACGAAGAAAGCACCATGCAAGGGCTCTAATGACAAGAAGGCACATCATCAGCAAACCAAACGATGACAAACTACTGCACAGAAATTAAACACAATAGGCGTTGTTACCACGCAGAGGCAATGGAACAATGGGCTTTAGATCGCAGTGCAGAGCGGAGCGGAGCCGTGTAAAGAAGACCAAAAACGATATGGAAACGAATCCGATATCGTGTGAACAGTGCAACTTTTCATATCGGATTGGGTCAATGAATCCGATACGAAACGAATCCGATATCGTATGAACAGTGCAACTTTTCATATCAGATTGGGTCAATGCATCCGATACGAAACGAATCCGATATCGTGTGAACAGTGCAACTTTTCATATCGGATTGGGTCAATGAATCCGATACGAAACGAATCCGATATCGTGTGAACAGTGCAACTTTTCATATCAGATTGGGTCAATGAATCCGATACGAAACGAATCCGACATCGTGTGAACAGTGCAACTTTTCATATCGGATTGGGTCAATGAATCCGATACGAAACGAATCCGATATCGTGTGAACAGTGCAACTTTTCATATCAGATTGGGTCAATGAATCCGATACGAAAAGAATCCGATATCGTGTGAACAGTGCAACTTTTCATATCGGATTGGGTCAATGAATCCGATACGAAACGAATCCGATATCGTGTGAACAGCGCAACTTTTCATATCGGATTGGGTCAATGAATCCGATACGAAACGAATCCGATATCGTGTGAACAGTGCAACTTTTCATATCGGATTGGGTCAATGAATCCGAAACGAAACGAATCCGATATCGTGTGAACGCAGCCTTAGCTATTCAGCAAAAGAGCCTATCGAGCGTTATTTTCATACATTTCTATACACGAGATTCGATTGAGTGGCGTTAGAGCTTCTATTACCATTGTGCACATTCGAAAACTCTACAAAATGTAGCAAAGTATCGTTCGATTGAGATTCTTTTTCAGAATAGCTAAAAGGTCTATTGCGCTCAAGAAAGTGGCAAAAAGCTTCAAACAAAGATGCGCTGCGTTCTAAATCTGTTACAATTCTATAAGGAAAAGGCCAAACTGAAGTTGCAAATTATGTTGCAAATAGAACTTTTGTGTTTTATTTGATATTATGTAAATACGTCTTGTTAGTTGGTTTGAATTAGTTGATATCTATTCATGGTATTGGCCATTATTGATTAATGTTAAAATGAAATGAAAGTGAAATTAAGGAATACTATCAAAGAACGAAGTGAAAAGAACGAAAGAAAAAAATTCTATCAAAGAACGAAAAAAAGTTCTTCTCCACCACATTTAGCTCAATTGTCTATTAGTCGACCTACTGGGTGCACCATAACATCGATGTATCAACTTTTGACCGAGGGGCAACTCACTGATTTTTTTTCGTACACCCTTCTTGAAATCACAAAAAAAATCACATACAAAAATCACAAAATCACAAAAGAATCACACGAAAAAATCATGTGATTTCAAAATCATAAAAATCACGTACGCGATTTTGAGAAGTGAGTTGCCCCTCGCTTTTGACAGGCTACGATAAATTATACACAGGACCCATGTTGAAGATTTATGACAAAGTTTTAAGCTGGAATCAAGAACAAGATCCTATGATTTTTTATCCATCTTATTCTTCTTTTCTTGAGCTATAAGTGACTTCGTTAGCTTCTCGTTCTCGGAAGCACTGAAACCGACCAGAAAAACGAAAATCAAATATTCTAGAGACTCGACATGAAAAAATGCAAAGAGAAAGCCTTTTTGTGATGATTTTGGATGTTAGGAATTGATACGAGCGTCTGTTCAACTTTGGCAGAAACCATAGGCACAGAGATGACACAGTGGTAGTGGTAAGGCGCTACGTTACCAATCTGAAAGTTTGTAGTTCGAGTCCCCCGCAACCTAGACCTATCACACGAGTCTTTGTAGTCGCTCCATTCCCCAACGATAGCCCAACAAGACCAATTCTGCTTTAACGAAGGACTCATAACTGTAAATAACAATTCAATTCAATAGAATAAAACTAAGACAAATGTCGTCATTCTATCCTGCTACCTAGAGTAATAAGAGCTGCTGCCTCTCTGTAATTCCAGAAGAGAGGAAACGCCGGATGTGGTCATATCGAGGGGATGAAACAAGGGACTGTTTCGATAATAGCTTCTCATTTTCCTTAAAACTACATTCTAATGCTACGCAACGCAGTTGAAATATAATTATTTTTGTCGGCAGTTCACACTTAAGTTTGATCTACACCTTAGGCGAATCAATAATGAAAAATTGAAATTTGCAGAGCAGCTATGAGGTGGGTTACTACAAAGCAAAAATAAGTTGAAAACACACAACCAATGAGATAGAATGGAGTGGCTCGCTATTGATAAAAATTTCAAGCTGATGCATATTTGGTATCCTATGGCTTATGGCTCACGATCATACCATTACCAATACCACTAGCATAGCAGGCAAGGAAGGATCATGATAAATTTATGCTACGATTGATCGCAACTCGACTCAAGGACCTTTTTCATTTGTAGCACCAGAGAATCTGAGAGCACTTGCAGGACTGCAATCTGAATCAGCTTTATTGGAAAGTGACATTTCAAAAAGGAAAGAAATATCTAGATCTGAAATGAACAAAATCGATCAAGAGAAAGATATCAACACACTGGTAAGATCTATTTAGCAATTTTTTCATGTGATCTCAAATCCATTCAAATGTGGACAGAAGAGTCAATAATAGCTTTCAGAGCCTTAGCCAATGAGGGCATCATGTGAGATAAATGGCATGTTCTTTTGGGCAGCTTCTGAAAATGGCAGACTTGGTAGAAAATGAAATCCCATTTTTTTGGTACCCGAAAACGGTAGACTTCGCACACTTCAGGTCGTTTTTCATAAAAACCCATTCTTTGGTCTTTCTGTTTTCCGTAGACTTCCGAGAGATTTTTGACGTACTCTTTTGGGCTCTTCTGAAAACGGTAGACATCCGAGGCGTCGAAGGCCTTCTGCTCCTGGAGCTGGCATTGTTTCGTGAGCAATGTTTACGTTTGGTGAATGAAAATGCTTTCAAAAAAAATTCGAAAAAAATGACACTTTGCAGATTCTTTTCTCTTGGGATTGGTAATACAAAAGTGCATTGTATTCAAATGGCTTCAGTTTTGCTTGGCCGAACGACAAAATTTGAGCTCTCATTCTTTTCATTCTTTCAGAATTCCAATTCTTTTGGCATTTTTCTCTGCGAAGTCTGCCAACCCTACCGTTTTCAGAATGCGTATTCTTTGGGCATTTTTCTCTGCGAAGTCTGCCAACTCTACCGTTTTCAGAATTCGCGCATTCTTTTGGTTACTGCATGAGCTATAGGACACGAACTGAGTAGATTGGGCCTAAGCTGGGGTGGTACTCTCGTAGTAATTTGGCCGACGTAGTTAATTAGTTTGCAATTAATATGTAATGAATGCTCACCTTAGTTCTTCTCTGTCGTATCCTAACCTTGCTATTCCTGCGAAATACAGCCAGTAACGGAGCTCGATTCCCCTTCCACGACAAACACGGCGCCTTTCCTGTCGACGGTTTGCAAAATGTGTTTTCGCGCCTCTGCACTACGCTCCTCCGCACGCACCATTTCAAAAATACGTCAGGTGAGTGCGGAGGCGCGAAAACACATTTTGCAAACCGTCGACAGGAAAGGCGCCATGTTTGTCGTGGAAGGGGAATCGAGCTCCGTTACTGGCTGTATTTCGCAGGAATAGCAAGGTTAGGATACGACTGAGAAGAACTAAGGTGAGTATTCATTGCATATTAATTGCAAACTAATTAACTACGTCGGCCAAATTACTACGAGAGTACCACCCCAGCTTAGGCCCAATCTACTCAGTTCGTGTCCTATAGCTCATGGTTACTGACACTATTCTCTGCTAAGTTTACCGTTTTCAGAACACTTCGCAAACTTCAGATGCCTAAAGAATACTCCTAAAAAGTTCAGATCTTGCTTTCCCATGAGCACTAGGAAATACGATGAATGTTTTGAATGACCGAGACTACTCTCGTCGCGGTTAACTACGCAGTTAAGGATAATCGACGATCAATTTTGTATTTTTTAATGGCATTTGGCCGTTAAGATTGGGACCACTATGGCATTTGCTTGGGCCCTAGCGCTCCAAGCGTTCAAAATGATCGGCTCCAAGGCACCAGTGATCCCCTTTGGGAGCCTCTCAGAAGGCCTAGGCTGTTAAATGACCAATAATAAGTTTGAAATTCAAATTCAAAATAGTCCATTGTAATCCCTTGCGTCTTATTTGTTGTACCTCTCTACGGCTGTGTTATAAAAATGTTATATCTCCTTATGTACTGCGTAGATGATTCTTATGTGAGAGCTCGGATCAAGTTCAAAAATCATGATGCAGTTTTAACTTTTTGTACTTAACCACAAATCTTCTTACAGAATGATGAATTCGGTGTGCTGAAGAGAAGAAGGTGACCTTTGGACTCTTGAATTTGTATGTAACCACTGATGTAAAAATGTAAATAATATAGCTAACGAAATTCGTAGAATGATAGCATATGACCATGTTTTCTAGTAAGAATGATTCTTTTACCTATAAATGCGTCAATCTCTTGTTGAGCTTTCCCATCTCTGGCCTCATTTGCAAAATTAGCTTGGCCCTAATTTCATTGATATTCTGGTCCCCGTCCCTCTTAGCCTCTCTCACACAACGATCATGCCAAACTTTGGCATTGGGTTTCTTGTATGCTCTAATTTTGTACTGCTGTGTTGGGCAGAACCTCGGTTTTTCTTCCTGCTCTTCTACGTCACCTTAGCCTCACACCCGACGCGAATCTCGTCCCAAAAAGGGTTGCTCTGTACTTTGATGGATTCTTCACTGTTATGGCACTTCGAAATGACGACAGCTCAAAGATTTGGCCGTTACAATCCGTTATATTCCCAATTAAACTTTGTCGGATAAATATCTCTTTGTCGGCAAATTCTGACCTTTGGCCCACCCAAAAACTATGCTCCCACAACGCCACTGCTAACGGCAGTAACAGTTATTTGGAAACCAGCCTTAATTCTGCAGAAATGGGATACCAGAAATGGGGCACCCAAGTCATAAAATTGAAGGAGACAACATCGGAGTCTAGTAGTGACGCAAATCCGAACGGGAAAACAAGGAATCATAGATCATTTGACTCTAAAGTTCTGATACTAAAGAAACAGTGCCTTGCAGCTACGGTTCACGTCGTGGTTTCCTAAATTCGCTATTTTAGTATACAGTGACGTGTCAAAGTGCCAAGGTCGCGTGAGGTGTGGGATGGCACAGTAAAAACATGGGATGTGGGGTGAGCGCTGTGAAAGGGTGGTTAGACACCGCAGTATATATAATGTTTCAGTATATATGCTGCTGCGGAGGAAAATCTACATGTATCTGCGGAAATGATATCGGAGTTACTTGGAAGGAAAATCTTATTTTTCTTTCTTCCTTCCTCTCTCACGCTAACTCCTCCGCAGTAAGAAATAATTTCATCCTTCGCAAAAGAACAAAGTGGTAACGAAGCACAACTGCAGTGTCTAGCCATCCATTGTGAAAATGCAAAAATGCATTTATCAACAGAGA
This sequence comes from Aurelia sp. 4 Dawson et al 2005, assembly GCA_964019985.1. NCBI lineage: Eukaryota > Metazoa > Cnidaria > Scyphozoa > Semaeostomeae > Ulmaridae > Aurelia > Aurelia sp. 4 Dawson et al 2005. The sequence continues at coordinate 14,903,250 of OZ026500.1, read as the reverse complement.
ACCCCTTGACAACAAGCCTTAGGTAAACTTAAAGATAAAAATCTGTTATGTTCAGGTGCAGTGTTTTTGAGTGGTGGTGCCTCTGTGGAGGAGGGGGCGGTAGCGGCGACAGTGGAATCATTACAGCGCTTTCAATACAGGTACATTTATACTGCATTCACACTGACACAGTTAAACCAGCTTTATCTAAACCAGTTTAAATTTCAACCAATCAAATGACTGGATTGTTTGGATTGACCAATCAGAATGCCTTATTCGAAAACCTGGTTTAGTTTAAACTGGTTCAACTTGCAGTATGAATGGGGCATTAGATAATTGACACTACCAAGACAAAAGATGACTGGTCGAAGAACATTTTACAAGTTAAACAACTCATTACGTTCGATCGATCAGTCATGATATATAAGATCATGAACAGGCTATGTCCAGAAAGCCTCTGGAATAAATTTCAACGGAGATCTCGTTATTCTAACCATAATACTAGGTTTTGTAAGAATCCTCAAGTTCTGAAGTATGATATGGAATATTCTAAAAAGAGATTTTCTTACACAGCTCTGAATGCTTGGAACGAGATTCCTGTAAATATTAGGGAGCTCCCTACCTTGTGTCAGTGTAAAAGACATTCAAAAGTCATTTGATGAGCTGAAAACCAATTCAAACACGGCCCCTTGGAAGATCAGCAGTGGCTTTTTTTGTTGTAAAAAACATTGTCATTAGATTTCTGTTTTTTAAGCTGAAGTTTTTTTGTTGCTGAACGGTCTCATCGTATAAAGAATTATAAATAGGAATTGGCTGTCGGTGGTGATCTCTCGGCCGGGGCCTCTACAGTTAAGCATTATCACCTATGCTGGACTAACATCCAATGCGAAACAGATGCTAGTATGTATCCGTATACAATCAGATATTTAGTCATTTATGTGTAGCTCCTTGAAGGTGTCGTGGCGCAGTGGTGTAATCCTCTGACATTGCGGCTAGAACAGTCAGATGGAGTAGGTTCGATACCCGGTAGGATCCCACCACTTGAGCATCATGACGACAGGCATGACAAGGGGTCGCGGACTCGATTAGGTTTGCTCTATTTCTACGATCCCAGCGATTAGCACTGAAAAACGCAACTTTACCCTCATCCCAACTGCCATTTTGCTTTGTTTTCATTTTCATTTGTTTGCATTTGTTAGTAAGGTGGTTTAGTATTTTATGTAGACCCTTTGGGATAGTCATGGGTACTTGCATCGCGGGTCATCATCTTTGTTTGTAAGTATAGCCTTTAGTACCTCAGTCCAGTAGTTTGTAAGTATAGCCTTTAGTACCTCATTTTTGCAAAATTTTCACATTGAATAAAAAGAAAAAGAAAATCAGCCCTTGCTGAAGGGCGACTCACACTAGACTTATGACAATGAGTCCTTTGTATCCCTGCGGTAAACCTTGCTCAAGAGGGACTCATAATGAAACAGTGAAAAACTTGGCCCTATTTTCTTCAATCATCAATGGAATTATGAAAGAATCACGGCTTCGAATCTCCATCCCGTAGGAGTGTTTTCAATTCTTCAATTGAATCGAAAATTCTATCACATTCTCACCTTAACAATAGTAATTCACAAATCTCGCAATCTGATTGGTACGTCAGGAACTGCGAAGTTTGGGCCTAAATAGGGCCAAGTTTTTCGGAGTAATACTATGAGTCTCTATTGCCCGAAGCGCCATCATCATGTCAAAGACCACAGGGCAACAAAAGACTCATCGTCATCAGTCTAGACCCACACTACATTGAAATGAAATGAAATGATTTGAAATAAAATGAAAAGTGAAGTGCATTTTTAGGGAGCAAATGGGGGCAACTGCCCCCTTTCACGATGAAAACTCACCTTCCCCCTTTTTGAAGAACAGCGCCCCTTATCTTGACCCAAATCCCAAATGCACTATTCTTTCAGTGTTTCTTTTCGAATGCGGTAAACAAGGGTGTTATTCAATATAAAAACCTCAGAATTTTCTTGAATAACGTCCTAAATATTTTCGCACGCCTTCGCGCTCACTTCTCATCATGTTTTGGCGCCCCTTCTCCAAGTTGCACCCTCCCTTCAATTTCCGGCTGGATCCGCCCCTGACACCCTGTGTTAGGAAAGTTGAAAGTTGAAATGAGCGTTCATTTATCTGACGTAACAGAAGATTGAGTATGCAATAGTGTGGCAAGGAAAAAGATCAACAGATGGAAATTTGCGTCCACAGCACATCACATCAAAGTCGCCGTGAAGGATCCGATACATTGCATTTCATCATCATGAAGTATTCATTCTTCTTATATTTGATGTTGGCTTCATTTTGCAAGCCTACCCAATGTGGCTATGTCAATATATCAATATCCGCGACAACTGTGATGTTCAATCAAAGCATAACCCTTACCTTGACAGGGATGAATCCGGCTTGCTGTTATGATCTTGACAAATTAGAGCTCCATGCGAAGCGTCGTAGTGAATCATCTATTGCAGCTATTGCAAGTTACAATCGTCGTAACGTATTTACAACGCCTCTTGCCACAAAAGTAGCCTATCGAGGCAGAGTGTTCATGTCAGGAGGCACCAACGTTACCATATCTCAAATTACAGCTGCTGATGAGAAAGCAATATATCGGTTCGTCTATACTTATTTTACTAAAGTAGGGACAGAACGTGTTGACAGTAGAGAGGTGCAGCTGGAACAAGTCGTTATTTTCCCCTTCTTTGCCTCCCAATTACAATCAATCTCTACTGCAGTTGAGGGTATACCAACACTGATATCCTGCGTAGTTAAAAGTAGACCAGCATCAAATATCACGTGGTCACATGATGCTGATGTCATTGGTGCTCCAACTCAGCAAGTGATAGAGGACGGAAACTACTTCATTACGACTGGAACACTCTACTTAACAAAACCCATGTATTCAATGAATACAAAGAACATAATTTGCACTGGCACAGCAAAATTTGGCGCACCAGTGCAACAAAACACCACTTTGAATGTCCTTTATCTTCCAAAAAATACCAAATTCTCAGTCACTCCTTCAAACGTCGCCTTTAACGCAAGTATGCAGTTAAGCTGCAGTGCAACGGGACTACCAAATGTAAAAAATTATCGATTTTATGTGAATGAAATTTTTCTTGGCAATACAACTGATGGAAAACTAACTGCCTTGGTGTCTCCTTCTGCCTGTGCTAAGTATATTGGTGAATACAAATGTGTGCCCGAAAGCACTATTGGAGATGGAGAGATCAAAACAATAACGAGAGAATTTCAACGTACTGCCGTAACTTTGAGTCCATCGAAGACAGTCGACGCGGGTCAAGATGTAACCCTTCAATGCTCTGCCAAAGATTGCCCAACATCTGTAATCACGTGGAAGAAAAATGGGATTATTTTAACGGGAAAAACAGGGAACAGACTGCAGATTTTGTCAGTCAAGAAGGATGATACTGGAGAATATTCATGTCATGCTACTTTCTGGAAAACAACTAAATCTGCAAAGATGAACCTTACAATGACCCGTAAACCAAATAATATCCAATTTACTACTCTGACATTAAAGCCGAAAAATGGAGACAGAGTGGTCTTATCTTGCTCTTCCAGTGGCACACCAACTCCGACGCATCGTATTTACCAGATCACTGGACCTGACAGTAAATTGATATCTAATGGTGCCTCTTATACGATTCCAAGTATCAATTATGTTGATTATGCAGGATACAAGGCAAACTTCAGATGTGAAGCCAGGAATACTCTCGGTAATATTGCGAAAGATATACAGCTTGATATCCAAGTGAAACCTATTTTAGCCGTGTCCAATAATGCAAAAGTATATGAAGGAAGCAATGTAACATTCAGTTGCAATATAACAGCAGCCAACCCATTCACAAACTTTGTTACATGGAGGAATCCAGCAAATAGAATGATCATGCATTTTGATGGAATCATAAGAATAGTCTCTGTATCAAGTAGGCATAGCGGAAAATACAGTTGTCATGCAAGTAATAGTGCTGGACAATCGACGAAAACCTTTACACTATCTATAAACAACAAGGTATCGAGCAATTCAGCGAAAGCGAAAGAAGCTGTTGGAATCACAGGTGCACTGTTGACTGTGATAACGATCTCGCTCCAAATAATGCGTTTTTAAACATTCAATTATGGAAAATGGAAACGCAGTGTCTTGATAAATTTTAGCTTTTGGTAACGTGTTACATAGTTATCATATTGACTGTTATTGTTATGTAAACTAAACCTACAATCCAGAATAAACACAGAATCAGAATAAGAACTGTTGACTCGTCGACTTCAAAATATATCCATTATTTCTTTGCTAGCTTTACTGTTACTGTTACTTTTACTGTTCTTGAAGCATCCTAGTCTCTTCTACAATCGACTCAATCAATCAGCTCAGGAGGGTCACCCGTGTCCTTTTGCAAAAGACAAGATGACGGCTCACAGCTCAGCAAAGTAAGTTACAGTACATGAATTTTTGCCTTCATTTTTCACTGCACATTTACGTGCGTACGTGCGTAGTTGATACCTGCATGCATTTGTAGATAATGATAAAATAAGGTCTCGCAAAGGTGAATGATCGTCTATATAAATGCCTTATCACTTTCCGGCATCTATAATAGGCCATACTTGCGAAAACGTCAATTAAGCAATGAAAAATTCAATTAATCCATCCAACTTGGATATCAATGGAAAGAAGATAGATTGTACTTTTCGGTGGTATGCCTCAGATTGCTTCAAATACTGGCTGCGGTCACACTAGGCGCTTTATCCCGTTGTTTCCTTTCGAAACAACGGACTTATAACGCTGTTGTATGTGACCGCTCTTCCTGCTCACATACAACGCTGTTACAACGTTTCGTTCTTGGGGCAAGGGTCTTTAAAATACCATAGGGTCCAAAACAACGGGATAAACAAGGCCCTGACCTAAATCACAGCGTTGTTTAAGAAAAATTAACCAATCATGATTTACCAAAGCGATCACGTGACAATTACTTTCGCGCCAAAATAGTTAGCCACAACATCGGCAGCTATGCAAGGACGTGACGTGCACAGTGTGACCGCGTATCTTCGTATCGTTATGACGCCGTACTTTCCGACGTTGAAGATAAATTTCAAGAAAGTGAAACAATTCAGATTATAACGGGATGAGATTCTAGTGTGACCGCAGCCATTAGTACTTCCTGAGAAATCTCGAATAAGAGTGGGGTGGGTTGCGTTTCTTCGGAAACACCCTATGTATCGACTGAGCCAATCAGCTCAAAGGGTCGCCTGTGTCTTGTTGTGTTGTTGTGGAAGGCAAGATGGCGCGTCACAGCTCAGCAAGGCAAGTTAACCTAAGAGTACATCATTTTTTAGCTTCATTTTTCACTGTACACTTACGTGTATACTTGATACCAGCATGTTGCCCAACCGTTTGGCTTCAAACTTTTACTCCTTTTATCTATACTAACCAGTTGAAGAAAAAAGTTTCCTGGAACGAAAAGTATCATATACTGTAAGAAAGACAGGAATTTTCTAAAAGCCTGTTTCATATCTATGATAAAGTTCTTTTTTTATGATCCAATGAAATGCTACAATGCATGTTACGGTCTACTGTACTTACAAGAAGCACTTTGCAAATTAACTGGGACGAATACTCCCGAGGAGCAAGAAAATGATGTGTCTACCCATAAGGGAATCAACATAAATAAAAGAGACAAAAACTACGTGGACTGCGTTCACACGATGCCGGCACATTTTGAAAACGGTAAAAAATGTGACGGATAGGCCTCCCGTTCACACAAAAACGGCACATTTTTTGCCAGCAGATTTTGAGAACGGTAGATTTTGAAAGTGGAACTATAACCAGTATACTCATTACATAAGTCTCAATAGTATCGCTCTTTTTTATTTTTTTTTTCGCTAGTGAAAATAAAATATCAGATTAAAAATAATGAACGAATACAAGGAATCACGTCGTCAGTCTATATAACCAGTGCATTTTGGAAACAGCATCGTGTGAACACTCGAAAATGATGAAAACAGAACATTTTTCGATGCTTTTGGAACGCGACTGATCGATTCTTAGAGTGTAGATATTTTTTTTGGCATCAAAGTCTTGCAACGAGTCGTTTACAGTCAGATTTCCTACCGTTTTCAACTTGTTCCGGTATCGTTTGAAAGCTAGCCCAAGTTTTGCTACCGTCACATGCGGATAATAAGAACCATTTGATACCTATGTCTGCTTCATATTAGACTTCAGGTAAAAGTGATATGGCAAGGCCAACTCACGTGTTGAAAAAGTTGTCATAATGATAAGTACTCCTTAATGATCATTACCTTATGTGTATTCATTTGACTATTATGCATAGGTTTTGCAAAATATGTTGATGGGAGATTTGGACAGAAGAAAAGCAACCACTCTGGGTAAAAACAGCGTGAGGCTTATTTCATACAAATTCTGTAGGATGTTTGAAATTTTTTCGAATACTGAGACTCCCGAAAAGTACTCCTGCTTGAAAAATTGTTAAAATTCGATTTGGATCATCAAACCTATTATAAAGTTTAAGCATAAATAACGGATACACTTTTTCAACTAAGCGGCTTTGTTTTGGGATTTTTTCAAAAGTTCTGTAGATTGCTTTATATTCAATTTCTGACCTCAGATTTACATTCAGCACTCAAATGTTTTGATATTGGTGATCTTAAAGAGAGTACAAAGACCAGCAGCCTTTGCAATCGTTTATCATTGTTTTTGTGAATTTCGTACAGTCAGATATTCTGGAAGCCGTAGAGAGCAAGTCGTTGACTTCGTGCAAAGCATGCTGGTCTTTGTACTCCCTTTAATTTTACGACGACAACGAATCTTAAAATTTATGTGGAATTTGAGCGTGAACAATGATTGAAGGTGTAAGGTTTCACCCCAGGCGATTTTTACAGGGCTGTTAGCTGAAAAGGTGTATTGAAAACCTCATTTTGACCTAAAAACAAAAACAACATATGAGATTTTCCAATATTCTTCAAGTCTCAAATGATAATTTGCGTTTCCTTTTGTATTTATGATCAAATTAGCAGCTTCATATACAAAAAGTATTAATCTGGTAATCGTCAATCCCTTTTGGCGAATTCTTCAAAAACAAATAGCCGTAAAAGCTAAATTGACTAACTTTCAAGCAAATCACAAATCTGCGGGATCTCAAATGCATTGAGTCCGTATTAATAGGTATTTGCTAATCCACGGCACTACGACGCTACGGCACTACAGCAGTACGAACTACGGTGACACTACGGCAATGAATATTCTGTTTCTTTGTTATAGAGTCCCATTTGGATACCTTGTGAAGCTGCAGTTCTCACTAACATCTCAGTTAATTCTTATACATGGTTAGAACATCTTAAGGCTTAAATCATGAAATGTGAGAGTTCTGAAACTACGAAGCACAAGCACAATTTATTAGAAAGGATTGTAAAATAAAACATTACCACTGAAGAAGGTAGAAATCCTGTTTTTCTATTGAACTGAAGAAAACTTCAAGGCAATACTGTGTGAAGTGTACTGAGTGCCTTTAAGCTGCGGGGGCAAACTTTCCTGGGCCGCCTTGATGTCAGTTTTTACTTATCATGTAAGTATGCTTGTTTATATTTATCAAAATAATGGTCGTAAATACAAGATACATATTGTCAAGTCAGTCAAATGGATTTGCCTGAAATCGCTTGGGCTACGTTGCATGAAAGTATGACGTTGCTATTGCTACTCTTTGGTGTAAAGGTGTAAATTGCTGTTATGCATCTCATGGGTGCAAGCTCTTTTCACTGCCACTTCCTACTGTGATAGGTGGTTAGTAGTGTCTGCGGGTCAGATAAAGTTATTGAAAGAGGTATTCTCTCGAAGATTTTCAAACTGAATTCTGTAAAAATGTTAATAGAATACTCAGTGCCGTATTGCCCTAGTGCCGTATTGCCGTAGTGCCGTATTGCCGTATTGCCGTAGTGCCGTATTGCCCTAGTGCCGTATTGCCGCATTGCCGTAGTGCCATGGATTAGCAAATGCCGTATTAATAGCCCCCTCATTACCAATATCAACTTCTTTTCAATTATGACACAAAAGTTATCACATAATCTCTATTGAAATTAAACCAAAGAAATTCCTCAGCATAATGCAAGGATCAAGAAGTCTTTGGTCTCCATTGCCAGTGACTTGAGCATTATTGTGCGATAACAAAGGGCCGTCAGCAGCTTGTCAGCAAAATTTCAGGACAGCAATAACGCTCAAGTATGTGCTTAATTCCTTAACGGTACTGTAAATACTGATGGGTTATCCTCTTGAAATATTCGTAAATTGCTATGATAATGATTATCAAGATCTGGCTAAATAATTTGGCTTTTGATTACCCTGGGTGCCAGAGCCTATCATTGATTTGCTTGTGATCGATCATGCCGTCAAAGTGAATCGATATAGGCGTATACCAATCATGGTATACTGAACGCTGATGGGCTAAAAACCTGGAAGTCAAAAGGAGATTGCTGATTGATGGATCCAGAGCCTCTTCTTCTCTCCCCCCTTTTTATTTTTACTTTATTCTCGTTCCCCACACTATAGGCTCTGGTACCCAGGGCAGCTTTTGATCTACTTGGCTAAAACACTCGGGGGGGGGGGTAACTTAGTACTTTTCATGGTACGGGGACGTGCCATTTTATAGAGGTACTTTTTTGAAACCGTTACGGAATTATGGGCAGCATTTTCACAATTTTTGGACATTTAACGGAATTATGGGTGTCCTTTTCAGGGGATTTTTCGTAATTTCCGGAATTATGGCCCAGATTTTCATTCGATTTACAGAATTATGACCGTAAAATCCACCAGAATTTACGGAATTATGGGTACCAATTTTTCGGGCAAAATGGTACGTCCCCGTCAGAAAATAGGTCAAGATAATCCACGAGCTAAAACACAAATTTAAAGACTGGCTCTGTCATAAACATAACTGATATTTCAAAGACTTATTACGATGAGTCTCTTTGACTCATTGACTTCGTGCCCTTTTACTTGATGGCGCTTCAGTCAAGAGAGGCTCGTAGTATTACTCTTAAATACCTAACCCTACTTAGGCCCAAATTTTGCAATTCCCAAAGTAGCAATCAGATTGCAAAATTTGGCAAATAACAACGCTGTCGAAAGAATGAAAAAGATATCAAGAAGTTGAAATGCTCCAAGTCTGCAGGATATGATACAGTGTCTGTAAAGTTAGTAAACGATGCAGCAGGAATTTTATGTAAGCCGCTAGCTGCCATATTCAACTCGACATTTGAAATGTGTGTTTTTCCTGACATTTGGAAAATAGCAAGGGTAACCTCTATTTTCAAGTCTGGTTCGAAGAAAGACATAGCCAATTACAGGCCTATATCCTGGTTGTATGTTTTCTCGAGGTTGTTAGAAAAACTAGGACAAGATTAAATTCAAGTTACAGTAAGGCCCCGCATTTAAGAAACCACCTAAAAGAAACTTTTAGCCTAGTGGAAAATGATTAGCCCCCTTACATACAAGAAACCCTTGAGATTCACACCTAAAGTAAAGTTTCTTGTGTACTCGTCTGATGGTCTGGAAGCGTTAAATTTCACAAAGTGTTTATGAGAAATGTCTAGCGAGATATCTTGGATTTAACACATTTTTACCTACTTTTTTGTTCATTTTCTTCAGAGTCATTAATAGGGTACACATATGGCGAAATATGGCCAATTTTTCTATAGATAGCCCCATTTTGTTGTAACTTATTTTATAAGACTTTCCAGAAGGGAAATTAGAAACTTAAGAAGCTTGAGCCTCAAAGCATGAGAAGTATCATAGATAAAAGAAACATTTTAGGCTAAGATGTGAAAAAGCGGGGCCTTACTGTATTCGAAGGTACATAAGAAGTTTTCAAAATGTCAACACGCATTTCTAAAGATGCATAGCACTTTAACGTCACTATTTAACGTAACAGGCGCGTGGTTTTCTAACATTGACAAATCTCAGAAAGGCTTTCGATACGGTGGACCATGGAATTCTCCTCTCAAAGCTTACTAAATACGGCATAGTGGGGACACCTCTTCGGTGGTTCACGTCGTACTTGACGAATAGAAAACAATACCAAGTGAATGGCCTCAAATCTAGCCTAAAAAGTGTTCACTGTGGTATTCCCCAAGGCTCGTGCTTGGGGCCTCTCCTCTTCATCCTGTATGTCAATGACTTTGAGCATTGCCTTAACCAATGCAAATCAAACATGGATGCGGATGACACTAGAGTAACTTACTCTGCTGAAGATATTGACGAACTCTGAAACGATCTAAGAACTGAGCTTGACAATCTTGCTCAATGTTTAGGGACAGGTCATAAAGTACGTGCTACATGGGGGTGGAGGATTTTCCAAAAATCTAGCAGAAAACTTCATGGCCCATCCTAAATTCCTATAAATTCTTAATGGCCCCATATCAATGACCAGGTTATTTTTCATGACCCCATAAAAATCATTTAGTTTCCAGAACACAATGGGGATCATCATCACTAACTGATTTCTCTCTGGTTTGCAATCAAGAGGGTATAATACTTTTGATGTACATTTCACTGTACCTTTTTATAGCATGCACTTGACCAAACTATTGGGCCGAATGCATCAACCTTAAAAGGCGCGTTAGCTGTAATCAAATGCAACTGATGTGGCTAGTTTGTCGCTTTCTGTTGACTAGAGTCAACAATTTTTCATGTAGATTCCAAGAACCGATATTGTTTTGTGAAACTATGCACAATCTACATGTGACGTCACGATAACATTATAGGAAGCTTAGCAAAATCTTAGCATTCATCTCAGCAGTGATGTCTAGCAATGCGGACGTAATATAAAGCTCGTACTTGTAGCGACTAGTCAAAATTGGCAAAACATACCAAATAAATACGCGTTAAATCGACTCATTCTTTGCTGTTGTTCTTCGTCGTGTTGCGGTGTTACTACCTACAATTTAGTCAAAATTAGTTATATTGGATGAAAGTCAACTCATTTTAATGTTTGTAAGGGGTCAATTGCAAGTGTCAAGTATGAAAAAGGAGCATGATCAATTGTCCAGTATTTGCATCCAATTGCCTAATTGTGAAACATAACATTTTATGACTAGATTTTCGTGGCCCCATAGAATACACCTGGTTTTCTTCATGGCCCCAAAAAGTTACGCCAAAATTTTTGGTGGCCCATCCAAATATCATCCACCGCCATATTGCAGATACTTAATGACCACTCCCTTACGGCAGAATAAAAAACAGAATACATGATCGTGGGTCACAAAAGACAAACAAACCATATCCATGGTCCATTAGAGGTAAACATAAATAGAGGACCAATCAAACGGGTCAAAAAAACTAAATACCTTGGAGTTACGGTGGACGAGAACCTTACATGGAATGATCAATATAAGAACCTCAAAGGTAAAATTAAAAATGCTCTTTCGTCCCTGCAGAAATTAAAGAACATACTACCGCAATCAAAATTGGATCAGGTGCATAAGGCACTGCTCGAGAGTCATGTGAGATACAGTGATGAACTCTGGGGTAGTTTGTCAAAATCAAAGCTTGATCATCTTCAGTGTCTGCAAACAACAGCACGAATCACGAACACTGATAGGAAGCTCTAGATTAAAGGATGGGTGGAGTTGCAATTGGCTTTCAGTCTCAAACTTAATATTTGACAAGGCCATGATGATCTATAAAATAATTAATGGTCTCTGCCCGGACAACTTAAGAGGGAGACTTGTTACCAGATCTCAAATATCTAACTATCCAACAAGAAATCATTTAGATCTTGACATTCCAAGGCAGAACGTAGAATTCTCCATAAGCAGATTTTTCTACTCTGGTGCAAAGACGTGGAATGAAATCCCATTAGAAATCAGGATGATTTCCACGATTACCATTTTCCTGAAGCAATTCCTACAAAACTAGCATCCTTCCCGAAGCACGATCCCTAGGAAGACCATCAAATTCCTAAGGTTTTATTATATGTAAATAGACATTTGTATAGTTCTTTTTCTTTTGTTCTTTTGTAGCTGACACGGTTTTGTGTTAAAATTATTTTAAAATATGATAAAATGAAATGAAAATGAATTTTCAAGTCGAATGATGCAGTTGCTTAAAAACATGGAAAATGTAGCGTTGAAAGACTTATTTTGCACTTACCAGGTAAAGTGAACTTCCTTCTTCAGATTTATACCAGGTTTCTTTGATGAAACGCCTACTTAACGTGGTTTTTATCGCATTTACATTCCAAAGAGTGATCGTTGAACAGACGGCAGTCGTTCAATCATGATTCGATCGTTCGAATGCAGGAGATAGGGGCCAACCTCGTTCCCAGGGTGTTCTTACGTATCACATCATCACATCACGAAGCCGAATGAACACCCTGTTAAACTTCGATGAAATGCGTCCAGAATCTGGGTGCATTTAGCAACCATTATGGATTTAGCCGCAGGCTTGGCAATGCTAAGCGGCGGAAAATGGCCGTTGCTCTAACACTAATTTTGGTGAAAATAAATTGAGAAACTAAAAACCAACACTTCGAGGACCTTATCTCAACCTTTTTGAAGGTATTTGAGCAATGATCTTGGGTTTGTAAGTATGTCTAATGTGAAAATAAGCTCGATTTGTTTGGAGCGAAAATGGGCCTAATTTGTAAATTCGAGAAACTTTTACCGCAGCTTCGAAAATGAAATGGCTTGTTATTCTTCGAATTTCGCAAATAAATTGCAAACGATGGTCGAAATGGGTCAAGAATATCGTTTTACGCTGAATTTTGATTGAATATAATACAATTGAATGTATTCAATTGGCTTTGAGTCCATTAACAACAGAAGAACCGAAATGTGACGTAAATGTTCTTTTGTTGCCAATAGAGGTGAATTCCAGGTCGAGAATCGATCACCCCAAGTGAAGCCTCTGCGCAGGAATAGATTGCTGCTTCGCAGCAATAAACGCTTGGATAGTACATGACCTCTCTTTTTCATTTTCTATCGTTAGAATGTATCAGCTTTTATTAGCTCTTTTAGTCTTAGTTAGACTAGACCATGCATCTGTTGATATTGTGTCAAATAAAAAAGAAAAGAAAACGAAATAAATGATCGCTAAGATAGAGTCAGTTCTAGTTTCGGTGAAAACATGCTTATGAAAATGCAGATTCGGTCTTATGCATGTCGAAGGAAATCTTGGGTTCGTTTTTTATTCTAAAATTTAAAAATGATCTGATCTGATCAAGTGATTTTGAAGTATGCTATCTTCCAATTTCCCAAGAAGACCTACTTACAAGTATTCACAAAAAGGCCGCGTTACAACAATCTACAGGAGTAATCATGGAAAACTTTCCCAGGGGTAAGCAAGTTCTTCTTCCTCCGCTTGCACCTTGCTTCAACCTCATTGCCAGACAAATCTTGTCTCAAAAGGGTTGCCCTGTACATTTATAGATTCCAAACTGTTATGGCACATCGAAATGACGACAGTTCAAAAAATTTGGCCACTGCAATCCGTTAAATTCCTAATGAAGACCAGAAAATTTCTAAGATTTTATGTATATCTAATTAGACATTTGTATAGTTTTTTTCTTCTTTTAGCTGATGGAGTTTTGCGTTGAGATGTGTGAAATTTAAGAAATGTAAGTGAAATGAAATTGAACTTTGTCGGAAAATTCTGACCTTTGTACCCCCCCCCCCAAAAATCTATGCTCCCACGACTCCACTGAACAAGATAGCAGATAACTCGATGCCTGCTCTCTGAAGATGCCGTCCCTCTTCTTCTTTATCATTGTTCATTATGTATTCATTTATCTGCACATATGTATAAATGAAAGTTGAAATAAGCGTATATTCATCTGACGTAACATGAGATTGACGGATTGACAAAGCAATTGTGTGGCTAAGAAATAATCAATGGATGGAATGTTGCTTCCACAACACATCATATCGAAATCACTGTGAAGGATCCGAGACATTGCATATCATCACCATGAAGTATTCATCCTTCTTATATTTGATCTTGGCTACATTATGCAAGCCTATCCCATGTGCTTATGTCAACATATCATTATCCTCCACAACTGTGATGTTGAATGAAAGCATTACCATTAGCGTAACAGGGATGAATCCAGCTTGCTGTGCCGATATGGAAAGCTTAGAGCTCTTTGCGATTCGGCTTCGTGCACAGTACCCATCTATGATCGCATACTACAATCGTCTTAACAAGTTTACAAATCCTTCTATCGTCGACCAAGTTTATAGATACAGAGTGTCTATGTCAGGAGGAAGTAATGTTACCATATCCCAGGTGTCGGTCATTGATGAGAAATCAAAGTACTTTTTTAAATACAAGTATTACCGTGGAGTTGAGATTCGGGCAATAGCTGTTGACAGTAGAGAGGTGGAGCTGGAGCAAGTCGTTATTTTCCCCTTCTTTGCCTCCCAATTACAATCAATCACTACTGCAGTTGAGGGTATACCAAAACTGATATCCTGCGTAGTTAAAAGTAGACCAGCATCAAATATCACATGGTCACATGATGCTGATGTCATCGGTGCTCCAACTCAGCAAATGATAGAGGATGGAAACTACTTTATTACGACTGGAACACTCAACATAACACAACCCATGTATTCAATGAATACAAAGAACATAATCTGCACTGGCAAAGCAAAATTCGGAGCACCGGTACAACAAAGCACAACTTTGAATGTCCTTTATCTTCCAAAAAATACCAAATTCTCAGTCACTCCTTCAAACGTAGCCTTTAATGCAAATATGCAGTTAACTTGCAGTGCAACTGGACTACCAGACGTAAGAAATTATCGATTCTATGTGAATGACATTCTGATTGGCAATACAACTGATGGAAAACTAACTGCCTTGGTGTCTCCTTCTGCCTGTGCTAAGTATATTGGTGAATACAAATGTGTGCCCGAAAGCACTATTGGAGATGGAGAGATCAAAACAATAACGAGAGAATTTCAACGTACTGCCGTAACTTTGAGTCCATCGAAGACAGTCGACGCGGGTCAAGATGTAACCCTTCAATGCTCTGCCAAAGATTGCCCAACATCTGTAATCACGTGGAAGAAAAATGGGATTATTGTAACGGGAAAAACAGGGAACAGACTGCAGATTTTGTCACTCAAGAAGGATGACGATGGGGAATATTCATGTCATGCTTCTTTCTGGAAAACAACTAAATCTGCAAAGATGAACCTTACTGTAAACCTTAAACCCATCAATGCCCAATTTACTACTTTGACATTAAAGCCGAGCAATGGAGACAGAGTGGTCTTATCTTGCTCTTCGAGTGGCACGCCGACTCCGACGCATCGAATTTACCAGATCACTGGATCTGACAGTAAATTGATATCTAATGGTGCCTCTTATACGATTCCAAGTATCAATTATGTTGATTATGCAGGATACAAGGCAAACTTCAGATGTGAAGCCAGGAATACTCTCGGTAATATTACGAAAGATATACAGCTTGACATTCAAGTGAAGCCTATTCTAGCCGTGTCCAATAATGCAAAGGTAAGTGAAGGAAGCAATATAACATTCAGTTGCAATATAACAGCAGCCAACCCATTCACAAATCTCATTACATGGAGGAATCCAGCAAATAGGTTGATCATGCATTCAAATGGAAAGATAACGATATTATCTGTATCAAGTAGGCATAGCGGAAAATACAGTTGTCATGCAAGTAATAGTGCTGGAGAATCGACGAAAAGCTTTACTCTTTCTTTGAACAGCAAGCTATCGAGCAGTGCAGTGAAAGCGAAGGAGGCCGTTGGAATCACGGGTGCACTGTTGACTTTGACTGTGATGACGCTCTCTCTCCAAACAAAGCGTTTTTTAGACTTACTATTATGGAAAATGGAAAACGGCGTTACCTCGAAAAGTGTTGGCTTTCGGTAGTATGTAATATAGTTATCATACTGACTAATACCATTATGTAAACTAATCATGCAATCCAGAATAAACATAGAATCAGAATAAAAACCGTTAAATGTGGACTTCAAAATTAATCCATGATATCTTCACTAGCTTTACTGTTACTGTTATCATTCTAATTGGACAAGTCCGGGGTTGATAAAATTATTGCTAAAAAGCAACCTTACCAACTGCTGAACACCAATCGTGAGTTCTAGTTAGGCCAAATATCGTCGCCATTTTATATTTTGTACCAGTGTGCGAAGGCGTGATAAGGAGGCTAGCAATGTGAGTAGTAAAATATCAACACATTTGCAGCCTCGTTCAGGTTTCCGTGAAAAGACGTCATATAAAATGACACAATTTCGCACTTCTTAGCAGATTGAAATATGTAGTTTTGCAGATTAAAGGATGAAAAATTGAACAAAAGTATTCAACACCCTTCACAACGGTGTATTCCATTGAATAATCAACAATTATAACAACTCCGAACTTTTCCTTTAAAGGACAAGTATGGGGTTGTTATAATTGTTGATTATTCAAGAGATTACACTGTTGTGAATGGTATGTAGGACTTCTTTCAATTTTTTCTCTTTTAATCTGCGAAACTATATATTTCAATCTGCTAAGAAGTGCGAAATGACGTCATTTTGTATGACGTCACTTCACATTGACCTGAACGAGGCTACCAAATGTGTTGATATTTTATCTCTCACGTTGCTAGCCTCCTTATCGCGCCTTCGCACACTCGTACGAAGTACTAAATGGCGACAATTTTTGGCCTAACTTACGAAGATTCATGGATCAATTTTTGAAAGTAGGAGGCATCAAAACTTGGAAAGAATTCACGATTGGTGTTCAGCAGTTTGTAGGATTGCTTTTTAACAATACTTTTATCAACCCCGGACTTGTCCTTTAAAGCATCCTAGTCTCTTTTATAATCGACTCAATGAATTAGCTCAGGAGAATCGCCTTTTGTCTTTTTGTGGAATACAACATGGTGGCTCACAGCTCTGCAAGGTAGGTTTTGCATTAATTTTTCACTGTACTCTTACATTGTTAGGAATTACTGGGTCCAGAACCCAACATAAGAATCTACACAAATTCACACCCACCCAATCAATTCCAATCGAAATCCATTCTCGCCCTGCTCAAGGATAAGACACAAAATAACCGACGCAATCATGAATTATTTGAATACGCATAATGAAACCAAACATAAACACACCAACAATTTATGTGATAAGCTATGCGTTTCAGAACCAAACAAATTCCAAACAATCTTGTCCTTATCCTTACTTCTTTCAGAGGACTGTATCTATCAACAGTCTCTATCAATCAGAAATCGGAGTACTGGCAGGAACTCGAAGCTTCACCAAAAAACGGAGAACAAGGATTGCGACGATGATCATATTTGTATTCATTCCAAATTAAACAATTCCAAAGTTAGACAAGTTGGACAAATCCAAGATAGACAATTCCAAGTGACAAAATTGATTAAGACATATCCGATGTTATTAGAAAATTAGAAAATGATTTTGACTAGTCCATGGTTAATTGACTTTTCGAAGCAATTCTCCGTGCTTCATCATCAGAATTAAATGTTCCAATAGCACGAGGCTCTATGATGAAGCATTTAATTCTGATGATGAAGCACGGAGAATTGCTTCGAAACGTCAATTAATCATGGACTAGTCAACATCATTTTCTAATTTTCTAATAACATCGGATATGTCGTAATTAATTTTGTCACTTGGAATTGTCTATCTTGGAATTGTCTATCTTGGATTTGTCAAACTTGTCTAACTTTGGATTTGTCAAACTTAGAACGAATACAAATATGATTATCGTCGCAATCCTTGTTCTCTATCAATCAACAATCAAAGATTCAATCGTGATTAGGCCTACTCTGTTATCTTCTTTCTTCGTAGCAATCTTTGTAGCAATCATTCAAACAATCATTCAACAACGTCAATCTAACACACAATCAATCAATCAATCAATCAATCAAACTTCGACTCACGTCCCTTTAGTTCTCAAGTACTTCTTTCTTTTAGCTCTTCAAATCAAATCCAGTTCCCAATGTACCATGTACCATTATCTCCTCTCTCTTCAAACACATGAAACACACATGTTAGGCCTCGTTTTATGTGAGTCTCGTTTTGGTGTTTGGTGCCGCAACATAAACATACGTGACGTGTACATCATGTGTGCTTTACTTGATGCCCGCATGTTTGGTTTTCAAACTTTTACTTCGTTATCTAAAGCAGATAACTGGAAAGAAAATAAAAACGCAAAAGATCAACTCGATTCCTGCTCTCTGAAGATGCTGTCCCTCCTCTTCTTTATGATCGTTCACTATGTATGGTATTTATGTGATCAAAAAAATCTTCTTGCTGCGTGTAGTGCCAACATACAAAGATGAACAATTAAATAACATAGAATATATGAGCACTTTGATGCGAATTGAAAGAAGCGACGTTTCGAGTATGTATAGCCCGTTATCAAACCTTGCCGATAACGCTAACGATAATGATAACGATGACGATAACGATGGCTTGATAACGGGCTATGCTCGAAACGTCGCTTCCTTCCATTCGCATCAAAGTGCTTATACATTTTATGTCATTTACTTGTTGCGGCCGAAGGTCGCTTACTAATCTGTGTGTAGCTGAGTGAATTTGAGATTTGAGCGCATACCTTGCTAATTAGGCAATTGTTAAAACAATGGCAGTCACATGCCACGACTTTATTTGATTGGTGGAAAAGAAGAATGAATAGATTATCATTGGCCGGCCTAACAATTAGTAGGGTTGTCATTGGCTGACTCGAAGAAAAGAATAACCAACAATAGGGCGACACAGCGACTGCGACTGATGAAGGAAATATTGCAGTGACTTTGCAGTGAAGTTGGAAAGGGGCTGGAGTTCGAGATTTCAATTCAAGTTACGAACAAATACTTGGAAATTGCCGATGTGGAAGGTGGAAGCTTTTATGGGACCTGGTAAACAACAAGAAAGATCCAAAAAGATCTTAGCTGAATGGAATGAACTTGATCCGGAACTGAGACATGCACCATCTGTCGCCGTCTTTAAGAAGAAGCTTCTCTCGATAATTCGTCCCCCTGCAAAATCTGTCTTTAGGATTTACGACCCAGTAGGTTTATCCTATCTTACTCAAAGCAGAGTTGGTCTAAGCAAATTAAACCTCCACAAATTCTTCCATAATTTTAGGGATACTGTAAATCCAATGTGCCCAACGAATGACGGCATTGAGGATGTGGAGCACTTTTTGTTGCTCTGCCCTTCATTTGAAATGCAACGACGAGATTTTCTCGCTGGAGTTTCGGAATTATTACGATCATTTGTCCAAATCGACACCCTTCCAAACAACGTTCTAATAGAATGCTTGCTGTATGGTGATAAAAACCTTACTGATGATGTCAATAGAAGTATACTCGAGCTGACTCTCGAATTCATCCACCGAACAGGTCGGTTTGATTATGATAACTCAACTCCTAACTTTTGCGATGCGGCACAAAGCCATAGACAAAATCGGCTAGGGTTTGTTTACGAACATTTCGATTCATGTGATCAGTCTCATGTGATGATTTCTCCAACATATTCCGTGTCATGAAAAGTTGTGCCATGAGTACAACAGTTGAAAAATACTAAAAATTTTTCAAGAGTTTGGTCACATGACTCGGGAAGGGTGAAGCAAACCTTGGCCGATTAGGTCAATTAATTCCCCTCTTAGTTAGACGTTCTTTCTTTTTTGTAGTAGTTACGTGTAGTTTATGTGCTATCTTTGTCTTTCAATGTCGTCACGTGTAGTGCTATGTTCGTGTTTTTAGTTTTATGTTGCCATTTGGTAGACGTTATTTTTCGCTCCAAATAGTATTGTCTTAGTAGTAGGGCATAGTTTTTTGTAGGTAGTGTTACTAGGTAATATGTATTGTAAGTTTTTAGCTTGATATATATATAAAAAAAAGGTCCAAAACTTACAGAGATGCAAAGCTGTGCTCGAAATCAGTGGATAACACATGAAACCAAAACAAGCTCACTTTCAAGCTTCAGTTCCTCGGGATCAAAGCTAAATTCCACATTGGTTCAAGCTAAGAAGCAAACTCTCCACCAGAACAGTTTGTTACGTCACAGCAACGGTAACATTTTTTCTGTAGAACGTAACAAGCTCGAGAAGTCCATCTTCGAATTTCCAAGCACTGCAGTGTCAAACCCTCGGTCAACTTGCTTCCAGATGCGTCCTAAAATCAACTTCCTCTTATAGATTCCTCCCTTTCGACACAAGTCAATGAAAACAAATTTGAATAACAGTGTAATTCATTTCCATGGTTGCAAGATGAGAGTACTAAAGCCAAATTCTTTATGTCTTTCAAATGTTCGTTCCATCATTTCCAATACTCTGCAGAGGCAATCCTGTTGAAAGAGCCCCTTGTAGCGAAACAGTACTAGACGGTAATAAGTCTACCTGAAAGACTTAAGTTAAGTCTACACTTCTGGGGACAATCTTTCCTGATTCGAAATCATTTTATATCCAACGATACTATGATTCAGCTACCCGGCCGCATGTTGTAATTTACAAGTTACTAGTTGATCTATGTATTTATATGTAAAGGCGAAATTTGAAATGAGCGTTCATTCATTTGACGTAAAATGAAATTGACACTAAGCAATGGTGTGGTAGGGAAATGATCAACGGATGGAAATTTGCTTCCTCAACACATCACATCAAAATCACCGCGAAGGATCCGAGAAATTGCATCTCATCATCATGAATTATTCATCCCTCTTATATTTGATCTTGGCTACATTTTGCAAGCCTGTCCAATGTGCTTATGTTAGAATATCACTATCCTCGACAAATGTAAAGTTCAATGGAAGCATATCAATTACCTTAACAGGGATGAATCCAGCTTGTTGTGTCGACCTTGACAGATTAGAGCTCTTTGGGATGCGTCTTGGTGAACCATATGCCACACTTATTGCAAGTTACAATCGTCGTAACGTATTTTCTAAGCCTACTGTCCCCAATGTAGCTTATCGAGACAGAGTTCTAATGTCAGGAGGCAGCAACGTTACCATATCCCAAGTTTCAGTTGCTGATGAGAAAGCAAAGTTTCACTTCAGCTATACTTATTTTACTAAAGCAGGGGCAGCAGTTGTTGAAAGTAGAAAATTGGAGCTGCAACATGTCTTTATTTTACCCATTTTTGGCACCTCACTACGATCTATTAGTACTGCAATTGAGGGTATACCAAAGCAAATATCCTGTGTGGTTAAAAGTAGACCAGCATCAAATATCACATGGTCACATGATGCTGACGTCATTGGTTTTCAAACTCAGAATGTGACAGAGGATGGAAACTACTTCATTACGACTGGAACACTTAACATAACACAACCCATGTATTCAATGAATGCAAAGAACGTTATCTGCGCTGGCAAGCCAAAATTTGGAGTACCAATCCAGCAGAGCACAACTTTGAACATCTTATATCGTCCAAAAAACACCAAATTCTCAGTCACTCCTTCAAACGTAGCCTTTAATGCAAATATGCAGCTAAGTTGCAGTGCAACGGGGCTACCAAACGTACGAAGTTATCGATTCTATGTGAATGACATTCTGATTGGCAATACAACTGATGGAAAACTAACTGCAATGGTGTCTCCTTCTGTCTGTGCTAAGTACACTGGTGAATACAAATGTGTGCCCGAAAGCACTATCGGAGATGGAGAGATCAAAACAACAACGAGACAATTTGAACTTTCTTCCATAACTTTGAGCCCATCGAAGACTGTCGACGCGGGTCAAGATGTAACCCTTCAGTGCTCAGCCAAAGATTGTCCAACATCTGTAATCACGTGGAAGAAAGATGGGATTATCCTAGCGGGAAAAACAGGCAACAGACTGCAGATTTTGTCAGTCACGATTGATGATACTGGAGAATATTCATGTCATGCTACTTTCTGGAAAACAACTAAATCTGCAAATATGAACCTTACAATGACCCGTAAACCAAATAATATCCAATTTACTACTCTGACATTAAAGCCGAAAAATGGAGACAGAGTGGTCTTATCTTGCTCTTCCAGTGGCACACCAACTCCGACGCATCGTATTTACCAGATCACTGGACCTGACAGTAAATTGATATCTAATGGTGCCTCTTATACGATTCCAAGTATCAATTATGTTGATTATACAGGATACAAGGCAAACTTCAGATGTGAATCAAAGAATACTCTCGGTAATATTACGAAAGATATACAGCTTGATATTCAAGTGAAGCCTATTCTAGCCGTGTCCAATAATGCAAAAGTAAACGAAGGAAGCAATGTAACATTCAGTTGCAATATAACAGCAGCCAACCCATTCATAAATTTCATTACATGGAAGAATCCAGCAAATAGATTGATGACACATTCCAATGGAATCGTAAGGATAAACTATGTATCAAGTAGGCATAGAGGAAGATACAGTTGTCATGCAAGCAATAGTGCTGGAGACTCAACGAAAAGCTTCACACTTTCTGTGAACAGCAAGGTATCGAGCGATGCAGTGAGAGCAGAGAACGCTATTGCAGTCACAAGTGGACTGCTGATTGTGACGGTAACGTCTCTCCAAACAATGCGTTATAATACATAGCAATATTGCAAATAGAAAATAGAGCCTTGGAAGGAGTTTGTGCTTCATAACTTGTTGTGCTGACTGTCACTATTATCTAAACAAGGCCCTTTATCCCAATTTCGTTCCCAGGGTGAGTTCTTTGCTCTACCTCTACTCTGGGCTACGAGACGCCGTTCAAAAATTTGATTGGCTATTCGAAAATAATCTTATTGTAAGCGTGTTGCACGATATAGATTTTAATATTAACATTCAAGAATGCATGGTATTCATTCAAGAATACAATTAATCGTACCTTGAGCAGAGCTTTTTTAAAAACGACGTTTCGAGCTTAGCCCGTTGACTTGAATGTTAATGTTCGAAAACAATAGGGAATTAATTTGTTGTTTATCTTTTTCGGCAAACTGCTCCATTATTAAGGCGCCAGTTGCTATTAGACTGATGACGATGAGTTCGTTGTATCCCTGCGCTAAACCTTGCTCAAGAGGGAATCATAACGAAACAGTGAAAAACCTGGCCCCATTTTCTTCGATCATCAATGGAATTATGAAGGAATCACGGCTTCAAATCTCCATCCCCTGGGAGTGTTTTCAATTTTTCAATCGCATCGAAAATTATATCACATTTACACCTTAACAATAGTAGTTCACCAATCTCGCAATCTGATTGATACGTTAGGAATTGGAAAGTTTAGGCCTAAATAGGGCCAAGTTTTTCAGAGTAATACTGTGAGTCTCTATTGCCTGAAGCGCAATCATCAAGACAAAGAGCACAGGGCAACAAGAGACTCATCGTCATCAGTCTAAGTTGCTATCAGTTGCGTTGTTTGGTTCTTCTCGGGTTTGATCGAGAAACCCCTTTAAATTGGTTTGAGTTACAGATATTTGGGTTTCGGTGACATTTACCAAACTAGAACCTTTCCTTACGAGAAAAATTGTTCAGGCTATTATCAGTTTTCTTAGCAGTATGTCTCAAAACAAAGCAGCCCTAAAAGGAGGTAAATTTTACTGATCTTAGAACCAATCACACACAAGATTTGCTTTATCTGGGAAAATATATAATTCAATCTTTGATCAGCATACGGCTCAAATCTTTCAAATCTTTAAGAAGGTGGGTGTAAAATTGTATCACACTTTTCTTTGAATTCATGTGCTTGAAAGAAACTTTGGGTAATTTGCTGTAAATCTACCGTGGCAATTTTTTGATATATTGATTATTTTCAAAATGGCGGTATTTTGACTTATTTTGCGAAAATTCATCGAAAATGTTGAAGAAATTAAAATCATCGTAAATCTTAAATTAATTGAGAGAAATCGATACAATCTTCAAGATAACCATAGTTTATGAAGGTCTACAACATGGTTGCAAGCAGAAATCTGTTGCTCTTCTGGTTAAGGATTTAGAAATTTGATGACATCACAGCCTCAAAATTAATAAATGTCACCATTTTGAAAGTAGTCAAGGTATCAAGAAATCGCCACGGCAAATTTATTGCGAATTACCTGAAGTTCCTTTCAAGCACTTAAATTCAAAGAATAATGTAATAGAATTTTACATCCACCTTTTTAAAAGATTTGAGCTCTATGCTTCTTTGATCTACTTGCCAAAAAAAGAAAGGTGACGATTGTTGTTGTTGTTGCAGATTCATTTTTCATCGATCAATTAAATAAACTAGCTGATAAAAATCGTCGTAGTTTCGCTCCTTCATAGACTGATAATCGCGACAACTACGACAACAGAAATTGATGAACATCGCAGCTGAACGATCACAGCTCACCAATTCTAAAACACCTGAAAGTCGTATTTCATTGAGGTTGTAAAGAAAACCAAACAAACCTGAGTCTAGATGAGTACTTCTTCTGTGTACTGTTTGAAGGTTCCTTCCTTTTGACATGGGAAACCTGCTTTTAAGGGCCAAATTATTCTTAGGGTTTCGCCACAGCAATCGACAGCGATCCTTGCAGGTTTCATCACTTTTGAAGCCTCGGGACTAAAGGGAGGCTAATTCTTGGAAAGAGGTTGAAATGTTGATATCCTTTTAGTCAGTTTCAACATAGTCAATTATAGTCTGGAACTCTGCGATCTCTCTTTTCGCGCCAGATTCACGGTGATTTTGGCCCAATTTTCAGATAGTATTATTATCAGTCCCACTTGCAGCAGAGTACCATCATCCAATTCTATAAACAAAGCAACAACTGGGACTGAAGTTGTTCGTCTATAAATAAACTAGTTTGCTAGTTATTATTTTTATTTTTATCATTGATTTATTATATAGTTTGCTATATAAAATTAAACTGTACAAGAAATTAATCAAAATCGAAGGAAAATCGGTCATATAATCAAAATATTGTTGATTTTCAAACAAGATTCCTTTATTGGAACACCCGACAGCCGGTACTTCATTGATTCAATATATTCATCAATTCTTTAAGTGATCTGAAATAAGTATTTGTGCTTAGTCATTATGGAACTACATTATCGGCAAAGTATCTGTTGATATTTACATGCAACATTTTCTTGAAAGATGCACAGGTTGCCTACCAACAAAACGTTGACAAAACTGAATTTCTATGTCAGTGTTTTTTTTCAACTTGGCAAAAAGTGTCCATTCGAAAAATCTGAAAATCAGTTTTTGTGTCCTAAAAAGATCAATTTTGACTTTAACAGACTAAACCTCTGGACAAAGACGGGTTTAGTGACACTTTAGAATACTACGTCATTGGGAGGAGCGTATTTGGATACTATATTCCAAAATACCTTAGTTTTCAAAATTTCAATTTTGGACTCCTCAAAATTCCTTTGATAATTTTTGATCTTTGAAATACTATCTAAGATACCTGAATTTTCAAAATCTTGTCCGAGGAGCACCAAAGGATGAAGGATTCCGTTGGAAATCACAATGAAAGGCAAAGAGACTTTAGTCAGTCGGTTTTCATTAGAATATAACCTTGAATTATTTAAAAAGATAATCATATTGCTGTAATACCGTGAAGAGTCCACAAAGCATATATTGAAAACTATTGGAGCATGTAAGGATACAAATTCCATAAAGTAAAAAGCTCATTTCCGCAGAAGTTTTGTTGATTTTATCATAAATAGTTAAAGAACTTTTTAACAGGACTATGTTGTAAATATAAGATGATAAAAATGCTTGTAAACTGAACTTAAGTGACTTGAGGCTTAAGAATATGTTTGCGAGCGATTTTGGTTGAAATATTCCAAAGGCCGCGTGTTTATTTTCCTCAAGCAAAATTCCAGCTTACTGTTATTTTTGATTGGAATTACGCCATCCTGGATGGCTCTAAAGGGAATAAATCAATATTTTTCTGTTCTGATACGTGTTACTAAAACAAAATTTCTCACTCGTGTGACTTCCAATACAGATGAATCTCATGGGCAGGGTGGTTTTGGTACAGTTAAATATATCGCGTTAAGTGGAATAAGTCTGCCTTATGTGCTCCAATCCAAAATTATTTTGCGTCAAGATGTGGGCAATCACTTCCGTCACAAGTGTACAAAACGTCATTCAAAGAGCACCAAAGGATGAAAAGTGATATCAGATGGAATATTTCAATCATACCACTAGTGGAATATGTCCATCCTTCG
Organism: Aurelia sp. 4 Dawson et al 2005; assembly: GCA_964019985.1. Taxonomy (NCBI): domain Eukaryota; kingdom Metazoa; phylum Cnidaria; class Scyphozoa; order Semaeostomeae; family Ulmaridae; genus Aurelia; species Aurelia sp. 4 Dawson et al 2005. Next base: position 14,877,035 of record OZ026500.1, on the reverse strand, counting down.
GAGCTCCTAACTGCAAAGCGACATAGCTTACGATCAGAAACTGCTTTTGAAATCGGGAAAAAAAGCATGGAACTTGGATTTTACATGACAAGTACTTGCTTTGCCACTCAAATCGTGTCTATAAATTTGTTGAACTAAAGGACACTTTTTGCCACGTTGAAAAAAGACACTTACCTATATTCATCGTATGAGTCGTTCACAATGAAGGTAGACGATTGCGCTAAAGATGGCAGCGAGGAATATTGTACCAAGATGCATTGCGCTCGAATTACGAATCTTGAACGATTCTATAGGAATTCGATTACAAACGCAATGCGCATTAGTAAAAAGTTCCTCGCCACCATCTTTAGCGCAATCATCTATTGGACAATTGCTAGCCTGCGTGCAGCCTCAACTGTTGAGGCCGCACGCAGGCTAACAATTGCCGCCTTCAAGTTCTTAATCCACTAGGCCTTATTCGCCAGTTTTGCTGAGTCTTTCCTGTGAACTGAGGCGACTTCATGTGTCAGGCTTAGTGAAAGGTTCTTTTCAAGCTTTTTCCTTTCGATTAAAGTTGTCATTGCATGGCAATGTACTGCGAAAGTTATAAGGCTTTTCATTCAATCTATTAATAAATTTGTTCATCAACATTTCTAATTTCTATCAACTTTTACAGTAGTGTCCCGCATATAGAAAACAACGTTTTCAATTTGAGATCTGATATGTTTCTTATAAAATGAGATATAAACTTCAAATCAGGATAATGTTTTTTAACTTTCCTATTAGAAAATCATGTGCTAACAATGAACTGCTCAGACACAAGCTTTATGATTGTCATACAAAACTCACTATTTTCATTTGTATTTGTACATCTTTATTACCAAGAAAGGCAACATTTATTCCAGGAAGGTGCTTTTGCGTCTTTTGCATGCAAAATTCTTGTTTGTATTTGAATACATACAGTCTGATTAACCTAAAAGCTGAAGTTGTTATGCTTTTCAAATTTCTAATGTATGTATAGTTTTTGAATAAGAAACGAGCCTATTACAGATCTGCCCCGGTTTTCTTATGAGAGGGGATGTTATTTTGAAAATCAAGGTCTGGTGCTCCTTAAATTCATGTATGCGGGACACTACTGTACTGGGTGATTCATGAAAAATTTTTATTTCGAAAGCAATTTTTTGAGCTGTATCTGATGGTAGGAAACTTGAAAGAAGTTATGGCAGAGCTTGACCCTAAGATAGAGGAAACATGATATGATTTTCACGAAAGGCATATTTTATGAAGGCCTAAAACAGTGTGCAAAGCAGAGATCAGCAGCTTCTCTGGTTCTCGATTAAGAAATTTGATGACGCCTCAGCTTCCAGTGTAACAAATGACCCCACTTTGAATATAATCAAGATGACATCAATTAAGCAACAAGGTGGACTTGGCAAGTCCAGCAACAAGGGAGACTTGCTGCAAAGTACCCAAACTTTCTTGCAATCCATCAAGTCGAAAGCAAAGGTGATGCAACCTTGCACTGCATTTTTTAAAGATCTGAACGCTACGCCTGGTGGGGTAACCTGGCACATCTGGGATAGGGGAGCTTAGGATATGGGGTACATAGCATCAACCCAAAGACTACTATTTGGTATAAACGGACCCAAGAAATAACTTTTTCAAACAACATACCCAAAAATTAAAAACTCATGAAGTCTGCAACTTACATCTGTGAATAATGTCTATCATTTCTACTTTTTCCCATATTTGGTGCCTAAAACTGTAACCCGGAATTTCAAGAACCAAACGGATCAGTGTAAAAACGAATCACTCAAAACTTATCCTCGCACAAAGTTTAGGCCCAAAAAAGTAACCTCAGCATCCCTGTATATACCAAATCCCTGTATATACCAGATTGCAACCCCTCAGATACTGTGCTTACTGAATTTGATGTTTTTTTAACGATGGTAAAGAGGGGGTTGGGATCACAAGTCAAAGAAATAAAATGCTAAGTTTCCTGTTTTACGTTAACGAAATATAGCGTTTTCAAGTTTCGAGAAAATGAATACTGGCTCTTCACATTTCGAGAGAAAATGTATGGCAAATCACGTTTCATGAAATAGCCTTAGCCACCTTTCAGTAACGTCTTCCTATGTAGCGAAGCAAACTTAAAGCCACCCGCATTCAAAGCAGATCATCTACGTAAATTGATAATCGGCAAGAAGTCATCTATTTAAAGAAAACGATCACGGCTTCGCGGCAGACACAGTCAGTTCTACATTCAAATCGTATGTCAACAAACAAAAAGAACAACATATATTGATTAATATAAAGTTTGTCAACAAATTCAGCAGGAAATAACAGTGATCCATATTGCTCTATTCAACGACAGCAAATGAAAGAACAGGCTAATATTTAAAGAGGCGGCAAAGTTCACCAGTCTTCTTTAATTTTCCAACTCAAAACTTGCACATATAAAGTTTTGTCGCATTGCTGCTCAAGCTAGAAATCTAAGTTGTTGTGGCCCGTAAAGGTATGTTCGTGGCAGCATAAGAATCAAACATCTAAAAAAATTGCATCATTCGCTTGATTTAATGCTGGATTGAAGAAAACTTCAGGTACTTCGATAAAAAAGTTTTTAAGCAAACTTTTGGTGGTACAAAATCTTAAAATAGCCTTAAACAGCGGACTCATCACAAAAAACCCGGTCGTGTCATTTAAAAGTAGATGCCCAAGAGTTTCAAGCAGTTTCTGGCTTACTTTTTAGGTTTCAATGGTATAAAAGATGCCGGTCGTGTCATTTATCTGTTTTTTGCATGAACCAAACTAAAGATTGTGCGACGAAACGCGTATTTTGTGTAAGACTTTGGCATAGTAATGTTCCTGGTAAGTGATGACTTGATTTTCTTGCAGGTTTAACACTTCTCCCTCTAGTTGCAGGTTTATATATTTTGACTATGGTTCTTTTACAGGAGTTGATAGTGTTTCCTTACAGGTTACAAGTTTGTTGTACGTCCATGGGTTTATCATGATGAGTCCGTTATTTAATGTCAATTTAAGAGCTAATTGACAATCTATGATATCTTGGCTATTTTCAGGATCATTGCCCTTTTTTGTATAAAAGAACTCCGGAATGGCCTTGAAATAAAAAGACCTTTTAGCTATTCTCCAAAAGAACCTGGATCGAGATCGAGCGTTATTTTTTATACATTTGTATATAAGACGTTCGATGGAATGACGTTAGAGCTTCTATCACTTTTGTGCACGTTCGAAAATTCTTTAAAGTGAATCAAAATATCGTTCGATTCAGATTCTTTCTTAGAGTAGCTAAAAGGTCTATTAGAATTTTTGAATCCTAGATCAATTGAAAAGAAAAGGTACAATTTTCAAGAAAGCTATTGTTTATGAAGGATTTGATATATCAGAAGTTTGAGCGTGTGGCAATGATTATTTGATGACTACACGAAGATTAATAATTAGTAACGCAAATAGCCTGGAATAAGACGTTTCGGGCACAACCATTCATCCGTTATGATGGGTTATCCCCGAAACGTCTTTCTGTGACATTTTCTAGGCTATTTCCGTTACTTATTATTAATCTTCGTATAATCCTAGTTCTTAAGGTCTATAACATGGTGGTAGGCAGAGCCAGGGATCGCCAACCCTGTAGCTACTTTGGTGTACGATTTTAGTCATTCGATGACGTCATGGCTGAAAAACTGCTTGAAACCAAGAAGACGCAATAATTCTGAAAACAATCAAGATATCAAGGATTGCAGAGGATCAATTACAGCCAAATACACAAAATTCAATTCAAACCATTAAAGCAAGCGAAAGATGGCATTAACAAATAATACAGTGCTTTTAAATGTTTAGCTTTTATGCTGCTCTACACAAGTACCCAGTGAGCCAGAAAAAAATTCCCACTTTGAAAATTCATAACAACAAGACTACTTCACGGATTTGAATCATTCAAATTCTAGCTATAAACCGAAAGATCAAAGTATTTTTGTAATTTTTCTCATTGTCCTACCAGCACTAGCAGTAATGGTAAATTCAACTTTATAAAAGTTTCATGGTTGCAAAATGACGGAAAAAGGGCCTAAAACATTGATCAAATAGTAAGGACTCTATTCCAATAGAACAATAGGCCATGGGTGTTTCACCTCCCTCAAGTATTATAAGACATCGATTTTCAAACAAAGATGGAAGATTTTCGATCCCATGGCAATTAATGTACAGAGGATATCTCTCACCCATGACAAGTTGCATTTCCTTCATTATTCTGTACGAGGAGTCATTTATACTTTGATCGATGTTTTGGGCCATTTTTCATTCATTTTGCAACCATGAAATTTTTTTAAGTTGAATTAACATATATTTGTAGTGCTGGTAGGACAGCGAGAAAAATCACAAAAGTACTTTGATCTTTCGGCTTTTAACTAGAATTTGAATTATTCAAATCCGTGAAGTATTCTTTTGTGCTATGAATTTTCGAAAGCAGGAACTTTTTTCTGGCTCACCCGGTATAATTTGCTGCTATTAGCAAGCCATATCATATTCAAAGCGTAGGGAGATGTAACAAATGTGTAACTAATCATCAAGTAGATGTGACAAAAAGTGCCAAGAAATGAACATAGTATTCATATGCTTCTTTGAAACGACCTTTGATGGATTTTGATCGGGTTAATGTCACACAATCTTTCTGTTTCCTTGATCTTTTCTCTTACAGTCTGAACCCCTTAAAGTATGAACGACTTTGCAAAATTGGTCTGTACTTTTAAGACCTTGGGCTTAATATTTTTCTGTACAATACAAAATCATTAATATATATATCATTAATCATATCAGTCCCGGAATTGTCCTTTAAAGTTTGTATTTCAGAGAGGAGTGCCATGTTAAGATACCCTATATGATGGTGCCAAACAAACAAATGACAATTTTGATCATTGTCTGACATACCTATTAGGGGCTGATTGCATGGGAGTTTTCAGCCCGTTTGTAACTATAGCTGAGCTGAAATTTGAATCGATTATATGGCTTGTAATTTTAACCGGGTTGAAATTTGAATTGATTATATGGAGGAGTTGTCAGGTTTATCCTTTATTCACCACCATGCTTCATTAACAGTTCTTTACTATACGCAGGCTCCAGTAATTTCAGCCCGGCTTCAACATTAATATTTGCGATTACATGGAAATTTTTAGCCCTTGAGAACGAGCTACAAATCCTAGCCCGTTCGATAAAAGTGGGCTGAAATTTCAGCTCGGCAAACCGGGCTGAAATTTTTGTCATGTAATCGCAACTTCACTTTTGCAAAACTCTGATAGCAACACCGAGCTGACTTTTCAGCCCGGTAAAAGTTACAAACGAGCTGAAAAATCCCATGTAATCAGCCCCTTAGAGATAACAATGGAATGGTGCATTGAAAGTATGATTGCATCGCGACTCGAGTGCAATTTGATTATATCACAAATATTTATTTCCTACTTTCTGTCAGACTAAATTAACAACAGCGACTTTTTACCATGTGATCTATCTCCGTATTGCTTGCTTTCAAACCATCTGCAAGCCCAACAACAACTAGTGCGAGATAGACTGTCTTCCGTAATGAATCTAGCCTACATGCGATATTCCTGCTCTAGGGACAGGAATGAAGGTTTCGAAAATGTCTCTTCTACATTTCTACTTTACATCCAAAGGTGTCCGAAGGTAGTTTGAAGACACTGAAAATATCTCCTATGCACTTCGTGATTCCTAGCAAGGAAGTACAGAAAACAAACGACTCTCTCTCCACCTTAATTAGCAGGTTCAACATAGCAGGGTGACTTTACCATCCCCCGAAGCAACTTCCTCAAAAATTACAAATTTTGTCATTGAGCCTTGAAGTTGTTTGGTAATGTCACTTGTTAGATTACAAAATATTGCCATCATGATGTTGAAAGTGAAACATAACATGAGTCCAAAGTACATTAACGATTTATTTCAAATACCGAATAAACGATATGATCTTAGAAACGCAGACTTTACAATTCCTAGATTTAACACGGTTAGGTATGGAAAACATTCATTGAGGTAGCTAGGACCCTTTTTATGGTCAAAATTAAATGAAACCGAAAGAAATAGTCCAAGTATTGATAGTTTCCGCAATTGTATTAGAAAAAAGGACCTCGAAGCCTTTCTTAATGATAATGTATGTAGTGAACACTGTAGGATATGCAAGTTTTCTTGAACTGATTTGACTTTTTATACTTTAACTTGTAGGTTGATCAAATAAAAAAAAATGTATTATTTAAGGTATTTTAATGGTATGTAAATAGTGTCCCCAATTAGTAGAAATGCTAACTGTTTTAGACACTGAAATAAAGTTATTATTATTATTATTATTATATATTATTATAATGGTCTTCATTCTTATCAGACTAATTTTCCTTCCCTGACAGAGCGAATTACAGACTTCAACAATGTATTTCCACTATTTCATTGCTTTACTTGCAATCCTCAAAATTCAGCTATTTGACAGTGCTGAAGGCACACCTCTTCAAGCAGGACCAACCTATTCATGCACTGCTGATAACAACGGAGAGATCTTGACAGGAAACAAGTGCCAGTTCCAATGCTGCTTGGCTCTTCAAATAAAAACGATGCTTGCTCCCTTCAAAATCAAATGCGTAGAATTTACGGTGAAAGGGAGCCCATGCATTGTTGATGGATATGAGTACCCACACAACTGGGTTATCAAGTACAACAAAAAAGGCTGTTATGTTTGCAACAATGGTAACCAGGATTATTACAAAAGCAATGATGATTCTGGTTCAGGCCCAGATGGCCCGGATTCGCTGGACGAATACACGTTGATTCGCTTTGGATGAACAAGCAACAATAATAGCATAGGTGTCGTAGCTGTAAACAAGATAGCGTAAATGGTTAATATATCTTACAGTGTATTAGGTAAACCATCATGTATAAGCCTCGCTTTCATGTAGAGATAGGATTAATTGAATCAGGGTCGGAGTGGAAACATTTGTCTTGTGTGCTCTCTCGGTCTAACATAAGGTCTCTGCGGATCTTAGGCATCGCACGCATGGCGAGCGTATACACAATGCGCGCATTTATTCTTTTGATCGAACAGCTTGAAAGGAACTACTGAGTGCCCATGAATAGTTCTCCTGTTTGAAAAAGCACCAAAATTTGATAACATGATCGATCTTTCAATTTCTTTTCTCGCCGTGAAGGACCACTACACTTTTATGCTTATAACGAAAGAAGAAGGGTAGATCTAAGATTAAAATTGTGTCTCGCGGATTTTGTTTATTTGACTCACGAGCTGCGTAGACTTTGTTTCGTTTAAGTCTGAAATGCGCAAGAATTATAGTGCTTTCTGCTCGGCTTCTGAATCAAATGAGCCAAATCCGTAAGGCAGAACTTTAGGTTTTCCTTCTTCTTTCCATATAAGCACATAACTTCGCTTTAAAACCAGCTGTCGCTTGTACAAGGCGAGAGTTTGCCTTAGGGGCAACTTTAGCAGCCGTGTTTGTTTTGAATTGCTGGTTGAGAAAATTTCCGTTGTCTGTAATCGCTAATCACTTTGAACTGATGGTTCAATCAAAAGCAACTGATGTATTACAAAATCTGTCCTTGTTTCCCGTACTATTTATTTGTTTGGTTGTTCATTCAGCAATTACCAAATGATTATGAATCATGGAATAGTTATTTTTCTGCAGCCACTTATGAAAACAGAATTTTGCGAAAATTAAGAGGTGTCAACAATTGCCAACAGTTTTGGAAGCTAATATTTTCAGGCAATTCATATCTTCGACAACGTTTAGTGTCCAAATATTTTTGCAGCATAGAAAGTCACAGCAAAAAATCTCCACCATTTAAATTATGGTTTAAAGAGGTAGCGTGTTGCTCGCGAAACGCTTTGCATTGAAAAGGAATGTGGCGGGAGTATCACACTTTCTTAACTAAATCCATCGTACCAATCATTCTGATCATCCTCATTTAGGACTTTTTTAGCATGAAGTTGATTTGATTTGATTTTATCTTCTATTTACCAATAGCAGCCCCTCAGTCACAATAACTTGGGCCATGCTAAGATAGGCAAAGATAAATGTAAATATGCAGTTTTTAATCGAAGCTATTCTGCAGGTCATAGTACTGGGTTGCCTATGAATTCACGACTAAGAGTATTCTGGGGTAATAGGAAACTGCAAAAATATTCTTATTTCATTATTGTTCGCCCCTGTTTTCGCTCCCAGCTACCGGATGTCTCAAAAAGTACTTCCGTTTTGAAAATTACCAAAGTTTAAAAACAGAGCAGATCTTCAAAATCCTTGTTTTGAAAGTAAATCAAAGACTAAATCGTCCTCCGAGACAAAACTTAGCACTTTTAGGGAGCGGTCACTTTAATCCTGGGTACCGGGGCGGCGGATAATTTCGAAAAACTAGAGGAGGTTTCATGCCCTATCTTGAAAATATAGAAAGTTTTCTTGATCTACCATCTTTCTGCAAAGTTTCTCGTGCCCCACCAGAAGTCTTCTTGCATATAAACGAATTTTTGGACAGATACTAAGTTGTTCCAGGTGATTTTCATGCCGGTCAAGAGATTTATTATTTCCAGATCTCTGTTAACTTTTCTTTCAATCTTTGATCGATGACTTCACCCAGAGTTTTTTCAAGCATAATAGTTTGCTCCCTTTAAAAATTGCTCTTCATGTTATTTTGCCCCCCCCCAAATGGAAAAACTTTTATATCCCTGCCAAAAACATCCGTCATAGCACCCAGGATTAACAATGACTACTTCCTAAGGGATGCCTGGTCTAGAAGCATAACGCAAAGCACACCGAAAGCACATGATTACCAGATCAATTTCTTTTTGCATATCGAGCTTCTTGTTTGGCCGCCAATGCTCATATAGAATAGCAAACCATCACTGTAGACTTCAGTGACAACAAAATATCTCAATATGATGCCTGAAGCTGATTCCGATGTTGACTAAAGAACATTAATTAAGGTAAGGTTTTTCGATGCGTCACTTTCTACCCTCAAGTAAAGAAAGCTAATGCTTCGTCATCTTTAGATATCCTTGGATCATTGACAGAAGAGATCTGAAAGAGAATTTGCTAACAGAATTTTGATAAAATTTCAAAAGAAAGCACTTTACTGAGAAGTGCAATATTTTGCTTTTTCCTTGGAGGTCAGTCGAACTACCGGGTGTCCCAAAAAAAAGTATACGGATTTCGACGACCCTAGCGATAAGAATATAGAGGGGATCAACCCAAAATGATTTCCAAAACATTCCTCGATAGCTAACTTGAACATAGATACCTCGTTTGCTGATATCGGTGGGTTGAGAGTGAAGATATTAGTCTTCAAAGGACAAATTTGCCTCCTCCTCCAAACCAGAGCTTTGACGCTTTGGCCTAAGCAAAATCTTTACGCGCAGTGAATAAAATCAACAAAATTTGAAGACGGCACAACAGATGCGTTTAAAAAAATACAGCCCACGTGAGACCTATCGTTAAGGGAGCTCCGAAATCAGCTTCATTCATCTCAATGTCATATCGACAATTTACTTCAAACATACCATTCATCGGTGAAAGTACTCCCTTGAGGATCAACGCACTTTTGACATCGTCGAATAGTTCCTTGAAAGAATCTTTATCAGATCTCTTGAGATCAGATTGATCATGGCGTGTCTTCAAATTCCCTGCGGGTGGGTCATCAACAAGAGAGGAGACATCTTTTTGCCCCCAAGAGATCCCCAGACCTTCCTGTCTTGACTCCCGAGAGATCTCGTAACAAATTCTTTTCAAGGAATGATTCGACGGTTCCAAGAATGTGTTGATGCTCAAGGGAGTACTTTCACCGATGAATAGTATGTGCAAGATAGATTGTCGATATTGAAAGATGAATGAAGCTGATTTCGCAGCTCCCTTGACGAAAAGTCTCACATAAACTATATTTTGTAAAACACATCTGTTATGTCGTCTTCAAAGTTTGTTGATTTCATTCACTGTGCTTCATGAATTTGCTTAGGCCAAAACGTCAAAGCTCTGATTTGGAGGTGGAGGCAAATTTGTCCTTTGAAGACTAAGATCTTCGCTCTCAACGCACCGATATCAACAAATGAGGTATCCATGTTCAAGTTAGCTATTGAAGTATGTTCTAAAAATCATTTTGGATTGATTCACGTTATATTCTAGTCGCTAGGATCGACCAAATCTGTATACTTTTTTTGGGACACCCGGTATAGACAACAGCATCACCAGCTCATTCATTCGAGAGAGTTTCTGGATGAATCTTGTTGCTATGGCTTCAAAGCGCAATAACAGACATAAATTAAAGACAACAGTTCCTTTTCTTGAAAAGTTTACTGCGAGTCAACTTTGGTTGTCAACAGGCTGAAAATGAAGCAGGTAAGTTTGAAAAATTTTGTTTGATTTAGCAAAGTAAGTGAGCCAAATAAACTTACACTTATGGCACTTATAACTGAATTTGCTACTTTTGCTGATCATAAGAAGCTGGTGAAGATGAAGTGAAGTTGTGCTTTTATCGGCAAGCGCTGGGATCACAGAAGTAGCTCAGCGCAAGTCCAGTCCTCGACCCCTTGTCATGACGCTCAAGTGGTGGGGTCCTACCGGGTATCAAGCCCACTCCGCCTGACTGTTCCGACTGCAAAGTCAGAAGATTACACCACGGCACTACAACACCTTTCTAAAGCTTACCTTCTAGGAAGTTATATTCCCTCGGGACCGGAAGCACATTGCCAGGGCTGATAATATTTAATTTAATTTTTTTCTAATCTTCTTAAACATACATGTATATAAAGGTAAAAACCTACAAACAGTAAAGTTTAAGAAGAGTAACAAAACAAAACAATAATACATTAAACTAACTAGATACTGTTAAAGGTACCTAAATTTACAAAGGGGTGCAACAATGGCTTTTCCGTCCAAATTTTTGACAGGTTGAAAAAATATGAAGTGATTTCTTTCATGACAGCCTGTTCTGGGATGGAGAAAAGAAATCTAAACTTTTCACGCATGTTCAGAAGTCTGATATTCGGGAATACGTTGTAAATTTTTTCTAAGAAGTCTCTTCTAATTTGGCTGTATAGTGCGCAATCCGAGATAAAGTGTATCATCTATCATATCAAATTTGATTTAATGGTGAATCGTTTCACACATGCTAGCAAGCGATTTACAAGTTCTTTTGTATCTGCTTGCCTATCGATAAGCAACTGGTAAGCAACTGGCCAGTTTTCCTGGTGTTCGCTGCCAAGTAGGCTGCCATATCTTAGAAACCCATTGCGGAAAAATCTAGTGAACTTTTGCCCACGAATTTGGCATGTGTCTCCTTGAGCAGGCAGTGTCAATGAAAAAAGTTTGATTGCAGTCTTCTTTAGATTAGCGGAGTGGATGGAAAGACTCGATTTACAAATGGCATTAACCTTACCAATGCAGTCATTCAACACGAAGCTAAATGCTTTTCAACTTATCACTGAACTGAATTTGTACCCCATCCAGTGTAAATAAGTTTAAAATGAAATTTGGAAGTTCTTCTGAAACTTGTAAGATACATCAAAATGAGCCTAGGTGCAATTCAATATTTAAAGGTACACCGCACTCGTCCATAATATTTCACAGAATAGCCTTTTCTCTGTCTTTCGCAAAATGACCCCTTATCATGGAAAATCTCTTAAAGTCACCCCCTTTTAAGGAGTATCATTGATCTCGGAAGAGGCTGTTACACTGCAACTACTGGTTTTAAGAGAAAGGCTTAGGGTCGATGCAATTTATCACCATACACTTACTGATAGGATCCTACGAAACTTAGTGGATCGAATGGCTTTCAGACCAGGAGAGGTTCACTATATTCTGGGGTCTCGAGTTCATTAGCATTTGAACGTTTTTCAGATATGTTCTGAATAAAACTGCCCCCTATTTTGAGATTCTATGTCATAAGATTTTGCTTCAAATATGCTCCTCTCTCAGCAAATCATGGATGAGCATGGTATCATATCTTCATTAGCGTTGCACCCACCGGGGCCTTTCCAAACCAAGAAAGCAAGACGATTGCGCTTAGAGCTTTGGTAGGCCGATTGGTTCCAGAATAACTAAGAAATTTCTGTAGAGGAAGATTTCTGAAAACCGGCTTTCCGTGCTCGTTTTATCAAAAGCACGGCTACCTTTTTCGGTCTTTCCACTTTAAAGTGTGACCAAATGTTATATAGAGTAAAATTGCTTTTGATGCCATCTCGGCTCTACAGGCCGCTTACCGTAGTAAAAGCAAAGGAAGATTGATGCATATATGCAAGCCCAGGTATATATGTTAGATGAACAAGGGCAGATTTTGTAATGCAATAGCATTAGTTGCTTTGGTTCACACCTCAATTCAAAGAAATTAGCGAATAAAAACAAAGGAAATTCTCTCACCGAGTAATTCAAAAACAAACATAGCCGCAAAATTGCCATGAAAATAGTACGGCTAACTCTCGCTTGGTGCGGGAGGAAAGAGGTTTTCAGGAGAAGTTATGTGCTTATAATGAAAGAAGAAGGGTAAATATAAAGCTCTATCTCGCGGATTTTGTTTATTTGTTTCAGGAGCTGAGGAGTAACTGTCTACTTTTGAGCAACAAATATGCAACTATTGCAATGCCCTCTGCTCGGTTTCTGAATAACGTAAACAAAATCCGCAAGACAAGACTTTAGAATTACCCTTCTCCTTTTGGCTGAAGTACATAACTTCTCTTAAAAACCTCCCTTCGCCCGCACCAAGTGAGAGTTTGCAGCACTGTTTCAGGGCAACTTTTTTGGCTGTTTGTTTTTCAATTACTGGTCGAGAGAATTTCCTTTGTCTGTATTCGCTAATCACTTTGAATGAGGTGTGAACCAAAGCAACTGAATCTGAAGCTATTGTATTACAAAATCTGCCCTTGTTCATCTAACATACATACCTGGGTTGCATATATGCTTCAATATCCCTTGTCTAGCTGAGGTGTTTCTTATGTAAAGTGCTTAACTGATCTAAAATCTGTAGGAAGGATACTCATAGTCGTGGCAAATGGAAGGAAACAGTTTGCTTGAACGAGGTTTCGCAAATTGCCAACTTTCTTCTCAAAAATTATCCTTAATTTCGGAAAACTATATTTAATTTCGGACCTGTTACTACTGTTTTGATTTCCTTTTTCTCTAATTTTATTTGTCTTTATTTGTGTTGTTTATCTACAACTCTGTCAAGTATGAGCGAAATAGCTTGGCTAAATTTCCCTATATCCTATTCTATATTTCTGTGTACTCTTCGACTTCGTAACAGAAAAGTGAAGAATTTCCACAGGTGGTAGGAAATCGTTCAGTAATACTTGCACGATTCATTGATATTTACAAATGCACTAAAATATAATCATACCTGCCATTTAACTGTGTTAAATTTCTCTTGAAATCCTCCATTATATACGCAGACTCCCCCTCTCTACAACTCTGTTTTCGTTAGGCCATTTAATGTGTTGCGTTGTTGCAGCTGTATCGAATATACAGTCCAACATGAAAATTTGACACAACTGCAAGAACATAACACAAGATGAAGTGGCGGTTTTTGTGCCAAGCGCTGGGATCGCAGAAGTAGCAGAGCGCTAATCGAATCTGCGGCCCCTTTTCATGACATTCAAGCGGCGAGGTTCTATTAGGTATGAAAAGATCCTGTCCGCCGGACTGTTCAGCTGCAAAGTCATAGGATTATATCACTGGGTCACAAAACCTTCAAAGACGATGTATGGCCTAACGAAAACATAGATGTAGAGACAGGAGTCTGTGTAACTGATAGAGGATTCAAGAGAAATTTAACACAGTTAGCTCCTGGTATGATTGAATCTTAATACATTTGTAAGTATTATTAAACGGTTCTCCGCCACCTATGAAATTTCTTATGCAACTAGCTAGAATTTTCTTTTCTAATAGGGTAACCGTAAATCCCTGTACCTGTAATCAAGCCTTTTTAGATCAATTTAGAATAAGATGCTTTCGAAAATAAAATGAGACTTGTTCTTATTTATCTCAAATAGGCGACGATAATCCTTGCCATTTGTCTCCTTGCTTTGCCAATAATACATGCTGCTAAAACAAAGAAAACTGAATCCCGAGCAAAATGGAAATTAAGTAACGAAAGCCTGCCACGAAAACCATGCACTCTCAAGGATAACGGGAAAATCCTCTCCGGTAATACATGCAGCTTTTCGTGTTGCTTAGCCATGCAAGTCAGGGAAATGACTTTGGAAATACCAGCAAACCAGTGTCCAGAATTTAAGAAGATTGGCAAGCCTTGCTATGTGTATGGTACAATGTATCCACATAAATGGGTCATAAAATACAACAACAGAGCATGCTACATCTGCTATAACGGAAAAGAACTGCACTACAAGGATCCTCAAAGTGATGCTCTAAGACCCGACAATTTGGATGAATACACTCTTATTCGCTTTGGGTGAAGGTTGGATCTTGTTTTCCTGCATTTACTGGAAAAAGTGTGGCAGTGCTGGCACTATAAATGTATTTCAAGACAATTAATTATCATTATCATCATTATTATTGTCATTAGCATTATCATTATCAATATCATTGGAAATAGGAAAAAACATGGATGTAGCTATGAAATATGAGCTAATATGAGCCTAATATAAAACAGCATCTAATTTGTGTGTATTCATTAATTCAGAATTAAGCTTGGTTCCACTACAAAAACCCCAAACCGAGCGGCAACAACTGAAATGCGGCTCAACGATTCCTCTGTATATCTTCTCTTGCTTCATGGTCTCTCATCAGAAGAAAACTTGGACGAAGTCAACAAATCTATTAACGCAATCGTTCTAAAAAAAGAAACGTTGCATTGTAGTAAAATCATCATAAAAATGCAGTATCTTTTTGTGCTGTTGAAAAGGAGTATGCCATCGTAAGTCTCATGGGAATCAAATTTGTGGCAAACAATTACGTATGGGGGGACCACTTGCCATTGGGGTAATTTGTCAAATTCTCATCGTAAATCGAAACCTTTGATTGTTATGTTACATCAAAGGGAAATTTGGAAATCAGTATATATTTAACTGTAACTTAACCCTGTATGAAGAATTTGTAATCAAATAAAAAATCAAATCAAATCGTTTCAAGAACATCATCAGCAAAGTTTCCCTTGCTTTGTGCTTGCATTCTGTTTATGGCTGCGACAACTTATCCCTGTGACAAGTAGCTCCCACTCTCCACTACCACAGGAACTTAACTGGAGGGGGGAGCGATGGTTCATGAAATTTGGATAACATGTCTAGTGTTAGGTGCAGACAAAGATGTGTTTAAGAAATCCATGAAAGGGAGGAGCTGCGGCTCCAAGAGCTCTCCTTTGGGAACATTCTTGCTGTTCAAACAAGGTATCTAATAACGTCACTTTTCAGAGAGAAAAATTGCCTTGGAACTACCATCATGGTTCCATAAACTCTCTAGCAGTCGGTAGTGTGAACAGTCACATATGCAAGCGTTTAGCTATGATAACATTTTCAGATCAGAATAGGATTGATGTGTTTCGCAGAACCATGACATCTGTCCTGCTTCTTGGTAAATGTTGGTAGTACACCGCAAACTATACAGCTTTAGCAGTTCTTTCATTCGAGGAATTTTCGGCGCTATTTGTAATCCTATTTTTAGGAACCACCGGTTTGGAAATGAATCTCGTTTCTATGGTCTTCAAAGTGCAACGGCCGACATAGATTAAGGGAAACAACTTTTTGATTGGCAAGGTTCATTTTAAGTCAGCTTTGGCTGTCAACAGGTTGAAAATGAAGAAGGTAAGTTTGAAAGATTTTGTTCAGTTTTATGAGGTAGGTTAGCCAGAAGAACTTTGTGACACAAATGTGACGGTGAATTCATAAAAATTGTCTGCAAGAATATTGCATCTAATTTTACAGAGAACAAATAATCCATTGGTGAAATTTTAAAATGTATTTCATAAAGCTGATTAATGTCAAAGTGAGCCATGTCTTTTTTAGCATGGCGCTGAATTCATCATTTAGCGGTGATGGATGGTGGATTAAACAATAAAAAGATAGCTGGTGAATTTCACTCCTGTTACTAATTTCATAGACAATTTCTAAGATGATTTCACAGAGAATTTCTTCAACACTTTACATGTGGAGGCTTCGTATCTTGTGCTTGATTGACTCAAACGTCATCTAAAAGGAAGTTCGGTACGTTTGAAACTGTATCAAATTTCCCAATTTAGTGTAAGGAGCTGCATTGATTTCACAATTTTGGTACAAGGCAGTACCAGTTTTTTGAAAAACATACCTGACCTCATGCCTTGGCAGAAACTTTCGCGAACAATGCAAAATAACGCAATGCTCGCGAAATTTTCTGCCCGTGAAGTTTCTGCCCCTAAAGTAAGGCTTAAGGTAGTCTGGTACCCAGGGTAGGCTTAAGGATATCTTTCAAGGCTATGGCATGTTTCTAACCAGCATCTTGTCGACTACGACCCATGGAGATTCTGGTCGTCATTGTTAAATAGCAGAGGTGAATCCAGAACCTGGTTGAAATTTCTTTGCGAAAAGCCAACTTTCCTAGAATTTGATCGCTTTGGCATGAAATACCAATCAAGCACACCCTTAGTGTCAAAATCTGTGGTTTATCTGCATCCAACTTTCTTACAGAGGAAAAAATCCTGAAACTGGCTTACTTAAGTTCAATGTGGACTACAATCCTTTCTCTAATAGTTTAATTTCGGTGACAAAAACACCTCTAATATTTGCAGCTTCTCGGTTATGCCACGTAAGGTATCAGTTTAATTTTGATGATAATTTGGATTCATGAAGCGAACAAATTTGTCCTTGCTATTTATAATTGCCATTTTTAAACTTATACCAAGGGTGTTAGGACAGGGATGTTTTAATTGATCATTTAGTTACCTTGTTTTGATCCTTGTGTCTTGTTTGCTGTCTTGCTTTCTGCTCTGTTTCGTGTTCAACAGATGAGTACAACTGAGCGTAGTTAGGCCAAACCACTCTCAAGTTGTTCGAATGGAAGTTCCTTGTATTTCGGTGTCTTAGTGCACCTTCGCACAAGAATGTTTCTTTGAAAATTTTCTTGTGCAAAGGCACACTGAGTCACAGAAATAATTGTTGCTGTTGTTGTTGATGGTTTTATCGTCGGAAACTGTTGGCTCCTCGCTCCCCCCCCCCCAAGCAGTCATAACTGGTATCGGCCCTGGTGAGCAATCAATTTGGAATTAAAAATCAATTAGTTTCTCATAAATACAAAGTAACACATAGAAAGAGTGATAAAAAGGATGGTGTTCTATATAGTCCTGGCACTCGAAAGATACAAAAATCACAACAATGTTTCCTTCAAAGCTGGCTTCACAAATTCTTTCTCACAACAATTCCCTAGATTTCAGAAACTGGATATCTCCAAAGCTGCTCCAGAATGTTTTGGTTTTCTTGTGCTGCCTATCTGCAATGCTAGCAAGCCTGGGAGCAACACCTTGGTTATGTGTCTTCAACAGAGAGCCAAAGTTTACCCTTCTTCTAGGAGAGTAGCACCCCCCCCCCAGTAAGGGGCACTGCACACTGGGTGATACTGGAATGTCCCCTCCAAGAATACCTGTTGTGATCTGATCCAACAATGTATTACGTAGGATTTGAGACCTCACTGTACCGTCCTTAGGAAAGAAGGACAATCTAGGGGTACCATGCCTGGATGCATACGGCAAACTTAATGGCCAAAAAGCAGCCAGAAACGGTTAAAAACTTTTCCAAGCCACTTGAAGTAAAGCACTAAAAGAAACCAAAAAATGAAGCAATAAAAGATAGCAAAAACACCCACAGGAAATTTCATTATCCAGTAATATGGGGATGAGTGTCAGCTTTGGGTAGTTTTTGGGACGAAAATTCTAGGAAGGGATGTTGCTTTTATAGTTTGAATAAGCGTCAAGCTTTTACTATAAATTTGGGAATGCTTAGCTTTAGTTGTTTTATAGTGAAAACATTTACAGAAATCGGATTCATGTTCTGAGATTAGTTATTGTACTAGTTAAGGTCATCCATCTTGAGTTTGACTGCATGACCTAGTTTGACTTCAGTTACCTAGCTGCGGCCCCGCAACGGAAACTGCACTATCTGCTTGGTCACTCGGCCACTCGGCCCCGCAGCTCTATTCTGGTAGCTGCGGCAATACAATCAGGATCTCACCAGCTCATTTCTTTTATCTCTTTCTTAGCCAACAATTATCCTAGCTGCGTGTCTTCTCGCTTTGCTACTGGTGCATGCTACTTATGCAAGACAAGTTAATCGGAAATCAAAGAACCAGAACATGCCACGTACCAGATGTACTCTCAGGATGAATGGCAAAATCTTGTCGGGAAATACATGCAACTTTTCCTGTTGCTTGGCCCTGAAAATCAGGAAGATGACCTTGGGAAGAGAAACAAAGCAGTGCCCACGATTCAAGAGATTTGGCAGACCATGCTTTGTGAATGGCACTAAATATCCTCACAAATGGGTCATAAAATACAACACAAGAGGATGTTATATTTGCTATAACGGAAACCAGATCCATTACAAAGATGCTAACATTGGCATTCTTCCGAACCCTCCCCCTGGCCTGGATGATTACACCCTTGTCCGCTTTGGATGAACTCTGTAATTTATTTCCTGACACTAACTTGAAACTGTGTGAAAGTGCTGGCACTATGAATCTATTTTAAAACAATTTCAAATAAGTGTACTCATTAATATCTTGGTAAAACGATGATACAAATTTGTTGTATTAGAGTCTGAGGTATATGCAATGAATTAGAAAGGATAGATGACGAAGTATAAAGTATCTTCACTGAGAAGACTCTTCTTGAGCTGATCAAGTGGAACATCATTGGCGTAGTTTTAGTTTAAGGTTGCCCCAATGGGCTTGACAGTGGCCCCAACCCAGGGGGTATTTAGCTAGGAAAGGAATCAACCTCATCTCCAGGGACCTATCTCGTCTAGAGGGTCTTCCATCATATTGGAAAGTCAGTGTGCATACTGACACAGCTACAGCAGCTTTATCTAAAGGGACCGAGCAGAAACTGCGTAATGTGACGTCATCGACCAATCTGAGATAGGGAAGTGTTTAAATGGATAAGCTTTTTGAAATGATAAACCAAGGGTTTCAGGGCCTAGGAAGAAGATCTTGTTATTATTGAAAACATTACAACAAATCCTACATTCTACTATGCGGTTCTAACTACTATATAACATTCGAGAGACCATACCATGAGGAGAGAAAGACAATGACTACCCCATGGCCAATATGAAAAGACACGCAATGTTAACCTAAATATAACAAAGATATCAAATGTTGCCTTATTTTGGATCTGTCGCAGGAAGATAGGGGACTCAAAGCTACGAGAGCTTCCACTCATGCGTGCGCAGCTTATGCTCTGTCATCTAAACCATATCTAAACCTATCTAAATCTCAGCAAATCAGTTGGATTCGATATTTCAAACCATGTTTGAACTGGCCAATTAGAACGCAGGGCTTGACAAAGTGGTTTAATTAAAGATGGCTTGACTTGCTATTGTTAGTAACATTCTCGTTGCCAAAATTTAGTGCATCAAGATCCGGAATTTCCAGCTAGAAGAGATTTTATAACCGGTTTCCGCTCAAAATCCTTCAATACAGGCCTAAAATATTTGATCACATTACTAACAGTTAATGCAAAGTGATAGCAACCTAATCACACGGTAAGTACATACTAATAAAAAGAATCATTCAGTTATCAAAGTAGTCTCTTGTGATTAATGATCTCGCACACTTTCGTAGAGGTAGTTAAACTTTCGATTGCATAAACTGCTTGAAAAACCGCTCGCAGCATCACTTTTGCAACTAATCTGCAATACAGTAAAGTCCTGCATTTAAGAAAAAAAAGCTTTTAGCCTACTGAAAAATGATGAGCACCCCTACCTACAAGAAACTCTTGGAGATCACACCTAAAATAAAGTTTCTTATATTTTGAGTGACACCAAGTACTGGTCTGATGGTCTGGGACAAATGAATTTCACACAGGGTTCATAAGAAATTGCTAGCAAGATGTCTTAGATTTAACAGAGTTAACCGAAATTTTAATGCATGTTCTTGACAATCATTAATAGCGTACACATATGGCTAAATATGGCCAATTCATGCACACCAAGATAGCTCCATTCTGTTGTAACCTATTTTTTCTGCGACTCTCAACAAGGGTAATCAAAACGTTAAGAAATTTGATCCTCAAAACATGAGAAGCATCATCATCATAAGAAACATTTTAGGCTAAGGTGTGACAAAATGGTTTCGAAAATGCGGGACCTTACTGTGTTTCAATTCCATCATCTTTCAGAAACCTCAAATCAATTTTCAGGACTCTTCTCATAACTTTAGGTGTGTTACTTCATTCTGAAATTATGGATTTGTGAAAAATGTCATTTCTTGGGATGCCAATATAACAACCAATAGTGCCTCGTTGACAATCATGCAGATGTTAAGATTTATGCCCAGTATTGATGAAGAAGCAAATAACATTTCAAGAGTGTCCGCGTAATTAGAAAGCAATGCCTCAGTTAAGAAAGCACCATAATACAATTTTGACTTTTGTAGCATTGATCAAAAGAAGTGAATCAATGAAGATGTTAGAAGCAGCTAGTGGAATCAAATATTTTGGAATTCTTTGCTGATATTAAGGTGATGAATCATAAACCATGAATACATTCTAAAGTTAAAATAAATCCTCGTTTAGACAACGCAAAACCTTTTTTCCAAATAGGCGTACCAGTTTTTGTACCATAATGCGGCAAAGAGTGAATACATTATTCTGACTCAGCTGGTTGGTACAAAATTTTTACTACAGTCGCAAGAATTAATTCCAGGGAGTGGCTAATGTATTAAATTACTAATCATGTCCATTTCTTTCCTCAAATCTTCCGCATAATGATCCAGAATCTTCTTCTTGAAGTACCTACACACTCCACATGTTCGCGGACAGAATCGCCTCATTTGCCAGCCTGAAACTGCAACGTGGTTTGTACAGTCAAGTCGGAAAATGCCGCATATTCTTCTTGGAAGAGCATCTTTGCACACTGAAATGAAGCAAGAAGAGTATGTAAATTGCTTGCCAACTTTTTAAAGTAAATCAACGGTGTTAAAAGCAAACTTAGCTAAGGGGACTGGGTAATCTAAATATAACCTATTTGTATTTGATGTTTTTGATCTACGAAACAAATAGAAGATAAGTGGCGCCTGCGATTCTTTTGTGCTGTGTTTAGATCATGTCGCTATTTCTGCGTTCATTTACTTTAATTCACTATACAATGAGGCATTGGATGTTACTGAGACATCTTTGAGAACAATGCATTTGTTTTCTTTTCTCTACCCAACTGGAAACAATGTCCCAATACATCGTCACTTGCCTCAAAAACATTCGACCAAGCAAGTGGTAGTTAGTTAAAAGACTGCTCAATTTGACCGCAGGTTACAGGAACATTCCCTAGCCCCATAGACTTTACTGCTTACCTCATACTTGTGAGCAAAAAGATGAGATCAAAATAAAATGAAATGCAGCTGCAAAGGGTGTATCAATCAAATACTGATGAGCATAGGTTCCAAATCTTCAAATTGGTGTAAAAAGGCGGGTGTAAAATTCATTGACCTATTTCTTTAAACTGAATGACTCGAAAGAAACTTTAGCCACTTTTCTATGATTCTACCGTTGGACTTTTCAGAATCTTGAATATTTGTTGAAATTACAGCCTATTTCATATTTCAGCTCATTTTATGATGTGACGTCATCAAATTTCTACATCACAAACCGGAAGAGTGAAAGAGTTTTGCTTGATATCATATTGTAGGCATCCATAAACTATGGTATTGTTGAAATTTATTTGATCTTTCGTCAACAGGTTTAGAAATTACGACAGTTTTCAGTTTTTTTCGAAAACTTTCTTGAATTCTTGAAAAAGAAGAAAAACACTGTAATTCTGAAAATATTGAAGATTTCAGAAAAGTCCAACGGCAGATTTACTGTAAAACAGTTAAAGTTTCTTTGAGGCCGTTCAGTTCACAGAAATAGGTCATAGAATTTTACACCCAGCTTTTTAAAGATTTGAAACTTATGCTATACTGATGCCATTAAAGAAATTATGCATTACCTGGACAAGTCTTATGAAATCTATCAGCAGTAGTATAACCATCCCAACAACATCCATGTTCCGACATAGAACAGTTTGATTCGACTTTCTTCTTACCTGAGTGAAGGATATAAAGCAACAAAATGAACATCTATGAAGAAGGTTATGATGACTAACGGAAGTAAATAAGATTGTTCTGTGTTCTGTGGAACAATTCCATATTTTGTCAGTAATTCACTTCAAGTGGACTGGCAGGATTTCTGACCTTTCAAAGCAAATCTAAGCCAACTATGCATGCAGCACAAGGAATGGGAGCCCTAGTTTAACATCCATTCCATTTCATATCATTTCATTTTATAATATTTATCATAAGTGTACGGGACGAAAAAATCTAGGGGGCGGCCCGACACAAAGCCCATTGTTTGCCAGCAGTTTTGCCCAAGGCAAAAATTTGCCCGGAAAAGGCTTATTTATGAAAATTTCTCCAAAGTTGGCCCCCGCCCCCCCCCCCTGCCTCGTACGCTTATGATATTTGTATTAGATAAATAGGTTCATACATACATAATGTACATAACATACATAATATACGCAATATACATAATATACATAATATGCATGATGCAACATACATGATGGGCTAAATACATAAATTTTTTCACCCTCATTTCAACGGAAATTGAAATAAAGCACTACTGTAAAACTAAAAAAGAAAGAGATTTTAGGCATATTTGATAATATGTTGTCCCCGTCTATAGCTGTTCTTTGAAGGACTTCAGGAAGAGTGCCTATTTTGTCTCTCCTTCTATGCTGTTCTGCAGATTTGAACCGCGATAAAAAAGCCTTTTGGCCATCAATCGTTTTTTGGAGCGGTATCCTAAGATCTGTCTCTGTAATAGTTGACCAGCAAAGATTCCGAATATCGGAGCAGCAGAACCATTGTATGGGCTACTAGCTACAATTCTTGTAATTCTTGCAGTTGTTTTTTTGGAGTTGTTGCAAGTCGTCAATTTTTGATTCACTACAACAGCCCCAAACGGAAAGTGATGTGTTTGTCACAGCTGAGTTGAACTACTATCTGAACACCTATGTACCTTACATTGGCAATCATTTCAATGTCCTGATCATCTGTTGAAAAAAGATGGTTGCGTATCACGCTGGCTTTGGATTTTACAGGTGTTTGGACCGGAGTCTATAACTAGTGACTGCGCTTTTACAAAGTTCAGAGAAAGTTTGTTTGCATGCAGCTAACTTGCTGTAGCTTCAAAAGACAATTTTTTCGGATTTTTTAAATTTTGTGACAGTTTACCCTGTGGATTTTAACAAAATAGCTGCACACAGTGAGACTGCACTACCACTGTACATGTTTATCTGTAAATGGTTTCTTTACAAATTTTTCACATTTCATGTTAATTTTTCTAATTCTGATCTTCGTATACAGAATACCATTTTTAAAGATTCAATTGTGAAAGCCGAAAAGTTGAAGTGTTATAAACAATACAGGCAACTATAGTTTGTCTTGTGGTGGTTGTATAAGACAAAATTTTAACTCGTTAAGGCTGGATATTTTCTAAGTTGTGATAAATGTCATCCAGTAAAAGCTCAGTATTACCTGAATGAAGTTTCAAAAACAAGGCAATATAGAATCCCGCCACTGCTATTTGTTAATCGCAGATTTCCCGCAGGTTTCCCGTAGCCCTGTATGATACGATACAAGGACGCGTTTTTGTCGCCAAAGCAACTTCTTTAGCCCTGTGAGATTTACAATTAACTCAGACGACATGACAGTAACAAAATGTGTTTGACTAAGTGATACGAATCAGAATTAGAAGCTGTCAGGCAATAAAACTCATACTAAACCGGTTTTGTCGTTGCACAGGAAATCACAAAGCCCTCCGTCTCAATGCACAGACATCGCAAGCCTGGTCTGTACTTTTAAAACCTCGGGCTTTATATTTTCCTTTACAACGCAAAAGCGGGTAGTATGTGCATAGTATAAACCCTGGGAAAGTGCTTGCATTGAAGAGTAATCAGACCAGTATTTTAGAATCTTACTTTGTTCACAGTAACACACTCCTCTACACATGACATCCATTAAATTCTTTATTTTGGTACATGCCCCATTCAACTTCAAGAAGGCACATTTGTGAAGGCCAAGCCTGTTATGACAGTTTCCTGGAACAGAAGAGAGCATTCTGTTTTGGCTTGCATCAGGTGAACGAACTGCATATGAATCATTACTTGTAAGCCGTGGTAATTTGGGACAAATGAAACTTGGAATACCTTATTTTATCTAGAGAGTCCTTGTAAAATTATTCTTGTAAAATAGTACCTGTAAAAGAATGAGATTCGACCAGTAATGTTGACCTCCAAGTTTGTGCCCAAAATGCAAGTTTTAGATTGATGACTGGTGCCATGGCACCATCGTCCCAAACTAAAACCAATCAACCAAGTAACCCCAAGTTTTTGAAACTTTGAGCAAAACTGGCACAACTTGTGATAAGCCTGGCTTAAGTCCTGAACTGCAATGAAGTACAGAAAAACTGCGAAGGTTATGTAGCAGAATAGAACACTGCCCATGGTTTTATTCGCTAGCTATGAAACAAGCTCAAAAGGCTTTATGTCGATCGCACTTACGATCACAAATTTTGACAAAAACTTGGTCTTTTATTCTAAATTGATTTTAAGTCTTAATCTTAATCATCGATAAATTAAGCAAAACCTCTTAAGATCAATGCAATAGATCAGCAAAAACAACGGCCTAAAATGAGCAAATGTCTGAAACAATCGGTCATAAACACAATCATGTTTTCATCACTAGCCACTTGTATAAAACTATAGGAGTGTAGAAAAGAAAGATAGTCTAATAACAACTGATCAGCGACTTTTGTGGCTCTTAGTTATGAGTTGCAATTTTACTTAAAGATAGAGTGCGCTGATTTTCTAACCCAAATGAAGTTTAACTTCTGCTTATGATTTGGCCTTTTGGATCTTGGTTATAAAGCAGTCTTCAACTTGTTTTCTTTCATGGAAGCTTTTCTCTGCCATCTTTTGAGGGGCTATTACCAACGTAAAGTGCCTGGTATAATCATAGTGACAGGACTCATTTTCAGCAAAAACTCACGTGGACAACCTTCTTGGTTTGGTCCCTTGGCTGGTGTTACCATATCCCAGCAACAACCGAAATCACTATATGCACAGCTTTTGGTACTGCCTGCAGAGATAATAAGGAAAAATCGTTTAAGTGTGAAGACTGTTAGCCATTAACAAGGGCGGACAAGTACAGAAAATGCTTGGCCCCACGTTTGTCCAAAAGTGATGGACAAACCAGGACCAACATTCGCAACATTGCTGTCTATAAAACAAGCAGTTTTTCGGCATACAGACAAATTTTCAATTCGTTTTTCTTTTTAATAAAAAGTTCAGTTTTGATGACACGGATTTCTTCGCCTAAGTTAGCCTTCTGCTCTCAGCACTAATGATACGATGAATTAGTGCGTAACTGACTATTGTACGTTACGTTCTGACGAAAGCAGGATGCACTTAAGAAAATGAGACAACAAGACCTTACCACATAATCTGCAAGCCCTTCTGCATCTGTTTCGTAAAGTCTTTCTGTAAACTTCACAAAGGTCGTGCTTTACCATAAATTTGCAATGTGCCCATTCATGATCGGTGCAATTGACTTCCTCTGAATAAAGATATTTAAGAATACTTCATTGCTCTAATGACAAAATCTAGACTGTGAAACAAAATTTTACTGATCTGCAATAACAACAGCTCTCAAACTTTGAGATCCTCTCCTCTGTCAGCAGAAAGAGTTTGTTTTCACATTTGATTTAACGCCAAAGGCTTTGATCTATGACGACTGTTCTTTGAGTTCAACTAATGTTGGCTTTTGCTTGAGCTCAACCAATCAATGACTTGAGTGCTACTGCTACGTGGTTTTGCACTTTCTTTTTTTCATCTGGCTTTACAACGGCTTGCTTTTGACGTTGATTTAATCTTCGCACGAACCGAATTGGCGAGTGTACGACGAAACGCGTTTTTGGTTATTCAATGTTGCTCTGGATTGTAGTCACTAACTCATTTCTTTCCTTTTGGGCTTTAAGATTAATTCGCTTTTCTCTTTCAAGTTTTAACAATAATTCTTTCTTGTTACAGGTTTATTTCAGTTGTTTTCCTTTCACAGGAGTTGACAGCTTTCTTTCTACAAATGACAGTGCTTTTTGTGCTTATGGGTTTAGTAATAGGAGACCATTATTTAAGACTCTTTCGAATCCCGTATCAACGGTTCTCTAGATCTAGATCCTTTCGAGCCGATAGAGCCGTTGTGAATATGACGTTGGTCTAACAGGTGTACAGTGCATTTTCAACCTGGCCGTGAAAGAGATTAAGACTTTCTTTATGTTTTGTAAAACTTAAGGTAACATCCAGAATATATCGATTGGAGTTCTCAGAGATCATATGGTAAGAGTAAAATATCTAGTCGCCCAAATTGATATTGATCAGTTGTTCTTTGCCAAATTCTACCGAAAGTGTTTGAATGATCAAGCAACATCGGATGATCAGCACAGAACGGTAGAATATCTGCTAAAGGCCAACCAGTCTCAGTATTGAATTGAAACATTCGGCACTTCACATTTTGGCACAAAGCCGGTGAAATATTTTATTTCATTTTTTATTCATTGACTTAAAAAATTGAAACTAAAGAATATGAACATTTGTATGCATCAGCCACAGCGGGAGGGACATTTGGTTATCTGGTTCCACTATGGCTAGCAATCACAATTTACCTTTGCTATAAGCTATCCCAAATTAATTGTGTCCCGTTTGTGTGGTTGCAGTGGAAGAGCTGTGGATTCAATTACCTCGATTTTTACACAGTTGCATAGATCAAACTTCAACTTAGAGTGTCAAAATGAGGTAAATTTTCAAAGAAGGGACTGTGACATCGTATTAAAATTTTCAACACATTTTTTAACGACAGAAAGTACTCTTTTGTTAACAGAAACACTGGCAACCCTTTAGAATAAGTAGCAAAAATTTTAATACGATGCTAGGACTCTTTCTTTGGAAATTTACTTAATTTTGGTATTGCTGGAGCACAATAGAAGTGCTGTTGTTGAAGCAACCACTTATTTTGCCTTCTCTCTACCATAAATCAGCAACCACGAGTCAGATTGATTCATACAAGATCTCAAACGCTAAGTTGAAGCCTGACCGATGCAACTGTGTAAAAACCGAGATAACTAAATCTACAGCTCCTCTGCAGCAGCAACACAAAGGGGGCACAATTTTTGGGACACCCTGTAAATACAAAAAAAACAAACCTTGCAAAAATAAACACGTGAAGGGAGAAGGGTCTGCTTGGTGTTATGAAATGATGTACCGACTGAAACAAAAGTGCCCGCCTACGACTGGCACATAAAATTCTGAGTAATCAAGGCTGACCAAGACGGAAAGACCTACCCCCTCTTATACAAAGAGACAGAATCCTCACACCCAGGCCAACGAGCCTGTTAAAGGGTTAGCCACAGCAGGTGGAAGCTTAGAAGGTGACATAAATTAACTTCGCAAAAACCTGCCAGCAAACGCTAATATCTTGAATATTTCATCATCCTTGTGAAAACTTTTAAAAAGATTTAAGCAGCAGCTTTCTCAGCCTCTCTTCCACTTTAAGAGGCTTCTTGCGCCGAAAGTTGCCCAATAAGTTTTGGACGGTTCCCTAAGCAACAGACAATTGTCCCAACTCATACAAGAGATGACAGAGATCATTATCATTTGGGTTTCAAGATATCTCGACCATCCAAATCAATGAGATGTCTGTTTGTAGCAAAGGACAGTGGAAAACTTTCTTGGCACCATATTTAGCAATTCAGTCCATTGCTAGACTGATTACGATAAGTCCCAATAATCACTGGTCCAGATGAAACTTCTGGTCTACACCTAACTGAGACCAACCAGACTGGGCGGCAATCCTTCAATACCGATGACTACGGCCATATAGAAAAGCTTGAAATCATCCATACCCATGTTAACTTCAGAATAAGAGACATTCAAGGATTATGATCTATTGGGTAGTCAGCCAGCAATTAAGGTGATACGAAATATTCTAGAGTCTAAAGCTGGCGTGGGTAAGAGTTTATTTGAGGCATAACTGTAAAATCAATTTAGTCCATTGCCATTGTGTTTTTAAAGGATTACCTGTTCGAATACGAGACTCCACTGATCTTTCTCCCCATCTGAAATAGCCGCGTGAAGAATCTGAAAATTGAAGATGAACAAAATAAGAGGTAATTAGTCAAAATGAATAACTTTGCAGAGACATAGGAACCTTGTCACATGCCACTAAGATTTTGCAATCGTGACGAGTGTGCCAATTTTTTGGAAGTTGCCCCATCAGCTTAATTCGATTAAGTACCGTTGAAGCTAAAGAGTCGTCATCCAATTTAGAAGATTCTTCCTTTCCTCGGCCCTGACATGTTGATTGCGAAAGTTAAAGTTACAAAAATTGAAAATGAGTTTTGCTCCTAGCCAAAAGGGTAACTATTTGTTCAAAAATGGGATGCATCCTCTGGTTCCAGAAAACATGAGAGGCACTGTTTGCATGCACTCCTTTTGCAAGCAAAATTAATAACAAGATCTAGCAACCTTTTGTCTTTATAAGCATACAAAAGGACTTTTGAACAATACACCAAGTAATTTGAAAAGTAGTTTATCTTTCATTTTCTGTATGCTGTAACAACTTAAATGGCTCGATGCATTAACATTAAGATAGGAATTGCTTTTAATTGGCCAAAGTTAGCCTAAAAGTGTTCTTAATCAACATCTTCTGTTACTTGTCCTTTAACTGTATATGTATCACAAGTGACTTCGCAACCGTACATACTGCCCTGTTTTCTAGCAGTGGAAGTATTTGGCTGCCTGGGCCTGACGAAATCAAAACGATTACGCAAAACGAAAAACTGATTAATGAATCCAATGCGATTAAAACATGAAAAGAGAAGCATTCTTAATCAAAAGAAATAGTTGAAGCAGCTGCCAAGGTAATCATCACTAAGATTAAAATTCATCAAAATCTTTGATTATACTGATTGAGTTTCTACATCTGTTCTTCCTGGTGGATTCTTCAGGAAGACAGTGCAATAAGACAGCCCTGCGGCTATCTCCATTCAGTGGCGTAACGCAGTTTAGTGCACCTTAGTTCAAAAACTAAGGGCCCCGACCAAAAGGGGCCCCCAGCAATAAATTTCTTCTGTTATCTATTTTCGAATCTACATTGGAGTGAAACTTTTAAAGTTGCTGTTTTGTTAAAATGCACCTATCCTCAAAATTATCCCTGGAGTTTTGTCCCCACGTTCCCTCATTTTCCTGCCTCCTCCACAGATTGGTCCTGGCCTCGATGCTGACTTGGACACTGCATATGTTGACAGTAGATCATTGCAATTTTTTTATCTTGCCTGCGCAACTTATTTACTCCAAGTTGAAACTGAACATGGCACTTTTATGCTTCTATCATATCAGTTACAAATGCTTTAGTGGGGGGCCTCATGTGGAAAAATCTCTAAGGGCCTCGACTGTCTCCGTTACGCCACTGTCTCCATTACTTATTTTTATTGGATTCATGCTTACTTATGGCGATGTTGGGAAAAATCGAGAAATATACGACTTTTGCATACAGCTGCGTCACCGTCTATTTGCGACCATGAGCGATAGGATACCCAGGGTGTAGCAGTTCACCACCTTAGTAGCGAGCCACCTTAACTTAGTGTTTTTTGTGTTTTGAACTTACTTATACTTGGTATACAACCATCTTTCATTGTTTTGTTATTTTGAAATTTTTCGCATGAACCACTTTAAATGCAGCTTCACGAGTAAGGTGTCTTTGCAATTATAGTTGCTCACGACCGAAATTTTCAAACTTGCGAAACATTGAAAAGTGGTTGCATATCAAGCAAAAATAAGTTCAAAACATAAAAAACACTAAGTCAAGGTGGCTCACTTCTGATATAAAACCAAACTGCTACACACTGGGTGTCCTATCGCTCATGTTGTGGCCTTGACGTCCTCCTCTTAATTTAGATTGAACATAAAAACTAAAAAAATGTAAAAAAATGCTCTTGAAAATGTAACAACTTCATAATGGATCGAAACTGAACCGCTACAGTGCAAAAGATGTATTCGTTTTAAAAATCATTGGCGATCTCCAGTGCATCTTTCTCTTTTTTCAACTTTCTTGCACAAACAGCATTTTGGTATATTGAAACAATACAACTATCAAAAAGGAAACAAGTAAAAAGCCTCACTTACTCATTATGTCCCCTGAGAAACAGTCCAACATTGAACAGGCTCCCAAGAGAAAGAACATGAAAACTCTATTGTGCGTCATCTTCTGTCAAAAAATGCAATTTGCAGATGCCAGTCTTCTTACCAGAGGTATGTTGTAAATTATTTTGAAGATAAACCAAGGTACTCTTCTGCTGTGAAAATTTCCACAAGAGGTCACTAGTTCCACAACTGAACTGACGTGCTGCAAACTTTCCGCAAAGAATAAACGCCTTGCTTACGCCCCGAGACGAAAATCAAGACAGACCAATTAGCAAAAGAACTTCTTCTTTTGATAAATCAACTGAGAGAAAAAATGAGTTTATCAAATCTCATTGGTTGCCCTATGATACTCGCTGAAATTCGCTGATAGGATACCTTGTGAATCATAGCTGTGCATCTGACTGGCCACTGGCAACTGGTTTTCAGTGTTTCGCTAATTGTACTTAGAAACGAGATTACCCGTTAACCCTGGTTTCATCTAATTGCTGGCATCGCTAGCATCATGCAATCTCAGCTCCATGACAACCAAGTAGCCATGACAACCACACTTAAAAGTTGTCTTTCCTTAAGATGATATCAGCTATCATATTGGGGCTGGCAGTATCAAACAAAATCTGTGCCGGCCGAGGGGTATTTCTCTCCCAAAAAACTCACACAAATTTTGCAAAGAGCCTTTTGTCTTCAAGAAAATCCATCAAAAACAAGTTAATTTCTCCATCCTCGTCTATCAGTAAATAGAGGGGGGTGAAGCAAAGAAATCGAACTCGTGACAGCATCAAAAAAACCATGATTATCAAAAATGGGCTAGAGGTTATTACAATCTACAATCTAACTATTACATTCTACGGTCATCTGAAAAGGAAAGATAGGTTAGTTTAAGTGGGGGTTAGGAAGTGCAACTGCGGCAGTCAGAGAGACCTTGCTCGATACACCATGTCCGAAAGTTGGTACTTCCCTCGCTAGGGTACTCATAGACTATGGTCTGCTACTTCACAATGTAATCACAGACAGTCTACTACTTTCCCTATTGAGGTTTCCTCGCCCGGGTAATCATAGACTATGGTTTGCTACTTCACAATGTAATCACAAACAGTCTACTACTTTCCCTTTTGAGGTAGTCCCAACACCTCGTTCTCTGAGGGTACTCATAAGCCACAAGCAGGTACTTTCCTCGTCAGGTAATCCCCGCAGCCTACTACTTTCCCTCTCGAGGTATACGTTTCACTGTTGAGGTCCATCGAACAGGTCCATGAAATTTTTATCTGGAGCCGTTGGAGAAGGTTTTCTAAAACCTTCCAGCTTCGAAAAGGTTAGGGAACTGCCGCATTTGCACTTCGATGTGAAACGAGCAACGATGTTCTCTGCATTAACATTTGAAAGATTCCACTTATATGTGCTTACTAAAATCATGTGAATCTTTCGTGAATCTCTCACTGTATTTTATAAGGGAAGGGCGGGTGGGCTTTTGTGTTCGGACAGACTTTCGTCCCAGTTTCAAATCTAACTTTGAAGATAATGAGCGCAGAGGGCGTACTGCTATCTTATACATGTCTGAGTTATAGATTTTGGTGTCATGTGATTGGTTCATCGAGGTGTCACCTAGTTTAAGCTAACTCTGGCGGGAAAGGGGGAACCTTTTGTTCTCATGAGTTTGACCTAAGATAATTACCATCTGAGTTTGAATAAAGACAACAGTTTGATCCCTCGACATGGACTAATTAGTTTGCAACGACAACGGTTAGGTGCCGATTTCCTAAGCAGCTAATTCCCATTGCAGGCCTGGTAAGTGTTTAACTAACCCAAGAGGGTCTTTGCTAACTGAATCAAGGCTCCCCGCCACCAAACAAACTTTGCAACGGCCGCCCACTTAATCACTTCACTCCTCTATTCCAACTAATGTGTTAGACGCAGTGGCGAACGGTGCTGGATTAAAGCCTGCGGTGGTGAAATTAACCCCACGAAAGTTTCACTTTAGTGCTGCATTAATTTCTCCATCCTCGTCTATCAGTAAATAGAGGGGGGTGAAGCAAAGAAATCGAACTCGTGACAGCATCAACAAAACCATGATTATCAAAAATGGGCTAGAGGTTATTACAATCTACAATCTAACTATTACATTCTACGGTCATCTGAAAAGGAAAGATAGGTTAGTTTAAGTGGGGGTTAGGAAGTGCAACTGCGGCAGTCAGAGAGACCTTGCTCGATACACCATGTCCGAAAGTTGGTACTTCCCTCGCTAGGGTACTCATAGACTATGGTCTGCTACTTCACAATGTAATCACAGACAGTCTACTACTTTCCCTATTGAGGTTTCCTCGCCCGGGTAATCATAGACTATGGTTTGCTACTTCACAATGTAATCACAAACAGTCTACTACTTTCCCTTTTGAGGTAGTCCCAACACCTCGTTCTCTGAGGGTACTCATAAGCCACAAGCAGGTACTTTCCTCGTCAGGTAATCCCCGCAGCCTACTACTTTCCCTCTCGAGGTATACGTTTCACTGTTGAGGTCCATCGAACAGGTCCATGAAATTTTTATCTGGAGCCGTTGGAGAAGGTTTTCTAAATCCTTCCGCCACAGTTACACTTGTGTAACCCCCAACGGCGACGCATGAGGCTCTTTTCTTTGATTTATTTGCCTTCCAAGGTTGGCTCATTGCTACCCACAAGTGGTTTTGACCGTTCTTGGGTATATGTATTTTGTTTTACAAGAAACTAAGAAATTAAGCCAGTATGAAAGTACTAAAACTTTTTATCTTAGTGCACGGAGTCTCTTTCCAGTGTCTTAAAGCTTCAATGACGATCTTCATGTCCAATCTCTGCATGCCCACCTGAAATTTCAAAGCGAGCTTTTTCCCTGTTTTTCACATCAGTTAAGTACCTTCTTATCAATTGATATAGGAAACAACTAATGATGTAGGAAAATACGAGAATGATTTCGAAATAGCCTCTCAACTCAAATTTTTCCAGCTCTGGAGTTTCTTAACTTTGGCGATTGGAAAGTTACGTTTGTGAATTTTAAAGAATTTTAGGGTGATAACTCCACCTTTCTAATGAATGTCTGGGCCATATTTCCGGATATTTACAAAAACGTTTCCTGTAAGTCATTTTCTTTTGCCAAGTTTTTCCGCAACAGAAGATATGATTCTGCAAACTGTCTGCAAATGATACCATCCCGTAACTCTTTGAAAAATAACATAAAGTTGAATTTACCTAGAACTCTAGTGCTGGTAAGATAGCGAGAAAAAATCCTAAAAACCAAATACTAAAATGCGCCCAAGTCTGTTCCCTTAATGATAATTTTGTTGTCGTTCTCAACCGTAACTGATACAAGTAGCTAATAGCCTTTACGTGGGGTAATTCGCTCTTTGAACTCCCTGGTTCCTCTATTGGAGGGGGAGTACCTCACTGTGACTATACTAGGCCTGTATCTGGACTATCATGGAATGACTTATTTGGATGCCATGATTAAAAACTTTCGTTGATATGAGGAAAGTTTAGCCCGCCATGTGAGTCAGTTTGGCCAATTTTAACATATACGATCCTTTCATTGCTAGACATGAAAAGAAAAACTATTCAAATTTTTTGTCCTGCTACAACTCTCTACAACTAGCAAGGCATTGGTGCTGTAACAGCTGTTGTTGGTCCTGTTGCTACTACGAAATGTCATTATGTCTCGATCTTCTTGTTTTGCAAGCAAATGTACAGATACTTTGCTTGTTTATATACAGATAATCGTAAATATTTGCCAATTAGTAAGAAAACCCTAAAGTACAAAACTCTATCGGAATCAAGATAAGAATACCCTACTAAATATGAAATTTGACCCACCCATATGAGCGTTATGTCCAGCATGACTTAACAAGGTACCCCTCCCCTGCGGAGTATTCGGTAACAAATCATTAAACACAAAAGTTACATTAGTAGATAGCTCTACGAGTTCGTGTTATTCCGCCAAACAGCCAGACCAGCAAGTGTAACAGCTCTGCAATCCACTTCCAATTGCGTCCTGGTTGCTATCGTGCGATTAGATCTCGTTTCAAAGCGAATATGCTACCGTTTTGGCCGCATTCGATGGGAAACCTATAAAGATAAAAGGTTTAGGTAGTAGTCAGCCTGTAGCGCTGAATTTTTTATGTTTTTGTGTCTGTTTGACTTTGCTGTACTGGAGTTATATGGGCAAGAAAGCAAGCATTACGAGAAACTTTATATCATACTTCGTCGTAAGTTACAAGTCTAACGTATTCTGAGTAAGCTGAGGTACGCTGTTGCAGCTATAATTGGTTATATGTCTGAAGGAGATCGTCAACAGCAACTGGCTTTTAAGTTCAAGCATTCCTTAAATCTATTCTTTAAAGGATCCTTCCTTTACCCAATAGTCATGGGTATGCTGCCCTTACGCAAGGTTAGATAAAATTGATTTTTATTTTTCCTTTATTTTAAAGTTTTCAAACCAACGGGTTGTAAAGTTAGATCAATAAAAATGCTCCCATCTAGTTATATTTTTTAGGTAAACTGACTGCTTGACGATGTAGGCCATGGGTATATCACTCTTCCGAAAGGTGTACGTGCCTCCCGAAAACGAAAGGATTTTTAGCGACTTTCAGCAGATCTTTCCCGAACCAAAGTAAATCGCTCCCTTTTTCCCCAACCTAAGTTTACTGATTTAACGGAGTTTTATGCGCCCTTCGAATTTGGCCACACAGCAATTAATATATCATAAGATAAAACACTTAGCTTTCGATTCTCGTTGAATCCTGCAAATGAGCGAATGAATTGCCAGATCACACTCTTCACACTGACACGACCCAAAACTCCATGTAATTAGTCAATCCATCGCCACTCATTTCGAAGTTATGGTAAAAGTCCAGTCCCCGACGAGCATCTTGCTGTCTCTTGCTTGCAATTTATTGAGCCAAACAACTGATCGTCCGTGTGTCGCTCAATTATGCTACTCGATCGTCTTTTCCGTCTCAGATTGAACGTTGAAGTCTCTTGAAGTATCTTGTCTTGAAGAGTCCTTCTGCCCTTCGAAATCTTCGTTGACCTTTTTGAACGAAGGCCAGTGCCGACGGAGCTTTTGCAAGAATTAGCAACACACATTTGTTCTTCATGTAGCCAAACTTTTCTTTATAGTGGGCCAGTGGAGTATCTTAAACATCCAAACTGCCAAGACAGAGCAAGTGAGAAGCTCCTGGCATGAATTCTTGCTTGGTCAGCCAAGCTTCTTTTAAGCTTTCTTTGAACTTTTCTTTTGTGTTCGGACAGACTTTCGTCCCAGTTTCAAATCTAACTTTGAAGATAATGAGCGCAGAGGGCGTACTGCTATCTTATACATGTCTGAGTTATAGATTTTGGTGTCATGTGATTGGTTCATCGAGGTGTCACCTAGTTTAAGCTAACTCTGGCGGGAAAGGGGGAACCTTTTGTTCTCATGAGTTTGACCTAAGATAATTACCATCTGAGTTTGAATAAAGACAACAGTTTGATCCCTCGACATGGACTAATTAGTTTGCAACGACAACGGTTAGGTGCCGATTTCCTAAGCAGCTAATTCCCATTGCAGGCCTGGTAAGTGTTTAACTAACCCAAGAGGGTCTTTGCTAACTGAATCAAGGCTCCCCGCCACCAAACAAACTTTGCAACGGCCGCCCACTTAATCACTTCACTCCTCTATTCCAACTAATGTGTTAGACGCAGTGGCGAACGGTGCTGGATTAAAGCCTGCGGTGGTGAAATTAACCCCACGAAAGTTTCACTTTAGTGCTGCATAAAATCTTTGTCCTGAAGAAAACCCTTATACGAAAGAGTGACGCCCCATCCGTAAATTAAAAATACCGAAAATATCAGCCCTATCCATACAAAATATGGCAAGCACTAAAATGAAAAGAGAGGTACTTATCAATAATACGTTTAAACTACAGTAAATTCCCACATATAAGAACCTACCTTTTTGAGAGAGAGTCTGAAATAGGTTCTT
The DNA here is from genome assembly GCA_964019985.1 of Aurelia sp. 4 Dawson et al 2005. Lineage (NCBI taxonomy): Eukaryota > Metazoa > Cnidaria > Scyphozoa > Semaeostomeae > Ulmaridae > Aurelia > Aurelia sp. 4 Dawson et al 2005. Next base: position 14,840,592 of record OZ026500.1, on the reverse strand, counting down.
ATTTCAGAGGCACTAACACTAATTTGAAGGTAGAGAAGTTCCTTTTGTAGTTTGTAGAGTGCCTTTTGTAGGCATTTTCAGAGTTATACAAAAGATTTTCAGCCCATTATTTGCTCTGGAAGGGATTTTAAGGACCAAATAACTGCTTGGGGAGGAGAATCACACTTTAACAATCAAATGGCAAAAAATGGACTTCATAACAACAATCAATGATCAACTTTGCTACCCCTACAATGGAAACCCGAGTTTCATCATACTGAAACAAGTTCTTAATTACAAGGTGTATAATTTAGGAAAAACAGCCTCTAGGTTCTTATTTTGGTAGGTTTTTATATGAGGGATCTACTGTATTTTCTCAACACTGCCTGTGTCCTGCCTGAGTACATGCTTCGTGAAGAAGGATGAGCCTCGGCATAAAGACCCTGTGTGAGAGCATCTTCCATATCTTTGGCTAATGTACGTCCTTCAGTAGTTTTGAAAGTGTCTGAAGAATATACAGAAAGCCATAGGTGGGGGAAAATTAGTGAAGTAACAAGTACCTCTCTCTTTACTTTAAGTGCTTGCCAAATTCGCCAACTTTTTCTAGATAAGCCCAACGATGACAATGTTTGTGATACCAACAGTTCGAAACTGTTTGTTTCACAAACATCGTCGTCGTTTGGCTAATCTAGACAAAACTGGCGAATTTGGCAAACAATAAAGTAAAGAAGGAGGTACTTATTTTTTTAATAATTTTTCCCCACTTCATGTGCGGAAAACACGGAGAAAATCAATTTGTGTACAAAGGTTGTTTTGGAAAGTTCTTCGAAGAAGCAGGTCGCTGAAAGTTGCAGAAGAAAATTCCAAGGTAAGTTTTCTAGACTTTACTCATTGAAAAGTGAAGACACCAGAAAGCTCATTAAGAGAACTTGAGGAAATTGACCTTCAGCAAGCAAAAAATAGTCATCCGCTGAACTTAGCAACGGCATTAAGTGTATCTCATCTGCTGAATCTGATTGCACATGTTTTTGTCTGTTTCCATTGAATTTCTTCAAAAGTTTTCTAAAATTTCAAATCTCCTTTCATTTTTCATTACTAATTTTTAACATTTAGGATGAATCATCTCTTACTGGCGTCGCCCTTTTGTCGAAAATTAGTTTTGACTGTTATACAGATCAATAATTAGCGTGCTTAGATTTCTGGAAATAATGAAAGGTTCAACATTACAGTCAAGCATTGAGATTTGTTGCTTGGCAACCTCGTGATCTAAACCCCCAGGCTCTCTGACGAATTCTTTAAAAGCAAACAAGCTTTGTCATTCATTAGTTTTCGTTCATTAGGTGTTCTTTCTATCGGGTGCCGCAGAACAGAGTATACAGACTTTGTTAGGTCCAGCGGGGCCGTCGAGGACCAGCTCGGGAGCGATCAATGGGGCGGGCCCTAAGAGATCTGGGGCGCACCCCTAGGAACTTTCTTTGTGATCACGCCCTTTAGCCGCCCGGAAAATGAGGGAAACGCCCCTTTGAAGATCAGTCATTCTAAAAAATTGCTCAAAAATTCGGTGTAAAGGTTTCACAAGAAATCGTTTTCATGAATCAAGGGCATCGTTTTATGTTGGTAAAGCCTTGTTCAAACCAGGTCGTTGCAGTTGCTGGAGGCGCTAGCCATAGTCATTATTAAGGGGCTAGTAGTGAGCCACCTTAAGTGCAGATCCACCTTAATCGAGCTTTACGATTAAACGAAACAGTGAAAGGTGGCTGTACACTAAGGACAAATATGCACAAAATACAAAAAGGTGGCTCGCTATTGATATGAATTTCAAACTGCTACAAACTAGGCGTCTAATCGCTCACGGTTTTACCTTCTTCTGGACCCTGCAGAGACGTTTATGGGGGCTAAGCCAGTGTTCTTCTCGATAAACGAATTTTAGGGCCTCTTTGAATGAGGAAAAACACCTCTTTTCCCAGACCCAGTGCTGACAGGAAATATTCCACAATCCCATAGATTCCCCTGCAATTTGCTTTTCGCGTATATACGATGAGTGCAATACCATCAGTATAGTGAGATCCCACTTGACCAAAGGTGGAATCTCACCTGGGCGATGTGAAAATTTTCTATTTAAACAAAACACCACCGCCATGCTGAAGTGAATTAAACTATTTGTTGATTCTTATTGGTTAATTCGTTCTGATTTCACGAAAGGAGATTTGACCCCATCTCGTCTCACAGGCACGGGGCTGACAAGTAAGGAAAACCACCTCATATAATGAAGTACCTTGACTGTCAGCAGTAGCTCTGGTACAGTAGAAATGCGCATAAAAGAACCTGTTTTTATAAGAACCTTGAGCCTGAAATTTAATCTTTCAAACCCCTCGAATAAGAATTCTACAGAGGCTGAAACTAGGAGAGGTTCTTATATAACAGGTTTTGTTTATTCAGAATTCCTCATAATTTTTAAGAATTCTTATACTCTGATCAGAATTCTTCAGTGGTAACGAAAACTGCATGATTTTTAAACAAGAATTCTAAACTAAAACTGTTCTCATGAAGTCAAAAGAATGCTCCAGAATTCTTCTGCTGAAAAGCGGCATTGATGTTTGCAAGGTGTGTACTGCATGTATCTGCATGTTATAGCCTTTTAAGAACCTTGCAGGGGGGGGGGGAATTTAGAATAACAGCCACTTAATTAAGAAACTATTTAGGCTGCCCAAGAAAAACCTAGGTTCTTTTATGCGCAAGGGTTCCTACTGTAGGTGAGGCTGCTCTTTCCTCTTATGAATAGGCCCTTAAACCACTGACCAAGAGTGAAGAGTCATGCGATTCCACTCATTCCTTGTACAATGTTCGTTATTTTCACTTTGTCATCTAAGATTCAAAGTCAATGATAAACTACATCAAATAACGTTTTAACAAAAAAGTACAGTACAATGATGTCGTTAACAACACCTTAGAGACAGTATCTCGATTGCTAAGTGTGTAATGCAGGATGGTTACATTCTACTTTACAGGGACATCTGTTTGTCAGAAAGGCCAGCCAAACTTCTTCAGATACAGTTTGCGCAAATTTTGTGATCAGATTGCATTGAGTTTGTGCCCATTTGCATATTTACAGGAAGCTTCAAGTGAGATGTTGCAAACTTGTTTGTTGCAAAATTGAACTCCTAAAATCTAGGAATGCTCAAAACACACTCAAACAAACTTTGTGCAAATCTGCTTCAAACTAAATGCAAAATAAATGCAAAACCAACTGTTTACTATGTGCAATTGGGCAATTAAGCGAAATAAAACTCTTTGCTTGTTGTTGCCGTACGTGTCTTAAAAAGGCATCATTTTTCATAACTAATTATCCCGAAAGGTTCATTTTGGAAAAGCATGCAGACCTTTGACTTCGTGCAGATGTTTGTTGATTTTCTTCATCACAGTACCATTCCTCTCCAATATTCTCCCTTGTGGATGTATCATGTTGCTACACGCGATTCATAAATGTTCCTTTATTGCAAAACTGCATGTCATCCATAACATCCATAACATTAATTCATGATGTTGGATGGATCGTATAAGACTGAAGAATGGGTGAAAAGAAACGAAATAATATCTATTTGATAAAGTGAATACTTAAATCATACCTGTGTGCCTTTAACGAGGTTTCTTCCTTCCTTCATAGCTTTCCTCTGCACCCCTTCCTCAGCTCAAATCGTTGATTCAAGTTTGCAAGGGCCAAATTCAGTTTTACTATAAGCGAGGACAGCCTCGCTTTTATAGAAAAACTGAATTAGGCCAATGGAAACTTGAATCAACGATTTGAGCTAGGGAAGGGATACAGAGGAAAGCCATGGAGGAAGGCAAAAACCACGATACATTTTATTTAATAAAGATTATTTTGTTTCCTTTCACCCGTGATTGAAGTATCCTAATTGTCCAAGTTGATTTCAATTTCAAGTTATATCAATTTTCAATCTTGCAGTTTTCTTGCATTGTAATACGCAGCTCGCGACAAAGTCGTCGTTAGATGCAAAGGCGCTGTCAACCCTGATGAGTGAGGTGAACAAGAGATTGATTGAAATTATTTCAAGAAGGTATACCTCTGCTCTTTAACTTTCTTGTTGCTGAAGGAGAAATACAAACCAGAGAGGGGTAGGGTGGACATTTCCGCCCTTGACGGGATGGCAAAAAGAATAAATAGCACTGGAAATTTTCCACAAAATCAAAGTCTGCATGCGCCAATCTAGTTTAAGAACGGACAACCATCAACCCCTTTGTTGATTTTGGCCTGTGGGGCTTAAAGCGGCTGTAAATCATTTACCACCAGTTTCTACGATGATTCAGAGTTGCATAAATCTTTGATCTCCTTGTTTTGTTTGGGTCCTTCTCCTTGCAGATTTTCATAAATATGTTCTCAATCGCTTTATCAAGTTTATAAAAAGAGACCTCCATTTGATGGTCTCTGGGTATGACGTCATCAAAGGTATTGGACCTTTTTGTCATGCTGCGCCATCTACTGACAGCAATATGTGACCTCTTTTTCAGATTATGCCTCTCTCCGATTTCAATGTCCACTAAGCTTATAGAGTCATTTTTGAGGCTCCTTTCTGCGGCTGTGACGTCATCAGTAGATGCTTGATGAGTTACAAGGACAATAAGTTTCTTTGAACTACCAAATGCTTCATCATGGAAGAACCTTTGTGCTAACTGTAATGCTTTGGCTGTTCTGGGTCCCTGCTTACCCCAGTCCTCAATACTTTCATCCTCAGTTGGCGCATGCGTGCTGCATGCTGATTTCCCCTCTTTGTAAGACGCTGCTCTTTTGTCGCAAAGGCATTCTCCACTTGTGACAAAATATTCGGTTTTCTGATCACATGGCTCCAGGTTTGTTAAGAACCTTGGTTCAGTATCGTAAACAATGTACCCCATATTACCTCCATGCGTCACTTTATCTGTCACTGAATGAAGGAATCTTTTCATATGGTCCCACTTGTGTTGTCGGGTAGGCCCTGTGCCAATTGCGTCTGATACATCGATAGCAAATAATACTTTGACTGGTTTTGTACAGCCTGTAATTCAAAAATTTATAATGAACATTAGAATTGGTGTTCGTAGTTCAGACAAACAGCATCCATTTGTTGCTAAGATCATTGCTTCTTACGAGCATTGAATAAATTTCACACTTTCTGTACAGCCAACCATAATATATTGCTCTGTTTACTAATTTTTTATTTTCTCAGTGATTCTCTGATTTTTCAGAAACCCGTAACCGTCCTTTTTGAAAATCTTCCCTGTCCCAAACATTTGAAGGTAGCATTTTTTGGAAGACGAAGAAGAAGACAACGAAGTTGCTTTTGCCAGACAAGGAAACATCTGCGTGATGATCGTCTGAGTCTTGTAGGGTAAATTGTACACTCATTCGAATAACGCACCTAACCTTGCTTTATGGGCTTTACGCTTGATCTAATGGCTAAAGGAATAAACAAAATCGGCTAAGGTTTGTTTATACCCATTTCAAGTCATGTGACCAATCTCTTGATGAAACATCTTTGGAATTCTCCAACATAGTTCATGCGATGCAAAATTGTGCCATGAATGCAAAAAGTAGCATAATACCAAAACTTCCCATGGGCATGGTCACATGATTTGAAATGGGTAAAACAAACCTTAGCCGATTAGGTCTATGTCGGGTTCTTTGCTACTATTTTATATTGACAATTTTAGATATTTTGATTACGTTCAGAATTGCAAGGTGTTTTCCATTTTAACCGGTTGTGACATCATCAAATTATTAAATCCCAAACCAGTTACACATGTTTGCTTACCACAATATCATGGACCATCATAAACTAAGGTTTCCTTGAAGATTTCACCACTTTACCTCTGTCAGCAAAGCATTCACGGTAATTTTGATTTTTGCAAAACCTTTCATGAATTTTTTCAATAGAAAGAAGAGAAAAGAGCCAAAGTGCTTGAATGTAGATTTCTAAATGATTCAGCACATTGGGTGAATAAATGAAACTTACACCTTTCTGAAATTTGGAAATTTCAATTTTTCACCCAATGTGATGATAGCTTAACTAACTTACCAACGGCCTGACCCATCTTAGCAATGAGTGACTCTCCTTTCGGCGACGGTGGAGCCGTTTCACCTTCATTCTTCGCAAATAGCTCTCTGTTATCTGCGCCATCTTCACTCGAACCAAGGGCTTTCACTCCACCACTTCTTATTTGCTTATGTTTGTGTTTTTCAGCACTTTTCTCAGTATTTGCAGCTGTTTTCTGCTCAGTGAGTTGCTTTGAATCTGCCTCAAAAATCCAAACATCATCTTTCTCCTTTGCACTTTGCTTTCCTTGCATAGCTTCCTTTTGTGTAGCCTCGGGGGACCGTTCTTTGCCCGAAGAGGAATTTGAGTTTCTGCTAGATTTGTGATCATTTGTGAGGCTGTGTTCCTTTTTCTCAGTGGCCGGCTTTGTCAATTCATCCTCATTTTTCTGCTCTCTACTATTTTGCTTCTCTTCAACGATCTTTCGTACCTCATTCTGTTTGCTCTTATTTGCCTGGTTATTTTCAGAATTATTGACTGTTTTCTCGAGAACATTACTATTTTCTGGTTCCTTTCTGTTCTTACTTTCTCCACTTGATTCCACCCCTCCAGCGTTCTTCTCTCCTTGTTTCCCAATTTTAGCCGCGCTCTCAACTTTTTTCAGGCTTCTTGTTGAAGAATCTTTCGCAGTATCTTCTAATTTTGCCAGTTTATTGACATCATTTGCAAATTCATCATCATTTGCGTCACTCCCGAGCATGCTTCTTGATGCTGATACCTTCTTGTGGCTTTTCAATCCCACTGGATCATCGGGCAGCAATGAAGTCTCATCTCCTGAATCGATAAAAAGTTTTACCATACTAGAATCAGTATGGGGGTCTTTGTTTTCCGTGATAATCAGTCGGTTGGAGTCTCGGTTTCTAACGTTCTTCGTGAAGTAGCTGATTGGCTTGTCAACATGAGCTAGTCTATTATCGTAAACATCGTACGCTGTCATGTGTAAGTTCCTTTCAAGTGAGTCAGAGTCTTTCTTAGCTGCTTTAGAAGTTTTAGTTGCTGCTGTTGCCGTTGTTGTTGCTGTTCCTGCTGATGCAGTATGTTGTCGTCTGCCAGCTGTTTCGAAATTTCTCCCGTTTTGTGAAGTCTCAAACTTTGAATTCCGACTTTCAAAGGATGCCGTACCTCCTGGGGAAGTCTGGAGAGAACTCTGAAAGTATTCTTTTCCTCTGGGAGAATATGCTGCTTGTATAGGCCTGGAATTTTCATAAAACAATGCCCTTTCTCCAAACTTTGTCTTTGATTTCTTTGCTTTCTTTTTATGTTTCTTCTTCGCTTTTTGCTTCTTATGACCAGCTAAATTTAAAGCTAGTATTTTGGTTGATTTTGTGAACTTTGCGTTCTCTTCAAAATTTTTCCTCATATTGCTAGGGTTTGTGTTTTTCGCAACATCTGTTCCTGCATTGGCCAGACTTATGTTTACTTGATCGTTTGTACTGCTACGATTTTTGCTTCCTTTATCATCAGTTTTCGTATTGCTAGGTTTTGCAGTTGTACCATAAAACGTTTGCAGCTTCCCCGTCTTGCTCTTAAGTGTGACGAAAACTCTATTATCAGAAAGTTGCTCAATTGTGTAATTTCCACTGTCAATATCTGGCAAAGACCTGAAGCTGAAGTTACCTAGATCTTTACCTATTTCTGCCTGGCCAGCAGCAGGTTGTTGCAAAGTTCTTGCCGTTGCAGACTCTTCTTTATATATTTCAGGAGTTGGCGCTTTGCTAGTAATTGCCATGTTCCTGCTGGCGGTGTAGCCTGGTGATGAGCCCTCAGCCTTTGACGGATATATGCTGGCTGTAGTTTCTTTCACACTTGATCTTAGATGAGGCTCTCCACTTTGAGCCCTTAACTCAAAGGCATCTTGACTTTTTACAAAACTTCTAGACATAGTTGATGCGGATGTCTTACCATCGACTTTATGCGCTTGGCCAGCACCATAATCTCGATTCCGCATGTAATACACGTACGAATCTTCAAGAGCTTTATGCACATCAAACTCATCACCATAGCTGTTAGCCGCTGCGGAGGGCAATTTTCGTTTCCATGCTTCGCTATGTTTTGTCGATTCACGGCCTTGCTGCGATTTGCTGCTGTGAGTTTGAGGCTTGCCTGGGAGTGTCTTATCTGTCCTTGTCTCTGCTACACGCTGTCGCTTTGTCGTATCTGTTTCTCTGTCACTGTCAGCACTGATGGTGTTCCGAAGAAAGAACTGCTGCTTATCTGATGGGTGATTTTTCATGCTATTTTTCTTGTTGTTTTTGCTGGTAGGCCTATGTGTCTTTTTGCGATTACCCGAGCTGTGTATAACACTTTTGACAAGTTTATTGTAACCAGTTTTCGTCAGTCCCTTAGCGTGATCAGAGGAGTACGACGGGTCGAAGATGTCGTAACTTAGCGTTAAATTGGGTCCATGTTTAGATGTGTACAGTTTGTTGAGCACTCTAACAGCTTTCTTTGTTGGTATCACCTTAAATGGTCGCTTAACATGATAAGGTTTACTCTCATTGTGAGACATCAATAGAAAATGTCTTGCGTAAGGTCGTGTGTCGATCGGTTTGTCTTTTATGTAATGTTCTGTAGATAGTAAAGTCAAAGTCTAAAAAATATTTTTAGCAGGGGATTCTCTATTCAGTAGAACAAATAACTGGCCGAGAACAGACCATTTAGACATTTATACTAGGGCTTTGGGAGAGAAATATTGTTCTGATAAATGGAGCATAGGTTCAATATATTTAAATCTACGAAAAAAGAGGCGGGTGTAAAATTCGATGACCTAATTCTTTAACTGAATGACTTGAAAGAAACTCTAGCCACTTTTCTATGATTCTAAGATTGGACTTTTCAGAAATCTTGAATATTTCTCGAAATCAAAGCCCATATTTATATTTAAGCTCATTTTATGATGTGACATCATTAAATTCTAAATTACAAACCAGGCAAGTGAAAGAGTTTTGCTTGATATCACATTGTAGGCAAACATAAACTATGGTTTTCTTAAAAACTAATTGATCTTTCGTCAAGAGGTTTAGAAATTATGATAGTTTCAAGTCTTTTTCGAAAATTTTCTTGAGTTCTTGAGAGAGAAAAAAGAAGAAAAACACTGTAGTTCTGAAACTATTGAAGATTTCAGAAATATTCAATGGCAGATTTACTGTGAAATAGTTCAAGTTTCTTTGAAGCCGTTCAATTCAAAGATACAGGTCATGGAATTTCACATCCAGCTTTTAAAAGATTTGAAACCTATGCTGGTAAATGGGGGACATGATTCTGATCGATGGCTGCCACATAATGGCTGTCTTGAATGATAACTAAACTATTCAAATCCATTGGTTTAAAGTTCCCGAGGCATAAGGGTCATACGACAGCTTTTCACGATAAATTTGCAGAGTTCAATTTATCGTTCGCGAAAGCCGTAAGACAGCGATTTATCGGAATTATGTCCACAAAGTAGTTGGGATTGTCCTTACGTTACATTTTTCCTATTTTTACAGTATGCGTTTCGTTACGTTTTCCAACAAAATATCAATGGCTTACTTGATATTTAACATTATGATAAAATTCAGAAAAATTGCCTTTGATAGCATGATGAGTAGGGGAGAATTTTGCACAAAAAAGAATCAGGTTTCCAAAAAGACAAAGCGATTTAACTTTCTGATGAGCAGATTTCACACCAGCATACTAGCTACACAGGATAGGTATCAACGTAGAGTTTGCGTCCTTATTTTAGCCAATCAAAATAGTGGTTCCTGATTCATGGCACAAAAAGGGATTGCTTTAAAACAGCACTCTCCTTTTTTCCAAAATTGCCAAACAGTACATACAGCAAGAGAGAGGATTCAACTGATGTGTTGGATTTCTTTACAGTTCAAAAAAGGGTGAATTGTATTGCTTACTGAAAATAAGAAAACTGTTGGCCATTTTCAAATGTACACAAAAGCAACCAAACAGTTAGATCTCTAGACTAATTACGATGAGTCCCAGTAATCTCTATTCAGAATGAGACTACAGGGTGAGCCAGAAAAAAGTTCCCACTTTTGAAAATTCAAAGCAGCAAAAGTGTTTCACAGATTTGAATGACTTCAATTATAGTTAATGGCAGTCTGTCCCCTATTGTTCTGACCTTAGTAACGGCTTTATTTACCTTATTTACGTTGGAGCTAAATTCATGCATCACTGAATCTCTATGACCTTGATTTCTTTGGATAAAGCGAATTAGCACAAACTTGTGGAGTGTACAATAGTGATCCTTATCGAGTTTATTTTCATTCTTCGAAGGGGACAGACTGCCTTAAAAAGCCAAAAGATCGAACTATTTTTGTGATTTTTTCTTGTTGTCTCACGAGCACTACAAATAAAGGTAAATTTAACGTTTCAAAAATTTCATGGTTGCAAAATGATTGAAAAATGGCCCAAAACATCGATCAAAGTATAAATGACTCCTCGTACGGAATAATGAAAGAAATGCAACTTCTCATGGGTGAGAGATATCCTCTGTACATTAATTGCCATGGGATTGAAAATCTTTTGTATTTGTTTGAAAATCGATGTCTTATAAATCTTGAGGGAGGTGAAGCGCCCATGGCCTATTGTTCGATGTGAATAGAGTCCTTACGATTTGATCAATGTTTTAGGCCCCTTTTTCGTCATTTTGCAACCATAAAATCTTTACAAAGCTAAATTTACCAATGCTTCTAGTGCTGGAAAGGACGACGAGAAAAATCGCATAAATACTTTGATCTTTCGGCTTTTAACTAAAATTTGAATTATTCAAATCTGTGGAGTAATCTTGGTGCTATGAATTTAAAAAGTGGGTACTTTTTTCTGGCTCACCCGGTACTACACAAAACCGAGACCACTCATACTGGAGTTAGGAGCTAGCAGCGTAGTTAGTAGCCTGTGTTCCAGACCACTTGAAAAGAAAGGTAAGTGGTCTGTGTAACTGAGCGCAAATTCATGTTCAGAAATTTTCTTCAGAATCCGAAGAAACATTACGATATGTGACAATAATTTGCATAATCACTAATTGTATTGTTATGGAAAGAAAAGCCCATCTCATGCGAATAGCTACAGGAAATTTGAATTACAATACAAAGAATAGGAGATTTGAATGCCTGCTAATCTTATTGACTTTTTACGACTGTAGTCAGTAATAGCGATCAGCCCTGAGTGGCCAAGTGGCCGACTCACCTTGCGGGGTGAGTGGCCGAGTGGCTTATACAGTCTTCGTCAGGTGACTGAAGTTAAGCTTGGTCGAGTGAGGTCAGATTTCGGATGGGTGACCACTGAGGCCTGACCTCGCAACTCACCTCGCCGTCCTTCGGGAGGGACGTTAAACTAGGGGTCCCGTGCCTGAATGCAGCATGCACAGTGGACCTAAATTAGCTTTCAGTAGCTAGAAATCCTGACAAGCCCACTCAAAACAAATTGAAAACAAACAAACAAAAAACAAAAGCCCTTATTGTTTCAAGCACATAGATTCACAAAGAAATTTGTTGTGTTGAGATCAGATGTGTAAGAGATTGCCTTTAATTATTTTGCAATTCAATTCATCGTCTGAACACGGATTTGGGCTCAGTTACACAGACAGCTTACGTTTCAAGTGGTCTGGAACACAGGCAACGTAGTTAGGAGCGTCTGGCAGCCTATCAAAGCGATAACTACGGCCATATCCTAGCCAGATCCTTTTTCTCTCTAAATCATGTGACTTTACATTGATGAGGAATGAAGAAAGTGCTTTTTGAGACATGCACTTTTCGAATTTCTCGTGCCATTCATCAACAGCCAGTTGTCCGATTGGCTCAAAAAAGGTCTGAAACTCTACCTTGAAAACTATCCTCCTGTATAACTGTACAAAGAACAAAACAATGGGACTTGCGGCTCCTCGGCAACCGCCTCACATATGGGACATACTTTTTGGGACACATCTTATTTCAAATCTTTTTACTGCGATAACATTCATATGAAAGGACTTTTTCTATCGGCCGGCGTTTGAAAAAAACGCCTGCCGTTTAAAAGGCTACTGCTCTCTGAGTACATATGCAATGATATTTTGCAATACCTGATTGAATAGCTAACATGTTGAATTGTTTTTAGAAATTGTTGGGACTTAAATCGGTCACTCCGTTCAGATTCTGTAACCGATTTTCTACAATGAATGCTTCTGAAAAACCTTAAAGAACATGCTAAAATTACAAGCAAAAATTCCTCAATGTGTTAACCTCACAGCGATGACTTTCAGCACGCTTTAGCACGTGCTTTCTTTTTGACGGGTTGAAAAGTCTTCCCCCTAGTGTGAATAATCTATTCAGGGGGATTCTATTCTCCCATGAGGACAAAATACGTGAACGCATCCAGGAGTCATTATTGCTAGGAAGGAGAACAAAGGGAAATCTTGCTTCGAGTTTTCACTCGATTTTGCAGATTTTCGAAAGGGGCTTTCTGCAGAAAATCTCCTATTTCGACGGGAAGGAATGGCCGATTAAAGCCGGGTAGATTACTGAACCTATTTTGACATATCAGGGAAAGAATAAGATAGTTTTCAATATCATTGCTTTGATATTCAGGGAGCAGGATTTCTTCAAACGCTAGGTGTTTTATTGACTCAGCCGGTAGTCGTCACTAAATGTGACTTAATTCAAACATTGTGATTTACTAATTTGAGAAAGCATACCTTTCATCATTCCATTGGCAACAAAATCGGCTTCATCTTCTATTTTCACAGGTTTATCTCCTGGAGTCTTGCTGTCATCATCAAACGAGGTCTGATCATCATCTGTTCCAACGATTCTCTCACCTAAAATGGCATCTCGATCTTGACTTGTACTATGATTTGCATCATCATCGGGTTTGTCGTAACCATCATACGGCGTTTCGTCAGATCCCATAAAACTCTTTGATCTCAATCGCACTTTGCGTCTCTTTCGTTTACGTTGCCTTTGTTCGTTCAGTTTCTTCAATAATTGATCAATTTCTTTCTTCTTTTCCTCAAGAGCACGTTGAGTTATCATCTCATCCTCGTCGAGCAGTGGATCATTCGAAGTGTCACCGCGCAATGCCTCCGCTTCATCCGATAGCTTTTCATCCTCTGTGTAATTTTCAGAGCTGACAGCCGAATCAGTGTCATTGTTCAACTCGTCTTGTTCTTCATCTTTGCCAATAGATTCTCGTTCCTTTTGTAAACGGGCAAAAATGTCTCGATCAAAATCTTTGCTTTTGTTACCTTCATTCGAATTGAGGTCACTATGATCTAAACTCTCATCTTTGATCTCATTAGAAGCTGACTCTTGACTTTTGATTGCACTAGCACCTGACTCATGACTTTTCACCTCTGCTCCAAGGCCTTTCGTTTCATTTCTTGCTGACTTACCATCATTAAGACTACCAACTGTTGCATTTTTGTTGTTTTGTGCTGCAGTTCTATTAGTTACTGTTGTCATCCAACGTGGAGAGCTCGTTTTATGAACAGTCACTTTTCGTGACAAATATCCTCGATTTGTTGTTGCTGAGGTCTTTTTTAAACTCGAAGAAGTCGGTTGCGAATCAGCAGATCTTCCGCTTTCGACAATTTTTGGAATACGCTGAATGTTTGAGCCCTCATTTTTAGATTGTAATCCTTCTGACATTTGCTCTGACGACATCTGACCTTGTGAGCTTTGAATTTGAGCATTTAAATTTTGAACTCTACTTTTGGTAGGCCCACTGAAATGTTTATGATCCTGGCTTGGTGCGGCAGTGCTGTCTTTCGTCCTATACTCGGCGTTCTTTGATGGCTTATTCGCTCTGACATTCTGATACCCCATTGTCCCCGGAGCTTTACTTGGTTCGTATTTCACTTCATTAGAATAACTCTTGTATTCTGTTTGTGGATTCTTGGCATTCCAATTTTCGGAGCCTTCAGTATTCTCAGGAGCTCTTCGCCTCACGGTATCATTCTTTCTTGTTACTGCCTTGTCGTCAAATTCATTACGATCGGTTAGTCTAGCATCCGAAGATTGAAGACTTTTTCCCTCACTTCCCTTCTTTTTGTATTCATTATGTAATAAGGCAGTGTGGTTCTGCCCAAAAGAGTCATTGCTCTTGTTAACTTTGCTTGCGAACAGTTCCACATTAGATGCTCTTTCACTACCCTTCCCGTCAACTCTCGCACTCTTTTCCCCTTCTTTGCTGGCTTCCGCCTCCATTTCTCGTATCAACGGTTTTCCATTACCAGCGTAAGCTTTTATGCTTTCACCATAAGCTTGCTTTTCATCAGAAGCAACAGGTTGTCCTTCTGGCTTCTTTAAAGTTTCAACAGCATTTTCTTTTAGCCTCTCGATGATATCCCCATCAGACATAGAAGAATTATCCACAGGGGAAACAGAGCCTGCTTTAATTGGATAAACCATATTCGAAGTCTGATGCTCGCTATCAAAATTCTCTTGTGCACTGACGTCACTGTTACTTTTATCCGACGTCGTTTTCTCGTAAGAACCCTCCGCCATGAAGCTATTGGCAGAAGTCTGTGAGAATGTATTCATATCATTTTGTTTTTGAGCATCAGACTTCGTTGTTGTCTTTTGCTGCTCTGTATTCTCGCTTGCATTCTTTTCTGGAGTTGCCTCCTTGTGTTCACCAATCTTCTTTTCCACGTTCTCCTCCTTTTTATCAACGAGTTTACTTTCAATCTGAGCCTGTTTTCCAGGTTTATCCTCCTTATAGCCTTCTTTCTTATTTTCTTGATTACTTTCGTCCTTCATCTCTCTTGCCTCGGTTGCTTTCTCCTGAGTCTTGTCCTGAGTTTGCCCTTCTTTTGTTTCCGATTGCAACTTTGTTTCCGTTTTTCCATATGTCTTTGCTTGTGTCTTGGTCTCCGTTTGTGCCTTTAAATCCTTTTGGACCTTTGGTTCCTCCTGCTTCTTCAAGCGACTATCATTGGCACTTTTTGCTTCTATCTTCCTTTCAACCACCGATCCCACAGTTTCAAACTCGTCACTTTGGAAGAGATCTATTTCCTTATCTTTTTTTATTGTTTCTATTTTGTTTCTCTTGAGGCCTGAAAGGATATGCAGCGTTGTTAGATTATGATTATGGCAGGAAAATGCATTGGAATTATTTAAAATATTTTCAAGGAGACAGACCAAATTGGACAATATCTGCTTACATTCACTGCAAGTCAGCAAATCAGGTTATCGATCTCTTGATGAAGCATCTCTCAAATTTTTCAACGTATTTTGCGCCATACAAACTTGTACCATTAATCCAAAAGTAGTGTAATACCAAAACTTCCCAAGTGTATGATCACATGAATTGAAATGGGTGAAGTGGGTAGAAACTTTAGCCGATTTAGTCTATCTGTATCGAAATTTTTCAGGCTGAGAGCTTGGCCATTGTGGATTTATTAAAGTATTTGAGATTTTCTGATGATGTTTTTAGTCTCATCGAAGATTTTGGCAAGGAGAGAAACTCACCTACAAATCGGAATATTCACACAATTACAATGTCGCCGAAACGTAGTGGCAAGCAAAGTCAGATATAATAATTCAAGTTTTTCATATTCCTAAAGCAAACATCGTGCTAGCTATATGGTTTTCATCACATAATGGCAAGGAGAAAAAAATTCACTCTCGATGTGGAGGAAGTTTTGACTTGTAAATACTTGATTGAATCTATTATTAGCTAACCACCCAGAAGAATGTTCCTGGGGATGACACTTCCATCCTCCTGAGGTTTACAACGTACTGACATCATTGCTGTATAACAGAAATATCAGGAACATTTAATTGTGATTTTTTGCCATTTTTGAAGGATTCTTGCAGGCCCTTTCCGGACACAATCCGCCAAAATTTCAGAATGGAGTCGCTGATCTTGGTCAGGTAAATTTTGAAATGTAGTTGAGCATATCCACTACTAAATACTGTACTTTCAATATTGTTGCCTTGTGGTCAAGAAACAATGGTGTTTTAAAAAAATTGTTGTTTCAATCATCCGGTATCTTAGGGGAACAATGAATGCTCAACTACAATGAATGCTCAACAACAACTCAATGAATGCTCAACTACTGGGTTTTGTAATTTTTCAAGCCACAAGAAATCAAAAATAAGCGAAATGGCAAAAAGGTAGTTTCGACTCCTCTAGGAGAGCCTCTAAAGGTGAGAAATTATTCATGCTCATAGAAACCCTTCAGCAAACTGGTCTGTCAAGGCATTTGAAAACTATTCTTACCCGTGCAGATGTCTTTCGCTACAAACGGCAAAACCTTGTCCATCTGTTCTGAATCTAATGAGTAAATGTTCTCTGGATGTTTTCCCGAAGCAAGTGACTCTAGATAACGATAAGAAGGAGTTTTGTCGACACCGAATGCAAGAATTCGAATTCCTTTGTTTGTCAAGAACAATGACGATCCCCAGGGTCCGTAGTTCATATTTCCAGTGGTCAAAGCAAGAATAGCCTTGTTCGCATTTCGTTTATTAGGCCTAAACTGATCTTGCCAAGCTGTTTTCAGTGCATCATTTATCGCCCGTTCCCCACCTGGGAATTTCTCTCCGATTATAGCGTCCCTGATGGATAATTCATCCTTATTCTGTGTAATGTTCACAATGACTTTAGGTTTTGAGCCAAAAGAAATAACTCCGAAACGAGTAGAGTCTTTATCGAACATTTCCGTTGCTTTTGAGACAAAGTTGAGCATCTCATTCCAACGAAGTTTGTTTTCTGTGGTTGATTCACCAGCACCATCCACAAGGAACATCAAGTCCAGTGGATTATTGCATTCTGAAATGATAAGAATTGAATAACAAATGAATTCATGCGAAAATCCATTTAACTGTGGAAACGAAAAAATAAATGAGACAAAAATATCTTCCTTTTCTAAACATTTTTCTGCACAAGGCAAGTGAATTCCTCCTATCGTTTAATGAAAATGAATGAAAGTTTAAAAAATTCATTTTCCAGGTCCAGGGGCGGATCCAGCCCAAAGTTGAACGGGGGAAAATTTGCAGAATGGGCGCCAAAAATATAGCAAAAGGTAAGCGCGCCGAAGGCGCGCAGAAATTTTTAGGCCTTTATTCAGTAAAAATTATCTGGCTTTTCAATTAAATAACGCCTTAATTTATATGTTTCCCCACATTCAGAACGAAACTCGAAAAAAGAGTGCATTTGGGTCAGGATAGGGGGCACCCTTCCTGCCAAAATGGGGCGCCAAGCTGAGTTTTCATCATGAAGGGGGGCAGTTGCCCCCAACTGCACCCCCTAATTCCGCCACTGCCCAGGTCTCATTTTTCGAAAAGAAGGAAAAATTTTAGAAGTTCGTTTCGAACAAACTAAGTTTTCCAAATCATTTATGAATAATGCTATCAAAGGCAACAGGGACAGATTTTGTATCAGGCCAGGTAGATTTTCAGACAATCTGATATTGCAATATCCCGCAAAAAATCCTGGGAGACAATGGCTCTTCTAAGCGATTACAATCAAGATCGAGGAGAGAACGAAACAAAAGAATTAACCACTTACTGACGACCTTGTCGTTCGCTTTCTTTTCTTCTAGAACCCTTCGGTATGCAGTCTTTGAGCTATGGATGAGAAAAAGTAATAACAGACGGTAGCCTCACTCCATAAGGAGCCTCAAGTTACTCTCATCTCACTGAGTTGCATTGCTGTTGTTGTTTTGTCGCTTCATTTGACTGTTGTAGTTGTAGTGTTATCAGTTCAAGGCAAAAAGCGAAACTATGATATGTAATCGAGTCTACATTAAACGCTACAATCTTTGCTGCAGAAGTTCAGCAAGCGATGCAAGAAAGTCTTGACAAACAGGTAGCAATGAAACCCCCATGGAACCATTCTCCCAGGTACCTGCAACTACTGCACCGTGTCGTCAGACTCTTAATCAACACGGTCAAGTACGGATTCTGTTTCTTCAATGTCAAAACTTCTACAAACCAACGGGGTGGGGGAGTTACTCTATTGTAAATTGATACTGGCCGTGCTGCTCCTATAGGTGGGTTTTTTCATCTCAAATTCTCTACTCATTGGTCTGCTATCAAACTTAATTCTGGTGGATAGGAAGTCTTCTTGGAATACTTTTCTCAATGAGTTCCATGATGAATATCCGCACCAAAAACTGAAAATCTCGCTGCATTTTGAATGAGAAATGACAAATGCGAGAAAGGACAACGTTTTGTGTAGGAACAACGGCGAATCAAAGCTGAGAACTTTGAATAGACACTGAACTTTCAAATCGACAAAATTCATGCACATGGTTACAACAATTCCTTATATTCTGTCGTACAAATGGGTCCTTTAGTCGAAGGCAAGATCAAGTTGAAGCTTGATCACGATGAAGAACTCTCCCTAGGCAAACCACCAACAGTGAATATCATAAAAATCAGAAAGAAGACCTTACCTGTAAACGCTATTTGACCATGTACCACCAACACCACCTATAAAAGAAATAAATGTAAATCAAAATTACCCATCTCCAAGGTTTCTCGTCATTAGAAAAAGGCAGAATTACTCGTATGTGACTGGATAAACACATTGCCAACATGTACCTGAACACCGTACATCACCTTTGACTAGTGGATTGGAAGCTACGTTTGCCCAAACTAGTCCGTATATTGTCAACAGTGACGTTTCTAACAACTCACAAAAATCTTGTCACCAAACGCAAAATTTTGCATGGTAAGGATCGACTGGCATATTCACCTTTTAACTTGGATCAAGTATTTTTGCACGATGACATCGTTTTGTGGAACCAGCTCACTTTTCAGAATAACATCAATCGTCATCACAAACAATGAGTGGAGGATTTGAGGCAACATGTGTTGTGGACATCGATAATAAAATCCTGAACATGGCTGTATTGTGTTTTGAAAGCGAACAAGTGCCAACAAACTCTCCGTGCTTTCAACGTACAGTTAAAGTACATTCTTGAATGCAAGATGGGGCTGGGTCAGATACAGTCAACAAACTTCTTTTAAATCGACAGTTTCGCAGCTTCTTTGACAGGCCATATCATACAGATTAACCACCTTCTTCTCAAAATGAAAGTGCTGTTTTGAAGATGGAATCTTGAACTTCTTAGTATGCTGTAAGATTACGTGGGGGCCCAACTACAAAGATATCGATGGAATTTTAGAAGTGACGTTGTTGTGGATTCACCCTATCCACCAAAATTTGTGCAAACCACAACGGGTACGTGAAGGAAACAATTTAGATTATAGGAATAACAGGTTTCTTATGATTATGTGAACTGGGCCCTTTTAAGGATTGCAGATCTGAATCCAAAGTAGATGTACCTTTGGTACATCGACACAGTCATAATTTACATTTTCTTTCAGTCTCTTCTTCTCATGCGAAGGCTTCATTTTAATACCCAATCGTGGCAGACTGACATGACCTAGAGGATCCTGGAACAATTTTACCACTCAAACGGAAATCAGCCCATACTTAAGTGGCATCTAGGAAGCGACAATCTGCCAAGCATCTTTTTCTCTTTCTTCCTTTCAAACGAATTCAAAACCTCCTCCACTAACGGACATAAATTTTTCCTCCACAGGAGCATAAATGCTGAAACATAACTTCAATGTCTAACCACGCGTGTTGCCATATATCAAACTTATTTTTAACTCAGACTTGCCTACAGCCCACGATTGCAAACAAAAGTATGCTTACCTTTACAAAGATTTGATGGTCCATATTGATCATAGTAAAGTTGCGCATAAGGTCCCCCAAAGCATTGTCCGCCATCCTGCACTGCAAATACTTTCAAATTCTCATTAGCAGCAGCATCAGCGCATGCATGCAATGGGTTTGATCTTGTTTTCCAGTTGCTGCTTAGCAACTTGCTACGTCCTTCTAATGTTGCAATTGCACGAGTAGGGAGATCTCTCCAGCAACCCAATGATTCCCATCCTTCAAGCTCTAAAAGATTTTGACAGAGATGAAATAGATAGCCAGGGTTAGTTCTCTTCTTGCATGAGTTTACAGATATAGTAAAGCAATTGATTGTGTGATGCAGCAATTTAGTCAGAATTGTGCAAGTTTGTCTTTTTAAAATACATCACTTCTCATTTTCGTCCATGGTACCATTCAGTTTGCTACCCTGCAGAAACAAATACCACCATCCTCACAGGATCACACGGCCATACTTCACTTTATAGAGCAGCATACCACCACCACCAACCACCGCTCATGTGAAAATGGCTCAAAAACATGAACAACGAGTTTCGTGCCTTGCACTGCTCGGGATCAGAAATAAAACTTCTTTCAAGCACTTGTTAGGGTAGAAACAACAATATGGGGCAAAAAAGGAAACACCCGTAAATCTTTCAACTGAAGTAAGATTTATTTTTGATAGCATTTATGATTCCTTCAATCTCCATTTTTGAAAATCAAAGCAAAAATTCCCAACACATTTTCTTCAACAAGGCTCTGAGACTGTCTCATACCAAGGGCGTTCGGACACGGATGTTTTGATTGATTATTTATTTACCTTGTTTTGATCCTTATGTCTTATTTTGTTGTCTTGTTTCTGTTCTGTATTGTCTTCAACTGAGCGTGGTTAGGCCCAACTGCTCTCAAGTTGTTCGAATAGAGCTCCCTTGTATTTCTGTGTCTTAGTGCGCCTTCGCACAAGAATGGTTTTTAAAATACACCCATACTTAAGTGGCATATTTTTAAAACCATTCTTGTGCGAAGGCGCACTAAGACACAGAAATATAAGGGAGCTCTATTCAAAGAACGTGAGAGCAGTTGGGCCTAACCACGCTCAGTTGAAGACAATACAGAACAGAAACAAGACAACAAAATAAGACATAAGGATCAAAACAAGGTAAATAAATAATCAATCAAAACATCCGTGTCCGAACACCCTTGCTCACACAAGAGTCTTGGTACCAACGAATAAGAAAGTTCAGTTTCATGAAGTTTAGAACAAAAAACAACGAATTGAATCTATGTTCTGATTCCATAGATGAGTCTGATTTTCTGTCACACAAACATACATTTTGGAGCCTTTAACATAAATCATTATACTTATCAGAAGTCTTCTTGTCAATCTTATTATATATCCAACATATCCCAGCTTTTCACATCTAATTTAGCCTTTGACTGATAGATTAACATTTCAATTTTGAATATCAGTTACTTAATTTTTATTCCATGGCCCACCAAACAGGTAAAATTTTTTTGACTCACCCAGTACAATCTGAGACAGAACATAATTGACTTTTACTTACCACATCGAACAGATGCAAATAATATGGAAAAGAGAATCCGTGCAATGTCTGTTGTCATCCTCTTGCTTGGCTTTACTAGGAAGAAATTGAAATATGCTATTTCAGTAATGATCAGCATAACAAGGTGAGCTTGGTCTACAATATTCTCACTCACAAGGCCTGTCTCCTCCAAACGATTGCCTGGGATGTTGTCCATAAACATTCACGACGACACATGCGCGGTAAAATATTTCTAATCCCTGCATCAAAGAATGTTAGCAGGACGAAAAATAGAAGTGGCTTCTACTCTTTGTCTGAACATGTTGTTCGCTGATTTCTTTGGCAAATGGAATCGCAAGATTTCCCCCAGCCTCGCTCAAACTTAGAACATCTTGGGAAGTGTATTCGCAACAAAAGAAGCACAATTGAAGTTCAAAACAGCTTTTTCCTTGCGAATATTTCAAAGTCTAATATCCAGGACGATCGTTGGTAAGGGTTGTTTGAGCTACCTATAGTGAAAGTTGCCACATTTTTGCGCACCAATGCCTAATGAAATTTTAATCTTATTTTAATGTTCTGTAGTAGCATATTAGTTTAATGTGTGTCTTTTTGGTGGTCACGAGGTAATCATTGCCATTCACTCCCAGTGGTATCATCCCCGTGATGTAGTATACACGTTCTTCACGAGAAACTAGCATCAGGCCATCAAAGTTTCTTAATGTAAAATGAAATTTTTTCCATTTTAGTACTAAATGTTTCGTGATTGGTTTCTTATTTCTTGAATAAAGAATTATTAATGTGGTCACTGACACTGCTGCAGATATGTTTCTTGACATTTAAAACACCACATAAGAGTAAACAATGTTCTGTTGTGTTGAAAATAGAAATGATTAGTTAATCTTGCTCAAAAATAAACGTTCAAAGATATGATTGCTATAATATCTATGCCTTTTACTTTTAAAAGTTTCTAAATACTTCTCAGACATAGTACTTGAATTTCTTACAATTTTGGCCATCGTAGTACTAGTTTCTTACAAACCAATTTCTTATAAAAATGCGTAGTAATTAGAAAATGTATAGTAGACGGCAAGAGTACTATTGTAATGATTTATATGAGTAAAAAATGTCATTTTTAACTGAAAATTGGAATTATCTCTGCATGCCAACGTTTGTGGCTTGACGGTTCAACTATCAAAAGTGTAAATATTTCATATTGATAAGTTAACGAAAATGTGAGGCTACAACAATAAAAACTCAGGCTAAAGACTATGAATGCTGTGAGTTAAGGGACTAAAAGCATAGTATACCATTTAAATTTGTCCTTCCGTTATGTTGATGACATCTGCAAAGGCAAACACACTTTCAATCATAATTCTTTCTTGATGAGCAAGGATTGGCTAAACAATCAATTCCATGAACAATCATCAAAAACAATCAAGTAGCACAAAGAGGACAGTCTAATACAATGCTTGATTGACTGGAGACAATGCAACGCGTGGACTGATCAAAACAAACTTGTTCGATTTTGCACGTCGATCAAAAGATCAAAATAGATTTTCTATTATTAAAAATTTATTTCTAATTTTGGTTAGCATGGCTTTTCTAGGGCAATGTCTCATTTGCTTCGATATTTTGACTCCAGTTCTACATTTGTCACGTCCAATGTCTTGGTAAAGATGTAAAGAATCTTCTCAACCTTGTACTTCCTTAATGTTTGACACTCATTGAAGCTTGAGCAGCCGATTCCTTACTAGCCTATGCCTAGACCCATTTCCAAAAGGTTGAAGAGTCTCCGAAACGAAGAGTAGATGCTTATTGCTGCGGTTCCAGATTTCTGGAAACTGAATTGATGTTGCCTTTGTTGAGGCGCTTTTCACACATTTTTTTGATATAGAATTAAGATAAGTGATTGGGTGACTGAGACAAACTTTTCCTCCTTGTTTCGTAGACCTTTCTTCTTTTGGAATAACGGGTCCACGCGTAGGCTAATTTTTACTAGATCGTCTTTGCTATACACATTTCATGCCAAAGCTGGTCTGATATATTTTGCACCAAAACTATAGCCTGAATGGTATATACAAATCAGTGTTCTTTAAAGAGTTATTCTATGTTTTGAATTTGACATTATGGCCCCCAAAAATTCTTTAAATGGGTATGAAAAAATCGATCGAAAAATTGATCGAGAATCCTTAAACATGTGGCATTTAGGCTCAAATCTACGAAAGAATTTGCATCCAAATTTAAAATTGAAAAGTTTCCCAGAATTATTTTCATGGGCTGTGCTCGAAGAAATGCGGAGCTGGCTAAGGTCAGTTCATTTGTCGACAATAAACTGGTTCAAGGTTTTTTTGCTTTTCAAATTTATCCAAAATTTATCCAAAAGTTGGTGATCAAAGACCAGTTCATAGGAGGACGGAAGGAGAACAGAAAAAAGATCAGTGCAAAAGCCATTTACCTTGGAATAGATTGATTGCGAAACAATAATCGTAATTCATTGGAGAATATCGGCTATTTCATCAACAACCTATTACCGGTCAATAGCGATGTCAGTTTTCAAAAACCGCAACCAGGCTTGTATTTTGGCGCAAAATTCAACATGGCTGCAGCTTTGAATCAGAGATTGTGCAATATCTGACTCAATATCTGCGGTATAGCAGAGAAATGGTGAGAAAGCTATTCAAGGTCGCCGTTTTTCTGTTTTCAAAAGAATTATCGCCGATGAGCTCTGTTAAAACGAAACTTTTTAATCCAGAAATTTAAAGCCTGATTTCATTAAAACGTAATTCATTCAAATCCGATGACCGTCTAGCCAGGCCTGTGGGAAGTGAGGGCAGGTATGGGTTTTGAAAACAATGATACTACGACACAAGCATTAATTAGTTGTATTGTTTTCTATCGTTTAAGAACAATTGCCCCCTCCCCGATCAGCAGCTGCTTTCTACGGCCCTTCTAACAGCGTATGTTGTATGCTCTCCCTTTCATCTGAGATAAGTAAGGGATCTAAATGGTAAATCGTGTCTACGTAATGCATTTTGCAATTAATCAGCCTGCAGTGGGGGACTAGCTCGGGGACTAGCACCAGTAGGGGATAAGCCATTTGAAATTAATTAGCCTGCACTAGGGGACTTCCGTAAGAGCAGCCCGGTATGTTCAAGATGATACTTTTGATACAAAACTAAGCATTCATGCCTGTGGTGCACACAGCAACCTCTGGAACTACGACCATGGCTTTCCTTGGAAAAAAGACTTTGGCTGACTTTACCACAGGTAGTAAGCGACAGAGTGAAGCTTACTTTATAACATGGTTGGTGCAAAATGTGACGGGGCAACTGCTTTTAATGACCTTATCAGAGGTGGGTCAACACCTTTTTGAAGCAAATATCAATGGCAGTAGCTTTTTACGAGCTCAAGATGAATTCAAAATCTAAAATGTCTCATTTTGAGTGCTAAGCTGTGAATCATGCAAGCAGAGAAATGCTTGGAAGGGTAGATGATGCAAAATTTCCTCGTCAGTTACTTGCATCAGTCGTATCTCTTATTCTTCAAATTGGATTTTTCATTGAAAAATATTCGTAAGTACAAGAATTGATTTTGTTATGATCTTTAGCTACTTCATGGTTGATAGCTACCGTAAAACATCTGTTGTTCATGAGTACAGGGCAGATGAATTCTTAAAGACTTTAAGGAAAGGGTGACGGAGCAGTTAGTTTTTCTGTATCATACGGGGTGAGCAAATTTTTTCCAAAAAGTTTTCTTTGCCACCGGCCATGTCATATAATAAATTTTGCACTCTCCCTGAGCAAGTAATCACCACTCCTATTTCTAAAAACCAGATTAGATCTGGAAGAGTGAGAATTTTATCCACAGGCTGCGCGAAACATATTTACCGCAGAAATGGTTATCTCGCATGATATGCAGCTATCATACTTTCTTCTACTCTATTCTTTAACAGTTGCAAATAGAATTTTATTTCAATTTGAAAGATAAATGGTAACGCTAAAATAGCAGCAATTTGACTTAGATACCGGGTGAACTAGCAAAATTTTCCCACTTTTAGCAATTCAAAGTACCAAGAGTATTTCACCGATTTGAATGATTCCAACTCCAGTTACGAGCCGAAAGATTGAATTATTTTTGTGACTTTTCTCGCTGTCATACCAGCATTAGAAGCATGGGTAAAATCGACATTACAAAAAATTCATGATTGCAAATGATTGAAAAAGGGTCTAAACATCGATCAAATTGTAAGGAATCTCCTTACACAGAACAATACGCAGTGGACATTTCACCTCTCTCAAGGGCTATACCACATCAATTTTCAAACAAGTACTAAAGATCTTCAGTCCCATGGCAATGAATATGAACATGTTTCAAGTCTTGCCAGGGACGGTGCATTGACCTACTGTTAACAAATAAGAAGCATTCTTTTATGATGACCCAGTCATTTGAGACTGGATTTAGCGATCATCACCATACATGGCACCTCCAAAGAAACTTCTCTATCGTGACTATAAGAACTGGTCAGAGGACCGCTGGAAAATGGACCTTGAGAGAAATCTTCGTGCTTCGCATCCAGCGAGCTATTGGGAATTTGAATCAGTCTTCATGACCACCCTTGAAGCAAATGCAGCCCTTAAAACAAAAGTAGTTAGAGCAAATAACAAACCACACGTAATAAAAGAGCTGCGTAAAGCGATAATGGTAAGAACCAATCTCAAAAAGGTTGCAAATAAAAGTGGTAGTACGGAAGATATGAGAAAGTATAAAGATCAGAGGAACCTTGTTGTAAAGTTGAATAGAAGAAAAAAACGGGAATAGTTTGAATCCATTCAATCGAAGACCATCGAGAATGATAAACAGTTTTGGAAAAGCGTAAAGCCATTGTTTTCAAACGTGGATCCTACAAGAGATAGGATCATATTGATTGAAGGAGACAAGATACTCTCGAGAGACGAAGATGTCTCTGAATCTTTCAACGGTTATTTTAGCAACATAACTGACTCGTTAGATATTGCACCAAGCTTTAAGGAGGTTCATGAGGATATGGCAGTCGATCTAATAGTTGATCAGATGGTAGAAAGGGCAGTTGAGAAATATAAAAACCACCCCTCTATCAGGAGAATCAGGGAGAATAGTGACAGGACAAATTCCAAATTTGAGTTCAGTCACGTTTTACCAAATGAAGTTGGGAAGCAGATAGACGCACTAAATAGTAATAAAGCAAATAGTGGCAAAATACCTACTGATAAACTTAAGAAAGCAAAGGATTTAGCTTGCCCATATCTTACCGACTGCATCAACTCTGCTATCTACGATTCTGAATTTCCAAAGGAACTGAAGGACGCTGATGTGTCGCCCGGTTTTAAAAAAGGTGTAACCACTACAAAGGTGAATTATAGGCCTATTAGTGTCTTGCCATCGGTCTCCAAAATTTTCGAGAGAATACTCAAAGGACAAATGGAATGTTTTTTTTAAACCTATTCTATCAAGTCTACTTTCTGGTTTCAGAGAGGGATATAGCACGCAACATTCGCTAGTAAGAGTTATAGAAGCATGGAGAAGAAGCCTGGATTCGTCTGGTATAGTTGGTACGATCCTTATGGACCTATCAAAAGCATATGACTGTATACCTCATGACCTTCTTATCGCTAAATTGGAGGCCTATGGGTTTCATATAAAAAGCTTGCGACTGATGTATAGCTACCTAACGAATCGAAAACAGAGGGTAAAAATTGGGTCTTATAAAAGTTCTCAGAGCAATGTCAAGATTGGCGTCCCCCTAGGCTCTGTTCTTGGGCCATTGCTATTCAACATCTTCCTAAATGATTTATTCTATATGGAATTAAATTCAGAAATAAGTAATTTTGCTGACGATAATACTGTGTATTCATGTGGAGCTCGTATTAGCGAAATTGCGACAAATTTAGAAAACGACCTAAGTACACTCTTAAATTGGTTTTATGCTAATGGTATGGTCGCAAACCCTGATAAGTTCCAATTGATGTTCTTGGGACTAAATGAAAAACACAAGTTACGCTTGAAAATCGAGGGTGTAAAAATATCGTCCACTGAACATGTTAAACTTCTTGGAATTGAAATTGACAACAAGCTTCAATTCAATAAGCATGTAGAAACACTATGCGACAAAACAAACAGAAAAGTCAGTGCTTTCAGGAGGTTAAATGTTTATCTCTCAAGAGAACAGGCAATGAAACTGTGCAACACAGTAATCATCTCAAGCTTTAACTATTGCCATTAGTGTGGATGTTTTGTGGCAAAGATGCCAACAATAAAATAAACCGTACTCACAAGCGTGCTTTAAGAATACTCCACAATGATTACGACTCTTCCTTTAATACACTTTTGGAGAAAAGTGACACCGTAACGATCCATGTTAGAAATCTACAAAAATTGATGCTGGAAATCTATAAGTCAATGAGCCATCTAAATCCATCATACATCTGGCACCTTCATGAAAGGAAGGAAATTAAGTATGCTCTCAGAACTAAGCATCTATGCAAATTGCCGATTACGAAGACAATTAAATTTGGCATGGAGTCACTCTCATTCAGAGGTAGCTTATTGTGGAACAATCTCAACGATGAAATAAAGGAGCTACCAACAGTTGCAAGCTTTAAAACAACGATCAAAACTTGGACGGGTGAACCATGTAACTGCAAAATTTGTAAATAGCCTGCCCATTACGTTGTGTAGCTTTGAAAATATTTCTTTGACATCCTTGTAAATTATATTGTAAATGGTTGGTATTAATTAGTTTTTTTCCTTTGAACTATGTTACACCAACTGTAAAGAATGTTATGATTTGACTTAATATGCAGAAGATATCTCCCACTCATGAACCATCGCATTTTCTTTATTGATCTGTGCGAAGAGTCCTTTATGATTTGATCAATGTTTTAGGCCATTTTCCAGTCATTTGCAACCGTGAAATGTTGGTAAAGTTGAATTCAAAGATATTTCTAGTGCTCGTAAGACAGCGAGAAAAATTACAAAAATACTTCGATCTTTCGGTTTTTAACTAGAATTTGAATCAATCAAATCTGTGAAGTACTTTTGGTGCTATGAAAGTTCAAAAGTGGGACCTTTTTTCTGGCTAACCCAGTATATATTGAAGCTCGCTTTGAAAATGAATCAGTTATGATGATGATGCGGCATAGAAGGTGTAATAGAGCGGAAGATGGCAACATTAGTAGAATCAAACTCGTGTCACTTTTCATAAATAGAAAAGTGAGAAGCCTTGAATATTTCACAAGAGGCTACACTTTGCATAAAGTTCCAATTACCAGTCTGCAAATTGGTTAGGTAATAGATATCATTCTGCAGTTAAAGATGCTTAAATTAAAAATGACCAAGAAATGTATTATGTTTAGAATGTTCACCTGTTTTGAATTCATTAACAGCAATCCATTATCTTTGAAAGAACTCCCACCTTGTTTGTTTGTTTGTTTGTTTATCCAAAATAGCCACTCGGATTGCAAACATGCAACAAAATGATACAACATACCTTATTCAAAAATAGAACAAAAGCAGTGTTTGTCCGAAGGCATTCTCTCTGACATTCGAACAAAGAACAATTTAATGGTGCGTGCATAAATCCGCCAGATGTGATGAGCACGAATGACTTTGATAGCAGTGAAGCCCTGTGATTGAAAGACAGTAGGAACTCTTAAAACCAGACTTGTATATCCTGACAATTATTTTAGAATACTGTCGAATTTGACAACTAATTAAAGTATAATTATGAAATAGAATATTTCTTAATTTAGCTGCAAGGTGTGAAGGTATATTTCAGTTGCTTTTAGCGAAAGCTGCACGGTTCAGTAGTTATCCATAACCCCTTTAGGTCGGTACCTGCCGATCTTCCTTAGCTGTAGCAATGCAAAGTGGTCGTTCGAACCGTTGATTTACAGCTATGTTCGGTTTTTGTTATAAATACATTACATCAGTCCGTTGATGCGGGGATTCAGAATTTAACGGACTGAGGCATTTCACTGTAAACATGTTAAAGCGAAAGAACCAAAGACTAAAGGTATGAGGAGAAAATTCTGATACATTTCAATGTTAAAATTCGTCTGTAGGATTCAACCAGTTGATTAATTCATAGGCTTTTCTTTGACCTTATATTGATCATAACAGGTTACCGTGGTATTTGAATTGAAGGCACTGTGAATCATGTTGATACTCTTACAATTGTAGTCATCGTTCTTTGTAGCAAGAACAATGGTTTCTTTGTTATTAACAAGTCTATTGGGTATTCTGGGTCAACAAAAGCCTCAAGGCTGGTAATGAAAATAATGGCAATGAAAGCAACGGTACCGCTACTCGGTATTTTGCTTTACTCAGATCTGTTTACATGTTTAAGAGAATGTATAAGAGTTGATAATATGAAAAATGTAGCTATTGATCTCTCTTGTAATAACCTTGGGCCTTTCATCATTAAACAGTCTGTATGCCGCTCATAGGGTCACTAATATTTCAAAATCTACGAACTGAGAAGGGCAGCAAATCAAAATGAAAGCACCAGGCCTATTGGTACCTTAGGCCGGTTTAATCTCCAGGCAAAATGGCGGCTAGATATTTGAAAACTCGTTTCAACCAACAATTTTCGCCTAAGGCGCTTCTCGACAAAGCAATTTGCATATCTTCTGAAGCCCGATACTTAATAGACTGTATGAATTGTTACCATCAAAGCTCAAAGGAAATAAAGAACTTGTATCAATCTCTCTTCACTGAAACAATGATTTTGCTGTTCTCGCTACTGCAATCATCGAACGAAAACAATCACGCTTTGAAAGGACACTTCTCCTTGGACATCAAGATGATAATATTGACAAATATATCATTTAATGATCGTCATGCTCAAATCCATTTTAAAATCAACCGAACTCAAATCGACCTCTCTCTTCCGAAATTATGAGCGATTTCCTCGAGAAAGCCCCTTCGAGACACCATCTACAAGTGCCTGCCTAAATCGCCAAAAAATCTTGCAATTATTTCTGCCTCACAGCAATGACTTAAACGCGGTTCAGCACGTGCTATCCTCTTGGGAGGATGATTTCGCCCAGAATTATCTCTCTGTCTTCTAAGGGATGACATCTTCGCCTTGCTTTAGACCTGTTCATCCCTTGTTTCCTTGCGTTCTTTGATTTGCTGATATCAATTGATCAAAAGGGACTCATAATATTACTCTGAAAAGTGAGCCCATTTTAGGCCTGCGTAGCATGATTCTGTATTCACAAATCAAATTGCTGGGATTCACTTTTCAGCCAAGAAAAAGGAACTAGTTGGCCAGGTGTTGTTGTTGCATAAAAAAACAGTTGAAATGGCTTAGAATTCTCCCTGCGGCGACAGATCTATTTCGCTTATACAAAGGAAGATCATTGCTTGCAAGTATGTTTTTTATGATAAGGAAGTCAGGAAAACATCATTCTTTGAACTAAAAGTTTGCTCCTCATTGTTGAAGCCTTTAAACCCGACTTTTCAGTAATTTTGTGGAGTGTGCGAGAACTCCCACTTGTTTAGGCCATTTTGAACATGGTAATATCATGACTCCCTCTTTTGACCAAGTGATATCAGCAAGCATATAGCTCAAATCCTTACTGGTTGCTGAAGCACGCAGAAATCATCCAATATCACGGTAGTCAGCCAATCAAACAGCCCCTTTCCAACCACGTGATACCAAATTGGCCGTTCGAAGTGAATTCTTGAGTACCCTCCCGAAAGTTGAAATGGCTACTAAGTTACAATAATTACATGGAATTTTCTTTGATAAATCAGTAGAAGGGATGCCCCTCTACAGTTCGTAGCGTGCTTAGAAAAATATCTCATTTGGAGCCGAAATTACAGTCATTTTCCGGTCGACGAATATTGACATTAGTTCAAACATCGATAAAAGTCGCTGCAAATGAGATTTAAGGATAAAAATCTCAGCGATTATGGATATTGCCCTAAGCAATAACCCAAGCACTGTCCCTTCAATTACATCTCAAAATCGCAGGTGATTTTCAGCAAATTTCTCCCAGAAATGTGATCTGAGCCTTAGCTTCTGGCCGATTAAAACTCATTCGTTGCCCCCAAAAGGTCTTAGTTTGTATTCTTGAGCTAAATGATTCACTTACCAAAGACTCAACGATCTATGTGACTTCATTTTCCATTTAAATGTTTCCAAATTTCGTTCAAAACATCCAGTCTTGAGCAAATTCTTGCAAATTTGTCTTGTTCCATATTTCTCTGCAAGCGCCAGTAGTCTCCTCGAAAACGTCGCATCAATAGGCTTTGTGCTACATATAATGCAATTAGATACAGTTCATACACTCGTAAATAGATATGGCATCAATTCATTCAAATGGAAGCAAAAGTGATAATATATTTCTTGCCTGTTTGGTTCACCAATGAATAGACCTTACACAAAACAACAAAACTGTGTTGAAAGTTTACCGCTGTTTTCCTTTTGTTAATTGTATTGACTCATGAATAGATTTGACACATTTCTTCCACAAACTATTTGTTGCTTTGTTGTTTTGTGTTAGATCTATTCATTGGTGAACCAAACAGGCAAGAAATATTTGATCCATTTTGTTTCCACTTTAATAAATTGAGCAAAATCAGGCATGCCATATCTATTTACGAGTGTATGAACTGTAACGAATCGCATTATCTGTAGCCCATAGCCTATCGATGCGACGTTTTTGAGGAGACTACTGGCAAAACTTTCTCATCTAAGTTAGCCTTTGACTGATAGATTAACATTTAAGTTTTGAATATCGGTTACATGCTTTTCTTCGCGTAAACATTTTTTGACTCACCTGGTACAAGAAAACAACACAGCAGTAGCCAACTGATATACCAATCCTTGAAAGCAAAGAGATATACCAGCTCTACCAAGGCTTTAAATTCAAGTTAAATTTCATTGAAGATACAAGGGCGTATTCACTTGGGCATTTTCTGAAAACAGTAGAGATGTTTAGAGGTAAAGGAGCTGTCATAAAGAATGCAACACAGGGGGGCGGAAAGGATTTCAAAATTTGCCGTAGAATTACGTCGTCCAATGCAAGAAACAGATCTTGTTTACATAGCCCTTTAAACATTTGCAAAAACGATTTGATGACCCCACAGCTTCAAAATGAACTCTGTGGCTCAGAAACTTCTACAAGAAAAGCCTTCTGCACTGTACAGTTCAATTCTTTTTCGTCCATCATGCATTCAATACCGTATTTGTGGAATCCGGAATACCGTTTTAAGAAGGCAGGGAAGAGCCTGCAGATACCACTGTATTTGATACTGAGATAAAAGAACAACATCAACGATCAAGAGAACAGCAAAATTGACGCCGAGACTGTTTAAAACATTGACAAAATATTGAAAGCAAATACCGAAAAATATAGCTTAATGGCCCATGTTTATCACTTGCAGGAGTATGTTAGCCCGACATTTTCCATCCAATAACTTTGACGACCCTTTAAAATCCCTCCCTCTATGCTCCATGCTTTATGACAGCTCCTTAAAATCCCATTCTGTGTGTGCCAGTGTACCCAGTAGACTTCGCCGGCTTCAGATCGTCTCTTATAAAAACCCGTTCTTTGGTCATTACGTTTTCGGTAGACTTAGACTTCAGATGCCAAAAAGTATACGCCTTGAATTCTATAATTTCGAATCGTAGATTAAGAAAATATTTGTTAGTTGATAATGAAGAGACTTGACATTCGAGGCGAACATCAACCTCAATCGTTCATTAGGTGGAAATCTTTCTTCTTAGGTAACAGGGTCAATGGATTTAATTTTCTTGCTCAGATTGATTTAACTACTCGCGATAACAACTCAACTTTATCAATCGATTGTTCAATATAATTGCGGCCGAAGGTCGCTTACTAATCTGTGTGTAGGTGAGTGAATTTGAGATTTGAGCGCATACCTTGCTAATTAGGCAATTGTTAAAACAATGGCAGTCACATGCCACGACTTTATGTGATTGGTGGAAAGGAAGAATGACTAGGTTATCATTGGCCGGCCTAACAATTAGTAGGGTTTTCATTGGGTGACTCGAAGAAAAGAATAACCAACAATAGGGCAACACAGCGACTGCGACTGATGAAGGAAATATTGCAGTGACTTTGCAGTGAAGTTGGAAACGGGCTGGAGTTCGAGATTGCATTTCAAGTTACGAACAAATACTTAGAAATTGCCGATGTGGAAGGTGGAAGATTTTATTGGTCCTGGTAAACAACGAGAAAGATTTAAAACTTGCAGAGATGCAAAGCTGTGCTCGACATCAGTGGATAACACAAGAAACCAAAACAAACTCGCTTTTAAGCTTCAGTCCCTCGGGATCAAAGCTAAATTCCACATTGGTTCACTGAAAGAAGCAAACTCTCCACCAAAACAGTTTGTTACGTCACAGCAACTGTAACATTCTTTCTGTAGAACGTAAAAAGTTCGAGAAGTCTACCTTCGAATTTCAAAACACTGCAAAGTCACAAGCACTCGGTAAACTTGCTTCGAGATGCGTCCTAAAATCAACTTCCTCTTTTACAGATTCCTTCCTTTCAACACAAGTCAATGACAACAAATTTGAATAACAGTGTAATTAACTTCCATGGTTGCAAGGTCAAAGTACTAAAGGCAAATTGTTTGCCTATTCCAAATGTTCGTTCTGTCATTTCAAATCCTCCGCAGAGGCAATCCAGTTGACAGAGCCCCTTGTAGCTAAACAGAACTTTTGGTAGACTTGTCCCAAGTTTATTTCGTCATCTGTATTAAGTCTACCGGAAAGACTTCAGGCAAGTCTACACTGCAGGGGAAGATCTTTCCTGATTCGAAATCATTTTATATCCAACAATACTATGATTCAGCTACCCGGCCGCATGTTGTAATTTACAAGTTACTAGTTATCAGCTATGTTGTATCTATTTTTTTCCAGATGCTAAACATGTTTCTTGAAAGCAGTTTATTGTATCTCACACTTTACGTCATCTCTTTCGCTAATGCCGCTGGTAAGTTCTGTATTTTGACCCACACAACAATTTTTCATCTAAGTTAGTCTTTGACTGATAGATGGACATTTTAGGGTATGTTTGAGTGGTAATTCCAAACCTATCTCATCCTGAAATTAGTAGACTTCGCAGAGATGGAAACACATTTCTCAACCAAACACTAAATTCTTCAAAGCAGCAGGTTTCAGATTCATCCTGACGAACGCGAGCTTTCCAGTTGAAAAACATGATTACGAGTCTGGCGCTTGGTAACGAAGAGCAAAGTTATTGATCACCATGGCAACACTGAACAAATTCACCTCGCTCTCAAAGTTTAGAAAATAAATGCGAGAATCCTCCAAAGTCTGCCAAAGCTGCTGCCTCTAGGCGCAGAAGTTTCAGTAGGCCTTCCAAACCTGCCATCTCGGAATTTGGCATTCAATAAAACACAAATTCCACGGCTTCCAAGTCTACTGTTTTCAGAACTGGTACCAATCAAACACACCCTAAGATTTGAACATCGATCACATATTTTGACTCACTGGTACAACAATCTTTCGTGAAATTTTGTGAGAATAAACTTTCTCGAACTTCACATTTTAGGAGATTTCGCGGAAAGAGACTTTCACAAATTTCGGTAACAAAAACCGTGAAAGTTTCTTTCCGCGAAAGGAAAACCTTAAAGACCCTGTGCTCCCCATGATCCTTTCTGGTCTGACAATGAGTTTCATGCTGTATGAGAATGATTATGCCTAGCAATCGCAAGGCTGTATTGTCGTTTCAACCTTCAAATGAACGTTGTAAAGTCATCGCTTTGAACTCAAACAAAAGAACTTCCCCAAAGTAATTGAAGGATTAGGGAAGCTTTTCTCCTTAAAGCTATTTATTTTCCCATATTCTGTAGTCAAAGTGCGTTGATTACAGTAACTGTGATGTTTTGCTGGTTTGCACGCATGCAAAGGATCATGGATACCACAGGGTCTTCAAAAGGACAAAACTGACAACAAGCCTTGCAATTCTTCTTGCACTGAAGTCATCTCTCAGTAATACTTACTGTTTCTCTGCTCCTCCCTGTGAATATAAAACAAACGCATTTACCAAGAGCATTCAATTCCGCATCAATTCAGCACTACTGCCAGCCGCATCAATTCAGCACTACTGCTTTGAAAATTTGGCGTGAATTTGAAAGATAGTCAAATCATATAGTGGAATAGGGAATTTTATGGCGCAAACTTCAGGATTGTTAATGTTTCATTTTTTTTAATCACCGCTCTTAAGTGAACTCGTAGGCTTTGAAACTAGCAAGGATTTTGATTCCATAAGATGCTTACAAGGTTAGTTCACCACAAGTTCAATCCTAGGAATGTCATAAAAGTAAAAAATCAAGATATCTTGTCCTAGTCTCAGGAATGTTTACCCTGGGTACAGAGCTCTCTAAAATAAACAATAATTTTTTGAGAGTCTGGTACCCAGGGAAAGGAATATTTCACGTGGATGAAAATACTATTAATATCATTAAAATACCATGAAAATCAGTATCATCACTAAATTCGAAAGCTACGAATCTGCACAGAAACATGTTCTGACGAATGAGCCTGGACATGTATCATGAGCTAGGATGCAAAAAC
Organism: Aurelia sp. 4 Dawson et al 2005; assembly: GCA_964019985.1. Taxonomy (NCBI): domain Eukaryota; kingdom Metazoa; phylum Cnidaria; class Scyphozoa; order Semaeostomeae; family Ulmaridae; genus Aurelia; species Aurelia sp. 4 Dawson et al 2005. The sequence continues at coordinate 14,804,722 of OZ026500.1, read as the reverse complement.
TTATCCTCTGTGTAGGGCCCAGGCCCCTATAGTTCAATAAGGACATTAAGGGATTACCCCCCGAAACTAGTTTAGTTTTGAGTTGGTTTTTGTAAAATGGAGAGGAAGAGCGAGTTGCTGTATGAGAGAAGATTTAATATTGAGTTTTATGAAGGTTGTGTATAGGAAAATTGAGTTTCTCACTCGTCTCACTCTAAGAGAGAAAGAACCGACGCGGATCGAGGTTCAGGTCAAGAAATAGAGAGTTAGCCAAGTCTCTCATCTGCTGAGGTAAGGCTGCAATTAGGCCCCGTCCACACGTATACGTTTACGTTTTGTAAACGAATAGAATGTTTTCCGTCCACACTGATCCACTGAGCGTTTTAGCCTGTCCACACGTAAACGCCAAAACAATGGGAAATGAATGATGAGCATGAAATCTATGACGTCATCGTTTACAAAAGTATGCGTTTACGACCGTCCACATGAAAACGCAAAAACAGTGTTTAAAAAAACTGCAAATGATTGGTGAATATGAAGTCTGTGACGTCACCGTTTACGAAAGTATGCGTTTACGACCGTCCACACGGAGACATGAAAACAGCGTTTTCAAAAGTATCCACTTTGGAAAGCGTTTTCGAATGTATGCGTTTAGGATAACTTGACACGCCGTTTACGTGTGGACAGAAGGTGTAAACGCATAAGAATGTATGCATGCGTTTACAGACGTAAACGTATACGTGTGGACGGGACCTTAGTGAATTGGTGCACTTGATGATTTTCTCTAAACTCTATTTTTTCAGGATATGATTTTGGAAGAAATTCACCATTACAGATGGATGTCACAGCGGGTAAAATGATTCATGAACTTTTTACTTGCTTTCCTTCGTATTCCAGCTATCTACTATTCCTTTTCATCTGCATGACCCTTTCCAACTTCACCAATAAATGAAACTCGGGACAGTAAAGCTCAATTTGCCCAAACTTGAATCTTCGTCAAACTTTACTTGACAATTACTCTGTGGCTTTTTGCAAGGGTCTTAGGACGCTGATAATTTGATTAGATATTTTATGCTTGCTTCATCTCTGTTTCGTCTTCAGTTGGTGCATGCAACAGAACGTGGTCTTAGACCTAACCGCTCTCAGTTATTCAAATGTAGCTCCCTTGTATTCCTGGGTCATAATGTGCCTTTGCACTTTACAGAAGAACACTTTTCAACCGCAACTGGGAAGGCGCACTAAGACAAAGAAACACAAGGGAGCTATATTCGAATAACTGAGAGCAGTTAGGCCTAAAACAACATTCTGTTGTAGACGCCAATTGAGGACAAAACAGGGTAGAAAATAAGCATAAAAACAGGATAAATAAACTTATATTCAAATTGTCCGTGTCCAAACCCCTTGATTTTTGGTTGCCCTTCAGATATCTCAAGCCTTTTTTTAAAATCTGGTTCACACTAGGTCGTTTGGGTCGTTAAGATCGTTCAGAAAGGCCCAAAAAACAGAGGACCTAAGCTCCGAGTCTTTGTCTTTTGGTTCTTTTTGTACGCTCTTAACGACCCAAAAACGACGTAGTGCGAAGCAGGCTAAGTCAAATAAACCCAGGTTGTATTCCTCATCACTAGGGCAAGCTGAGCTCTTGTAAAATGACCGTCTTTGCACACTAAAATTCATATCCCAAGGTGTGGGAACAGACCAGAATAGAAAACAGGAAGGCAAGCTCTTCCCACAACGCGGGGTCCTACCATCAAGTGAGAAAACTTTTCTGCTGCATCTGCAAAAGAAAGGAGATCAAAACATGAATAAATCGACAGGCGTTAGGGAAATTTAGCTCCAACACTTTCTATTAGTATGCGAAGCGAAAAGTTTCTCATATATAAGCAAAACATATCTGAGGAGAGAAATAATGAAAATGAGGTTGAACTTACTTTAGGATAAAAAAGGAACTCCAGAGTAATCTGAAAAGAGTCTGGATCGACTAGCGAGATAACATATTATTGTGTCAATTTGCAATTCGAAAGATATCTCCATAATGTCGATCACTGTTAGCTTACGACACTCTTTTACACACTGGACCCACTCTTGATTCGTTTTTTTACAAATCCATCTTTGACATTTTAGCAAAAGCCATCACAATTTGCACAGGCCTAAAGCGTGCCATTGCGTGTCGGGATGGATCAAATATTGCAATAACGCATGCGTTCTGGGGACGTATCTCTGACAAAGTTTGTCCTTCCGATGACGGAGATCCAGTAACTGATTGCGAAGGGGCAGAGGAAACCATCGATCTTGTACGAAGTTACTGTGAAGGAAAATCGGGATGTGCACTACAAGCAAGGCATCAGTGAGTATAGCCATCCTCTGCCTCTGTCACCATAAACAAATCTGTTTCACAAAACATCAAAGTTTCATTAAAAACATTTCATTATTACGGATCATGGGTGGTAGGACAAAATTAAGTTGAATTAGGTCGGATCAGATTCTTTGGCTTCCTTGGGAAGCCAAGAAATTCTCTTCCCGGACATTGGCAGCCTTTCTCAGCCAAATTTCCTAGCCTTGAACTGAAGAGCTCTGTTACATGTGCTGTTCCAAACGCTTTAGTCTTAGTCCACTTTGGCATCACCTGCGCATTATGGTCCAACGCACGGGTCTCGAAATCGAGCTAACCTCCGTAGGGCAATAATGCGCAGGAGATGCCAAAGGTCGACGTAGGCCCAAACATTACAAATAGCAATGTTGACGGAGCTCTTCATTTCAAGGCCAGGGAAATTGGCTGAGAAACGATGACAATGTGAGTGAAGAGAATTTGATCCCATTTCAAAGTAGGCAAAGAACTTAATCCCACCTAATTCAACCAAATTGTGCCCCACCAATCATGTAAAGATTGCCAGATTCTTTCATTCTTACAGTGCGCCCTAAAAGAGAGCCTCCTTTCTTTCCCTCAGTCTCTTCCAGCAACGCTCAATTCTTCCCTATCTTTACTGAAACTTCTTCCTTCGCAGCCTGCAAACAACCAAATTTTAAATTTTTAAAGAAATATGCCTCCTTGTGTTCGATCCCTCAACTTTAACGGTAACATGATCATCTCAGCAAATCGTGAGTGAGAGCAAAAACATCTAAAACAATATTTGCACTCGCTTGGTCTTAGCCATAAGAATGTTTCCACTAACTTTTCATCAATAATCCAAGATAAATTGTCAATGAAAACTAAGGCCTAACGCGAGATGTATTTTCTGTGGTGAAAAAGGAGACTGGTATTGCTGTAAATAATCAGTAGTTTTTTCAATTAAGAGCATTCATCGTCATCATCATTTCTTTATTTATTTAGCAGGCAAAACAAAAGAACAGCTGAAATTACAGCTACTTAAAGCACGAAGCTAATTGAGGCATTGCATGCAATAGTATAATCAAAGTATACTGAGCTACACTCACTTAACTTTGTTAACAGCTGGTATTCATTTCTAGGTACTTGCAAAAGAACGGCACCCATCACTGCCCAGGAGTGAACAAGTACCTGGTAGTAAATTACACATGTATCCCAGACTCCAAAGGAGTCGTGCTGTGTGACTCGGAAGAGGCCACCCTCGAATGCAAGGCAGGGTGGAAGATTGACATCAGTGATGCATTCTGGGGTAGAAGAGCAAATTCAAAATATTGCCCCACAGGGATGCAAGAGATGGAATGTGACAATGGCCCTTCTGCTAAGACATATCTAAAGAAGAAATGCGACGGACTTAGCACGTGTAATGTCAAAGCAGCGTCTGACGAATTGGAAGACAAGAAATCAGTTTGCCCAGGGAATCTCCTGTATCTGCTTGTCAATTACAACTGCAAGTCTCAGTCAGGTAAAGTTTAATGATGCCTTCTAAAAAGCCCTTTCCACAATACGTCAATTTTTTAAATACTTACTGGAACAGCCCTTGCGCCGACAAAAGGTGGAGCTAAATCGCAAAAGTGTAACTTGCTCTCAGCACCAAGAATGGAATAATTCCAAGAAAGGTATGGTGACGACTTCTTACTGAACAGCAAATAGCGAATAGCAAATTGGTGAATCCTCTAAGATCCCAAAATCATGAAACTTCAAAAATATTTACAGTTGTGTCAAAAACTGGTTGGTATATTGCGTTTTAACCCAGTAAATTGATGTGCATACGCTACTGTATGTGGTGGCTGCAGAGATACCATTTGACAGCCATAATAACGCCTCCAAAGATTTTTAAAATGAGCATACAGATCGACAGAAAAACAAACAGAACTCATTGCCAAAGCAACGGCTAAGAGTGTCGTGCTGCTTTGCCGCAATAAAGTGACCAAAGAACATTCAACACCAGACATTGCATTGACTTTTCAAACTAGCTGATTCTTCTTACTGCTTCAAACTCAACGAATAATAGAATGACTGTTGATTAGTGGGCTTTGGCCTAAATTTCTATCTTCCCATTGCCCTTGACCCAAGAGCACTGAGTTATTAATGATCTTTTTTGATCAACAGGAGTGAGAGGCGATGTTGAAGATGATGCAGATACAACCGTGGAAAACAAACTATTAGCTGGTATGGGCATAATGTTCCTTTAAGGTTCAGCAATCCCAGATCTTGTAAACTTTGACGAAAATCATGGAGTAACATTTCGATCGAAATTTCAGCGTAAAAATCGTAACATACATTATTGAAGTTTCTCAACTGTTTCGCTTTGAGATAACGATAAAAGATTCATAGGCTGAACGTGAAGTCCCAGTATTCATAGTCAAGCGTTAGGATCGCAGAAGTAGAGAAGACCTAATCGCGTACGCGATACCTTTGTCAGGACGCTCACGTGGTAGGGCTCGAGGCCGGGCCGCCTGCCCGTTCTAGCTGGAAATCCAGAGCATCAAACCATTTACAAGATTATTTCCTGTATAATGTCCACAAGAGACACTCTTACGTTGTCACCTGCTACAAGGGCCCAGGAAATCTGGAGACTAAAGTTATCTAAATTGATCATATTGAATTTTCTCTTTGGTCAAAATGCGGAAATCAAGTCAGCTTTTACCAAAATAAGTCCTCACAACAAGCATTTGTTTTGTTTTACTAGGTATTTTTTCTAACTCAACCGTCTTGTTTGTTTTATTGTTTGCTTCTTTCTTCGTTTCGGCCCCGCATTTAAGAAACCACCTAAAAGAAACTTTTAGCCTACTGGAAAATGATTAGCCCCCTTACATACAAGAAACCCTTGAGACTCACACCCAAAGTAAAGTTTCTTGTATGTTGAATGATGCCAAGTACTCGTCTGATGGTCTGGAAGCGCTGAATTTCACACAGGGTTCATGAGAAATTTCTAGCGAGATATCTTGGATTTAGCACATTTTTACCTACTTTTTTGTTGATTTTCTTCAGAGTCATTAATAGGATATACATATGGCGAAATATGGCCAATTTTTCTATGGATAGCCTCATTTTGTTGTAACTTATTTTATGAGACTTTCCAGAAGGGAAATTACAAACTTAAGAAACTTGAGCCTCAAAGCATAAGACGTATCATAGATAAAAGAAAGATTTTAGGCTAAGGTGTGAAAAAGTGGTTTCTTAAATGTGGGGCCTTACTGTAGCTGAAACCAGAGACCCCAGATTACTTGTAATGCAAAAACCTCGAAGACCGAGGTAAAAGAAGCTTATCCAATGTCATACCTCTCGTTGATATCAGAGAAACCAAATAGGACTTCTAAAATAATTTAATCCTTGCGACTATTGTCAAAATTTGCTTAACATTGCAAGTATCCAAAAAACAGTGGTTCACAACATAATGGACGAGAGACTGAATCTGCTTCCTCAAAGCATCCATATATGCTTGAAGGTTAGGTTATCAAAAATCTGTTCAGATCCCCATTGGTTCGCCCAAAAACTATTGAGAAATAACAGAAATGATGGCCTAAGGGATTTTTACGAAAAATACCATTTCGAGGCCTCTGCTTTCAGCTTTCGCACAAACTTAAAATGGCTTGCTACTCCATGAATTTTTAGCGGATTTACAAGATTCTTGTGCCAAGAATTAATTCAAAATCTCGGGAAGAGGATTACTTCACCAAGTGTCCATTCAGCGTATCGTTATTCTTTAGTATTCAGTCAAACGTCGAACGATTTTTTGAGACACCCTGTGGTGATCTCTTGAAAATTTGAAGTTTGGTTTGAGCTTTTCAGGGAAAGCAATCCAGATTTGCCGTCCTAACCACTCCGTCCTGACGATGGGAGATTTGTTGATCCGACAGAAATTTCATTTGGTCTGTGATGAATCAATCCATTTGGGTCTTCGTAACATCATGTCTCGTTCGCAACTTTACTCATGCAAGTTCCATTTTCTTTAGACACGTCATCGAAAGAGCTGATGGGACTGCTTGAGAAGCACTTGAATGAACTTCAATCAAAGCCATCTGCACGTGACAAGGACAAGAAAGATACACCTGATATTAGCGAAGAGAAAAGCAAAGACAAAAAAGAATCGAACAAGAAAGCATCCGCGTCATCCGCCGCCGCAAAGGCGAAATCTGCCGCAAAGAAGCAAGCGAAAACTGACGCAGCCGCAGCAGAATTAACACCGCAAGCAGCAAGTACTTCAACCGGATTCGTGAGGACAATTCCCAGTACGACAGAGCCGAAAGAAACGCCTGCGTTGGACATGAAAGAGACTGACGCATCAAAGAAGTCACAAGAAACTGTGCCAGCTGCTGCAACTGGTGAAAAGAAGCAGATACTGCCAAAAGCAAGCATCGAGACGCCAGTTGATGAACCAGCGTATGAAGTTGCCGAGCCAAACACCGTAAAGTCGATACTCGCAAGAGCGAAAGAAGTGTTAAAGTCACTGGATGAGGAAAAGGATGAAGCGAGCGAAGAAGCGCAGAAGAAGGATGAAGCGCAAAAAAGTGCAAAAAAGAGCGATATCACGCGAAAGTCTGGCGACAAAGAAGATATGGATGATAAAGAAGCGAAATCCGTGAAATTAGTGGCGAAACTGGCATCGAATTTGGTAAAGACTGCAAATAAATACAAAGACGGTAAAGGGAAAGCAACTGATGAAAGTATTGCAAAACAAGCAGATAAAACGAAACATGCATCAGAAAACGTGAGCAAATTGCGAAACGAGAAGAAACCGAAACCTGGGCCAAAGAAAAGTGGACTAAGTGCAACTGGACCTGGTAGGGCTGGTATGGGAAATACCCCATAAAATGGGACATAAGGGAGTAGCTTCTACCAGATGAGCTAAAAAAGTTCTCACTTTAAAAAATCTATAGCACGAAGAATACTTAATGCATTAGAAAGAATCCAATTATGGAAGTATTGAAATATTTGCAATTTTTGTCGAGTTTTCGTTAGCACAGAAAAAATAGGTAAATTTGGCAATGAAAGTTCATGGTTGTGAAAAGCATGGATAAGATCTGAAGCACCATATCGAATCATGGAGAAACTACTCGCACAGAACAATACAGGAAGTACCACTTTTCACGGATGAGAGATATCATATGCACCTTTATAGCCATGGACTGCAAATCTTCAATATCTGCTGGAAAATATGTTCTTTTCCTAGGTCCTTACAGAAGAAAAATGTCTTTGCGTATTGTTCTGTGCCGTGAGGAGATTCCTTGCGATTTGATCAAGTGTTGAGGCCCTTTTTCAGGGATTTCACACGCAAGGAAGTTTCAAAGAGCTGAATATGCTTACTGCTTTGGTACTCATAGAAGAGCGAATTTGAATTTGAATAATTCAAACCTGTCAAGTGTTCATGGTGCTACCAATTTTCGAACGCGGGAACTTTCTCTTGCTCACTCGGTAGACTTTTAACAATTATCGATGTGACAATCTATAGATGGGGGAGCTCTTAGTTTATCTGGTAAAAATTCAAGGGCAGTAAACATTTGGTGCCAGAGTATTGCGGTGCTTTAGAAAGCACCAAGAGTGAAAACCCTCAAATATTCAAGTTGATAGCAAATGCACTGAGCGCTACATTTTGTAGTCAAAAGGAAGGCCTGTTCATAGCGCGAGATGTACTCTAAACTTATTTCTGCACCAGCTGTACTTATTACCATTCCCTGAATACCAAGGGATGATATTGGAAAATGTATTCTCATTAGCCAACACGTTCAAACAGAGTCAGAAATTTGCCTGGCTTAAGTTAGCAATTTGATTCTTTCCGCAGTTATGGCAGATATTCTCGGGAAGGCCCCCTTCAAAAACTTCGAAACGGGTGAAAATGAAGACGAAAAGTCTTCGGCTATTCTGCTCCCACATCCATGACAATCACGTTGTAAAGTGATCGTCTTCGAAGTGCATTAGAAACGGGATTAGAAATGCTTATAGTGGTGACAGTTACGCAGTATTTACACCGAAACTATTGGAACCGTTCCATATGGAACTGATTGGAACTTCTTGGAACTGCTCTCACTATGACGCCTACAGCTCTTTTTGTCGAAACAAAGATGGTAGTTATTGGAATTCAATTGTTTAAGACGTCGTTTGTTTACCTAAATGCTCAAACAATGAATAGCAGCATCATTTCCCTGTGACTGTTCCAACCGTTTACAAGAGACCTTTATGGAGACGGTTACAAGGGGATCAGCATCTAAATGGACTAATTTCCGTACGGCTATCAGTTGCATTTGGAACGATTGTGATAATGTCGCTAATAATAGCCTTTTGAACGGTGTGCGTTTTTTCTGGTGCAACCGGCATTACTTCATACAGTCGCATATGGGTTAATAGAGATCAAAAACGCACGCTCCTAAAAACGTGCTGTTAAGATCATTGGAAATATCATTTAGATCCATTGTTACTCGTAAAAACAGAGCTAATTTTCTTCCCTGTTCACACTACTCCGTTTTCAGGTAAAAACGGATATCATTCAAAACGTGTTCACACTTGTGCTCAAAACGCACCTGACTCTCTCTTTTGGATTACAAGACCAGCAAGGCTTTTTGTTGTCAGCGTATTCAAATTCCTCCGTTTTTGGTGTTCACATTAGAAATATGCGTTTTTGTTTAGCTCCATTTTTATTCAGCTCCGCTTTTGTAAGCGTATCCGTTTAGATCCATTTTCGCGGTGGATTAATGTGAACGCAAAGCCAAAATCAGAGCTAAACATATCCATTTTCATGCAAAAACGGAGTAATGTGAAAGGGGCCTAAAGACATACGTTGATAGCTTGCACAAAGGAAATATAAAGACCTAATTATCTATACCTATGTACTACTGCTAAACATCTAACAGGGAGAGGATTCCTTCAAGCGCAAGGCTGAAAACATCATTTCACAAACCTTGTGTCGCCGATGTTTGAACGCATACATAGAGAAGATTGTAAACGGGAAGAACGTGGCAAACTCCCGTTCAATACGTAAGAAACTATTTTCAGCGTGATCAATAAACTACGGATTCTTCATGAACAGATAATTAGCAACAAATTTAATAATCTAACTAATCATGGGACGCTTTGATTTAATGATTCATGATTTCTATGTTTTGATAATAATAGCTAGTTTTGATAAAGACAATTGATTGATGATAAATTAGTCTACAAATGATTTGTGATTCAAAATTTTAAGTTAGCCTTGAATAGAGGACTCATCATAATAAAACCAACGGGCGCACAATAAAATTGTAACCTGTAGAGAAAACACTATCAACTCCTGTAAAGAAACAGCAATCAGAATATAAAATAGACCTGTAATCAGAGATAAAACTGTCAAAGTTGCAAGAAAATCAAGTAATAACTTACCAACAACGTCATTTCTACACTTTTAACAGGTTACACTTTTATTGTGCGTCCTATCCATGGGTTTATTATGATGAGTCTGCTATCTTAAGGCAATCATAAATTAGTCTCTTTCTTGCAAATCTCACTCTCTTTTGTTCACCAAACAATGCAAACTAAGAAATTATCAATTTTATCACAAGAAACCAATAGTATATAGAGCATTTAATTGACCTGTCACAAAATTTGACTATAGCATGAAAGGAAATCATGGCTTTTCATCGAAAAATTTTTCAGTCTTCCAGGGATCTACAGTTTTTACTGTATGCATTTATGTAAAAAATCTATTGGTGTGTTTGATTGGTGCCAATTCTGAAAACGGTAGACTTGGAAGACTCGGAATTTGTGTTTGAATGACTACCAAATTCCGAAAACGGCAGGTTTGGCAGGTTTGGAAGGCCTGCCGAGCCTTCTGCTCCAACAGGCGGAAGGTTTGGCAGACTTTCAAGAGATTCTTGTTTTCAGTTGTAAAACTTTGAAAGCGAGGCGAATTTGCTCGTGCTGCTAAGGTAATTGAGTCAGTTCAGTCTTTGTTGCCAAGCACCAGACTCGTCTTCGGATTTTCAACTGGAGACCTCGTTTTCGCCAGGTTGAATCTGAAATCTGCTGTTTTGAAGAAATTTATGTTTGATTGGGGACTGTGTTTCCGTCTCTGCAAAGTCTACCGTTTTCAGAATTTGGTAGGTTTGGAATTACCAATCAAACATGCCCTATTCCATCGTTTGCTTGTGAAGGTGAATGCAGTTACATGAATGCAGTTCAGTGAAGATCGAAAATTGACGTTTGAGGCACTCTTGGAAGCAAAATCTGCCATTAACGCTACAAACACATGACCAGAGTTTAGTCAAATGAATTTGTGCCGGATGATAAAATAAACAGCTATGTCATTTAATTCATGAGCACAAGTCATGAGAGCAGTTACCTAGTTAGTTCGAAAAGTAAATGAATAAATGGTAAAATGCGGCAAAGAAATTCTAGAGCTAGATCCAAAAATACACTTTTGATGATCTTTTAAAGGTGTAACCTGAAGGTGTTGTCCCATGAAAACTCTTTGCAAATGTGATACATTCTGACAAATCAATGAAAAGTTGCAGATGCTATTTTTCATTGCTCCAGGTTTGGTCCTCATCGTTAAATTTTTAATGCACAACTCGCAAAAGACCCACTGCTCCCCATCATCCTCTGCAAGAACGCGAATATCCAAAACATCACATTGGTCGTGAAAAACATATTTTTGGTACGAAATAGTGAGAATATGAAGAAGCTACATGGAAGAAAGCTTTTCTAATTTTTTGGATATTTTCAGGAATGTTTGTTTTTTTGAGTTCTAAAGTGATGGCATAACGACGAGGGCGATATGTAATGCGCCGTTCCGTTGAAATTAAATCTGCGAAGGAAAGAAAAGCTGTGCAGGGCGTTCACTTTCGCAATGCTGTGAGAGAAACAGTTTGCAGAGGCAAGCTGTAAGCTATAAAAAGGGAAAGTTTGAAGGTACTACCAGTGAGGTGTGAACAATTTCTAGTAGGAAATAAGCATCACTACATGTGAGCGAACTCAGCCTTGAAACACATGCTCTCGTGATCGGGCCTAAATCAATATTGAACTGTCAACGGTATTGCGCATTTCATATCGCAATTCATTTAACGTTCATCTATGGAGACAGATGATGTTTATAGAGCCGTAAGGACGATAAATGCTATGGAAAGTTTCAGTGTACTGCCAGTAAGGTCTGAAAAATTTCTCGTAGGAAACAAGCATCGATACATGTGCGCGAATTCAGCCTAGAAACACATGCTCTCTTGATCGGGCCTAAATCTTATTTTGAACTGTGTCAACGGGATTGCGCATTTCATTTAGCTTTTGATAACAACGTTCCTGAAAGACTGAAAGGACACTACGGCCTCGTGATTGCTAGGCCAAGGCGACTTTTTTACAGTACGAAATTCTCTGTGAGACAGTAAAGGACTGAGAACGTAAAGCACAAGGTCTTTCAACACAGCTGGTACTCCAAGAATATTTCCAAAATAATTTTCATATCTTTGGATTTTGATTCAGTTATATTAATCAGCTACAAATATATGTACAATTGAGAATAAATTTGAAAATGCAGTTCGAGTCATGCTAAAATATTTCTATTTATATTGAATATTGATGCATCGAATATTTTAAGATACTTGAATGGTAAGGATTAATTTTGGAAATCAAAAGATCGATAACCCCTTCATCACAGAGCGATTTTGGCTCCTGAAAAAGTGATTTTACACCTTGAGCACAGTCGACTTCAATTCAAAGGTAATAGACATAGGTACAGCACTGTTACTGCTACAGAGACAGTGATTTTCAGCATGTGGCTCAAATATTTAAAGGGTGGGTGTAAAAATTCTATTACATCTTTGTTTAAATCAAAGAGCTTGAAAGGAACCTTTGGTGGTTTGCTGTTCAGAGCAGAAACTGCACACGCATGCGCAAAAACTCGCAACTTTGAGCTCCCTTGGCTCTTTGCAACAGATTCCGGAATTATGCAACGTTTGATACTTTCTTCCCAGGGCCTTAAACTCTTGATTTATCATTTCAAAAAGCTCATCTATTCAAAAACTGCCTTATCTCAGATTGGTCGATGACGTAATTTTTCTCAGTTTCTGCTCTGTCGGTTTTCTGTAAATCTACAATGGCAATACATACAATAGGGCATATTTTTCAAAGGGTCTGTTTCATCAAGGATGCCGTGAAAATGCCGTCACTTAGTTAGGCTTTGTTTTCTCTATTTTCATGGCACATGAAGATGGCGACAACAAAGGCCAACTAAGAGACGGCACGTGCAAAGCATGCTGGATGAAACAGACCCTTTAACTTGACCTAGGCCAGCTTTTAGCCATACCCATTCCCTTAAAGGGGCAGGGTCACGTAACCGTACACAAACCTGTTATCTCTAGAATCTATATTGTTGCCCACACGTGGTCTTAATGTTCTGCACAGATTTTTCTGGATGGATGAATCAACGCTAAAGGTACTTCTAAAAATCCACCAATATCCCTGCAATCGTACAACATATGAGTGTTTCGTTTGCTTCTCTACTAAGTACAAGAGTCCATCTTCCAAATAACACATTCATTTTGAGAAAAGTGGCAGAAAATCACTGTGATATGGCCTATCAAAATACTGCAAAATAGTCGTTTCGAAAGAAGTTTGTTTACATTACACGACCCTGTCCCTTTAAAGGTTTTGCCTTCTCTATTTATTTTGAGTTGATAGAACTCACTTAGAGGTGCAAAATTTATTCTTCTAAAGCGCAAATCACTCTGAAAATTGAAGCCATAAATCTTTTCCTCTACAAAATTCACCTTTGCTTACTTGAATTCATATCATAAAAATATGCTAAAAATTGACAATACTGCTAGGCCTACAAATGTGTACAATCGAGACATGTTTTACGTCTACAAATGCTACGAAAGTGCGCTTTTGAATATTGATTACGAAATGTTAATCTTTCAGTTCAACGAAATATGTATGAAAATATTTTCTGAGTTGATATTTAAAGCCACTAAATTCACGCTAAGCTTTTAACTCATATTCCCACTCAGATCGCAGATTAAACAAGTTTGAAAGTAATTTAGTCGCGGGGAGGAGGGATGGTACTTGACCTAGATTTGTAAGGGGGTGTGACCATGGAGAAAATCTTTGTATCCGGTTCCAGAATTTCCCCAATCAACTGATAGCCAATTCAAGAGCTTCTACAAAAATTGGACAGAAAACGACTCGGTCTATCAAAATATCTCCTTTGACATATTTCCACGACCGGCTTCAGAACATTGCTTTAGGTGAAAACAATACTCTGAAAAACGGAACATCCACGTCAGAAAAATATGCTAAGTTCCCCTCTGGGATTTAAGTCGAAGGGATACAGCGTCAATACGTTCCTTACAATCAAACCAAACTTAGTCCAGATTAGCTGATCACTTTCATCGAGCTTTGCTGATTACAAATTGCCGGCAAGTAAAGTGCAAGTACTACAAGATATGAACCATACTAACTGGTGCAAAAAACGCCCGGGGGGGGACTTGACTAGGGAAGTGACGGGGGTGTGCGGGAAATCTCTCCACACCCTGTACCCTGTCGCATAAAAAATGGCCCAAAAGTATACCCTGTCGCATAAAAATTTAGCCAAAATCCATTGTTTCAAGAGAACTCTAAACGGCATCCTTTCACATGATACCCTGACGCATAATTTTCTTATCAATTGTAATATCCTGTCGCATAATTTTTATCAGAAAAGGACACCCTGTCGCATAATTTTTACCGTAAAAGGACACCCTGTTGAGAGGCACATCCCGTCAAGTCAATTATGGGAGTACCCCCCCCCCCCGGGAAAAAACGCCACAGATTTGAGAGATTTCTAATATAAATATTTTTACATTCATTACCAAAAATTATCTGTATCTAATTCCTCAATGATTCGATTAGAGTTTTATATATTTTCCAGTATTTTTGGCAAATTAGGTGAAGGGTTCAAAACTTCAAAAAATGCTCTTTGGTCAAAACCGGAGCTGCCTGCAGTATATCAAAAGATACTTTCGAGGAATGTTATGACACATGACAATCCCTGAAATTACGGAGCATTGCTAACACATTTACAAACAGACACACCTATTTTGCATGGAACAGACAATATTACAAGGAGTTCTGTTAAAGTACATTCATACTTCTTATTAAGTATTCAAGAGGGTCTGAGAAATGCTTTGCTTTTTAAAACAATGATTTGTCCATTATTAGCGTTATAATTCCAGTTGTAAATGAGAATGAAGAACTCCTTTGAGACTTGAAAACTCATGAGCCAGCAACGGGTCGCTTTACTACAGTTTCTTCATGAAGCATGCGTGTTTGTCAAAAATTCTGCAAAATTACAGCCCCACTTGCAAATAAACTGCCTCCAAATCGTTTAATCTGCCTCTTGTGAATGCAACATGAAATCGTTTTTCAAGCAACAACCAATAAATAATCAATATGTAGCGTACGAAAAAATAAACGGAAAAGATCACATCGTTGGACATAAATAATTAGTTAGCAACTTATGCCAAAAAGGACAGCATATGATTTTACTTTGAAAGAATTGTGGAAAGATCTGAAGAGATTTGGATGGATCATGGCACAAGTAAGTTGTAAGGTTCCTCAAAGTACCTTCAGTCTTAAATCGTGCAGCAGCCCCTTGGAATCCTTGATATCATCATGTCATTACTGCCAAATCAGGGAAGAAGTGAGAAAAAGATCAAGCCATCGCGACCACAAAATCAACAGTCTTTAAACACTGGATTGTCAAAGAACAACGTGCAAAGCTAGATCAACCCTGTGACGGTAAGATGAGCCACACGTAATTTGGCAAATATTTTTCCTAAAAGAAGAGCGTTATCCTGCGCTATGAGTAGCTGCCTTGAAGCTGGGCTTCGAGCATTTTGGTATCTTCACCAAGGGCCCTTTATCGTAAATCAAATGGATTGCCACGACCAGTTGGCCTGAGGAAAATCATGAGAACAATTAGACATTGCGGAAAATCTCCAGTTACTGAAACTGGCAACGTCCTTTAATTCATTCAAAAGTAAGGAAGACTCGTGGAATGTCTATAATTTTCATAGACTCTGATCTGGAACTCGATGGACTCGACAAATTTTAGGCGCAGTTTTTCTAACGCAAGGTGCATATCCAAAACAATTAGTTATATATGCTCCAGGCCTTTACATATCTTTTAAAGTTATATTGTATATCTATATGATAGAAGGTTTGATTTTCCCACGCGTCAGCAGCCTCTATCAAATCACAAGAAAGTCCAACTGTGCTTAAATGCAGTTGATCATATGACAGTAAATACGATGTTCAATTGAGCAGAATTCACGCCCCTTTAGCCCCAGTCGTTATGTGCAGATCAAATATTCTCGTGTTAGTAATATTTTGCAAATACCATTTTCTCCAATAATATATATTCTATGTTACCTTTGCACTCGAAATTGGCTGTCCCCACCTTTACCCATCTTTCTTATGTCGCCTCTCTGCGAAGGAGTAAGTGAGCCAGCTCGTTGGAACGCTGATGACGAAGTTCGTCGCATCTCGTGAAGACTTGGAATTGCGCTCAAAGATGAGGAACTGGAAACTAGTGCTCCATCATCACGTGACTTATCTGGCTGGAAGAAAATGGCTGAGCTCGAGCGCATATCCGGTGATAAAGTAGCTGCCCTGTATTCTTCAACAAATGCATTGACTAGCCTTGAAAACATGTGTGGTGCTATTGTCGGATCTGCAGCCTAAAAACAAAGAGTGAATTTGAAGGTTTCATCGTCTGTTTTAAATTGCACCAGTATTAGCATGGTGATGCTCTGTATTCCGTTAAGACCGACACTCCTTTCTTTTCAAAGAAACTGCTTACATGAAATACCAAATTTCCAAGGGACTTTCGGCATTTTTACACAAACTTCAAACGACGAAAAAACGATGTCTTTAAAATATATTTTGCAAATTTCATACAAAAAATTTTATCCATACATAGATCGGGCTTCAGCTTAAGTGTTTTGTCAGAAGATTGATTTAGTGTAAGAAAGTATGGCATTTTGCACTGATCAAAAACACTATCTCACCTTTCCCTTTCAATGCAAACGTTTCGCGAGCAAGACATTATGTGTCAAAAAGTGGAAAATTCTAGCTGTGATTTTTCTATGCTGCAAAAAATTTGGGACAATAAACATCAACGATCACAAAAGATTTCGAAGATCAAAGTTTTCTTACGTATAAAATTTCCGAGAATATCAGCGTCCGAAATTAGTTGGCGCATAAAGTATGATGCATCTCAGGAGCTAATTCTAGAAAATCAATAATCAATTTCCTCATATGAGTTGCATATATTCTTTATGAACAGAAAACTGAAGTATGGAAAAGTTCTTTCTTGTTATTCTCTGGCCATGATAATCTATATTCAGGTCATATGTAGATTCAATTTCAATGAACGATTTCATCAACTACACTTTCGAGAATATTTTCACCTTGCAGTTCCGTGAAAAAGGAAAACAAACAGCTATGCGGTGGAATGACATCAATGATACGCGATACAATAGAAAACGAAACGAAATCAATTTGGAATCTTTCAAAATTAGGTTCTGTGCAGCTGTTTGGATTTCAGGAAATCTACTTACTTACTGCAAAACGCGAAAACCTTACTACAACAAGAACTAAATATTGTTCCTACCTCGACAAATGGTCCTGGAAATGTATCAAGTCCACAGAAGTTGCAAGCTGCAAACAAATGCAATATTTATGTAAATATAAAACAGTTTGACTAGTCATGGGAAACAATGCCCGAACTTTAATCTCTAAGCTACAAATATGGTGCATTGTTGCCCTCGGTTAGGTCAAGTATCAGTCACTTACATATTAGGAAATATTTCATTCTAGCTTATAACAATTTTCATCGTGCTCAGAGATTTCTTGTAACTTTTTGGCTAGTCTGATACATTTGATATTGAATTAACGTGTTTAGTTAACTGTGCATTTTCTATTTTGCTTGTCGTTCGAGGTAATGGCCAGCAGATTCTTCTGTACTTACATCCTCCCTGTGAGATATTCTCGTAAATTAGAACTCTAATTAATTAATGTAAGAAGTTTCCTGCTTGAAAAATGACACTGGCCTAGGTTACTTACCAAAGAAAATATGTTGTTGGAATCATTTTCTCCGCTCAAAATGGCTGAGTGAGTCACTCAAGTCAAAGATAAAGCATAAAAGAGATAAATCAATGCTCAAAATAACCTAAAAGGCTTACCACCGTAATCACAATCCAATCCAAAGTGTGATCTGCCTTTCCTTCAATGCAGCAGCTCCTTCTCGCTTCCACAGCAAAAAGTGTGGTGCGCTGCGAAGGAGGCTGCATATCACATCGCACACGCTTTCAATGCTCGTTCCCTCTCCCTAATTAATCTCCCTGCTTATAACTTTCCAACGGACTGAAAACATTACTATACACACTGGCTTGACTAAAACTGGAGTGAATGACAACGAAAGACTTTTAGAACGGGTGTTCCAAATGATATATAGGCCTTCGCCCAATCTCCGGGGGGGGGGTCTACTTTGGAGAAAAAAAACGGGAATGTGCCTGCCAGAACAAAATTTTAAGACCCTGTCTTGGAATAAGCTGCTGAAAACATGGTACCTTTCCGGAATAATTTCCGGGAATTGATGGTTATTGTGAAAATGATTTTACTGAGAATGTGTTTCCCCAATTGCTTTATGTAACGTACCTCATCTTCAAATTGTTTGGTTATATTCACATCTTTTATCATTTTGCAAAACACTAACATAACAGCTCTATCAAATGGACGAGATTGGTGACTTGTAACTTGTCAGGTGTGATAGGGGTGTATCCCATATCCAAACAGGTGAGGGTATAGGGTCTACGCTGCTAAAATTGTATCGTAAATCATTCCTTTGGACGCTTCAAGAGCTCTTTCGTAAGATGTTTGAATTTCTTACAACAATCTGACCTGTCCCAGAATAAAGACCCGAAAAGTATAACCCTGTCCTGGAATAAAGACGAAAAAGGTATAGCCAATAGAGGCATCTCTAAATTTGCAGGTAACATTCTTGATAAATTACATGATATTTGATTCCAGTATCATAAATGGAGGGGATGCCTCACTGGAAAATGGCAGAGGCTATTGTCATCATCCACTAAGTTTTAAGAAGGGCCTAACCATTGCATCTCTTAACATTAATGGGCTTAGAGGACATTTTGATGAGCTCCAACTGTTTTTGCAGAGCTCAGGTATTCATATTCTTGCTCTGAATGAGACTAAGCTTGATCCTCAATACCCCAAGGAGCTCACTGCCATAGTGGGTTACCAGCAGGAGCGCCTTGATAGGACTTGCAATGGTGGTGGTGTCTCTCTTTACATCAGGGACTCAGTAAAGTTCAAACTTAGAGATGATCTCCCCACCGACAATCTTGAACTAATTTGTGTGGAGATTCAGCCACCCAAATGCAAGTCCTATCTTGTTGTTTCCTGGTATAGGCCACCAAGTGACCCTGTTGATTCTTTCAATAAGATGGAAAAAGTTCTTTCCTATCTAGATAGGGAAGGCAAAGAAATTATCCTTCTTGGAGACACAAACTGTGATCTCACAAAAAGAGCCCCAGACCAACCTGCTGATAATAATGCTAAACACATCAGCAGTCTCTATGAGCTCTTTAGTCTCAAACAGCTTATTGAGGAGCCAACTAGGGTCACACTAACTACATCCTCCATGATAGATCATGTTGCTACAACATCTGCCAGAAATATCATTGAAGCAGGAGTGCATAAGGTTTCTATGAGTGATCACTATATGATCTTTTGTGTCCGCAAGTTTCAGGGTGCATTAAAGAAGGACCATAAGGTGATCACAACAAGATCTATGAAAAACTTTGACAAAGATGCATTCCTTGCTGATGTTGCTGACATTTGCTGGGAGCAGGGACTTAACGAAACAGATGATGTCAATGTACTTGTCACCCAGTGGTCAACCCTTTTCTCTTTGATCATTGACAAGCATGCTCCCACCAAGACTTTGCGTGTTTCTGAGAGGTACTGCCCATGGGTGAATGACGACCTAAAGAAGCTAATACGAGGCAGGGATAAACTGAAAAAAGCTGCTCTTAAAAGCAAATCTCAGCTTCTTATGAGCTCCTATAGGCACATAAGAAACAAAATTAACAAACAAAATTCTGAGTTGAAGAGGCAGTATTTTTCGGAAAGACTTGTTCAAGCTAAAGGCAACATGAAGGAATCATGGAAAATAATAAAACAGGTAATAAACAAAAGATCTAAGTCAACAAACATAGATCTTTTGAAAGACTCTGGAAGAGAAATTGTAGATATGCAGGAAATTTCCAATACCATGAACTCTTATTTCTGCTCAGTAGGTAAGGATCTAGCAAGCAAGATTGAAGATGCCCCCAACCCCATGCTCACTGGTGAATATAATCTTAACCCTGATAATAGGCGCTTTAATTTCAGGCCAATCGTAGTTCAGGACATTAGAGATGCAATGGGCAAGATAAAAACATCTAAGAGCCTTGGAAGTGACAACATATCTAGTTACTTCTTAAAGTTAGCTACTCCTTACATTGAAAACTCCTTAGTTTTCATGTTTAACACCTCTCTTGAAACTAGTCAGTTTCCTGATTCTTGGAAAAATGCCCGGATTACACCAATTTTCAAGGATGGGGATAGGGCTGAAAAGTCTAATTACCGCCCAATTTCAGTTCTTCCCGTCATTTCAAGGCTCTTTGAAAAACTAGTGTTTAACCAACTTCACCAATATCTGGTTAGGTATAACCTTATTCATCCTGGTCAATCTGGATTCTTAAAACTCCATTCTACACTGACCTGTTTACTGAAAAACACTGACGATTGGTATAGTGGGCTGGACACTGGACAGATGGTGGGTACAGTATTCATTGACCTTAAAAAAGCGTTTGACACTATAGATCATGACCTTCTCTGCAAAAAGTTAGAGCACTATGGTGTTCGACAAAGGGAGCTTTCTTGGTTTCAATCTTATCTTTCCCACAGAAAACAGTACTGCAGAGTAGGTGGAGTCGATTCTGAAACCGGGGAAGTGGAGGTAGGGGTACCCCAAGGGTCATGTCTTGGACCACTTCTCTTCTTGATCTACATCAATGATCTCCCAAGTGCTGTCCAGAGTTCAACTGTGTCCATGTATGCTGATGACACTAGCCTTTGCTTAAAGTCAAAAGATATTTCTCAGCTGAACAAGGCTATTAATGTCGATCTTGAGCACTTAGACTCATGGTTGAAGGGCAACAAACTTTCGCTAAATGTTGCTAAAACACAATCTATGTTAATCGCGACCAAACCAAAGCACCGAACGCTCAACAATGCAGCAGAAAAACTGAATCTAGAAATTCGTGGCAGAGAACTGGACGTTGTCAAGAAGACCAAATACCTTGGTATTCAAGTTGACAACAGTCTAGATTGGAAAGAGCATATTAAAGCTGTATCTAGCAAAGTATCCAGAGCCATTGGATTTCTAAAACACGCAAGGAATATTCTCCCAATGGCTTCTTTGAAAACTTTGTACTCAGGTATTGTGGAGCCCCATTTTCGATACTGCTGTTCTGTATGGGGTTGTTGTGGCACCACTGATATCAATCAGCTCCAAAAGCTTCAAAATAGAGCTGCTAGAATTGTAACGAATAGCAGCTTTGATTCCCCGAGTGGACCACTGATTAGGAGCCTTGGTTGGAAGACCATTCGTGAGCTTGTCAATGAAGAGTCCAGATCAGTGGTCTACAAGTCTATCAATGGGCTTGCTCCACAGTACATGCACAATCTTTTCACTAGAAACTCTACTAGTAACTCTCGTAGCCTTCGAAATACGGCAACGGACTTGAGGCTGCCAAAGAAAACATCTGCAAATGGGCAGAAGTGTTTTTCTTTTCGCGGAGCTAAACTTTGGAATAGCCTCCCAGCTGAGACCAAACAGGCATCCTCTATATATATTTTTAAAGATAGCTTATGATGGACTGGCGGTTTTGTTTTTTAGGTACTTTTCTTTCATTTTTTATAGATAGGATTTTTTTTTTTTTATTAGATGTATTCATTGTAAGTAGTTTTTAGCGGTTTTTAACTTGTTTAATTTTTGTAGGTTTTTTATATGGAGGGCCCCTTGTAAATCAACCAGTTGGTTGAAGGGTCTCCCTCCCTAATAAAATGAAATATGAAATATAAATATATAAAATATAAATAAATAAAATATGAAATATAGCCCTGTCCCGGAATTTTCAGCTTAAAATGACACCCTATTGGCAAGCACATCCCCGGGTGGTCATTGTATCAACTAGACTCCCCGGGGCCCAATCATACAGCCATGAATTATGCACCAATGTGAATAAAATACCTATCAACTTGTAGCAAAAGGCTAAAGTAG
This sequence comes from Aurelia sp. 4 Dawson et al 2005, assembly GCA_964019985.1. Classification (NCBI taxonomy): domain Eukaryota; kingdom Metazoa; phylum Cnidaria; class Scyphozoa; order Semaeostomeae; family Ulmaridae; genus Aurelia; species Aurelia sp. 4 Dawson et al 2005. The sequence continues at coordinate 14,783,009 of OZ026500.1, read as the reverse complement.
ACATAAAACATAATTTCAGCAACATCATCCATATCTTTCTAGAGTTTTGGAAAAGTCTGCTTGTAAGCTAGTTTTGGAAAAGTCCTGAGAAAAACTACACATTTCCTCCTGTATTCAGCGTAGAAAGGCGGCAACTGCATTGACCATAAATAAGCAATCCATATACATTCAGATGTAAGATGACCATTTTCAGCTACGAATTTATGCTTGGAGGGTGACCTTGGCCGTTGCTATTTTGAAGCTAAACCTTGGGCAAAGGTGTAAAGGAAATTTCTAATTCCCCTTAGAGTATGTTAAAAAAATCGCTCCCAAGGAAAAACAGTAAAAACCCGCATATAAGAACCTAGTGATTAAGAACCTAAGAGCTTAGTTCTGAAATTAGACTCCCAATATATAAGACCCCATTCAGCCTGAAAGTCGAAGTAGGCTCTTATTCGTAGAGTTCATCAAAGTAGATCAAAACTCCAGTTGCTTTTTCATTGAACCTATACGGACTGATACTGCCATATGTGCATCTTGCAAAGAATCATAAAGATGCTTTGAGAGCTTTACATTGTATTCTGTAAATTTCTGATTCTTCCACGAACTGCCGTTGTGAATAAAGCCTCATGGACTCAGGTGCCTCCGAAGTAAATAATGTGCTTGAAGTTTCAATCTGAACATGAGAAATACCTGACAGCCCTAAATCAAATAAGAACCAATTTAAAAACCTGAACAGCCTAATTTCCCACTAAATACTCAATACATAAGAACCTAATCAGGCTGACTTGCAAATTGTACGTTCTTATACGCGGGCTTTTACTGTAACCCAAGAATTGTACGACGAATTTCAGTAAAATGAACTTTCTTTGTCCAAGTTCGGCTTTCTGCTACAAAACGAGTGGTATTTCACTAACATTGCTGCATAACAATTGACAGTGCATTCTGGCAAGGAAAGTTGTTGAACTCATTCTGTATGGCAATGAAAAGCCTGCGAGTACCCGTTATTCAATAGGAGAAAAGGTCTACGAAACAAAGGGTGAAAGCTTGCTACGACTTCTCGAATAATTATCTTTAATTATCATAATCCGCTATTCAAATAGTGTGTGAAACGCGTCTCGACAAAAGCTGCATAAATTAAGTTATGGAAATCTGGAAACCACCGCAAAGAAGCCTTTGCTCATTGTTTCGTAGACCCTTTCCTCTTTTGAATAATTGGTCTACGAGTTGGCCAGGAAATGAAAGGTTACAACCAGAGGTTAATAGAGGTTGCTCTTAAATTCAATCAGGCAGCTAAGCTCTTAAATTTTTGTTGCAAACCCCCAATACACATCCACTCTTTGCAAATGTCGAAAAAATACCTTGTGGCTAACTATGACAGAGCAGAAACTGCGTAAAATGACGTCATCGACCGATATGAGATACGGAAGGCCAGATAAGCTCTTAGAAATGTTAAATCAAGAGTTCGAGGCCCTATACGAAGAAAATATCAAGTGTTGCCTGATTCTGGGAGCTGCTGCAAGGAGCTAAGGGGGCTCAAAGTTACGAGTTTTCACGCATGCGTGCGCACTTTCTACTCTGCCGCTAACTATTAATTTCGTGGTGAAAAACAAGGCAATGGTAATTAATTTCTATGGACATCAAAGAATAAGTTTACTTACAATTGAGAAATTGTAAATTCATATTTGTCTTTTCACTGTTGATGGCTGAAGTTGATTGAACGATGGTATGAACAGCAGCTAATGTCACGGGGTCTTCACTGTGACTAAGTACACTGCACATATTTTTGTCCAGAATTGAAAATCTGTTAGGAAAAAGTAAGACTGATGATTTTCGTCTAAGGTTTGCTCCATTGAACTGAATTGTCATTTACTGTTATAGTCATTCCGCTAAAAAAACTTGGGTATGGTGGGGTATCGTTGGGGTAAGTGGAGCGAAAACAAGGACTCATGTAAAAAGTCTAGGAAAAAGTAACTTGTGCTTTCTCTTCACTCATTTCATCCAAAAATTAAAATCTCACATTAGATGTTAGGTGAAATTTGCGATAATGCAAAATTACTCAAGCAAAATCACTCCAATTCCGGGGGGGGGGAGGAAACATAACATGTCAAGGATACGGGTATGTGCCACCGATGTGGTTGGGTTTTCGGGTTCAAAATTCTCTAAACAAGGGTCCCTTTTTCGGAAGACCTTCCCCAAACATGGGTGGATTTTCCAGAAATAGGCAAAAATTGTCAATAACGGGTAGTTTTCCACAAAAATTCATCATATAAGTGGGTATTACGGCAACTGTTGGTAATTAGAAGAGGGCAGCTTTCTGAAAGCCGGGCGATAGACCCCCGTCCATCCACAAGTCATGTACCCCCCGGGACTCCAATTGTCTTTTTTCGTGGACATTTTCACCTAAACTGGTTAATTAACCACGGCACTAATTTTTCTCATGTGTTCCACGTCGGTAACGTTCTTGTGAGTGCCGCGCCCCTTCCAGCTGTCTTTCAGTTAGCACATTAGCACTATGTGTTGCAGAAGTTTCCCGAGAACTCTGAGTTCTGAGTTCTGAGACTAAAGAGAAACACGGAGACTCGTAGGGTTAATGCACAATTGAAAAAATCAACATAAAGCTCTTAGACAAGACTAACCATTCTCTTCAAAAGCATAGCTGAGAATGCCGTTTTTCAATGCGTTCTTTCATACCCCATACAACAGGCATTGTATCATCTTTAAGTATATTTGTACGGTGAAGAAAACCTAATGAAACGTCTGGTAGTCAAATTTTGGCACTGAATAGCAGTCCCGCAATATGCTTTGTATACAAAAGGTTGGAATCAAACATACGTGATCGGAAAGACATCAGGAAAAACAATGCTTGCTTCTGCAAGTACTCCATATAAGATTCTTGCTTCTGCATCATCAGTTGTAAATCCAGTTAACGTTGCCTAAAACAGCAACATTTTTTCTAACTTCTCATAAAAATTACAAATACACACAAGATTCTATGGGGCGTATGGTATCAGGAACTCCAAATAAGCGGTTGCTTCGAAAACGGCACTTGCGTTATCCTCAAGCAATGTTAAAATCAAGTACGTCTTCAAAGAGCAGGTTCTAACGCTATATCAAAATTTTCATATATTCGCGAAGGAAGGGTCTCATAGATAAATAGGGCATTACTAACTCTCCTAACAGTGAATGAAAATTTCCTTACAATGCTGAAAAATTTTATAAAAAAATTATTTCATCTTGAAATTTCTGGACAACAAAGAAGTGCATATTTTGAAGTAACGACATACAGGATGAGCCAGGAAAAAGTTTCCACGTTTGAAAATTCATAGCATCAAGAGTAATTCGAACAACTGAATGATTCAATTTTCGTTAAGAGGCGGAAGATCGAAGTATTTTGTAATTTTTCTCGCCGTCGGACGAGCACTAGAAGGTAAGTTCAAAAATTTCATGGTTGCAAAATGACTGAAGATAGCCTAAACATTGATCAAATCGGAAAGAACTCCTCGCACAGATCAATAAAGAAAATACAGTTGTTAATGGGTGAGAGATATCCACTGTACATTTATTATCATGGGGTTGAAAATCTTAAGTATTTTGCTTGAAAATGGATGTCGTATAACTCTTGAGCGAAATGAAACGCTCAGTGTGTATTGTTCTATATGAGAAGATTCCTTACAATTTGATCAATGTTTAAGACCCCTTTTCAGTCATTCTGCAACCATGAAATTCTTCTGAATTCAAGTTTACCAATACCTCTAGTGCTGGTAAGACGGTGACAAAAATCACAAACATACTTCGATCCTTCGCCTTTTAACTAGAATTTGAATCATTCAAATCCGTGAAGTACTCTTAGTGCTATGAAGTTTTAAGATAGGGAACTATTTCTGGCTCAACCGGCATTTTTCCTGTCTTGTACTAGACTGATGACGATGAGTCTCTTGTTGCCCTGTGTTCTTTGACTCGATGATGGCGCTTCGGGCAATAGAGACTCATAGTATTACTCTAAAAAACTTGGCCCTATTTAGGCCCAGACTTCGCAATTTCTCCAGTACCAATCAGATTGCGATATTTGTGAATTACTATTGTCAAGGTGTAAATGTGATAGAATTTTCGATTCGACTTTTTTTATTCATATAAAAATTTTACAACATATCTTTCTTTCCACAATACTTCCCTAATTACTTTACAACACTGACAATGACTACCCCATGGCCACTATACAAAAACAAAGTACGAACGATTAGAAACTAATGGATACTGCACTAGATTCTGTCCTACATTAGGTGTCAGGTTGCGATGATTTTTAAATGCCACGAGCGCAATTCGTGTGATGTTATTAGTGAAAAAATGACCGGACACCCAAGGCAAAACGGAATTTACAAAGAAAAAGAACGATTCGATTTAAGAATTGAAAACACTCCCACGGGATGGAGATTTGAAGCCGTGATTCTTTCATAATTCCATTGATGATTGAAGAAAATAGGGCCAAGTTTTTCACTGTTTCATTATGAGTCCCTCTTGAGCAAGGGACTCATCGTCATCAGTCTAGTCTTGCACCACTAATCAGCAATCATTTAGTCTCAAACTCTCAGCTTAGGCCTGCCTATGCAACTGCATGAAAACGAGACAATTAACATTACAGCTAATCCACAGCAGCTACACAAACAGGGGAAAACTTCTTGGTGACACGGGATATGCGTTTGAGGCCCCGTCCACACGTATCCGGATATTTTTGAAAACGCATCTTTTTTTATCCGTTTTGGGTTAGTGTCCACACGTAGACGGCGTTTTCGGTCTCCAAAAACGAAGCTTTTCGAAAACGTTCTAGAAAGGGATCATTTTGAAAACGCTGTTTTCACGTTGTCGTGTGGACGGGTGAAAACGGAGCTTTTCGAAAATGCTGACATCACAGCATGCATTTACTACGTATCAGAGCATGCGCACGCATCTTTGGGGATCACGCGAGGGCATTTTGCTTGTCTGTTTTCTTTTATCGAAGTTCGAGCATCGAAGTGTACTTGTATTAGCGTCTTCGTGTGGACGGGGATCTTTTCGAAAACGCTCCTCGTGTGGACGCGGATATTTTTTTATACAGATAGATAAAGATGCGTTTTCAAAAATATCCGGATACGTGTGGACGGGGCCTGAGTTAAATGACTGATCGATAAAGCTATTGATTGACTGATTGGTTGATTAATTGATAAATTAAATGATGCCAAGATCATGGCCAAAAATGTCAACATTTGTTGTTATGTCTGTCGCATCAAATATTTGAGCCGCATCTACACGAACAAGCATTCCTTGACAAGTTTGTTTTGCCCGATTTGCCTTTGCTAGTGCTGGTGTGGATTGGGGTAGAATCAGGCAAACTGACAATTTTTTCGTTGTCAAATGTACTTGCTGAATAGCTGGCATGCCAGTTTTTCAACAAGTGTACTTGTCAAAAAAAACTGCTATTTCAAAAACTTGACCATGTAGATGACTTGACAACTAAATTTGACAATTTTGACCGAAATCCAGGCCCTTCCTTTCATGCAGTTTTCTCGTCTTACCTGTCATGGTTGCTAAGAGGTTTGATTTGGACAGACAAAACAACATTTATGCTTTAGGAGGCTCATCAAAGCCGCAAAAGCTTGTAGAACATAAAGGTAGTCAGTCACAAAAATTAGTAGGCCTGCTGTTGTCCCACATACGAACAAAACCTTCCTCCTCATCAAAGAAGCCACTTTGCAAGAATCTTTGGGGTCAGAAACGTGGCGCTTACTCCGCTGGGGGGGGGGGGGTAGAGCAACTGTCAAAGAAACAAGTTGTCCATCTACGCGAGCTGTTATAACCTGTTAAAAAAATTGTCAAACAAAGCTTGTTGCCTATCTACACGAACAAGTAAACTTGTCAAGAGAAATTGTCAAGGAAAACATGCTCGTGTAAATGTGGCTTTACATACCAAAAGGACTAGCAGCAGTGCTTGCGTTTCCGTATCGTCCAATATCCCAGGATCCAGCAGAAGATTATGGCAATCAGCAGGCCAAAGAAATTCATCTTTGTTATCTGCTGCATCCACAGCAGGCGAAATGATGATTGAAATATCAGGTGAACACGACGCTGCAATGTCCTCCATTGAACTACAAAGAGGATTCTTTGAAATTGTTTTGAAAAACGTTGAAGCTCTGTTGCTTGCATGTAGACGAGTTCGCACCTCGTTGGAAATTGGTAATAATCCTGAAATACAATGAACGTCAAAACTTTTGCAAAGCATCAAAAAATAAGTTTCTCAGGAAATTTAGGATCAAGTAAACCTGCATGCAATAAGCTTTATAGTTAGTAGCAAGTAATAAAAAGTATAACAGATTCGGTATTGTAAAACTGAAAATGTAAGTCACAATACCCAAATGCGAGAGGCAAATCAATTATTTTTTTTCGTACACCTCCCTTGAAATCACAAAAAATCGCATAAAAAATCACAAAATCACAAAATAGTTACACACAGAAGCACCACAAGTCACAAATCACTGGAAAATTACTGAAAAATCACACGAAAAAATCACTAAAAATCACAAAAGTCACAAAACAATCACAGAAAAAAATCATGTGATTTCAAATTCACAAAAGCCACAAGTGATTTGCCCCTCGCCCAAATGATTACTCATTGGGGCACTTTTCCTAGAACGTTCTAACGGTTTGGAAGAAAGTTAAGGGACTTAAGGTATGAATTTTCCAATGCAAAAATAAACTTGTTATTTCTGTTCTGTAAATCAAGAGTGAATACTACCTTCTGACCACGTATACAGAGATGAAACTCCGATATAGAATCTTATACTTATAGTTATAGTTATTTATTCAAGTCCTCAAATATAGTATATACAATATTCTAGGGACTTTACAAAGTGGAAAAGTTTACAACTTATAAATTATAAACTAATCTAAAAATGTGTGTTTTTATCAATGATTTGAATCAGTTTATGTCCTTTGCACTCCTTATTTCCAACGGTACGTCGTTCCATAAAGTTGGTCCTGCATATCCAAAAGACCGAGTACCAAGAGTCTTACATTTGCAACGATGAACTTCTAACAGCAATGCACTACCAGACCTCAGTGTCCTCCTAGGTACATGCCATCAAATCATCTCTTGTAAATAGGTTCATTATCGAAACATTAGAAATAGAAATGGAAACATTATAGAAATAGAAATATCATTGCAAAATTACATTATAGAAATAGAAATATCATTGCAAAATTACATTATAGAAATAGAAATATCATTGCAAAATTACATTATAGAAATAGAAATATCATTGCAAAAGTACACTATAGAAATAGAAATATCATTGCAAAATTACATTATAGAAATAGAAATATCATTGCAAAATTACATTATAGAAATAGAAATATCATTGCAAAATAACATTATAGAAATAGAAACATCATTGCAAAATTACATTATAGAAATAGAAATATCATCGCAAAATTGCAATCTTGAACCACAAGCTTACCTGCTAAATATGGCACGGTTTCTTTCGACACGATGAATTTATCTTTGCTAAAATAAAACCAACCAAGAATTCAAAATGACACAAATCAATACGAGGTCTACCTCTTATTCACTACAAAGAATAATACACCACAAGATCCAATTGGCAGCGAAACTTTCTGAAAAAATAACAAACTTTATTGCATTAGTGACCATAAAAAATCTGTTAGACATTTCAGCGCCAACGATAAAATTAAATTTTGGAAAGATTTTTATTTTATTTTTCAGAGAAAGAGACTATATAATAGTGGCTTGAGATGTCATTTTTCGAAGAAAAGGATTGAACAAAATTTTGTATTTTAATCCCAAATACAGTATAATGTGACATCGTATTTAATTTTGACTCCTAAATAATGTCAATGGTATATAGCAGACATACACACTGACTCGCTGGATAGGACGAAAATGCAATGGTATGATCAACTCTTGCAGATTTAGAATGTATATCAAAACGGTAGCCTGTGTGCAAACTCCACTGGTTTCTTTCAGAGACATTTCTCCTCCAGTAGAGTCTGCGAATCAGCAATACAAAGCGAGTCTGCTGATATCAGCACAGGCATACTTTGATTTAATTGGCGTGTGAAAAAACTAACCTACCCAAACAAATCCTATTGTGTGAGAGCGTTTTGATTACCTCATTTTTAATTTACGTCTGCCCCATTGAATCTTATTCAATAAGAATAATTACGAGAATTCATTGACGATGTTTATCGATCAAATAAACTACAAAGAGAACAATAGAGATCTCTTTCCACCAATGAGGTTTGGTTCCTCAAGCCTAGGAACCACACGTGACTTTAGACAGGGTTTCATTTCATTTTTATTTCATTTTATTTCATTTCATTTTAAATTATTTATACACGGTGGCCCCATCAATCTAAGACTGCTTTACAGGGGGACGTGTTAAAAACTTACAAAATTAATAATACATTGCTAAGATAACGTAAGTATATGAGCTAAACCCTAAAATAACCTAATTTGATGATGATGAATACCTAAAAAGTCAGACTAAAGAACATATGATTAAAAATAAAAAGGATTAAAATCAAAATTGGTGAATGGAACGCTTTGTGTAGCTGATTCGTAGACCCTACTGGAGGAGGAACCTCACTTCTCTTCAGGGAATCAGTAGAGTCTGCACACAGGCTACAAAACGGGGGTTGCTCTCAAAAGCAATAATTTGCACAAGTTCGAAGATGCATAAAGACTTTGACATATATTGCTGAAGACAGTAAGAAAGGATGTTTTAACACAAAGAATACAGTTCTGTTCAAGACAAAGTGAGTTGGCAGCCTCAAGGACAGATTTCACAACTTCAATGCAGCCGGCCATGATGTACAACTTTCGCCTTTCATTTTGATTTTGATTTGATTGGGTGCATTCTGCGAGATGTGAAATCAATTCTTCTGAAAGGCAAATCGATTTGTCTCTTCGGAAACCTGAATCTGGTTTATAAAATTTGCCCTTGTTGCTTAAATTATTTTCATTATTGAAACATGCACAAAAGCCTTTTCCAAGATCGCCCAAATAAACAAAGTCTGATTATCTTTCAAAGAGCTGTTTAGGTCACCTAGTAGACTCCAACTCGACCGGGTGAGCTAGAAAAAAGTTCCCACTTTTGAAATTCATAGTACCAAGTGCTCTTCAAAGATTTGAATGATTCAAATTATAATTAAAAGCAGAAGGATTGAAGTATTTTTTTGAATTTCCTCGACGTCATACCAGCACTAGAAGTATAGATAAATTCGACTTTACAAATATTTCAAGGTTACAAAATGACTGAAACGGTTCTAAAATATTGATCAGTTCGCAAGGATTCTCCTCAAAGATTATAGTGAGCAACGGGCGTTTCACCTCTCTCACGCGTTATAAGACATGAATTTTCAAACAAGTACTGAAGACTTTTTATCCCATGGCAATAAATTTGCAAAGGATATCTTCCACCTATAAGATATTACACTTTCTTTATTGTTCTGTGCAAGGAGTCCTTTATGGATTGATCAATGTTTCAAACCCTTTTCTAGTCATTTTGCAACGATGAAATCTTTTAATTTACCTATATTTTTTGTGCTCGTAAGAGACCAAAAAGTCATAAAAATACTTCAATCTTTTGGTTTTTAACTAGAATTTAATCATTAAGATCCGTGAAGTACTCTTGATGCTATGAACTTTCAAGAATGGGAACTGTTCCTTGGTTCATTCGGTATGGTAAACGAAGTAATGAAGGAAAGCTCTGCTAACACCTTCCTGACATTCACTTTTTTTTCTATCCATATAAAATATTACAATTACAAGGCTACGTCCTACTATACTACTAGATTAACTATGCAACACTACAGGGACGATGCCAAGAGGAGCACGGGACAATGACAACCCCATGGCCTTTAACATAGAGACATGCAACAAGACTAACATTTACAAAACGCTTTGCATTTTGTAAGACTGACATTCACTTATCTAATCATGGCAAAATATTCTTTTAAGTTGAAGGCGAAATTGTGCTTTTTAGCGCCAGCACTAGGATTGCGGAAGGAGCTAAGCCCTAATCGAATCTGCGACCTCTTGTGATGGTGCTCAAGTGATGGGACTCTATCGGGTCTGACTGTTCTGACTGCATAGTCAGAGGATTGCACTATTGCGCCACAACACCTTTAAAGCTTTATGGCAACTACTGAGTAAAGAAATGATGAAAGAAGTGCCATACCAGTTCCTTCGCTTCCTGCAAGTATTCAATAGTAGATTTAATATTCTGACTGTGGACGATTTCGTTTTTGCCCATGGATGTCGCAAACCTGTGAATAAAATCACGAAGAAAATTGTGGGAAAACCAACATGCTAGAGAAATGTCTTTATGGATGTTTCTAATATCGAGCATGAAGTAATAGTTGGAAAATTAAAACACCTTTCTGAGAATACATAAAATAACTTTGCACATTACTGAAGGAAAATTGATAGAAACTGAGCAGATCTTTGACTAATCACAGTTAAAGGGTCCTTTTCAACCGTTGTCCCTTTCACGTGCCAGCTCTTCGTTGGCCTTAGATGTCGCCATTTTCACGACCCATGAAGATAGCGACAAGGCGACAGAAAGGCCAACCAAGAGACGGCATCTGCAAGGTATGATACAAAACATTCTGCTTGTTGACACGACTTGGATTCTAAACGGTGTGCGGACTCTAAAGTCATTAAATCTGACCGAGAGAAGAATTTAACATCTTTAAGAAATAGTGTCAAATACCCTCCTCAGTTAAACTCAACAACGATTGTAAGCAAGTGACACAAACCTTTGAGCACGTGTGCGGCTAGAGCAAAGCTGAAACTCGTATTGAAACTGAGGCCAACAACATGATCCATCTGCTTACAGACCCAATCCAAAGTACTGTTATTTCTCACTGCCATCAACACTTCTTCGACACTCTATAAAAAGAAACGGTGAAAAGCATATAAATTTTGAAGGAAAATTAGTAAATCTGACTTTAACTCTTAGATTGTTTCAATTTGAAAACTGAAATATTTATGATGCGATTCAAATTCTTTTATCGTATCTTGACGGCCTCCACCAAGAACGTGCAACTTATGCTATATCTAAGAGGCACATAAATTTCTAGATATCAGTACCGTAATGCAGAATAGCAAGCAAAAGCCACGAAGGATTTAGCCTTGTTTTTGAAGGATCCGAAGATTACAGAATCTTATAAAATCGATCACAGCAAGGGACGGTAAAAAAAACGATTTAAACTAACTAAGCTTGTAACATAAGTTGACATCTTTCCTACCCAATGGCAGTCATTTTTAAGAAATCTGCGAAATCAGATGAGCAGGAAGTGAACAAGAGGCTTTGGAATGTTTAAGATTTTATGAGTAACTTCATCTTTTATGACATACTTGCAAGATGGTATAAGTTTTGTCATCACGCAAATATCTTGATCGCTCAAAACCATGAATAACTGAAAAGACTTGGCTTGAAGACCATAAATGAGCTAATTGCTAGCGGGTCTAATGATATAAATTCTCTTCATGAGCAGGCCGGCCCAGCGGTGGAGCCAGGGGCTATAGCCCCCCCCCCCGTCGGAAGAAATTTTCGGTCTCTGTCGGAGGAAATTTGGCAAAATGATGTAAAAAAAGATGCATTTTGTAGCCATTTATCCTCCTAGCGGTACTCCAGCCCTTCCGTTGGAAGATTTCTGGCGCCATTCCTGGGCCGGTCCCACAATACTTGAACTATCTTTTCACAAAAAAATCCAGCAAACCTCAAAGAATCTTGGGAATATAGCAACTTAAAGCTACCAAAAAAGTCCAAAAATGGACTGAAAAGCTTCTCTTTTAGAGATGCCCAGTGTTTGAATGGCCTTCCAGCTGACCACAAACAGGCACCCTCCTTAAACATCTTCAAACACTGTGCTGTTTAGATAATTGGTGTTGCCATCTTGACTTTCTCTTATTGAAAATAATCAATCTGGAACATTTCATGATTGAATTCTAACTAGCTAAATTTAGTTTGCTATTGTACTTCAAAGTGTTAAGTTCTATAGTAGAGTGCCTTTAAGTCAGCATTGCTGCTGGACTACCCTCCTTAAAGGGAATAGAAATAGCTATATCGACAAGCTGCTACAAATAGGCCGAAGAATCGCCCACAGACACATTGTTTCCTTCACCACACAATGAAATGGCTAGCGTCAGAGCCATTGGATACAATAGATTGCGAATGTTGCAGCGGGCGTAAAGTCACATTTTTCTTTTTGTAATTACAATAGATTGTACTTTGAACTTGGCCAGGGCCAGCTTTTAACTATGTCGATTCCCTGTAATCATGTGCAAAGATCAAAAATAATAATATGAATTATTCAAGGAGAAAAGGTAGTTATGAATGGATCAAATTGCTTCAAAATTAGTTACCTCTTTATTGAACGCTCCATGACCATCAAGCGTCATGATGCAACGCTCCAGCAAGGCTAGACCACAGGGAAACAAGACCAGCTGGGATAGCTGCAATATGAAACGGCATTCATGTTATCCACAAGCAGTTACAGGTTTAACTGCCTATATACACCGTTTCAATTAAGTAGCCTCGTTTTGGAAATTTATTAAAATTTCTCCACGTTATTCATATGAAATGTTCGAACCAAGGTTCGGATTTAATACACAAACGTTGTCTAGCTACTTGTTTTTTAAGCTGGTGGCGATTGTGATGTTGATTCCATGATGATGTAAAGTTGAAGAGGACACGATGCTTCGAGGGCACTTTTTCCTTAACAAAAAAGGAGTATTTTCTAAAAATAAAAGGGCACTTCTTTGTTTACTGCCAAATCTTAGGGAACACGTGCCCCCAGTGCCCCCTGGTTCCTACGACTATGAACTTGTATGGACTTTGACCGTGAAAATTTGTTCTGGATGAAACGATACACCCCGAGCCTCCTCTTAATAGACTAAGCAAAATATAGCACACCTTGGAGGAATTTGCATATAATGTAAAAGATTAATCAGCATGTACTATTGACAAGAGCACTCAACGCTGCACAGTAGAATACAGGATTGGCTCAGAAAGTGTTTAGAAATGTACCTTCCATCGACTTTTTGAGGTGTGCGAGTAATCAAGCTGATTATATGAAAAAGTGAGAAACGACAAAATACAGAAAAGCTTACCTGCAAAATGCCAACAGCAATCCAGAACAGGCCTTTGTGGAATCTAGACTCCTAAAAATGAAGGTCAAGTGAAGTTGAAGCTGCTGTTTTGTTCAGAAAAGGCCTAGGAGTACGGAACTAGGGAGGACCTTATCAATTCCACGACTCCCTATCATAGGATTCAATTGGGTATCGAACCCTATCCACCTGACTGTTCTAGCCACAACAGGTTAAAAGATTGCAAAACTGGGCAACCACGATTTCGAGGCGGGTGTCCCAGAAAAGCTCAAAGAAATTTGTTCAAATCTGACATGCAAACAAGACATCCAAATTCATTTTACATAATATCCCTGTAACTTAAGATGATTCTTGTCAAAATTTGAAAAGCCAGCAAGGAAAATCCTCCCGTTCTTAGAAAGTGGCATTTGAAAGTGGCACGTGAACGTGGCATTTTTTTACTTTGTACTGTGCTACTGGTGAGACGTAGTACGAACAAAAAGAGAAACTAAGAAGGCAGGAACCAATCAAACTGAAAACAAAATAAAACATACCATTGGAAGCAGAGGCTGCAGTTTCGCTAAACACATGATTACAGATTCAATGAGGCGATTTTCATGATAGACACTAACAGCCTGCAAGGAAAATGGTACAACGTTACGATCAACGTGCGAAGAACATCAAAAATTTAAAGGAGAAGTCTGAGGTTGGTATAATTGCTGACTATTTAAAAGATTACGCTACTGTGAATGGTTTTTAGTGCTTATTCCAACTTTTTCTCTCTCTCTTCTGTGCAAAACTGCGTACTTCAATCTGGGAAATGAGCAAATGACGTCATAGTCTACGACGTCACTTCACCAGGCAGCCAAATGAGTTGACGTGACACTTACACTGCTAGCCTCCTTATCGCGCACTCGTACAAAATACAAACGGCAACGACATTTGGCCTAATTTGTGCACATCTTTTACGTATTTATGGCAGTTGCAGATGTCACAACTTGGAAAGAACTCACGACTGTTGTTCGACGGTTGGAGAGGTTGCTGTCTGACAAAAATTTTATTAGAATCTCCGAACTTCTCCTTTCAGTACATTTTTCATACATTCTATTTGATTACATGTTACTGCTTTGAATTTTTTTGTAAATTTAATGTCCACGATCAATCAAGGGAGGAAACTGGCATCGGCCGAATAGATTTGCTCGCTGGAAATCAGATATCCAAAGCAACAATACCCTTAGCGTCACATGCTCTTTAATGACTCGTAGCTAAGTATTTTGCAGATACACATACAAATACAGAGACAAATATCAGGAAAAATCAATCTCCTCGATTTTTAGCAAGTTATGGGTTGCTTTCGGCTTTCGCCTTTTTCAAGTAGCGTCTTTTATGCAAATATTCAACTGCTTGCGAGCAACCAGGATTTCTCCTTTTTCGGTGCAAACAGAACCATTTTCAAATTACCGGGAAAAATCGAGAAAAAAAATGCGCCACTGGGAATCGAGCCATAGACCTTCTGAATTCCGGGCAAGCATCTTAACCTTTAGACTACCGTGGCACGACTTAATCTCCTCGATTTTTGCAAGCTGTTGAATATTCATAAAAAGCGCTACTTGAAAAGGCAGAGGCTGAGAGCGACCCATAAGGTGCTACGTACCAGAGAATTCTAACCATATATTTCCTTTAATTCCATATTTCAAAACATTAGGCTTGGAATAAATTTGTAAACAGGGTGTATCTTCTTTTTGTTTAGTTGAAAGGCCAAGCTGTAAAGTATTATTTACATGTTTATTTATGCTTCTTCCCCGTTGCAAAAAGAATTTTAAATGGAAACGAATGAAAAGAATAATTCCTTCTGCTCAGCTATCATATGGAGAGCTGTCTTGTTTCACTGCCGATATGTTCAATTACATTCAGCAATTTACCCTACTTTGATACTTTAATCAGTCATTGTTGCCCATGGATCTGGATATGGGAGATTTTTAACAGAAAGATCCTTACCAAAACCTGACAAAAACGAGTGATAGTTTTCATTCTCCCAATAGCAATTGATAAAGGATGCTCAAGTCTAGAGAAAGTTACTCGAGATTTTTTGATACGTTTTTGAGGATTTCTCGAAAGGACTTTCTCCGGAAAATACGTCGTAAAAGCAGAACGAAGTGACCAAATTCAGCATGGAAAAATTTTGCAAAACAATTTTACGTGTTGGCTATTCAATCAGATATTGCAATAAATCGTTGCTTTATATTTAGCGTGGAGTAGCCTTTCAAACAAGGTGAATTTTCCTGAGTGACCACATATAAACTGGTATATATTTTGGGACACCTGGTACACTCCTATTTTTTCGAAATTGCATCGACCCCCTCAAGATATATTCTTCAATAAATTAACTAGCTTACCTTAACCAGCACTTGAAGTAAACTTCTGATCGTGAAATCATCCACGTCCTTACTAATGCAACCAAGGACAATTATTGAACGCGACTGAAGTGCTGGATTGTGAGTATACGCAAAGCTGCAAATCAAAATATGAATAATAATCAAAATATGAATAATATCATTATTATGTTATAATAATACTGAGTGTGTCTAAAAATTTTCCAAAATTGTATATTCTAACTTTCTATTAAATTCTTCCCCTCGTCCGGCTTAGACCTATGCCTTTCGTCGCTTGTTTCGTCGCTTAGGCCTATGCCTTTTCGTCGCTTGGGCCCAACTTAGGCCCACGTAGACTGATTCCATATTTACCAATCAAATTGCTAGAATTTAGTTTTTAACCATTCAGCAGGCTTTAACTGGACAGTCGTTGTTGTTGCATACGAAAAGCCATCAAAGAGGCCAAGAGTTCTCACAGCTGCTATGCGATGGACCGAGTTTGTCCCTACAGAGGAAGATTACTACCTGAAAGGTATGCATTTAGGATTTGTAGGTTAGGAAACATCATGCCTTCTACAAAAACTTTCCTTTTCAATGTTCAAGCTCTTAAGACCAGACTTCGAATCGATTTGGTTGAGTGTGCGAGTACTCCCCCTAATTTAGGCCATTTTGAACTATGGGCTCACGTTTTCATAGTAATTCTATGAGCCCCCTTTGACCAAGTGATATCAGCAAATCAAAGAACGCACTGAAACAAGGGACGAAAAGGCATAAGTCTACATCCGGCTTGCATCGAATTGAAAGAATTCGCATTTGATCCTGAGTGTCGTATACCAAACGAATTATAAATCTACTTACCATAATTTTGACTCATAGCACTGTTATTCTGTTTGGCCGGAGCTTTCGCCGCTTCATTGACAAGTCGCAGAAATCATTTTCATTCTGCTCTCACAACGCTAAGCTTTAACCCTTTGCCACAAATTATTCTCTTTCAAGTGGCTTAGCTCTCAGAGCAGACTAGAGTACATCTATTCACGGTTAAATAAAGAAAATTATACTGCAAGTACTTCATACCCCGACGCCATTTCGTGCCATTTTCTGGACCATCTGCAGTTTGGAATATCAATCATACACGCCTATCAGAAGAAAGAGGTTAGGTCATAAAAGTCTTGAAAATGATCAAATTCAGCATGATTACTATCAAAGAACATACCATTATTATCAACTCATACCGCAAAGCTCCATCCCCTCGGGGGGGGGCTTACTTAATTTTAGCGACTCCAGAGGAGAGACTAAAAAGATAGGGGGCTTATAAAAGAGAGAAGTTTATTCACAAAATAAAATGACAAGGACGTAAATAATTGCTTTGCAGTTCTTTATATTTTGCGGAATAAACACACAATTTTACGAGTCACACACACAAATTCAGCACAGTTGTGTTCCAAACCATAACAAAAGCAACATACAAACAAGTGTAGCCAAACAAATAGATAATCTTTTGTAAGCTAATCATTTGATACAAGTGGGAGTGGGCTGCACAGAGAGGGGCCTATCAAAAACTTTGGCTTAAAGGGAGAGCCTGATTAGGGATGCTATATCTGTGTTGCAGCTTAAGCAGCGGTATCGTTTGCTGGTAAACTGTATTGAGTTCCAACCTGTGAATTCAGAATGTCATCTAATAACTCTTGCTACAACAAGGTGTCTCAAAATACGTCGCCTGTTTCAAAGAGTAATTCAGAGGACAGAATCTGAGTTAAATTAAACACAGTGAAATTCAAAGTTAGGTCAATCCACCTTTTCAAGATAAGAGGTGCCAAAACTGAAGTCATATGTTATTTGAGATTGCACTGTCCAAACTTTGATTTTACGGTCAAAACCCTTATGATTTCTAATTATTTATATTGCCACAATTTCCAAATGAAGACAGATATAAATGTAAAAATTTGTGTGAACACTAAACTTTGTACGCAAAACAACATTTTAGTCTCAACAATCCAAAATATCGAGAAAAAAAAGACTTCCTTTTTCGCACCTCTTACCTTGAAAAGGTGGATTTGTAATGATCCAAAGATTGATCTTGAGATTGAAAGATTGAAAAGATTGATGGTACTAAATGAGAGAAAGACAATTCTACCTCCATTATTTCAAGAAGAGAATCAACAATCGTTTCTAACGCTGGCATTGAGATCCCATCATCTTCAGCATCTGCATTGTATGTTCGACTCCGATTGCGGCCTATTGAATATTGGAAAGCCTTTTTCGGGGCTGATTTCACCTTTGAAATTCCTAGAGAAATTGAAAATGCAGTTAGGAAGTTGAAGGGACTCCGTCAACATACTGTCAAGAAGCTGCGAACACCACCCCTTAGGCACGTGTCCATTGTCTTGTACAATGCATTTGGTAGCTTCACCCAAGACACTAAAGATTAGATGCTGAAAACCCACTGATATCTTACCAATCGTAAAAGATACGATTAATTGGTTTGCTATTTTACCAGGTAAAAGGACTTATTTTCAAAAATCGCCCTTCGACAGAACTTTTGAGACGGACTCGTTTCAATGATGTCCAGGTACCGTCGGTCCTGATACCCAAGCACACAATAGAGTCATTCTCACGGATTAACACACTGTTTTTCTGAGCTCGTTCAGTTCAGCTTTTATTCTAAGTTCCATACATTGAAGTCATTACAACAGTAGCACAAGAAACAACATAGCGAGCGAAGACATCTAAAATTTGACCTATGACTTTGAGCCCTTGCTTCCCAGCCTTCTTCATTTTGTTGATATCAATGATTGGGATGCAAAACATTAATAAAACATAACGGGCGCACTTCTTTGAATGGTCTAAACCAGCGAGAGATTTCCTATACCAACAACGTCCTGCCACGAAGTCACTTTTAAATCCAATGTTTAAAGAGCTTGAACGTTGGAAAGCAAACTGCGAATACAAAAAATGATGTTTTCCTGACTTATTTCTAACGAAAGGCATACCATACAGGCAGTAACCTTTCTCTTTAGGAGCAAAATAGATCCATCGCAGTTACGGGACCTCTTGACGTCAGCCGATTTTGAATGCAACAACAACAACAACATCTGCGTAAGTGCCTCCTCCTGATTGGTTGAAAAACGAAGTCTAAGCGATTCTACAAATTTAATTGGCGTATAAGAACTACTCTTTGAGGGCCGAACGTGCGCCCGTTTGTTTCATAGTAATGTAATGAGTTCGTTAACCGAACTGACATTAACAAATCTAGAACGCAAGGAACACAAGACCCAAGGTCGTAATTCTAAACATAAATACCACCTTTCAAAGGATGCTAAAATAGGGTCAGAGAATACCACATTACAACGTCCGTCAACAAAGTAAACATTTCAGAAAAAAGGTAAAGCAATGATATTTTTGAAATGAGCACATATGCAGAAAAGAGCTCTGATTTTAGCAGTCGCCTTAGGCAAGAAATGGTTCAAATTTACCAAAGGATGCATTGCAATAAAACGTCAAATCCACCACAAAATGAAATATCAAATAAACAATATTTTAACTCACCAAACAGCAAGTAAAACTTTTGTTGCGAAAGGTCTTCAAGACGTGCCTTTAGCAGCTTCTGTGTTTTTTCTACAGAAATAAAAAATTCTCAGAGATTACACCGAAACAGTATTATGACATTTAACAACTCTATGGAATGTTTCATTTAGATATAAAGACAGGGTGTCCCAAAAGACATGTCTGCCATTTGAATGGCTACTGTGAAGGAGCCATGAATCCAACTTTCCCGCTTTTCAGATTTGCGAACAGATAAGACTATCCTTAGATTTTGGCATCAATTTACGTAGATCTGACAAATGGTTGCTGGTCTATTGAGAAAAAAACCAAAGTTACCTTTTGCTTCAAGACAGGAGAATCTTCCCTTTGCTTATCCTCATATCTTGAATTTTAGCACCAAAAGGACTGAAACTTCACAGTTATGTCAGAAAACACCTTTGAGGGGTGATTAACGTCCACATAACTGACGAATATTGACCAAGCAGCCTAACAAGTGCAATAGTTTTGGTTTAGAACGCTCTATCACCTTTGAGAAGTAAATAACTGATGAGCGCATGTCATGGCCTGCAGCACTTTTATTGCATATCATCATTTCTAGCAACCCTAGATGCGCTCAAAATTCATGATTGTCACAAAATCCAATCTTTGGCTATCAGTTTCACTCATGAACATCAGGAACCGGGCTACGAGCGCTTTTCGATCGATTCCTTTGATTCTATCATCGTGGACGAAAGCGAATCCTTTGGTTTGCGGCAGTCAGTCACATTGACTGTCTTGCTCCATAAACTGGCAACTAATGGTCAGATTTAGTGTTTACGGACACCCAGTACATACATGTTTAGTTATCTCAGCACAAGATAAAGGCAGCTTGCAAATGATCCAATTAACTTGTTCGGGATATATCAGCGAAAGTCTTTCGGATTTTCCCGAGAAGAGCCAGACGCACGTCGAAGCGCTTTGGAGTCTGTGCAGTATCGATCTCAGAGTCATTGTCCTTCATCCTTCCTTTCTTAGTTCGTGCATACCCCTAATCGCTTCGCTCGTCCCATTGATTAGCGAGCCAATCAGAGTTAACGTCTTTTCCTTTGTCATTCACAAAAGGGGGAATTCGCAGCATCCCGAACAATAATGATAATCAAGGAAGAGAAGTTTCAACCAATAAGCAAACATGTTTCGAGACACTACAAATCTTCTCAGCCATTTAAGAAACAACCGAGCTAAAGGCTTTTAAACCTCTATAGATCCGAAGGTAAAGACACGAGAGTTGTCTGAATCAAAACAGCAGTGCAGAATCTATCCAATTTCCCCTTTTCTACTTTAACGTATTTGTCAACTCTTACCTCTGAAATGGATTCCTGAGCACGTCAGCAGCGACTGAAGTGAATTTATGACAAGTCCATGGACTGAAGCTTTCAAAGACAACGGTCCAGTTGCTACGAGTAATGTGATCACGTGGAATATATCCGGAAGATGATTGGCAACTGAGTGAAGAACAGAAAGTCAAAATTCATCATGTTCAAAGGTGAGCGTTAAAAATCCAATGACGGATGGACTATGGATTAGTTTGAGCTTTAAATAACGAGTGGTTTCTTCCATTTTGGGCTGAGAGCTCTAGAATGGAGACAAAATGTAAAGAATATCCTCCCTCCCCCCGCGGCAATGAGATTTCTTTTAATTCAAAACGATAATATTTCCAACCAAAAGTAGTCAAATAACTGCTTTTATGTCATTAAGGTTCTTCATCAACACGCTCAGCTGGAAGACGAGAAATTCAATGAAAACAGGTACCAAAATATGCGGTTGTGAAAAATATCCCCTACACTGCCCACTCATACATCTAAGGATTGCAAGTCCTAAGCCAAGACGAAAAAGACTAGTCTAAAATTTTGATCCCGAGCCACAATGAATAAACTGTTTTGTCACATTTTTCACGCTTCTTTGACTTACATTTTATACCGAATCCATCGCATGTCCCGTGTTTTGGTATTAACCCTTTCACGCCCGGCTAAAATTAAGCTTAACAGGAAAACCTAATGTAGCTAGTCGTTTTCCAGGGGCTATCATAATCAGTGATTCAGTAAGCAATAGATAAATGCAATGTGCATAACCTTTCAAATCAATCAAAATTCCAAATTCTTTACCCCCTGAAAAATTCGCAGTTTTCAATGAATACTCTTGGGCCATATGGCCCTTCCGGGGGTGAAAGGGTTAAAAACATGACCAAGGTATCCACTTCAAAGTTGATCTTCATCGTTGCACATAGACTAATCTCTTTGAACATGTGGCTTCCTCTTTGTTCCACATAAAAGAAACAATTTGGCACTTTCCTGATGCAACCCGTACAACTTGAAATTGGTTGCATGTTACTTGCAAATGAATTCTCAAAGCTCGCCTATCTCGTCATACAAACAGGCTCTAAGCATGAGCATGTAAGATTGCGGTTGTTGTCTTCGTGCCTATCTCAATGAAAACAAAGAGAAGTATAGGTTTCAAATCTTTAAAAAGCTGGGTGTAAAATTGCATGACATATTTCTTTGAACTGAACGGCTTCAAAGAAACTTGAGCTATATTACAGTAAATCTGCCGTTGGATTTTTCTAAAATCTTCAATATTTCCAGAATTACAGTGTTTTTATTCTTTTGTATGAATTCAAGAAAATTTTTGAAAAAATCTTGAAACTGTTGTAACTTCTAAACCTGCTGACGAAAGATCGAATAATTTTCAAGAAAACCATAATTTATGGATGCCTACAATATGGCATCAAGAAAAACTCTTTCGCTCTTCTGGTTTGTGACTTAGAAATTTGATGACGTCACATCATAAAATGAGCTGAAATATAAAAAAGGCTGTAATTTCGACAAATGATAAAGATTTCTGAAAAGTCCAACGGTAGAATCCTAGAAAAGTGGCTAAAGTTTCTTTCAAGTCATTCAGTTAAAAGAAATAGGTCATTGGATTTTGCACCCGCCTTTTTCGTAGATTTAAAGGTTTGGAGCCTATGCTACAAAGAGATCACAAGAAATGATTAAGTGCACAAACCATCAAGGCAGTTGTTAAAAGAAAGCATTAATAGGTATCGCGCAAGTATTGCAATGTCATCCCACATCAAATGCCGTTCTAAATTTGCAGTTGGTGACAAGCTTGTTCTTCCCAATACCTGCAAAGCAATGGCAGCAAAATTAATGAAAACTAAACAGTTAACTTGAAATGATGGGAATAATCTCTATTTCAATAAATTGAAGGGACAGAGCAAAGCAAAAAAGCATCTAAATACCGTCAGAGTAAAGAGATTTGCAGGTTATTAGTAGAGGAAACTGTTTGTCATACCGAGCCATTTATCTTTGTATGGACAAAATAAGAATGCATTTATGTGAAGAATCATTCGTAGTAAACGCTTTCACAGGACAGCTCAAAATCACCTCAGCTGGTAACGCTGATCAAATTTTCTATGTTGAGTAACGAAGAAAATACTACCAATAATTTCAAATCCATATATCTCCAATTCCACATAATTTAATGGAGAAATTTACTTTATAATTATATCCCACAAAATCTCTCCAAGCCTCCAACCTTAGATTAGTTTCCTGTTTCTACTACTAGAGGTCTTCATGCTACTTCCCGGTACCCTCGCAGTTGTCTTCATGTTGTTGCTCTCGACTATTTGCGTCGAAGACTCACACTTTGCTCCTTCTATTAAATTACCTTTTCGTTCCATATTCTTACCACAAGCAACTAATATCAAATGCATGCATAGCAAGTGGAGTTTATCTACGTTCTTGCTCCCATAATCAATTTCTTTGATGCCATTGAATTTAAAAAGAGCATACTAAACCTATTGACACTCTTGAAGAGCTTTATAATTTTTCAAAAAAACAAATCAACAAATTTACCGTATTGAGTCTTCCGATGATTTTACTTGATACCAAAGGGACATTAGCAGCAGCAAGCGCCACCGCAGTATCTGCCATCACTTCAGCTTTAACGGAACCTAGTCCACCAGTGGCACTTGTCTGCAAAGAGAAGTAAGAGCGAGTCAGACACACTAAACTTAGACAGACTATGTGTTTAAAAATTAGGTTATAACGTTCAAAATACATAATTTCCTGCAAGAAATGCTTTCAAAAAGTTAGCTGATCACATGATATATGTAACTGGTGTGTTTTATGATGTCCATTCAGTCGCGATCGTGATAAATAAATCTTCGCAGTAATGTGCTTCAAAACAATTTTCGTTTCGACGGAATATTGGAATGGCAAAAGGCAGAAACTGCCGTAAAGGGAACGGTCATATGGACCACATATGGACCACTAAGGAAATAAAAATGGAGCAAGCCTGAGGTATTGTTACCAGTAGCCGTGACAAATCTTGCAGTTTGTAACAATAAAATTCAAGAGGAACGGCATTGAAACTCGACTTTGATTAATGTTGACGCAGTGCTGTCAGCCTTGATCAGTCACCTGCAACGAGGATTACTTATGCCTACTCACCCTCCCAAAATATGCTTTTACGAATTCCAAGTGGAAATACGATGACATTGATTTTTTCCCCGTTATGAGGGACACAATTAAATGTATATTGTGGTTGTATTTTGATTTAAAGTTGGATAAATAAAACCCTGATTTCACTATGTCACTTCAATGAATACCACTAAAATTAAAGGGGAAAAACCGCGGGGAAGAACCGAATATCGGTGAACCGCCTAGTCTGCATTCAAAACGAACGTGCATATGACTATCAACATTTCCCGATATTTCTCCAACTTAAGTAGAGGCTAAAACCAGTCATAAAAGACAGACCGAAAACTCAGCCATATCCTCGTATTTGAACCGAGACAGAAAACGAGAATTGTCGGTAAAGCCAATCAGTTCTCTTGGTCGTTGTCGATCATGGACACATGAATGAATGAATGTCAAACTCAATGCAAGAGCGACAAGCAAAAACGCCGTCAAACTCGCCAACGACCGACAATAACGAAAATATGCAACCTCTGTTCTTCGGCAACGACGCACAAAAGTAGTATGTTATTTACGAAAATTACCTTTACTCACCTTAATAAAACTGTCCAAAACAACATCAAGCAGCTCCGGTAATTTTCCAATATTTCCCCAGACTTTTGCTTGTATTGAAGGGTATAGCTGAGAATAAATAAATAAATAAACAAACAAATAAATAAATAAATAACAATGTGCCTAACTCAAAAAGCACAATGAAGCAATAAGAGCTAATTTTATTGGAACAGAAGTCATTGCCTTAGCACAAACCCCTGTACCAAAAGATGAGGAATCGCAAAGGGATTTTTCATCCATTTCATTCAATATATTTCGACACAAAACTCTACCAGGTATTCAAAATAAACTGAAAGGAAAATGTTTGATATGAAAATTACAGTAGACAAAGTTGAGATCTTGAGATTTGCTAGGCCTAGAGATCATGCTTCGGGAACAATGTTAGAGTATAACCAACAACTACGTAGAGTTGAATGGTTTTTTTGGCGATAGAACTACCATTATTTTACAGAATAATGCAAACTAGATATCATTTGAAAGAGTTCCGGGAGCGGAACTTGATTCTCAGAAGTTTTGTTCTTATAAAAAAGAGGCACTCCAAGTCGAGCCTCGGTCGAACTCAACTTTAGATGGTTCGGCACAGCACAGCACAGCACAGCACGGCACGGCACGGCACGGCACGGCACGGCACGGCACGGCACGGCACGGCACGGCACGGCACGGCACGACTTATAAAACGAGCGTAATTCAATGGCGTATTAATCAACAGAAAATGATGCTATTTTTACAAATCAATCCTTGTTTAAAACATAAAAGCATAAAGGAGTCGAACTACGCTGGTCCTATTCTTAAGCAGTTGCAAGATTACCTGGCAATGGTACAAACCTGTCTTTCCTCAATTGTCAGTTGAATTAGCTTTTCGAGAATCTGTCCAAGTTTAAATCTCGAAGGATCATCAGGAACACACTTACAGAATCTGAAACAACAAACAATTCATGAACATGCCAAAACAAATATGGGAAAATACCTTGAGAGGAATCCTTTGTTTCAGCGAGCATATCAGTTGGGCATAATGATAAAATATATGAAATATTTCATACTCTTTCGACACACTTAAAGTCAACTAAACAGTTATAAAACAGTTGTAAAACATGTTTCGACCTTCCGGGTCCTCATCAGTCGACGCAATATTGTTATGACGACGCCATATTATCAGTTGAGCACATCTCAGAATTTTCACCTCAGCGGAGAAATTACTACAGATCATTTTACTGACTATGGATAGGCTATCAAATCTTACAAACTTTGTTTTTCACAAGCTTATGCATTTATCAAGCACATTGACATTTTTCAGTAATTCATTTTTCTCTGACAAAATTAAATTACTCTTTTCCTTAAAGCAGGCTCAAAATGAGTAAAACTGTTTAGTCCTGTTATTCACTGTAAAGAAATTTATGAAAAAATCATCGAAACAGATGATAATCCGTAGATCATACTGTGTTTTTTCCGTTTATTTCATGGCTTCTAATAAGGCCTTCCCCTTCCCGAAAATGAGATTAATTGATGCAATACTTGAGTAGCCTTTTCAAAAGAAATTCACAATGCTCCATCCGCTGCCTTCGAAAAACCGAGACTGACCTGAGGGTACAATTGACTTTGCTATCCATGCAGCGTAAACGGTAGAACCCACGTTACGCTTAACCAGGTTGAAACTTGCAGCGTAATAAGGGCCATAACTAAACAGCATGTTCAATCAGAAACATTCAAATTTCTTCTTTACGCAAACGTCTAATTTACGTACCTACTACAAGCGCTATGAAAGCAAGCAAAAATCTTACCTTGTTAAGTTAGGTAGCCATGGAGCCATGTACTCAAGACATAGATGTTTCAATTCAAAATCAGATAAACTGAAGCCATTTATGCATTCATCAAGAAACTGTAATATAAAAATGAAATCTACACTATTCGCAATATTATGAATAATTCATAATTCATTGTGTTTCTCTTTGCAATTCTACTGAAAAAATTATGAATCCCCCTAAAATGGATCTTCAATTCAGACTTTCTTACCTTGAGTATTTCCAAATGGCAAGCAGGATTGCGTAAACTTCATGTGAGAAATAGCACATAACTTTGAAATCTTACGCTGGGATTAGAAGTCGGGCTGCAAACTTCAACAACTTTAACATGTTCTTGGCTGTTCGTATTTATCACAAAAGAAATAGAATCAGAAAAAAGGAAAGATTCCTAAAATCAAACTGAAGATAGGACAGACGATGAGGCAGGTAAAAGCTAAGTAATTAAGTATTCGATATTAATCATACCTCAAGAGTCATGTTTGGCTCCCTTTTTGCTAACTGCTCACTGATGCTCTTTATGAACATTGTATTATTTGCTGGTATACAAAGCCCTGGAAAAATTATGAAAGCATTCATTGTAACCGCAATGTTACTTTTAAGCAACTGTCTTGTTCTTAAAACCATGGAAGAGGAAGAGTTACCTTGTTTGTTTGTTTGTTTGTTTGTCTTTAATTTGTTTTGAGTGACCTTTCAGGATTTCTAGCTGCTGAATGTAAATTTAGGTCCTCTGTGTATGCTGCATCCTGGCATAGGATCCCTAGTTTAACGTCCCTTCCGAAGGACGACGAGGTGAGTTGTGAGGTCAGGCCTCCGAGGTCACCCATCCGTTGTTTGACCTCACTCGACCGAACTTCAGTCACCTGACGAAAACAGTAACAGCCATTCGACCACTAACTCCGATAAATATATGATTACATATTATTCACCTTAATGTATGAATTCATGGAACTGTCGAGCAAACTGGATGAAATCTGTCTCAAATAAGACTTCACGTGAAGGTGTTCGCGAATAAAAGCAATGGAATTGTTTTGCATGATCAACCTTGCGTTATATCAAATTTCATGCGATATCTAATTCTGAGATAGATTATACACCAGTCAAAATGCCCATGCTTACTGTCGTTTTTACGTACACCCTGCGTGATTATAGCAATCCCCTTCAAATTTTTGTCTACATATCGCAAGATGCTTGCAGGCGGCAAACTGGATATGATAGAGAGTTCATGAAGAAACCTTACCTCTCGCTTCAAGCAGTCGCTCTTCAACATGCAAACTGAAAGTGGCAGTCAATGCACACAATAAGTTGTAAGCAGCTAATCGGAGACTGGGATCTTTACTGCCAAGATTTAAAAGTGCCTAAAGGGGAATGTAATTCGCTTTATCTACGATTAAAAGTAAGTAAGAGAGATCCTTGTCTAAAATAACTTCTTAGAAAATACTGCAAAAGGTACAAAGAATTCTCTACATATTGTTGGCTTTTATTCATGACAAAATACTTTTTTGGGTAAGAAACAAGTCTTTCTCTGCTGTCTTCATACCTCTCTTTACCATCTAAAATTGGCAACAAGTATTTCGATCAGACTGTTTAGACTGCACGGTATAACACCTTACATCAAGTTGTGGAAAATGGGATTAACTTTTGCAACTCCCCCTAATTATAAATGGCGGACATATAGTGGTGTGCTTTAAATATAGACAAACTGTAGGCAACTCGGCAGGCAACACACCCTATATAGTCCTATTTGTAACCATTTTTTAAGAACATCAAATAGAAAAGACTATAATGAGTATGCCAAGACCCCTTTCGAAACAATCTAATGATGCTGCCATTTGTCTGTAAATGAGAACATGATCAGACTTTCCCAGCAAGTCTCATGAAGACGTCATGAGATATATCCGTTTTTCATATTCGAAAGATTCTAGCCATGCAACTGTCTATCTACAGCCTAACCTCTAATTAGGACATTTCAAGGTTGAGCAAACTGATTCAACGCAAAATACAACAAATGTAAATACCATATTTAGCAATGTCCCTGGTACATCTTTCGGTCGTATCTTCTTCTCAGTTGATGATGTTTTTGAAACCTTCGACAAGAAGAGAACAGTTAGACTTATCACATGAGTCCTTGTTTTCGCTCCATTTACCCCACGATGCCCCCGAAGTACCCATTAAAATG
Source organism: Aurelia sp. 4 Dawson et al 2005 (assembly GCA_964019985.1). Lineage (NCBI taxonomy): Eukaryota > Metazoa > Cnidaria > Scyphozoa > Semaeostomeae > Ulmaridae > Aurelia > Aurelia sp. 4 Dawson et al 2005. The sequence continues at coordinate 14,754,927 of OZ026500.1, read as the reverse complement.
ACTATAGCAGTAAAAAACAATTCAATTCAATAGAGAAAAACTTAGACGAAAGTCATCAGTCTAGAGAACAGTAAACATGATTTCATTAAATCAATCCTTTTCTCTGTACCAGAGAGCTAGCTGCTATAACAATATCATATGTTCCTCTAGGGCAGAAAAATGTACCGTACATTCATCAGATTTATAGATGGAATATACGAGTCCAAAAACTTTATTGCCTAACTGTCACAAGATTTTACATTGATGGACGAGTGATACAGAGCCCCATAATTAGCTTACTACAGCATTCCATGCTAAGATCCATAACTTAAAGTCCTCCGGGGGGGGGGGCTATCGAATAAAAGCATGTGTCTGAGATTCAAAAATAAAACTTTAATCTTTCAGTCACAGGCTAAATCACATGAGAAACTTTTGCAAGGCAAACATCAAACATCTTTAAGATCCAACAATTAGCAAAATGCCTGGAAGGGGTTTGTATGAGAATAGAAAATTTCACGTTTCGTTCTGGTCCATGATTTATGTGGCATTGAAGTTTACATTATCAGTTTCAGGAACATAACTTCAATTTCGATTGTAAGTGAATTATGGACCAGAATGGAATGTGGAATCCTTGATCCCAAATATTCCCCTTACCAGAATTTTCCTGATTTCTGGGTCAAATTGATGAGTGACATTACCAAACAAAATTTCCTCATCTAAGCATGAGCAATAGGACGCCCGGTGTGTAGCAGTTTAAATTTATATCAGTAGCGAGCCACCTTCACTTATTGCATTTTTTGTGTCTTGAACTTGTTCTTACTTCGTACACAACCACCTTTCAATGCTTCGTAATTTTTAAATTTTCAGAGCTTTACGAGTTAAAGTGGATCTTCACTTAAGGTGGCTCACTACTGAAAATTTCAAAATTACGAAGCATTGAAAGGTGATTGTGTACGAAGTAAAAACAAGTTCAAGACACAAAAAAACAATAAGTTAAAGTGGCTCGCTACTGATATAAATTTAAACTGCTACACACCGGGTGTCCTATCGCTCATGATCTAAGTTAGCCTTTGACAGATCGATCGACATTATAGTTTTCAATATCAGCCTTCTACTTTATATTTCAAATCCCGCAAAACGCGTAAGCTCTTTTTTGGCTTTCCCGGTACTGAATTCAAATAAAAGTCAGTGATAAATACCGGTTGGGAGAGTTTCCATCTTGACATCACATGATTAACAGCTACTGTAATCTGCTCTGCAGAAGTGCTGACAAATCTGAGGCCAGGTCCACCCGTAGAAAAGTGTAGTTCAAGCATGTCTTCATGAAATGAGGCCTAAAAAACAAAACTCAAGTTAAAGTAACCCGATAACTAGACGATAGTTCAGACGAAGTGAGTCATTGAGCTTGGGTCTGGCTATCAGGCTAAGGTTAAAGATTTCGGACGCGAATGAGAAATGATCAACAAACATTCATTGTCGATCAGTTACTCTTTAAGACTGCATCAAAAAAGATAGAGGTTTTTTCATGAAGCTTTAACATTAAAGATTAATTTAACTTACTGGTTTGCATGAATTCAAGGTCTTAAATCTATGCACAATGTGTATCACATAAAGGGAAACTACCCTAAGACTTAAAAGGCTGCTTTGACCAAAATGAAAATTGTCATTCATGTCCCACACACCAAAGTAAAGATTATAAAATTTTTCGAGTAAACAAAACATGGGGTGATAAAATGATACGCAATAAAGAAGAAAGTTTGTGGACTGGACTTCCCTCTCCAATTAAAGATAACTCAAACCCTTATACCCTCGCTAAGAAACTAAAAAAAGCTTAGTCCACAAATTTTAACTAAAAGAGTGCTAATACTATAAAATTTTAGATATCTTCATTTAGCCCTATATCTCATTATACAATATTACTTTCAAAATTTATTTTTGTGGCCCAAGCTAGAAAGAAAATGCTTTACTTGGGTCACACACTTTTTTATAGATTAATCTCACATTGTAATAACTTGTATTTTACGAATGAAATTGAATTGAATCCAATTGAATTACGTGAAATAGTCTAAATTATTGCACCAAACACGAAGGACGATTTTGTAATACAATAGCATCAACTGCTTCATAGAATCAAGTAAACAAAATCCGCCAGACAGGACTTTAGATTTACCTATCTTCTTTCATTATAAGCACATATCCTGTCTTAAAAATCACCCTTCGTCCGCACCAAGCGAGAGTTTGCCCGACTGGTTTCAGGGCAACTTTGCGACTACGTTTGTTGTGAATTACCTGCTCAATCTCTGAAGCATAAAACACGTCATTTATAACACAGTTGTAACCAAGAACTTTCGCTTTTTCCGATGCTTGGATCTGGACGGACTGCACACCAACCTACGAAACATAAGAAGATAATGTTGAGAACTACTGTTGAAAAAGGACCAAAACAGACTAAAGTTATCATGTCAAATGACCCATCAACGAACATTTTCAGGAAGTTTGATTCTGTGTGATAGGCCACTGCGCGAAGCTCAGACATAACAATCCCTTCTTGGTGGCTTAACCCCGTCCACCAACCTAAGTGCAGACAACAATGAGCTAAAACAAAGGAGACTGCAGCCTTGTTTATTGTATGCTAAAGAAATCGCACCAATGCAACAGAACTAGCATAATGACAAAAGCTAACACAGAAACCCTACCTTCACGTATACAGTTCCTTTATTGATTCTTTGAACAGGAAATACCTAACAAACAAGAAAACATTCTGCATAAAGTTATGAGTTTCTTTAGTTAAGAAACAATATGAGGCTGTTTTTTTCTCCACATCTCGGGCATCCTCTGCATGAAACCAGCAGTAATAGTTAGTGGTAGGTGGTAGTGTCACGGTTTTGGTACATTCACTACGGATTGATCTTCCCATAACTGCCAGAAAAATCATCCTCGTCCTTAAAGGTCAATTGAATCAATATCATTACTGCAAATGAAATATTACTCAAGATATCTAAGTTGACCAATTATCGTGGAATGGTCAAGAGTTTCTCACCAGTTTTAATAGTACCGTCAAGGATCGCGAGAAGCTAATCGCCGATTTGCCAGAACAGTCTCTAAAATCTCTTGAAATAGACCTAATCGGCTAAGATTTGTTTACCCATTTCGAGTCATGTGACCATGCCGATGGGAAGTTTTGGTATTATGCTACTTTTTGTATTCATGGCACAAGTTTGCATGGCATGAAGAGTGTCTGAGAAATCAAACGATGTTTTATAAAGAGATTGATCACATGACTTGAAATGATTATAAACAAACCTTAGCCGGTGTTGTCCATTTGCTGAAATCTCAAAATCTTAAAAAATCTAAATATCTGCGAAATCTCGCGAAAATCTGAGAGTCCGTAAAAATCCTAAGTCTTGAAAAAAGTCTCTCCCAACGGCCAAATACCTGGCCAGATATCGAAATGTATGAAGAAGCAAATGCTCAGAAAAATTAAAGAATCCTAAAACCTCCTGAAAAATCCAAATGTCTCAGTAAATTTATGCTGATGATACACAAATTTACATGTCATTCACACCTAATATTGACTGCATAAGTTTCTCTATATCAAGAATCGAAGAGTGTATCAAAGATATTGAAGCATGGATGCTGATAAACAGGCTTAAGCTTAATGGTGACAAAACTGAAATGCTGATTGTTGGCACCCATAAACAATGCAAGAAACTCTCAAACATATCCATTAATGTTGGAGGTAGTGTCATTGAACCCAGTGAAAAAGCGAGAAATCTTGGCGCTGTTTTTGATACGAATTTGACACTGAAATCACACGTGAACGCATTGTGCAAATCAGCTAGATATCATCTGCACAACATTAGCCTTGCTCGAAGATACCTTACCAAGGAGGCTGCGGAGAAAGCTATTCACGCCTTTGTCATGTCAAGACTTGACTGTAACAATTCTTTGTTATATGGATTACCATCATGCGAATTACAAAAGCTACAGAAGATACAGAATGCTGCTGCAAGAATGTTAACGGGCGAACGTAAACGCAGTCACATAACACCGGTGTTGAAGCTACTTCATTGGTTGCCTGTAACAAGTAGAATACAATACAAAATACTAATGTTAACCTTTAAATGTTTAAAAGATCTAGCACCAAAATATCTTAAAGAATTATTAAAATTGCGTAAGGCTTCTCGTTGCACTAGATCTGCATGTGATGAACTATTATTAGAAGTAGGGAAGACCAGATTAGCAACGGCTGGTGATCGTGCTTTTGTAAATGTTGCCCCTTTCCTTTGGAACAGACTCCCCTATTCGGTTAGAGCTTGTAACACAGTTGAAACTTTTAAATCTCGTTTGAAGACCCATTTATTTGAACAGTATTTTAATGAATGAATTGCTTAACTTGGATTTTTAATGAAACGTTGTAAACTTTTGTATTTTTTTAATCATATTTTAATTAGTCTTAGTGTTTTTAATTGTAATGCGCCTATGAGCCCTGCGGATATATGGCGCAATATAAGTGCTTTTATTATTATTATTATTATTATTATTATTATTATTATTATTATTATTATTATTATTATTATTATTATTATTATTATTATTATTATTATTATTATTATTATTATTATTATTATTATTATTATTATTATTATTATTATTATTATTATTATTATTATTATTATTATTATTATTATTATTATTATTATTATTATTATTATTATTATTATTATTATTATTAAATCATTGGATTTTTCAAAATCGCGCAAACTTTTTAAAAGTAATTTGCCTCTCACAAAGTTCCATATTTCTTGCAGACAAAATTCTCTCACGGAACATAAACAAAGCAGAGAATTTATCAAAGTGAAATCTCACTTCGATTCAGCTTACCTTGATATCATCTTCCAGTGACGTAGTTGAGTTTGGCAGTTGCAGGTCATCTTGTGCAATGAAGTCATAGAAGCGATTCAATGCATCGATCGGTATAATATTAGGTCTTCCCTGTAGAGGAAAGAGAACGAATCAGTATTAAAAACCACTTAAGTTTTATTACATGCTTGATGCGATCACTACATTTCTTTTTCTTTGGCTCGCTTATTTTCCCAAAAAGTCGTCAGCAACAAGGCATCAATTTACGGCCTTTTCAGATCGTGAAAACAACGAGGAGAGTGTTTCATTTCACCCTGAGTGGGTATAGGAAATTCATTTGAAAGTGTCCATAGAAAGATTACAGTCGCTAGGTATCTAAAATATTCCCAAGGTAAAACGAAACACGCTCCTCGTTGGTTTAGAGATCTGAAATGGCTTTAATTTGATCCCCTGTTTTTGAAATTTTTTGCAGAAATCACGCAAGTGCTTTTCGACGAAATTCTTAATTTTAGAAATAAACCGTGCCAAAAAATTGCCAAAAATAAATATAATATAGGCTAGTCTTTTAGCTACAGAGCAACATTAGAAGCATTTCAATAAGCCACTTACTTTTCGTACTATAATAGATTTCCCTGGGTCACTTTTTCTGGGTCACCCGCCATATCATCTTTAAATTCATGGAGATCGTAGACGAAAGAGACCAAACATAAATTTGGTCATGGGTTTGATAATAGACTTTCGTGATCTCTTTAACAGAATGACTTTTGTGCAAGACTAGAGGCTTCTGAGAATGTAGAAGTTTAGATCCTTTTCAAAGAACTCCTAACTGAAACATCAAATACGGGAAAATAAGAAAGTGCTAAGTCTATTCTAAGCACTCTTCTAAAATGTGGAATGGGAAGGAAATCCTTGTCTCCTTTGAGAGAGGCAAAGAAACGGTAACTTAAACGATCTCTGTAAAGCCGTTCATTGGTCACCGCCTAAGTTTCCGATAATAACAATGACAATTCGCTTATCTACGGAAGCTAAACCAACTAAATTTGTCTTGATATCAAAGATAACGGTTGATGCACATCGTAAAATTACCTTGAGTGGGGTAAGAATCCTTTCATGAATTTTGACAAACTGCCTCAGACTGCTGTTCACATTGTAGGTGTAAATGACTGACAGGCTTTTCACTTGAGCTTCAGGTAGCACTGCAAAAGCTTTTGCCAGAGTTTCAGGCTGCAGAAAATACATCGAGATAATCATTTCCAAAGAGAATGCTCGGCTTAAATGGTAAGATTAGCACAATATTGATGGATGCTCTCAGTTCTGACAAACATAGTATCTCGCTTAGCGTTAGAAAAATACGAGTTGTAGAATGGATTGAAAAGCTCATCATTCGATGACAAAAGCAAATCCATCGACCCCCGTAGTCTCTTTCATTTCGCATTCATAATGCGAGTTGATTTCCTCACTTGTCAATTTCAGTTTCCATTAATGCTCCTTCCTTGGTTATTTACTGGACTTCTCTTAACTAGCTGATGATATCTGGGCCAAGAACTAATCTTAAAAAAGGAATATTTTGGCAGCTTGGTCGTACAAAATCAGAACATGGATTCGCCAATTCCTCGTGTCCTTATCATATTCTCATGAAATTTAAATAGAACTAAGCACATTCAATCTATTTTGGTTTCATATTAAACATTGCTTGAGTAATATTTTTTAGCAAAGCATTTTTCTACTTAATGGAATTTTCTATTAGCCATTAGATTAAAAAATGCACTAATTTCGGGGCTTGAGCTTGAAATACCTTGAATCTGCTGTCTGGTCCAGCATGTGTGAAGTCAAGGACAAGTTCCCATGGTTGTCCATAAACTGGTTGAAGGGTTAGCAGGACGTGATAGATCAGAATTTCATCGTTGATTTGATCACCTCTGCAAAAATAAAACTCATATAGTTACACCATGAGCGATAGGACACCCGGTGTGTAGCAGTTTAAATTTATATCAGTAGGGAGCCACCTTAACTTATTGTTTTTTGTGTGTCTTGAATTTGTGTCTTGAAGTTATAATTTTTCGGTAGTGAGCCACTTTAAGTGCAGAGCCGCCTTAATCGTGAAGCTGCACCTAAGGTGGCTCACTACTGAAAATTTCAAAATTACGAACCATTGAAAGGTGGTTGTGTACGAAGTAAAAACAAGTTCAAGACACAAAAAACAATAAGTTAAGGTGGGTCGCTACTGATATAAATTTAAACTGCTATACACCGGGTGTCCTATCGCTCATGGTTACATGTAAGGTCAGTTCTATTCAATTCCAATAAATTCATCAGGTTACCACAAATTAACCACAGATTTTAAAAGTAAGAAGTAGGAAATTGATCAAAGCAAAAGCAGCGGTGACTGACTTACCTGTACCTTCGAGCAATATAATAAAACACAGGATTTCCTGCCTTTGATTTCCCTTCCTAAAAAACAAAACGAAAGAGAAAAGTTTTAATGGAAAGAACTTTAAAAGTGACTTTTAAACCTTCAGGTTTATTTGGAAAAGTGACAGGCTAGTTGAGCAATGGCTACATTGAAAGTTGTTAGTTTTCTTTTGGTAATTTTGAATTTTGAAATTTTCTGCTGAAGAAGAGAAGTTCACATAGTTTTGACCAATGAAGTTGTTTCAAGAGCTGTGTTGAGAAGAACATCTGAAGGGCAATGTTTAAAATTTCCCGGTCGTCAAAATTGCCATTGCACAAACAATCTTCTTGCATGCGTGTTGCACAATGTTTCATTGATAAATGAACAAATTAAGTATAACTATTGTTCTACAAACAGAGCTTTCTTCTATATGACGTTTCGGGCTTAAACCCTTTATCAAGTCAAAATTGCCAGTTTGAATTTCAATTTTTTTAGAATAAATAATTTCCTTTTCAGTAATTTTGAATTTCTGAAAGGCATTTCCAAATACCAAAGCCTTCGACTACCAAGGTGAAAAACACAGTATCATTTGCTTAGATTTAGAGCTTGCGAGCAAAGCTGGTATTTTATCGCTCATGTCAGTACTTTTCTTCGTACATTTTTCTGCTCACCATCCCAAGGAAGGGGGGGGTGGGGGATTACTTGACTGTGAACGTGACTCGACCTGAATCTGGACTTTGACAAAAGGGCCCATTTCTATGACAGAATTTTTCAAGAATTTCCAACCCTTTAGCATTAATTTCAGGAAGTTTCGTAGCCAAGTCTATGAATTTTGTCAACCCCAGATGAAAAAATCAACCGCACGTCCAGTATCACTTAACAATCAAGTACCCCCCCCCCTCCCTCCCCCACCTTGGGGTTACCATCTCCGTAATACGAGTTTCGAAAGTCTACACGTTTCAGCCCTAATGTAAACAAGCGTTCCAATAAGATCTATTGTCAAAACAGAACAGCAATTTTCATCTCTTACTCAACGGAGCTGGGTTTAGCACTCAAATAGCAAAAGCATTTTTATACCTGATAAAAGAGCTGCAATGCTTTGACAGATTGGAGTTCATCTTTATTTTGCCCAGCATGCTTCATCATGAATTCTCTAAATTTTGAACCCATGCTGCTTGTTCGATGCCATCTGAAAAAACAATTCAAACATTTACTTAAATAATCAATTGATTAATTGAACGATTTCTTGGTTGATTGATTGTATTGTCCATTTATTCATTTATTTATCCATCAATTCTCTTATTTATCTATCTATTTGTTTCTTCGTGTGCTGGGAGTCCCAAAAAAGTCTCCCAAGTCAAGCTGTTCTTTTAGCAAAACTGCGTTATATTTGATAAAAATTACGAAAGAAATCTGTTATACAACGCCATACTTAGATTACAGAATTTGCTTCATTTCTGTAACTGTGCGCATTGATTTTCTAAAATCATTATCCTGAAAAACAACAGAATACCGGAAATGCTCAAGAACAAGATAACAACGGTTTATCGATAACGTCTTTAAATCTGCACCTCAAAATCAACGGAAATTCTACTTTTTAACGGAATTCTAACAGTACGGAGCTTGAATTCCATCAAGGGACCCAGGAAAAGGATATTTGTCGATTTGGTCGGTAAAAGGCACGATTTTGCCTTACGTTCGAAGAAAAAGAATACTGCGCAAGACAAGGTCTTTTGGTCCGCACTTCAGTGCCGAGTTTAAATACTAATTTTTCACACTGCAAAATGGTTGTAGGCCTTGACATCTGTGATGCAAGGAATGGAATGAGCTCCAAAAGATAAGTGAGAAAGTCATCAAAAATTATAGATGTCACAGCAAAGGATGGTCTAAAAATCTGTCCGCTCGGACAAACTTCAAGGAGATCTGATTCTACTCAAAGCCTTCATACCAAAAAGAACATGCATTTGCTATTTGGAAACATCGAAAATTGGACAAAACCATATTTTTATCGTTAACAGCATTTATTTCCACTTTTTAGGACTTTTCAAAATATAATGATTATTAATTTTCATCTCCGAGAGTCCTTGAAAAGGTAGAATTGACAAAGGCAAAATAGAACTGTTACAATTTCTTCTTGTTTCTATGTTCCTCAAGGATGTATCAAAAGGGGAGAGACTTTTTGAGACATCCCCTATTAATTGATTACATAGACAAATTCGTACAGTTATTAGCTAACAGAAGCTGTGCCTGAAAAATGTGGAATCAACAGTGGCTGAGTAAGTTAACATAATTTAAAGACATTTTCAGTTAGTTTAATATCAAAGTGTTGCAACACTACCAAGGAATAAAGCAAGACTCACAAGGTTCCCTTTTGTAACTTTGAAGGCTGGTGATCTGGAGGGCCTAAATGAGCAAGAAGTGTCACCATCCTTTCGAATGGACCACGCCCTACTGATTTGTAGTCTCTGCAAAATAAGAGCTTATAATTATCCATTTGATACAGACAACATTTTGAAAACGTCAAACAGATTTGGTATTTCATGTTGATAATAAACAAACAGAATAATTTTGAGCCTGTGTCTCTCAGTCAAACTTTCATTCTGGCCATCTCTATCATTCAAATGTTTATCGCTTAAATATCATTTGCGACATTACAAATAAGTGGTGAGACCACTTTAGACACTTTGAAACGGCAAATGATGTGACGATAACAAATTCATTACCATTGTTTACACAATTCCACCACAATTTGAAAACAACACAAAAATTTGACCATTTGCAATTCCTTTGCAATTTCTGCGACAAATGGTTTAGAGTTTTACAACAGAGACAATTGTCTAGACCTAAATGAACCTCTAAGCGTCAAGGAATCAATGAACTCGTTTCTACAGCGTCGAAACAGTTTCCCTTTCAGCATTTTAATATGCTAACACAACGCAGTTGCTGCTTAGAGTTCCAATTTGAAGAGCTGCCGTATTGAAATTCTACCAACCAAAATGTGGCTATTTCGTGCCTATCTGTAATGATTTTGTACCGTTTTCAAAATGTGCCCGTATCACGCAAACGCAGAATTAGATTGCTGATATAACCTAAGAATCCTAAAAGTTGAATTTCAGTTCAATGCGACTGTCAGTTTTAGAAATAGGATGCAAATTTCAATGGCATGCAGATCAAGGACCAGAATGGAACGTAGATCCTTTTTCCAGGTGCATAAGTCCTTGCAGACTAATTCTCACTTCTACAGACCCCTTGTTTAACGAGATCTGGATTCATTCACTGGATCTCTAATGGGTCGTTGTGTGGAGTGGTCACTGCAGCGTTTCTTTTTTCTTCGTGCAGTTCCTGCTACATTATTTTCTTGTATTTGTATTGGTATTAGTATTAGTATCTGTGTTATGTAGTATCTATGTTAAGTGTAACAATGTAATTGATAAGTAGTGCAACTACGTAGTGTGATGTTAGTGTAACAGTTGCAGGGTTGCAATGAATTTTCATGCGCTATCGTCTTTTATTGTAATTTCTTCGTTAGTATATTGTAAATTTAGTCTGAAAGATATCTAAAAAAATAGATTCTTCCTCCCATACAACTCTCCTACTAGGATTTTCTTAATTTCTGGGTCGAAAATTTGGGTCATCTTTCCATCTTTCCCTTTGTCTAATTTAGCTTTTGACTGATAGATCAACTTTTTGGTTTGGAATATCGGCCAGCACATTTCATTCCGTCATATTTCTTAAATTTTTGACTCATCCGATACACATATAACCATAATCGACGGCCTACCTGTTAATGGCTAGATACTGTCCAATTTTTTCTTGGTTCGCCCATAGCAATTTATGAAGCATTAATACACTGGCATCACTGACCACTGAAAATGCATCATTGTCTGACTCCTTTTCTGACGAAGGCTCTATTGATGAAACATCAGCAAAAAAGCTACAAATATATAAAAGATTGAAGATTACCGAATGGCTTCCAGATGAAAGTTTACTTGACATGAAGACATATGATGGGACTGTCATGTTAAAAGTGAAAGCAAAAAGCTCCCAATAAATAGATAATAAAAAGATTAACTTCCAGACACAATTTCCAATGGCTGCAAAGAGGCAGCTTATTGGAGTTGAATAGTCAAGCAGTAGCTCAAATCAAATTTTCCTTAGTTTTGTTGTTTTAGGCTATAATTTATAGCTATTCTACACACCGGCGACGTTGGAAGACATTTAGGGTATTTGTTCCCTTGATCAAGTCCTTGTCGGTAGGCAGTTTCATCATGCATGCAGTACTGTCAGCTGCCAAATAGACGACCCCCAGTATCGAAAAACTTTTCCACCCCCGGCCTTATTAGGAACCCCCACCCCTTCTACTTAATCCAATGGAGATTATGAGCAACTTTTTCATTGCATACTGCATGCAAGCTTTGTCTGAGTGAAGCCACGAAATTACGTGGCAAGCATTGCAAAATAAATCTCCTGTTTATGCATGGACTGTGGTATGCATCTCACTACCAATCTTAAATACATACTACATATTCAAAAAATTAATTTCAACTCCATCATTATTAATATCCCCTTCTTCTTCTTGTTGTTGAAGGTGTTGTGGCGCCGTGGTGTAATCCTCTGACATTGCAGCCAGGATAGTCAGGCGGAGTGGGTTCGAGTCCCGGTAGAGCCCCACCACTTGAGCGTCATGACAAGGGGTCGCGGACTCGATTAGGTCTGCTCTATTTCTGCGATCCCAGCGCTTGGCGCTGAAAAACGCAACTTCACCTTCACCTTCACCTTCACCTGCGTTTTAGAACTATTTCCCACTCCCTCCTTATCATTAAGAACCCTCTTTTACTTGGCATTTGAGAATATGTATCCTACCAACAAGAAATGATCATACAAGCCACTTAGATGCTCAACTTTGAAAGACAATGGAAAAACAATAGTTTATTTCTTTAAACAATGTGCTCAAATCGAAAATCGTGTTTCTCATTCGCAGGTAACGATACTACAGCCTGTATCGAAAATTATACAGATGCGATCGATGGGAAACTTCCTACACAACAAATAGATTTCCAAGATATCGCCTCAAACATTTAATGAAACAATAATATTCCTTCATGGTGCAAATATTCTGAACAGTTTCTCATTATGTGTCATAATTTGATTACCGTAAAAGCTCTATTAAGCCCGGGGGGGCTTATCTAATTTTGGATCTTCCAGAGGGGAGGAGGCTTATTAGAGAAGAGGGCTTATTCACAAAATCATGTGACAAAGATACACCTGGTAGCTTTTCGGTTCTTTTATCCCTTATTTTGCAGAATCAACACACAATTTTATGGCTCCAATAAATAAAGTCGAGACAGTTTTTATCTTAAGCTATACTAGAATTAACGTGCAAGGTGGGGCTTATTTCAAATTTTGACTCAGAGGGGAGGGGCTTATTAGAGAGGGGGCTTAATAGAGACGGGGGGCTTAATAGAGCTTTTACGGTACTTTACAAAGCACCTACCCGTGAACTCTATCAAAATTTTCTTCCAGAAATTTGTTGAAAACTTCCATGTGTGGCTCTTTCATAAACAGTACATGATTCGCTAGACTTTGCATAATCTGCAAAAAATATAGTAACATTGGAAGGTGTACTGGGTACGCTAAAATGATGTATCAGCGATTGCCGATACATTAATCATGACTTATGGTCTGATTTCAATTATTCACCTATCATTTTCAAGCAAAAAGGCTAAAATACCGGGTGCGCCAAAATAAAGTATTCTCTTTTGAAGATAAATTGTATACTGGGCCAATTTGGAAGCTTTATGAGTTAATCTTTAGCTAAGATCCTCAATTAGATGCTAGTATTTTTGTGCATATTTTAGTATTCTAATGATGGAATATAAGCGATTTTCTTAAAATTTTCAAGTTCGAAAGCACTGAAAATGAGCCAAAAAACGTTGATCAAATTTTCTAAAGATTCAACATGGGTGGAAAAAGAGAGAACGTTTTCATGGTGATTTGGGGATTTAGAAGTTGATATCAGTTATAATCCAATGCAGTAAAACGATTTTATTTAAGGTAAAGCAAGTAACATGACGCAGCACATACTAGACTGCATTACATAAGTCCCTCTAACTTACACTCGTTGTCGTTGTTGTTATCGCTTCAGTTGAGGGACTTATGTCCTTAGGATTCAATACATACAGGGACTAATTAGGCCAAGTCCGCCGCGTTCATGGTGCGACCAATCAGGTCGCTACTTTCTTAATATGGTCAACCCACGTGCCTATTTGTAGCGTTCGATTGGCTCATTAGTTCAAAGTTCGACTTCTCGAAATGAGGCGACGCTCGAAGTGACCTTCGAAGAGACGTTCGAATTTTCTTTCGACGTTCGTAGGATGGAAGATGTTCCAAGTTTCTTCCGATTTTTCGTAAGATTTTAGTCCCTGTTTAGAATCCGTTTGGTCGTGAGTCCTTTGTATGAGTCAAATTAAAACATCAGATTATAAATGTTAAAGGAATACAAGGAATCACGTCATCAGTCTAGCAATACACCCAAATGCTAGTAACTTTATGCAAGTAACGCACATCGTAATAAGAAGAGCAGTTAAGTGGGGTGGGGAGATATTCTTATAGCTGCGTGAAATGTACATTTCAGAGGTATCCCAACATGAAATGACACAAAGTGTTACCTTAGCTAAGTAAAAAGCAAACAGGAAAAGTAACGCTTAAGATTTTACGTCTCGGCAAACACCAATATATCGCTTTTAGGCAACTGCTACATCTGTGCACGGTCAAAATCTACGCAGCCAAGTTTACTTTTGTGTACTGATACATTACCTTACTGCAATTTAAAGATATAAAGTAATAAACTTTCAGCTGAAACTTGAATTTTTTTGTATACCTACTTTGGAAATGTATCTGAGCCCTCGGCGCATCTTGTCGGATGGAGCATTCTCTAGTATGCCAAAAGTGTGAGGTGAAACTAAAGTAATAACACATAAGGAAATCAAAACATGATAAGAATAGATTTTATGAAGATGTTATAATTCATCCAAATAAATCAAGAATTAAAAGTGTTATCTTTGATAATGGATCTACGATGGTGAAATTCTGATTTCTTGCATTAGTTGCACCTTAAACTGAACTTATTCAGAAAGCCATGTAACAATATTAATTCGTTTCTTCTTAGTGCCTTGGCATAGCATGAAGTTTAAAAAATTTTCATGGACAAATTTTTCAGCTCTAAGCATCTTAAAAATTCATTATTAAACAATCCATGGAGTATGAATTAGGATTTTAAATTCTCTACGTAAAACAAAGTAAAAACATGTCGATGAGGTGTGTATTTGACAAAAGAACTCACCAATGGCTGGATTTAGGAATCGAAGGAAGACTGCACTTGCAACAGCGACGCATGTATTTGATGGGAACCGTTCTTGAACAGCCTAGGAATAAACAGAAATGACTCAATGTTTGAGAGAGTTTTTGCTTAAAAGTTCAAATAAAGCATTGGTTCAACCAAATAAAACTTTAAAGATGTTGGATATGTACTCCAAATGACTTTGCATTTCTCTCTTTTTTGGTAACTCTGATTTGGATGTGAATGTGAACAAAATGATTACAGAAGAAAAAATTTGTTTTATCAACAAAACAAAGTGAACTTCGATGAATAACCAATAACTGAAAGCAGCAACATGTCTCTAATGCCTTTTATTCTATGTTTCGTGATCATTTTGATGTTCACGTTAGCTGCCTTAAAACTAAGAACTATTTTAAGTGCCAGTGAAAAATTGATTAGCTTGTGTTTTTTACCCCTCATGATTGGCACACTGATTTTTTCGGCCTCTTAGATTTGATAGAAATTATTCCAAATACAGCAGGAAACTAAATTGACATCGTCCCTGGCTACCTTTAAAAAATCCATACGAGAGGTACATTATAGTTTCATTTTAAGTACTATTATGCTCTTTTGTACATTGTATTATAATTCTCTTTAATTTAGGCCTTTCTTTCTTTGCAAAGGTCAATTTGTAAACCAGTTATTTATTACTGAAATTTGTAACCTGTTTAAATATTTTAAAATGAAATGAAAAAATGAAATGAAGTATTTTCTGTTATCGCAGTTATAGGTAAAATAAATGGTTATGAGAAACAAAATGACGTCACTGATATCACACGTAACGTAAGTATCCGTACTAAAGAATGAATCCCATAACAACATGACAGTACAATTATACCTTGTTTAGGCTATAGCAAAGTCCTTTGAGTTCCTCTGGAAAACTAAAACGCAAAACAATTCTTGTTCATGCAAAATATACAGGCTGATACTTTTTCGTCCTTGCTTCCCTGCGTTCTTTGATTTGCTGATACCACTTGGTCAACAGGGACTCACAAAAGTATTCTTTAAATGTGGGACCACATTTTCGAAATGCCCTTAACAAGCGGGACCTCACGTACACTCAACGAAATCACTTCAAGGTCTGGTCTAAAGAGCCTGAAAACTGAAAATGAAACTTTCAGTGTAGAGAATGATGTTCCTTGACCTACAAATCGCCAAATGCATTTCTTTCAGGCGGTACTCTCCCTCTGTAGAAACAAAATAGATCCATCGCATTGCAGTTGCGATAACTCTAAGCCTCATCAACCGTTTTTTGTATGTAACAGCAACAACTGTCTAGATAGCGTCTCCTGACTGGTTCAAAACTTAACTCTAGCAATTTGATTGGCTAATACGGAATCATTCTACGCGAGCCTAAATTGGGCCCACATTTTATGAGTAATATTATGAGTCCCTATTGACGAAGTGCTATCAACAAACCAAGCACGCAAGGGAAAAGATGATGAAAAAGCAGAAGTTAGCAAAATATAAACCTTGAAGTAAATTTTTCTTCAAATCAAAAGGGTACAGGTTTGATCCGTTACTAGATTGTAACGGTTTACGTGAGTTTACGCTGCTTTATGGGGATACTTTAGGTTGGGAAGGACAGCATGAATCAGTTAAGGGAAAAGGTGGTTGGGGGTCTCGTATCAATGAAGAAACTTAAGGGCATCCTCCCACAGTCAATGCATTTTCAAGTATACAAAGCGTTTGTTGAGAGTCATCTTCGTTATGCTGACGTAGTCTGGGGAGCTTATCGAAGACTAAATTAGCAGCCCTTCCGAGACTGCAAAATCGTGCATTTGAAATTATTCAAGCATCAAAAATAAAGGACTCTCTGATTCGACCAACATTCAGCATCAATCAGATGTTTCAATGTGACCGGTTGGTTCTGATGTTTAAGATAATTAACAAAATATGTCCTGAGAGTCTGCACCATAACGTTCTCGCACGAATCCATAGAAGAACAGTACTGACTTTTATATCCATCATTAAACGCACTCTCTTTTATTATACTCTTTAATGATACTTAAATTATACTGAATGGACATCGTGAAAGAATAAGATGAATGAATGAATGAATGAATGAATGAATGAATGAATGAATGAATGAATGAATGAATGAATGAATGAATGAATGAATGGTTGAATGAATGAATGGGGTGGGTGGCGGAATGGCTTATGCAGTTTTCGTCAATGCCCCCCCCCTAATATGAATGTCGTTCCGACGGGCCTGATGTAGCATGTAAAGCAGGGAGGAGATCAGAACAACCAACCTCTGGTAGTCAAGGGTGCTGCCAGCAGATATTTGCCAATATATCTAATTTGAGAGACTTCCGTACCTGTCATAAGATTCAACCAAGCGATCCACCAGTATTTTTGCAAGTGAGAGGACGCTCTTTGTGCTTGATTCCACATTTTCATTCTTCTCGATCCTAGAACGCAAAGAAGATGACAAAAAACATGCTGTGGTTCACGCACCTCCAAAAGACGAGCATAGTATTTCGTTATGCAAGAATCACCCTTTCATTACTTACTTTAGACCAGGGATCAATTTTGTATTTACAATAAGGCGTCTTAAGTCAACATTTAAAAGGATAACCATCGAAACATTTACTAGATACCAACTGCGCATAGACCTTTTAGCTGTTCAACAAAAGGGCCTAGATCGAGCGTTATCTTTATACATTTTTATACGCGAGATTCGATCGAGTGGTGTTAGAGCTTCTATCACTATTGTGCACATTCGAAAATTCTGCAAAATGTAGCAAAGTATCGTTCGATTGAGATTCTTTTCCAGAACAGCTAAAGGTCTATTCGTCACTAGCAAAGCAAACTTGCCACAAGAGGGCAAAATTAATTGCTTCTTTTTGTAAATTAATGACGTCTAATTTGAGATTGAATATAAAATATAAGCGAGCCAAAATTAATCCAAAAGAACATTTTGTCTTCAACATGAATGGCACCAATGCATGACACTTTGAAAATGGCCAACAACTGCATCAAGAGAAAATTGTAAAGCCAAGGGTGTTGGGACACGGATGTTTTGATTGATTATATTTTTACCTTGTTTCGATCCCTGTGTTTTGTTTTGTTGTCTTGTTTTCTGTTCTATTTCGTCTACAACTGAGTGTGGTTAGGCCCAACCGCTCTCAAGTTGTTCGAATAGAGCTCCCTTGTATTTCTAATCTAAAACCTTTCTTGTGCGAAGGCGCACTAAGGCACAGAAATACGAGGGAGCTCTATTCGAACAACTTTAGAGCGGTTGGGCCTAACCACGCTCAGTTGAAGACAAAACAGAACAGAAAACAAGACAACAAGACAACGAAACAGAACAGAAAACAAGACAACAAACTAGACACAGAGATCAAAACAAAGTAAATAAATAATCAATCAAAACATCCGTGTCCTAGCACCCTTGGTAAAATAGGAAATACATCACCAATCAATCTTGGTGATTTGCAAATTATACTTTTGGCAATTAATTCCTGTATCCTACATTAACTGTTTTCGAGGAAAAGATTGTTAAAGAGGAGCTCAAATTCTATAGCAGCATGAACGGTTTCAAGATTAGATCGTTGATCAAATGTTAATTTTGCCCAGCTCAAAGGCCTATACTCAAAGGATAAAGGCTTCAAAGCATGAAGTAAAGGCCACTTTTAACTGAGATCACTTTTGTGTGAACGTAAAACAATTAGAGATCAAATACTTTAGCTGCTATGATCTCTCGAACGAGAGATAATCTCATAAATCATTCAACCCTATTATGCATCTTCAAAACGTCTGATATTTAATCTATACCATACGTATACCAAATGGTTTTGTGTCGTACAGGAAAATATAAAGTCGAAAGTCTTGAAAATACAGACCTCACCGAGGGCTTTATATTTTCCTGTACAACGACAAAACCGGTTAATATGAGTTTTATTACCTTGCAGCTTCTAATTTGGACTTGCATCATTTAGTCAAACACATTTTGTTACGGTCGTGTCACTTGAGTTTATCGTAAATCTCATAGACCTAAAGCAGTTGCCGTGGCGACGGGAAACCCGCGGGAAGTGTGCGATTAACCAATAGGAGTGGCGGAATTCTGTATTGCCTTGTTCAGGTAAAAAGTTAGCAAACAAACTGTGAATTCAAAATCAATTGAGGTAACATACCTGGTCGGGTCAACTTCATATGATTTTTCGCTGTCATGAACCATAATTGCCATGCATGGTGCCAATAAATGCTGCAGATATCCACATCCATACACCTTGAAAGCATAGGCCATTGATTTGCTAGCTAAGCTGTTGCCACGAAATAATGTCTGCATCCCTTCTGCTAGTTCTACCTGAAACAGAAATCAGTAAAATCATGTCAGGTACCAGACACAAACCTATAGTCTAGAGCCTTTACCTAGAGCTTTGGTAAAGCCTTTTAGTCTAGAGCCTTTACCTAGAGCTTTGGTATAGCCTTTGGTAGAGCCTTTACCTAGAGCTACGGCCAAAATCTTATAGAATCAAAAAAGTTTCCTGGAAAAAGAAAAGCTTGGTCTGAGCGTCGTCATGTCTGAACGAGGTAGCTGTCATCATTTCAAAAAACGAAACGCTTGAAAACAAGAGACTTTTATATAAACTCTCGTTCTAGGTGAAGCGTTTCTTTGAATTAAAACAACGCCGTTCTGTAGTGCATGCGCTGTGTCTATTCTGGTACAAAGCAAAGCAGAATCTGAAGCACAGAAAAGTTACGAGAAATGTTAGTGACAAATTCATGTTAGTGACAAATCCATGTTAGTAACAAATCCATGTTACTGACAAATCCATGTTACTGACAAATCCATGTTAGTGACAAATCCATGTTGGTGACAAATCCATGTTACTGACAAATCCATTTTTACTGATAAATCCATGTTGGTGTTGGTGACAAATCCATGTTGGTGATAATCCAATAAGCTAAAAAATATTGAAGTGTCATACCTTGGACTGGACGTAAGATTTTTATGGCGTAAAGAGGCAATACATACCTCTTGTCTGAACAGATTTGTTAGCAGCTGGTACAGTAGATCTTTCAGGTCGAATAGAGTTACAAAGACTTGTGCAAGGTCGTCCTGAAGGCAAACAGCATCAAAAGTTAATTATTGCCATAAACGCCTTATTCAGCACCCCCTCTCGATCAAGCTCCTTCTTAAATAAGCCCCTTGATCTGAAGCCAAAACTTTAAATACGTCCCTCCTCTATCGTCCAGTGCAAGACGTCATCAAATATTTTCCATTCATTTAGCTAAAATAAATTGAAAATTTAAGTCTCAAATGGTTTCGGATTAACATTGTGTTGAATTTATGGACTTTTCCCGTAAAATTGTTTATCATTTCCAAAAAATGTGAAGAAAGGCCCAAAAAGCAATCACTTACAGCCTTGTCATTTGATTTCATGAATAAGCCCCCTCTCTGATATGCCTCTTGCTTTTAAGCCCCGCGGGAAGCTCTCCGAAATTTAATACAAAAACTACCTGGTGAGTCAAAAAAAACGCCCGACATTTGAAAACATTGTCCTCCCTGAATATCATAATAACGACGTTGGAAACTATCTTGTTTTATCCCCGGTACGTCCAATTAGGTTCAGTGATTTACCCGGCTTTAATCGGTCATTCCTTCCCGTTGAAATGGGATATTTCCTCCAGAAGGC
Organism: Aurelia sp. 4 Dawson et al 2005; assembly: GCA_964019985.1. Classification (NCBI taxonomy): domain Eukaryota; kingdom Metazoa; phylum Cnidaria; class Scyphozoa; order Semaeostomeae; family Ulmaridae; genus Aurelia; species Aurelia sp. 4 Dawson et al 2005. Next base: position 14,734,670 of record OZ026500.1, on the reverse strand, counting down.
CCCTTTCGAGAACCTGCAAAACGAGTGAAAACAGCAACCAAGGTTTCCCTTTGTTCTGCTTCATTGCAATAATGACACTTGGATGTGTTCATGTATTTTTCCTCTTAGGAGAATGGAGTCCCCCTCAAACTGATATTCATACTAGGGGGAAGACTTTCCAAGCCAACAAGAAGGAAGCACGTACTAAAGCGTGCTGAATGTCATCGCTGTGAGGTTAACACATATGCATGTATGCTTGTAATCTTAGCACGTTTTTTAAGGCTTCTCGATGGGAATCTTTTTAGAAAATCGCCTACAGAATCTGAACGGAGTGACCAATTTTAGCCAGGAAAATTTAAAGAAATAATTGAACATGTTAGCTATTCAATCAGTTGATAATTCGGGGACAGGCTGACACTTGACAAATTAAATATTTTTACAAGTGAAAAATATCCCCGAATGATCAAGCGATAATATGTACGTTTGCGTGAATGGGCAAGTATTGGGTAAACAGGGTAAGAGGGAAATGTTGTGTAAGAATCATGATTCAAGGACCCTCTTTTGAAGCAACTGTTTGTGCTAAACTTCGGACACTGAAAGTGTTGATTTAAAAGCTTACGATCTACCATTTTTCTTGCCAACAACTCCACCAATTTTACCCCTGTAAGCCCTACATAATTTTCGACTTTTATACTGATAATGTATCTACAGACGGTGTAAAGCTCTATCAAAGAATTAAGAATTTACACTAATTTACTTTTCAATTGTGATTTGCAAGGTTATCCACTGTAAACTAATTGTTCCTTTTTGTTTATTTGACTTTAATTTCTTTCACCTATTCAATTAGGACGGCCAGCTTTGAATAAATAAAAACCATTCTGTCCAAAGAAAATTTAGCCAAAGATCACCTAGTATGAAAAATGGAATGCAAGAAATGAGTAGGTACCATTTGTTCCGCTTGAATGACATTAGCAAGCGCCATTGCGATTGGCAGATCACCTTCATCACTTGACCAGGTGACCAAATTCACAAGCCTTTCGAAACGGTCTTCCAGGACAGTTTCTGCCAAATTCTCAAATTCAGTACCCTACGAAACGAGTGAAGGCGTCTAATCACTGCAAAAATTTTATAATTAATCGTTTAAAGTGTTACTGCCCTATACTTGGAAAATAACTCGTTGGGAGGGAAGTTTGGGTACTGTGCCATTGTCTAAGAGAGATTTTTAAAAATCTTGATACCTCGTTCTTATGTTTTATCAACGAATGTAAGGCACCATTTGAAGATTTAATCGTACTATGATTTCTAAAGTGATGGCGCTGGGATTTACAACTCTCTCCATCCTGCTTCAAAGTGCTTAAAGATGCTTTAAAGTAACTCATTTGTTAAATTTGTACACACAATTTAGACTGATTACGATGAGTCCTAGGAATCGCTATTCAAAACGAGACTAGTACAACAAACCAAGACCGCTCATCCTACAACTCATAATTTTACGGAAATTTTTTTGGGCTGACTTTGTTGCACTTTTAATGTCCTTTGGAACGAGGCTACCTGCAAATTCGATTGCTTGGTTTCAACCAACGAAAACTCGAAGCCAAAAGCAGAGTTTCAAGGAACTTAGCTTGACAGAACAAAGTCTTGCGATTAAAGTAAGTGAAAGGAGATACAGCGACATAATCTAAACATGGCACAAAAGAACCGCAGACGCCACTTATCTTCCTTTTGTTTCATAAATCGAAAACATCAAAAACAATAGGTTATATTTAGATTACCCAGTCCCTCTAGCTAAGTTTCTCTTAACCCCGTTGATTTACTTTAAGAATACCATGTAAACAGTTGATGAAAATGTAAAACCTTGTGCGTAGGTACAATTTTGTTGCCTTCGCTAAGCATTAACTGATTTGCTGTGAAGTTTTCAAATCAGTTTGTTTCGTTTGAAAAATACGAATGTGATTGTGTTAGTGTTTCTCGCCTAGGCCCTTATCAAAACGAGGCAGACATCATAATTTCAAAATAATGGCGTTTGATCATGAGTCGTAGTTAGGAGCGTACGGCAGCCTTTCAATGGCAATAACTACGGCCATACAATTAGTCTAGGATTTTACTTTACTTTAAATTTGTAAAATTCTACTCATGCCCGCCTGAAAAGCATTCCTTCTTGATTTACGGGGCAACTGTGAAGACACCTTTTAGCTATTCTAAGAAAGAATCTGGATCGAACGATATTGCATTACATTTTGTAGAATTTTCGAATACTTACAATGGTAATAGAAGCACTAACCCCAATCAATCAAACCTCGTGTATAAAAATGTATAAAAACATCGCTCGATCCAGACTCTTTCGTAGAATAGCAGGTCTACGACAGTTGCAATAGAAAGTGTGAACAAGCAAAAAGATAAATTTCAAACCTGCTTTAAAATATCCGTCAGAACCTCCATAAAAGTCGATCTTGTTTGTGGATCTTCGTGATATCCAAGGCCTAAAATAACAAAATCATGGGGCTATAACGTTTCAAAGCTCTGCGAAGGTCTAAAGTATCTTTACTCCACTCATGGTCATGGATAAATTTAGAAACGGTTCATCAACCACAGCTCTAGTTATTTTCTCACTAATGATGACAAAAATACTTGATAAAATTTGCTGGCATTCCATGCACATGATAAAAGATAATAGGTGAAAAGGCTGAATAATTGCCCAAAAAAAATATTATGATTAAGCAGCAGGCCGCTCAATACATCTATCAAATGTTTGAGCAACAAGACAGACGGCTATAACTCGATTATGATAGCTGTGAGGCTAAATTGCTAGTAACACTATCAACAAGGATTTAGGTCTGTTCTGAAGAATGGAGAAGGAAACTTCTAAAATTCCCTGTAATATGAGAAAGATACGACCGATTCTAAGAAAATAACTCTTTCTTATCTAAGTTGATGTATTAGCAACAAAGTCATCGTCAGTTTGAAAGGATTTGATGGAAGGTGTCAGAGCTGCAGGTTTTCAAGCGTCGATACAGTTTTGTTCTACCCGGTACCAGATCTGTGAAAAGAGAAATTTGGCTCAATGGCAGCACGCTTGACTGCAAGCGTCAGGGTTGTTGGTTCGAGGATCTGACGGTTGTTGGTTCGAGTCTCCACTTTGTTGAACCTGCCACGTAAAGCGCGAGAGTTGCCAACTCTGTGTAATTCCAGGCGAGAGGAATCACGAGATGCAGTCAGGACCTGAAAACTGCTAGCCTCACTCTCTAAGGACCCTAAGGACGCTTATATCGTTTAGTTGAATTGTTGTACTCGTTGTCACTCCACTGAGGCCTTTACTTTCCAAAAGCTGTCAAAACGGCAAAAAATATCAATCGGCGACAAGTCTCTGTCACCCCGTCGTCTGCTGGTCAGAATGTGGCTTAAAGGAAGGTGGTTTTTGCGATTATGGCAAGAATGATCTATTACCAAGATACTGATACCTAGTTTTATGGAACAGCAGTTCTACAAATCTGATTTTTGAGGTATTTCAGACTCGACGGCCGTGAGAAAAAGTAGCAGGTGATTTAGGCCTTATAGCGAAATTCTAAAAACGAACGCTAATCGAACGACATCTTGATAAATTTTGCAGAACGTTCGAATGTACACAATAGTGATAGAAGCTCCAATGCCACTTAATTGGACCTTTTTGTGTTGTCTTGTGGCGCAGTGGTGTAATCCTCTGACTTTGCAGCCAGAACAGTCAGGCGGAGTGGGTTCGAGACGCGGTAGGGCCTCACCACTTGAGCGTCATGACAAGGGGTCGCGGACTCGATTAGCGCTTAGCTACTTCTGCGATCCCAGCGCTTGGTGCTGAAAACCGCAACTTCACCTCCACCGTCATCTTTTGTAGAACAAAAAATGGTCCAGCACGGACCTAATCCGTTTCTACAAGCGTTGGGGAAATGAGTCGTAGTTGTAGCGTTATCAGTTCAGGCAAAAGCGAAACTACGACATGCAATCGAGTCTAGGACACTGCCTCGATAAGCGTAGCAGCTCAGTGTCCTAAATGTGCATTCGGTAGACAAATTAAAAAGGAGAAATTTCAAAATGACATACCAATAGAATGCATGAGACCACTATCAATGTTTGCACTAAGCATATTAGACATCGCTTGAACTGTGCTGCCTCTTAGATTTGCAAAATGAGGAGCAAGAGTGTTTGTTCGTGTTGCACCATCATCTGGAACTTCATAACATTTATTTAAGATGTTCATGAACAAAGTGAAGTACCTGTGAAATATAAATATACATTTTTGTAGTCTCTGCCAAGTGATACAGGAAAAAACACGCCGTTTGAAAGGCTTCTGTTTCCTGGATATCAAAGCAACTATTGATTTTAACATCTTACTCAATAGCTAACATTTTAAAAATACAATTTAGAATTTTCCCTGGATGAAATCAGTCACTAAATCCCAACATCGTAGGGGATTTTGCAAAGAAGGTCCCTTAATGAAATCTTGAGAAACAGCCTAAAATCAGGATCCAATTTCGAGGATATTTCTGCATTACGGCTACGACTTGAAGAAAAATTCTTGGAGAATTCATCCTTTTTCGTGAGCGAACGAAAACTTCATCCCAACTTGTGTAAAGGAATTTATCCATGGGAATTCCGCCGTCTAAAGGCGATAACATAAGCGAAACTGTATTCAAGTCATTGCTGTGAATAAAAAAGCTGGCGAAATTTTACCATCAGTTTCGGCACGTTTTTTGGGATTTGAAGCCACCTTTTCGAAAAGACCCCTCATATTTCAGAAAGACGTGGCAGACTTTATTCAGGCCAAAATAGCGACAAACAAGGGCCAACCAAGAGACGACACGTGCAAGTAATGTTGCATGAAACAGACCCCTTAACATCCAATCAAACAGATCCGCTTTCAAAACAAGACATTTGCCAATATCATTGCCTTGATATTCAGAGAATGGCATCTTTTCACATGTCTAGCATTATTTGTTTACTCATTCGGTACAACAAAATTTCTAACCTCACATATAGGTAGGATCTCGCATACAAATGATGATGCTACCTACGTGTAATTGGCTTTTCGTGAGTAAAAATGCCCAACATCAATAAAGACGCGAACGAAGAAATTCACGTCTGCAGGTTTTTTATCTTAAGCTTTTAATTCTTTAAAAATCCAAGTCTGAAACATCTTCAACAAGCTAAGAAAGGAATTTTTCTAAAAGCCTTCAGTCTTCAAAGTTTCCCTCGAGAATAAACGCAATGCAAAACAACCCTCAGACTTTGGCAGTGAATTTTTGCAAGAGAAACAAATAAATCTACCTTTGGACAAAATATTCGAAGAATTTTTTCCTTTTTGTCGAGTTGGATTCACATCAATCCTATGCACAGGTGGAAGAAAAATTTTTCAAAACTCTTTTCAAAAATCTTCGGCAAAGAGCGTTTTAACCTTCACTACAAAAATTGGCAAAAAGAAAGAGCTTTTTAAACAAGCAAGACATCGTTAATATCTTAAAGTCTGGACGAGGGATTCGACCTATGGGAAGGCATGATCAAAATTGAAAACAGGAAGATAAAACGTAACTAACGCAACGCACATTAAACAAACCTTCAGAATGAAACATAATGGTGAATAGCCACTCACTTGAGAAACAATAGTGATTTTGCTTCGATGATATCAGATTCCACATTTTCAGGTTGCAGTGGAAGACTCTTCAATAAGGCAACGATTGCTTTCATGGCAGCTTCGTCCAGTGTACTGAAAAGGCAGTATGGTATTACGACATACTCACGAAAAATTCAATGAAATGGCAATAAATCATTCTACGCAATTACCACCGGTGAAATCAAAGCGCCTTAGGGTAGCAATGGAGCAAGATGAATAGCTTTCAATCAAATTGATGATGCTGCATTGGGTGATTCAAGCCCCACCTCCCCCCATTTCAAATGCCATCCTCCCCCTGTTTCAAATGCCACTTCCCCCTGGAATCAAGAAAATAACAATGGCAAAGATATCATTTGCTAAGGTATATGCTAACATAGAATTAAAAAGAAAACACAGTTGTTACAATTCGTAAACGCTTCGATTAAAAATCTTCGTCAGCACCACGAATCTTCGCAAATTTTAAAATTTACATGAAAAAAAATCGGTCAATCCGTTCCGAATTTATGTGGGAATTGTTTCGCGCATTTCTTTTCCAGAAACCTTGAAAACGGCAAGGAATTACTCAGACCTTAAAGGCAGTCTGTCACGTCTCTGATTGGCCACGACAAAGTCAGAGCTCATCACAACGGATTTCTTTATCAATCTTTGTATTTGAAACAAATGAGGGCTAATCTTCTTGACTTTCAACGGCTATAAAAATTCAGGGGATTAGCAGCCATTCAAATTTCCTATTCTTTGTATTGTCCAAATCACCCAATCAAATGCGTGACGGACTGCCTTTAAAACTGTCTTATCTGCATTATAACTGGAAAGGATCAAATGAAATACTTCAATACTGAATCTTTCGATATGTCAGCTATGCAGACTTAAACCGTTTATGGCTACTAATGTAATCACTCGCAGAGGACGCATTTCGTCTGGTTTCTTATAATTTTTATGGCAATAATTGCATGTGCTGCATCTGCACTCAATTTAGGGTTTTTCATATATTTTGTTACGTATCCTATTGTATATTGTATATTGTATATTGTATATCGTATATTGTATATTGTATATCGTATATTGTATATTGTATATTGTATATTGTATATCGTATATTGTATATCGTATATTGTATATTGTATATTGTATATCGTATATCATATATTGTATATCGTATATTGTATATTGTATATCGTATATTGTATATTGTATATTGTATATTATATATTGTATATTGTATATCATATATTGTATATTGTATGTTATATATTGTATATTGTATATTGTATAGCGTATATTGTATATTGTATATTGTATATCGTATATTGTATATTGTATATTATATATTGTATATTGTATATTGTATATTGTATATCGTATGTTGTATATTGTATATCGTATATTGTATATCGTATATTGTATATTGTATATTGTATATTGTATATTGTATATCGTATATTGTATATTGTTTTATTGTATATCGTATATCGTATATCGCAAATTGTATATTGTGCATTGTACATTGTATATTGTATGTAGATAGTTGATATTAATTATTTGTTGTTTACTACAAATAAACCAACTATGAATAAGTTCAAGATCATGATTATAATTTTAAGAGGACTCCCTGTGCAAGGATCAGTACTCTCATTTACACAGACCACTTTCATTTTCCTTCATGTGGTCTGGAACACAGGCTATCACTGGAGAGGAGGCTGGTTGATAAGGTTAACAGAACCACCATCCAATTGTCTCCACTCCCATGTGATCCTTTCTATATTCATTCAAAGCATTTCAAGAAATGAATGAGAAGCAAAAAGCATTTACGCCTAAGAATAGGAAGATAACATACAAAGAAATCGCAAGCACTTCTGGAAGAACTTCTTCAAGCATCGTTGAAGCATGGAGGACCCATTCTGAGAGGTACTCCACTAGTTTATTTCTGAATTTCATTTCTTGGCGAAAAGACAGGTCACTTCTTCTAGCCATAATCTACAACGATCCAAGCAAGCAATCAAAAAATTGACAATCATTAAGAAAATATGTGAGACTGTATCCACTTCCAACTTTGAGGCTCCTTAAATGAGACCTGTCTTGAAACTCATGCCAACATGAGATTTCATGCTGGCTTGAGTTTCATATCGGGTGCTAGTCTGAACTACTGTTGTGTTCACATGATGTTGGAGCGACATGAAACTCATGCCAGTATGAAAGTCAAGTCGGCATGAAAATTTCCTTTCGCTGTTTCATGACGGCATGAAAAGTCCTGTCGAGGGGGGGGGGGGAGGCATAATACTCATGCCGGAATGAAATCTCATTTAAACACATTTTTCTCATATCGGGGCGATATGAAAATCAAATTGCCTTTGTATTTTTCCTCAGATATCTACGCTAGTCACAAGATGTGTGACGTGTGTAAACAGTTTGGTATCGGGTCAATATCGGGTCTAATGCAAACAGGAGCAAACTTTATCAAATTTTCATGCCGGCATGAGTTCATGTCGTCCTAAGTTTCACGTCAGGTCTCATGTAAAGGGCCTCTTAGTCACTGGTATTAGGTGTGGCCATGGCCATACTGGATGTAACATTTCATGGGAAAAAATGCTTAGAATCACGATATTGACTGGGGGGATATTACAGGGGCAAGAAAACCTTGAAGTGTAGAGACAAGGGAGTACTGAGATTTCAGGGTTTTACCTGCTAGTCTCAATATATTTCTTGAATGACTGGCGGTAAGGTTCAAGTTGTTATAAAGTCAAATAACCCGCCACTTGAATTACATCTACCTAACACTGATGCAGTTTTAAAGAAAGGAGCATGCACTTTAGTCTTCCATACCTTACATGGAAATGTACGTAATGCAATGAAAGAATATTTCATTAAGAATACACAAGGAAGGACATTAAAAATCTATCTATCAGTAAAGTTACTACTAATGAAAACAGCATTGGGAAGAGAGAGACTTTATTTCTTAGCTGCGAAAGAATTCAACCACTTGGCTCTACAGGGCAGGAAAATTGGACCTCAACATCTTTCCAGATAGATATCAGAAATCCATCTTAATAAGATGTACTTCTGTAAGTATGAAATTTTTACATGCATTTTGATTTCAATTCTCTTAGCTCTAAATGGATAATTTTTACAGCAACCATTTAGGCAGCAAGACCCTAATGATGACAGTACTGTACTGTAAATATTGATTGATTATCCTGTCAAAACATTCGCAATTCATTGAAGTAACGGTTTTACGATTTTAGAACATAAATTTCAAGTTCGAATGATTGGCGATAAATGCTAAGATGATACTGTCGTGATTAGTACAATGTCCTCTTTCAAGTAATGGTTGTCCTTTCTCTCTGCTAAATCATGTATTTAGACCATTTGCTTGTACTCATTGACGACATTGTAAGTGCGCTTTTAACTCAAAGTTCAACCTTGGTGAGGCTGCTCTATTTCTTGAATTAGATTCTGACGTCATAATCTTGCCTCTTCATCGTGGCTGTCTTTTCGTCATGCAACTGTAGCAAAAGTTTGCAGAAACTTGGTCCTTTAGACTCAACTTCTTAAAGATTTATCGGACTTAAGGTAAGCTCCACTGTTTGTGTTTTACCTCTAAATTTTCTGTTAATAAAGGACTACCGTCAAACAAATTACGGTATAGAAAATAAATGTTTACAAAAACTGCAAAAAGATTAACATGTCTCCGCATTCCTATAGAAACATATAACAAAAAACATGTTAGAAGAAATATGACTAAACTTACACTCTCTACCAACTGACACATTTTTGATTTGATGACCAGGGATTGAACTGTGACAGGAAGCGTTCTGACGTATCTAAATAAAATGTCATGCAATCATTTTACTGATTACAAAATATGGCGGAGATCACAGCGAGCTTGTTATAGTCGGTAGTTAAGCAAATTCTTAATCTACAATGTCACCAAGAAATCACTCAGATAAAACAGCTTTGACCATTTACCACGGTCAATAATGCACTGTGCTTGTAGCTTGGAAATTAAAGTTGTGACATCGTTATTACATAGATTTCTTCGTTGTTTCCCTTCGGCCCAAGCCTAACCAGTGCTAGAAATCAAATTCACATGGCTCCTGCGCATCTCAACTGTTAGCTCCTGCACAGCAATCATTCTCAGTTCATCTGTTAGCGAAGCTCATCAACTAAGATGCTTGATTCTTCTATCAGCTTAGCAAAATATTTTGCCAAACAGTAATAGCTTTACTGAAACCAGTCCATTCTTACATAAATTTTAAAATGAGGCTAAGACATTGAGCCGGTCTGTGTGTGGGATATTGGAAAGTTTGCGAAACCAGGATGGCAACGCCAGCCAAAAAAATGTCATCTGATATTCAGCAAAGCAAGAGTTGTTTCCATACGCAACCGATTCTATATCAACCACAAGACCAAAATAAGGCTTCCTATAACTCAGAGATGCCAGAAAACTATATTTTTTCATTAGCGACAAACATTAAAAAAAGACTGAGTTTTACTTAGGAGGCCTTTTTTTTATTTATTTCAAGTTGGCAACTTACATAGCTATGTGAAATTAAAAAGCTAATTCAAGCCAACAAATTAAATACAATGTTACATAAATATATACAAGGAAAACAAGTCAATAAAATTACAAAAATTCATATCAATGTACAAAGTTCATATTAAAAATGGTGTAAAACTATAAAAAGCCGAGCCGAGGAATATACTGCCTGCAAAGTCTGCAGTCGCAGTCTTCATTGGTCCAATATTTGGTTTTATTCTTAAATTGTTGCACAGAATTTGAATCCTTGATTTCCTGTGGAAGATAGTACCAAATACGCTGCCCTCTGTATCGAATTGTTTTAGTACCACAATTAACTGTATGTACCATAGGAAGTAAAAATGTATTGGTATTTCTCAGATTATATCTAACACTTCTTTTCAAAAAAATTTCGTCCATAAAACTGGGGTTTAAATTATTTATAGTTTTGAACATTTCAGGCCTATAGATCTGCAGTACATCACGGGAGAAATGGAGTATCCAAGTCGTCAAATTGAAAAGAAAATTTCAGGGGACTCTCAAGGGACACATATTCGAACGAAAAATAAGGAATCTTTTCAATCTAAAATTCTGAAACAAAAGTAACATTGCGTTCCAGTTGCCGTTGCCGTCTTGGTTTCGTAAACTCACTATTTAGTCGCGTGCGCCAGAAATACAGATTACGCCACCATATTGATCTGGATATAAATGAACTGCACTGACAAGTATTAGCGTGGTAAGATAGCTCAGTCAGTAGAGCAACTGCCTAGAAAGCAAGAGGTCCCAAGCTCAAAAACTCGCAGTTAGTCACACTTTTTTAGTTTTCCATCCGTTAGAAATTAACACATACAACTTACTTGATGAGAGGTAATAACAAGTCCTCTATCGGCATATACCCGATCATATACGTAACTTCATCCGACTTCGCATCCAACATGCATTTCAGTATGTAGATGATCTGTTCGATGTAAAGTGTGTTTGAATCATTCATTTCAACCTAGGGGGAAGAGAGTGCAAATAAAAGCATGTTTTTAGAAATTTCCTTTGATCTAAAACATAGAGATATTTTATTCCAAACTGATCTTTGACCCACCAAATACACATGGTAAGTAAAAAAAGCTGAAACATTGTCTAGGCTGTAGTTTGCTAACTACTTGTCAGACTCCATACAAATGATTATCAATTTGTGAGTAACTTGACAGCTTAGATCATAAAATTCATTTGGCTCATGTTGGCCCTACACTTCTCTATTGCAAAGCGGTTTGCCTCTCGAAAGAATAGATTGACACCTCTGAGTGTATTCAATCACATCGAAATAAACGAAGAAGGAGGTGCAGTATGGTTGGTTGCACAGAATGTGTAAATGCTACTCTTGCAGCTGCCAGATCCTGTCTTGGTCAGACTTGTACACTTTGTTTTACAAAATTCATCCTTGTTCCGTTGGTGACCATTCATCAAATCCTTCAAACCTTAGGCTGCTCATTTCTGCAAGGGTTGAAAAAGTTGGATCACAGACAGGCAAGAAAGGAAACAGTTGTTGCTGAATCCAAAAATAGCAATAGCAATAAAATAGCAATTGTCCCCTGTGCAAATGAAAACTGTCTTTCTTTGTACCCCTGTAATCTCAGTCACTTTCGTACTTTAGTCCCCTGTCTCGTCGTTGTGTATCAATAGGCTGTGCAGTTACGAAGCAGTGGGGACTAAAGTATGAAAATATTCTATTTAAGGACAAAGACAGACAATATTCTATTCACACAGGGAAAAGATAGACAATTTTCATTCTAGCGACACTCACTTCCTGGCAGGCTGATCTCCTTTCTCCAGATAAAAGGAGAAAGGCTCTACGGAACAAAGAGCGAAAGCTTGCTGCGGCCACCATTATTAATTACTTTAATCCCCTTTTCCAATAATTTTTGAAACGCGTTCAAACAAAGTCTGCACAAACTAAGCTTCCAGAAATCTGGAAACCGTAGTATCAAGCTTTTGCTCTCTGTTTTATTGACACTGTCTTCTTTTGGAATAATGGTCTACGCGCAGGTTGCTTAAGGCGGGATTCCACTTGTGCAAATTCGGTCGTGCGATCGCGCGACAAGTCGTCTGAGCATGCGTAGTTTGTTTCAATGACGAAGATTCCCCAGTCTTTGGCGATCGCACGACTGATTTTGGAAGTTGGATTGACTTCAACTTTTTGGCGACCAACAAGAGCAGAGCCAATCAATTGCTTTGATTCTGCAATGATTACTTAATACGCATGTTCAGACCCTTGGTCGCGCAGTCTCGCGACAAGTTCGCAAGACTGACTTCGAACGATCGCACCGTTCGCGCGACCACATTCGCACAAGTGGAAACCCGCCTGTAGTGGCTGGATGTGACGACAGTATCAACTGCATGGGACAGTATCAACAATAACAATACTCACTTGACCATCAGGAAAGAAACACTGCTTCGTTGCTTTGCAAAGTGTGAAGAAAGACTTGAAAAGAGCTGGACTCAAATCAACACCGAGTGATTCTTTGACGCTGTTTCGCATTTGAAGAGCAGTTTGTTCATTCTGGCACACAAGGAGGGTCAGCAGTTGACTAATGAACCTTAAAACAGAAATTTAGCAAACTTAGATTGAGTAATAAGAATACAGAATAATAACGCATAAGAATAAAGATAATTTTCATTCATATTAGATTATCCACATAAAATCAAAAGTATTTCAGATCAATGATAGTTTGAATCAGGAAACCTGACCTGACTGTATTTCATATTTCATATTTCATATATTCATATTTATATTTATATTTATATCTATATTTATATTCCATATTCATATTTAATCCTGTTCTGGAGGGTTGCCCTTCCACAAGTTGATTTTCAAGGGACCCCCCGATAAAAAAGCTAATTACAATGAAATATAGAAATAAAAAAGGTATTAATCAAATCTAAACTATAAAATCCTATTCATAATGTTCAAAAAATTATGTACAATAGCATTCAAAATTTACAATAAAGGAAAAATGAAAGGAAAAGAGGTTCCGTGCAATGTGAAGAGCGGTAGGGACTCTGGAGGGAGGGGGGGTCAGTGGTGGTAACAAAAGAGAATTGCGCTAATGATGGCGAACTGGAATTTTTTACCATCATGCTTTGCATCGCATTGAATTTCGAATGATTTTGATTGGCTTATATCTTGATTAGCAGGGGGTCCTGGTAAAAAGCTCCTTGACGCCATCTTTAGCGAAATCCTTTCTTGTTGTCGTTGTTGTTCTCTCATCCGGGGGTTCCTATTGTTCAGTATCATTCTCCTATGCTGGCCTGACATCCAATGTGGAACAGATTCCAGTGTTTAGGCGTATTTAATCGTATGTGTGACATTTCGTAGTTATCTAAGTTTTATCTATTTGCATGTCTTCAAGTAAATGGCCATGGGGCAGTGTCTCTTAATCGTTTTAGTCCTCTCCCTATAGCGTTGTATAGTATAGTAATTAGAAATCAAAGTGGGATACAGATGTAACATGTTCTGTAAAAATTTTTTATGGATACAAAAAGCTAAGAATACATTACATTAGAAAATAAATTTTCCGGCCAAAGTTTTGCAAAATATCTTCGAAAAACATTCTAGAAACTTGATATGGTGAAGTTTGTAATATTTTCATGAAAGCGTAGACACGTCTAAAACAGCATTCAATGACAGGACATTGAATTACTATATGTAATCACAAAGCTTTGAAGTTCTTGCAACATACTCGATTGAGTTTTACGGATGAGAGCTTTATGGAAAAGTCATTAACTTATTCTAAGTTCATTGTGAATTTAAAGAAAGACTCTTAAAGCTCAAACAACTTGAAAAGCTTTGCTGTCATAAGATTTCATGAACGATTTAATTGTGTCACGATTTGCTTTCAAAAATTGTTGGCTCCATAAGTGTGGCATTTTTGTTTGTTTCTTTGTTTGTTTGTTTGTTTTCAATCTATTTTGAGAGGGCTTGTCAGGATTTCTAGCTATTGAAAGCTAATTTAGGCCCACTGGTGCATGCCGCATCCAGGCATGGGACCCCTAGTTTAACGTCCCTTCCGAAGGACGACGAGGTGAGATGTGAGGTCAGGTCTCCGAGGTCACCCATCCGGAGTTTGACCTCACTAGACCAAGCTTAACTTCAGTCAACTGACGAAGACTGTATAAGCCACTTGGCCACTCACCCCATTTATAGGCATGACTTGCATATAAAGAACATGACTCTTTCAGACTTAAAATAAATTCAGAAAAGCAAGTTGTTTCTGATGAGAAACCTGTAAAATGTGTACCTGTTTACTGGCGAATCAGGAAGAGTGTCTGAGGAAGTTATGCTGAGGCTGCTACTTTGGAAAGATTTCTGACTCATAATACTTGTTGTCCTCACCATTAGCATTCTAAAATCAAGGGGAGGATATTTACAAAAGAGTACGAACTGGGAAGTCAAAGAAGGAAAAAGGCTTCTTAAGATATACCGATTGAGCCAGAAAAAAGTTCCCACTTTTGAAAATTTAAAGCATCAAGAGTACTTCACAGATTTAAATGATTCAAATACTAGCTAAAAGCCAAAGATCGAATATTTCTGTGATTTTTCTCGCTGTCCCAAGAGCATAAGAAATATCGGTAAATTCAACTTAACAAAATTCCATCGCTGTAAAATGACTGAAAAAGGGCCTAAAACGTTGATCAAGTCAAAAAGGACTCCTCGTACAGATCAATCAAGGTATTGCAATTGTTCATGGGTGACAGATGTCAATTGTACACTCATTGCCACGGGACTGGATATCTTTTGTATTTGTTTGAAAATTGATGTCGCATAGCTCCTGAGAGAGGTGCAACGCCCATTGTGCATTGTTCCGTGCAAATAGAGTCCTTATAATTTGATCAATGTTTTAGGCCATCTTCAGTCATTTTGCGGTCATAAAATTTTTCTCAAGTAAAATTTACCGATATTTCTAGTGCCGGTAAGACAGCAACAAAAGTCACAAAAATGATTCGATCTTTAGGCTTAAATTGAAATTTGAATCACTCTGATCTGTGCAGCGTTCTTCGTGCTATAAACTTTTAAAAGTGAGAACATTTTTCTGGCTCACCCAGTAGCTATATCTTGGAGCCCAATTTTTGATAACTTAAGAGCTTCTAATCATTTGGCACTGGGGTACCTCATGCCTTCGTAACTTTTATTCGCGGTTTTAATTGTTGAGGTCCGATTAATCAGTTACAATTTGGCCTAACTAGACTAATTCATCGACTGGTGCTAATCAATCGACAAATCGACTGCACGTAATAATCGAAATTGCTGAGATAATCGGATACGAGTCACTAATCAATTTTCATTCATGATTGATTATCAGGAAATAATCAAATTTCATTTACCGCCTTGAAACGAAACAGGAATGCCATCCAAAATAACGATCGACTTTTCCATTACCGTAAAAGCTCTATTAAGTCATTCTCTCTTATAAGTCCCTTCTCTCTGACACGAAACTTCAACTATGCCCCCCTCTCTTTTAAGCCCCCCTACGTATATGAAAATTCCAGCAGTTACCAACGATTTTCCTTTTATTTCACTAGACAAGCTTCCATGTTAGTTTTGATAGTGTTTGGAATAAAGAAGGTGTATAACTTATGCATCAGACTTGTAAAATTATATGCTGAATCCGCAAAATATGGGGTAGAAGAACAGAAAAGTTATCATATATGTCCTTGCCATTTGATCTTGTGGATGAGCTCTCCTCTCTTATAAGCCCTCTCTCTAATAAGCCCCCCCCCCAGACTAAATTAGGTCATTGCAGACTTGAATCAATGGATTGAGCTGAGGCAGGGAAGCAAAGGAAAGCCAAGAAAGGCAGAAGAAACCATGATAAAGACACAGGTATACTTGAGTTTACATTTTTAACAATTACTTTGTTTCCTGCGACCCATGAATAGAGCTTTTGCGGTATTCTGTCTACAATGGACCTTGTATCCTTGAAATTCTACTGTATTGCTAAAACTCTTTATCCTGGTTTATGACGCAGCTATTGCATTCAGGCTTTCGACTAATCCATAAATCGGCAATTTTAGACTACGCTCACACGATGCTGGCATCTTTTGAAAACGGTGAAAAATGTAAAGGTAGCAAAATTTGAGATATTTTGAAAACGGCGAAAACTCTAACGGTAGCAACATTTGAGCTGTCGTTCACACGAAACAGGTACAACTTTGAAAAGGGTACGAAATTTGACGGTAGAAAACTAGTTGCAAGACTTTGATGGCAATGAAAACTGTACCTACACCCTAAGAGCCGACCACTCTCATTCAATTTTAAAACAAGAACCGACCACTCTTATTTACGTTTACATCATTTTCGAGTGGTCACACGATGCTGTTTCCAAAATGTGCCGGTTGGAGTTCTGTTTTCAAAGTCTACCGTTTTCAGAATCTGCCTGCAAAAGTACCGCTTTCGTGTGAACGGGAGGCCTATCGCTCATATATTTCACCCTTTTCAAAATGCGCCGGCATCATGCCAACGCAGTCTCAAATAAGCTTGATCGAACAGTAAAATCATGGCTGAAGGACAGGTCTACTATGAATGACAATGTAGAACGTAATCTTTTTGTGCTGATTTGTTTTAATGGGAACATAAAACAAACAAATCAGCAAATATTGATGTACCGTTTGATTACGAAGACACCTGCACTGTAGGAAATCACCAAAATCAACAATATGTTCCCAATCTTTAATGTATTTGTATCAAGAACCAGATAAATTTGACAAGTGGTCGTTACTTGTTCTTCCGAGAGAGAAAAGACAAATCCGAGAGTGCACAGAATACTTTGGGCAATAGTAGCTCACAAAGTATGGACATCTGAGCTAAAAGGTCTACCTAGCAATTACATGCGAAATTTGAATTCCCACGGAACATCAGAGATACATGAGGGGCATAAGAAGCAAATACAAGCAAGAAAGCAGCATTAAAATTTCATTTGTAGATCATTCCTTGTGATCTTGAGTATGCTTCAAACCAAGGTATCTTCTGAAAGCATAAATTCCCAAAGGCCTATCACTTAAAACCACATGAAAGAAGCTCATGATAACTGGTGTAATCAAATTCTAATGATTCTTCAAAATTTGCAATTCATTTTATTTAGACGGTACTATAAGAATGCCTTTCATCGCAACAAGAAAAAAAGAGTAAGTCTGCGTTCATACGATGCCGGCACATTTCGACAAAGGTGAAAAATGTGTCGGATAGGCCTCCCGTTTACGCGAAAACAGCACATTTTTTGCAGGCAGATTTTGAAAACAGCAGACCCTGAGAACGAAACTCTAACCGGCAAATTTAGGAAACAGCATCGTGTAAACACTCGAAAATGATGTAAAAGGAACATTTTTCGACGCTTTTGGAACGAGAATGGTCAATTTTTAGGGTGTAGGTACATTTCTTTGGTATCAAAATTTTGCAACGAAATTCCTACCGTTTTCAAACTTTACCGGCATCGTGTGAACGCTTGTTCAAATTTTGTAACCGTCAAATTTTTTACCGTTTTCAAAATATGCCAGCATCGTGTGAGTGCAATCTAAAATATGAACACCTAATAACGGCACGAATTTCTCAGTCTATGCTAATCAAGATTATACATACCCTGATTCTTGTTCTGCACAGATTCCGCCAAGAGAGCAGAGAAACCCAGTCATGTTTGACCATTCAGTTAGATAAATCTACAAAAATAAAACGGCATGCTTTGTTTGAAAAACCACACCAATATGATTTGTCGGAGCAAATCTGCCAATTTGAGCTTAATGACATCATCAATAGAATAGCTATATTTCCAGGTAGTGATCACTGAGGGTAAAATATTCTGGACCATATTCTTGAAAGGAAGTCTTGCCAGCCCAGGGGGGACTTGGTAGTTCAAGTTGATGTACCCGTTGCAAATGTTGCAGAGCCCTGAACCATCAGCGGTGGTAGCTCTTAGCCTAAGCGGTGGTTACCTTTAGCCTAGGTGGTAGTAAATAGTAGCCTAAGCAGTAGCAGCTTTTCACGCAAGCAGCAATAAAAAAGGCCCATTGTTCCAGAAACAATAGTGCTATTGTATGGCAGACGTGAGCAAGAAAATGACTTGCATTTACTTTGAAATAGTACAGGTGTAGATGCAAAGGTAGGACTGGGATCGGAGTATGCTCTCCTAGTGTGAGGATATGACAGTATGGGCAATGGTCAATCATTGATTAAAAATGAATTACGATTTGTTTTCATAAGTTTGCATAACGTGAGGAGACTGAATAACTGGTCGATTTCTGTCGTTACAGAACCTTACTAACAGCAATTCAGTTTATCAAACTTTCTTAAATCTCCATGAGCTAATCATATCAATTTTGTAACAACCCTAAGCGGTAGTAAATTTGACAATTTTTGGACTCTAAGAGGTAGTAATCTGCAGAATTTGAGACCCTAAATTTTGCAACGGGTACGTCACCTTGAACTACCAAGGACCCCCCCCCCCCCCCTGAGCTTGCCAGAGACCGCACAGCCATCGAGCTTAGCAGTGGCTACAGCCCCTCACTTTTTCACAGACATGGGTAGGAGACTTCCCAGATGGAGAAACTATTGTTTGGTGAGGGTTGCAGTCATATGTTTTGAGGTTTTCCTGAAGAAGCTTTGACTTTTAAGTCAAAGCAATGTCAAAACCTGGAACTCTTGATGTAAAGTTTATTCAAGGGACAACTCAGCTTTGGTCTAATCTGAAAGAACTTATATTACCCGAAAGCTAAGCAGTAAAACAACATTCATTTGTAAATTTTATCATCGGATTCAAGTATACGAATGCAATCTACTTGAATGAGGATGCAAAACTGGCAGTATGAAGGCTACTAATTCTAACGAAAAGGCTCTTTCCAACGTTCTAAAGGGTGTGGCATCAAATAATTTCTTCCACGGCAGCTCCCGGATCCCCACTATGCCCTCTTCACTCGCAACTCAGCCCCTCTACCCACTCTGAAATAGCTGTATGGGCCCTGAGTCTTGCTGTATCTTCGAACTGTGAAGAGAGCTCTTTTAAAGAGAGTCTTGCAATATCTCAGTACTGTGATTACAGACAAACCTAAATTGCTGGATCAATGACACAGTAACCAAGACACATCATATAGAAAAACCTAGATTTCGAAGAATTCCTCGTGCTACAAATGCGGAGAGTGAAAGAGAAGGTTTGCCTCTTTTATTAAAGATGCAGTGTCATATGGTGCTGCATCTGCGTCTTTGGTTCTTGAATAAACTCGAAAATTCCGAGCATGGGCATCGAATCTTTGCAAAACTATTAAACTGAAAGCGTAAACCCTAACCCTAAACCTAGATACTGCCTACTTCACTCAACTGAATTAATTGAATGAGTTACTGCCTTTTTCATTCACTTTAATTTATCGAAGAGAACTTTGTGCCATTTGCTATTGATCCAGAGAGCATTTTTGTTATCATGATTATAGATTGTACAAGGTGTCTGAAGCTTTCACAGACATCAAAAGGCCCATGAATTCTAAACTGATTGAGGGAACTTAATATGACCAATACAAGAAATATTTAGTTGCTGAAGGTCTAAGGGATGGTAAACAATCAAAAATATTTGGTTTCAACGGTTTCCGACTTAGCACATTGATGACGTCAAAACTTCGAAGCTAGTAAGCAGTCAAAAGTGTTTAAATGAAATATTCTGAAACGATGATGATATTAAAAATTCTCTCTCTTGGATAGGCAAAATCAGCTAAGGTTTGTTTACACCCAGTTCAAGTCATGTGATCAATCTCTTGATAAAACTTCTTTTGACTTCCCTATTTCATGCCATGGAAAGTTCTGCCATGAATGCAAAAAGGAGAATAATACACAAACCTTCCAAGAGTATTGGTCTCATTTGAAATGGGTAAACAAACCTTAGCCGATTAGGTCTAATGTAAGAAATCACTTAATTTTTCTCAAGCAATTCATTTGAAAATAATATGGCAACAATATTCTACAAGAATATTTGTCAAGTCAGCAAAGATTCAATGCTCATTCTAAAATTCCGTCAAGTTGTTTCACCTCCAAAATTTCACTTGGTGGTGATGAGTAGACTCCAGACTGTGTCTTCTTCACAATTGTTGCTTTTGGTGATTCGATTGGAGGAAATTGTTTCACTGGATAATTTGTTAACGCATCAGTGACTTTTTGCCATCTACTGAGAGTTAGTTCCCATGCCTGACGAAAACAAAAGTGGCAAATAGCGGATTCATCATGATAAACCCATGCACGTACAATAAACTTATAACCTGTAGGGAAACACTGTCAGCTCCTGCAAAAGAACAATAATCAAAATATAAGATAAACCTGTTACTAGAGAGAAAACTGTTAAACCTGCAAGAAAATGAAGTAATCATTTATCAACAACGTTATCATACGAAATTATCACATCAAATCACACAGATATCACATATTTTTGGTGTGATAATTTTGTATGATAACGTTGTTGATAAGTGATTACTTGATTTT
Organism: Aurelia sp. 4 Dawson et al 2005; assembly: GCA_964019985.1. NCBI lineage: Eukaryota > Metazoa > Cnidaria > Scyphozoa > Semaeostomeae > Ulmaridae > Aurelia > Aurelia sp. 4 Dawson et al 2005. Next base: position 14,714,039 of record OZ026500.1, on the reverse strand, counting down.
CTTCAGGTTTAACAGTTTTCGCTCTGGTTACAGGTTTATCTTATATTTTGAATATTGTTCTTTTACAGGAGTTGACAGTGGATCCCTTCATGTTACAAGCTTATTGTACGTCCATGGGCTCATAATGATGAGTCCGCTTTTTAAGGCTATTTAAAAATTTTTTACCACAAATAATTTGAAAACAAAAGTGGCAAAGAGTATAATGGAAATCTAGATGACATAATCCAGCTGGTTATAATTACGCGATAACTGTGGCTGATAATGTTTCTATTCTGAATCAAACGCACCAGATTAACCAAATCTAATTATCAACGATTTCAACATTATTCAAGTTGAATGAAAAACATGACCTGAGATTCACAAAACTTTTCATTGTTGTCATCTTTTTCTTAAAATTTCTTACGCAGTTGCACTTTCTTTCAGATGAATCAAAATATGAAAATTGCTTTAATTCTTATAAAAATTGCTATCAATGAAGATTACGCATATGAATTGCCATTCAAAACCGTTCATGGAACCATGCTTCAAAACCATATAGGCACAAACCTCAAGATTTCCGGGTGTAGCGATGTCCACTTGTCTCAAAATCGCCATAATCTTCTTCTGTAGAGCAGTTCTTCCCGTCGTTACTTGCTGCCCTTCTCTGCCAAACTTGTAATAAGCCGTGTACAATGGAGCTGGATGAATGGGGTTGCAACCATCTAGTGTCATTAAGAGACTGGCCTCTTCATTCATCAGTGCAAAACACTCCATTGCCATCAGGACAACATCTTGCTCAGAGCTCCAGAGTGACATGAGAAATATGACCTACAGAGGTGTCATTAAAACCTAGTGATACTATAGCTACACCACTGAAAATGAGGCATTCCAGTCTAACGAAGTCATCAAGAATCACAACTGACAACAATAGTCTGATCAAATCAATAAATCTGTGCAAGGTATCCCAAAAAAGTTACCAGCTTTAAAATTCAGCAAACATTGATGATGCACGAAGCAAAAAATTTCTTTTCATCAGGTTACAAGGCTACAAAATGACACACTGCAAACCTTTTTGATCCATCATAATTAAATGATATTTTAAATCTTACCTGAGAGTCAAAATGTTGAGCTTTTTCCTTATCGATCAGTTCTCAAGCAATACTGTGAGTCCTTTTCTGACATTTACGATCAAGTTAGCAGCTAAACACACACAAAGAATTTAATCTGGTAATCATCTGACTTTTTCGTCGTATGTTTCAAAACCAGGCAGCGCCAAGGGAGGGTAATTTGCTAACTTTAAACTAAGAACTAATCGAATATCAAATTGCGTTTAGGTAGCTTCATATGAAGCCAACCAAATACAATTTGTTTTATAACACAAGGGATGTTATCATATCACTGACTGAAAACACCAGTGATCAAAATTATAATCAAATTTGGGACATCCGGATGCAATGAATAATAAACGAAAATTAAAAATATAAAGACTGTAATTGCTTTCTCTTGGGTCGTACATAATACAGCAATCTATCATAGCACAAACTGTTGACTTATATCAACGAGTATAACAGCGCAGAAAGGAATTGACAATGTTACCTACCTCCAGTTTTGATAATGCCTCGGCACAAATTGTAATATGTGTTCCGATTGCAGCTTGCTCCTAAAAGTTTGACAAATTTCAGTCAGACTCACCTTTCATAAAAAAGCAAACAAGTACAAGCTGCAACTAAACTCTGCTTCAAATAACAGATCATGTGAAAATATCCGCGAATAAAAAAACAGCAGTGCTCTACGTGTGTAATTTTGCGTTATCGCAAATCTCGCGTAACATCTAATTGGACAATATTTGATATTTTGATATTTGAATCTTTTTAGGAGGGTAGCCCTTCGGCAGAAGCCGTTTTTCAAGGGGCCCTCCATTAAAAACTTACTATAAATAATTAAAATAAATCACGACTAAAATCAGAAACCATAATCTAAAAGCCTATTTACAATTATACAATATATACAATAAACAAAAAAATTAACCCTTTACAATTTTCTTGAAACCATCCAGGGAGGAAGCTGTCTTTGACTCAGCAGGGAGGCTATTCCATATTTTAGCTCCTCGGTACGGAAAACATTTTTGCCCATTCGCTGACTTTTTCTTTGGCAACCTTAAATCAGTCTCGGTGTTCCAGAGGTTGTGGGAGGAGCATGCTGAGTTTTTCGTAAAGAGATTACACAGATATTGTGGAGCCAAATCGTTGAGCGACTTGAAGACCATTATTTTAGACTCATTATCAATGAGTTCTTCAATGGTCTGCCAGCCCAACTCTGCAATAAGTGGTCTGCTTGGGGTATCAAAGCTGCTATTTGTGATGATTCTAGCATCACGATTTTTGAGCTTTTGCAGCTGGTTGGTGTCTGTAGATCCAGCACAACCCCAGACAGAACAACAGTATTGAAAGTGGGGCTCGACAATACCAGTCTAAAGAGTTTTTAAACTTGCCTGAGGGAGAAAGGATTTAGCATGTCTTAAAAAGCCGATTGCCCTGGAGACCTTAGTAGAAACTGCCTTAATTTGTTCTTTCCAATCTAAACAGCAATCGATTTGAACTCCAAGGTACTTCGTCTTTTGAACTACTTCGAGTTCATTGTCGCGTATCTTCAGATCAAAGGCTTCGTTACGACTTTTGAGAGATTTGTGTTTCTGCTTGGTGGATATGAGCATTGAATGAGTTTTTGCCACATTCAACGAAAGCTTATTGCCTTGAAGCCAGGTCTCCAATTTACTGAGATCACTATTTATAGCCTCATTCAGCTAGTCAAATCGCGAGATTGATGACAAAGACTGGTATCATCAGCATACATAGTCACAGAGCAACCTTGGACAGCCTCAGGAAGATCATTTATGTAGATGAGGAAGAGAAGAGGGCCAAGGCATGAACCCTGTGGCACTCCCACTTCTATTTCCCCGACATCTGAATCAACACCGTTAACCCTACAGAACTGTTTGCGGTTAGATAGGTAAGACCTGAACCAAGAAGCTCTCTCTGCTGAGCCATAGAAAATAGACTTTAATTCATAAACGTTAAAATAACACACAATTATAACGGGTGAATCAAATAAATGCATCTAAGGCATAACAGAATCAACCAGCAACACGTGTAATTTAAAATCCAAACTTTCTCTGAAGCTGTAAAAGAAGTTAAGGAGCCATCGACAATCGATTTTCATGCTTTTAGCAGCGATGTTTGGCCACTAAATTGAGATCCCTTCCCTCCCCCCTCTTGCAAACATGATCAAGGACTTTAGACCTGTTCTAAAGGAATTTGAGATGAAGCAATGTCATAGAATTGCTTGAAATTACTGGACGATAGGACACATTTCGACAAAGTAAAGTTTCTGATATAAGTTGATACGCTAGCTACACGATCATCTCAGTTTTTGAACAAAGTGCCTTCACCCATCTAAGCTTTTCTCTAACTCACTCGGTACAACAAAACATACTGCCTCCATGGTATCAAATGTCTCGACATACCTTATGCTTCCTTAGAAACTGAACTCTTTTCTTCAGGAGTTGCTGCAACCACTTCATTTTAGTAAGGTGATTCGTTGTCTTCTCATCCTGAAACTTTTCTGCGAGGTTGTAGATCACATGGGAACTAAGATTGAACAAACAAAAGTTAATTCTAAAAACACAATATTTCTAGTATCGACAACAAAAGCAGGCTCAAGAACAGTAAAATGGTACATCAATTCTAACAAAACACACAGCGGATATACATTATGCTTATAGTTCAACTTATAAATCAAAAGCAGAGATGCTTTTGGCGGCAGATCTTTAGATCCAAATTTTACGATTCAATACACCTTTTCAACTAATCGACCTCGTTTTGAAAATTTTCAAAATTTTTTTAGCTTGCGTCATACGAAATTTCAGAGCCCATATTCACATTCAGCACCCTAATTTTAGTCTAATTACAAATTTTCATGATCTTAGTACTAACGAATTTAATTTTATGAGGATAACAAATTTGAAAATTTATAAGGGATTTGACCGTGAATAATGACTGAGGGTGCAAAGTTTCACCCCGAACGATTTTGAAGGTCGAATCCCTTATAAATTCTCAAAGTTATTATCGTCATAAAATCGAAATCACATACTCTAGGAATGTGAAAATTTGGAATTAAACTAAACTTGGGGTGCTGAATCAAAATCTATGGTCAGAAATTTAGTATCGAGTAATTTTCAAAAATCTCCAAAACGAGGCCGTTAGTTGAAAAGGTGTATTACACTCACGATATAGTCCCAGTTATCGTTGCAATAGCAACAACAACAACAATGACAACAACAACAACAACAACAACAACAACAACAACAACAACATTGCTTATCTTTGCTCAAACTAGCTTTGAGCGTCCATCAGTCTATCAATAGCTATAACTACGAATATGCAATCAGTCTAGCAAATTACTTTAAAGTTCCTTCCAATATATTCACTCAGGTTATAAAGGAAAAAACAATTTAAGCAATAATTAAATTCAAGATATGTAATGCCTATATATCAGCTATCTTTGCGTGTCATATACAAACGTCCTTAATGCTTGAAATAAAATGATAGAATTACCAACCTGATTTCCCAAAATGTGGCAATTGGAGCTTCTGGGTTCCATAGCTCGACGTTGTCAGTTGAATGCAAGCAGATCATCGTCTACCAGAAAATATATTTGCCATCAGTTGTTTAATTCCATTGATAACGAAAAATTTGCAGCAGAAATGTTACAGACGATTACACTAAAGATAGCGGCGAGGAACTATTTTTCAAGATACATTGCGTTCTAATTACGAATCGTTAACAGTCCCATAGGAATTTGATCATAGAATGCAATGCACCTTGATAAAAAGTTCCTCGCCATCATCTTTAGAGTAATCGTCTATGAACGATTTTAAAACTTATTATTGTTCACTGAATCCTTTGGGCTTCCTGCGATGTAAAATTCTGAAATTTATTTTGAAAAATATTTACACGCCGAAAAATTCAAAGGTAGAGTTATAGCAAAAGAACTAAAGTTTCTTTTATGCCATTCGGTTCAAAGAAAACAGATCACGGAAATATTTCCAAACCTCCTGATAGATTTAGAACCTACGCCTAAACATGTGGGAGTTAATGGGCTATGAAGAGCACAGGCGTCGAATCTTGTAAGACTTTAAGATTCAGTACGTAAACTGTTTGTTGGTCCATTCCTTCAAATGAATATAGACTTTACGAAACCAGGACGGCAACGCCAGCCAGAACAGCATCTGATATTCCGCAAAGCAAGTATCGTTTCCGTACGCTACCTTTAATAGGGACCTTTAGCAGCCAGGACGGCAATGCCAGCCAGAACGTCATGTTGCATGATACAAACTGAGTATAGTTTCCCACATTACCTTCAAACGTTCTAAAATACGACGAAACATAATCTCCTTCTTCACCTAAATACTTTGAAACGCTCTGTTTCCTTGATAATTAAAATTCAAAATGAGTGAATTTCACTTTGAAGATCCAGATTTGAAGAACAGCACGTTAGAAATTGGATTTCCAAGTTGTGCAATTGAAAAAGACAACTTCACAGACTCTCAAGGGAAGCAAATTCGAACGGAAAACAAAGAGTCTTTTCAAGCCGAAGTTCGGAAACAAAGGTCACATTTGCTTTGTCATTGCAGTCGCCGTCCTAGCTGCTATATCATCCAAATATATCATCCAAATATATATCATCCAAAGAGCTAAAATAAGGCCCCCTATTAAAACTCAGAGAGGCTTGTAAAAACCAACTTTTTCTTTTAAGACAAACGACTTTGAGTTTTACTTCGGAGCCTACATCAGCAATACAGAACGCTATAAGTGGGGTTACAAAGTTTTGAAATTGAAAAGGACAACTTCAAAGACTCTCCAGAGAAACAAATTCGAACGGATAACGAGGAATTGCATTGTACGTTGCGAAACAAAAGCGGCATTGCCCTGCAGTTGCTCTTGCCGTCATGGTTTCGTAAACTAGCTAAGTACTTGGAGGGAACTTCGTGTAATTTGCTGTAATCCCAGAGAAAGTATTTTTTATACCAAAATCATTTTTAGAATTTAAGCGCTTTTATGTTTTATGAAAAGACATGCGAGAGGAGGTCGCTGAAGCTTTGGCAAACAATAAAGCTCAATAAATTCTAAACTGGCTGAAGGAAATAAGTATGACTAAGGCCCTGTTTATATGAGGAAAAACACCTCACCTGCCAGACCCGGGGCTGCGAGGTGAGGAAAATTTCAGCCATTGTTTATATCAGATTTTCACCTCACGTGTCAGCCCCGGGGCTGAGAGGCAAGGTGGAGTAAAGTCTCTCTTCCGTGAAATCAGAATGAACTGACCAATAAGAATCAACGAATAATTTCAATCCACCTCATCATACCGGTGGTGTATTTCACTATAACTGTGGCGTTGCGTTCGACATGTGAACGCAAAATGAAAATACAAAGGATTTTATTGGAAGGTGGAATCTCACCTCTCAGCCCCGGGTCTGGCAGGTGAGGCGTTTTTCCTCATATAAACAGGCCCTAACACAAGAAATGCCCTGAAGATCTACAAGATGGTAGAAAGAAAATTCTGAGGTTCTGTGGTTTACGATATAGCAAATATAATGACGTCACAAGTTCAAAACTAGCAGAAATTCTAAAAATGTTGTAATTCTGAAAATAATGATGATATCAAAAATGCTCCCTCGCATTATGGCTAATTGCATAGAAATCCCTTCAATAAGTAAGTAAGTAAGGAAAATTTGCCAAGAAACAAAAATAAATTACGATGGTAAAAAAGAAGAATAAATAAATAAATGAAATATTTACAATACAATTTACATAGCTAATTTGATCAGTACAATTAAAAAATATCCCTAATTAAAGTGACAGGGATACCATTAAACGATCAAGTTGACCCTGTTTTCATTATGGTCCCTTATTTCCATAATCAATTCATGTGAAAGCATGCATCAATAACATTTACATGAATGACTTTAAAGTTTTGCAAAGATTTGTCGTCTATGACGCTAAGAAAAGCACTGCCTGATGGATTACTATCAATTTACTGTACCTCAGCTGCCTCCGAAGAAACTTCAGCAATATGATCACACATCGAAACAAGAACTAGGCCATCCATGAACTGCATTGAACTTGCTTGTATCTCATGACCTGCTTTTTCTGGGTTCTAAAGGAACAAAATTTCATTCAACATCGAAGAAACCTGCAATTGTGAGCCAAAATACCTAACCATTGGTTGCAAATTCCTGGCAAGTTAGATCACTACATAGAAAGCTCTTTGATACTAAAAAGAAAGTTTGTTTTTCATGATTGTAGAAGCAGGTGACACAAATTTGTGAAAGTACAGGGTGTCTCAAAAAAATTGTTCGACGTTTGATAAAATATTGAAAAATAAGAACAACGTGAACAAGCTCATGGAAAGATAACCCTGTTCCTAAGATTATGAAATAATTCTAGAGACTAATATCGTGCAAATCGGTTGAAAATTCACTGAGTTACGAGCTCTCGAAGATCAAAAATATACGATAGCTGAAACCAGAGACCCCCCCCCCAGATTACTGGTTAGCAAAAAGCCCGAAGACGGAGGTAAGAGAAGCTTATCCAATGTCATAACTCTCGTCGATATCAGAGCAAACCAAATAGAACTTCTAAAGTAAATTATTTCTTGCGATCATTCCCTAAATTTCCTAATATTGCATAAGTCCAAAAACAGTGGTTCAGAACATAATCGGCGAGAGACTGAATCTGTTTCCTCATAGCATCTATAAGCTTGACAGCTTGGTTATCGAAAACCTGTTTGAATACAACTTGGTTCGTCCTGAAACAATTGAGAAATAACAGAAACGACGGCCTATGGAGCTTTTACCAAAAATGCCATTTCGAGGCCTCTGGTTTCAGCATTCGCACAAATTTGAACTTCAAACGCTTGTAACTCCATGAATTTCTAGCGGATTTGCAAGATTCTTGTGTCAAAAATTAATCTAAAATCTCAGGAAAAGGGTGACTTAACCAAGGGTGCATTCAGCGTATCGCTATTTTTTAGTATTTAATCAAACGTCGAACAATTTTTTTGAGACATCCTGTATGTTCAGCCAAAATTTAGAAGATGTTGTCTCTAATCCTAAGCCACAACTGGGCACTATCTACATTCACAAACTTGTAAAATCGTATGAAAATCAGCTTCACACACTAAAATCTGCTATTACATGCTGTCCACTATCAACATTTACAACTTCCTCCAACATTTGAATGGGCTGCAAAGGATTTTGGTAAACGAGTACAAAGATCCATCTGCATAACATCAGAAATTCAATGAGAACTTCCTCTAACAAACCTTTTCCAAGTTTCTTTGCAAAAATGAGGCTAAAGTTGCAAACTCCCAAAGTAATCAAAGCATGCGGGTTTAGTTCTTTTGATAATCAAACATAAATCGTATGTTTCCAGTCGAGACTCGCGAAAGGTTTGTTGACACATGGCAAAGAATTTTTCAGCCTGAATTGGTACTGCGCATGTTTAGGCTGAACACATCCGCAACTAGTTGCTTTGATTCCAGCGGTAGCTCTAAATCGTTCATGGCCTGAAAATGTGATTGCACTAGCTAATTATAGAGTGTGGTGCAGATCTACGGAAAAATTTTTATTTGAAATGTATCTGATGCTATGTGCCGCCATCATGCGGGAAAGAAAGTCATGATACTTTACAAATCTATCCTGTGCAGCCCCTTTAAAATCATTAATATTCTGCGACAATTGGACCTTGCTACAATCCAAGAAAACATATCTGAACAAAATGAGAGCCTTACAAAATGAAATAGATCAATTTGTTTGTTGCTTTCCAAGGTCTCGTTATTCAGGAGAACTTTTTACTAGTTGTCCCTATGGTAATGATCGCAATCATCGTTCTACCAAACAAATTCGTTGATACCTCAGTCAAGCACATCTACAGGTCAAAATGATTTTTCTTACTGTGGAGCAAATGATGTAATAAACTTGGCAGGGAAACTAGATTGGCACCCTCCCAGGCTGCCTTTAAAATCCAATGGACAACTACATTTTTATTTGTTATGCTAAATCGTGTAAGTTGTAATCAAGTATCGTATATGTAAGATTATCCATTGATATATGCTGTTGAAATGTTAACTTGTGATACAGTTACTTCTCGCTAAAACTTGTTACCTATAAAAATAGTGAAAAATGAAAATTGAAATGTGGAAGCCAAGAATGAATCATAAGTTCTACTAAAATCTACACGGCAGATCAATAAATATCAATACACTCACATGAAGTGCTAACATGGGATCTGCATTGAACAGCTTCACAAGCCACAACAATAACTCTGCCTCTTTCTGGAGTTGATTAGCCTCGTCTTCTTTCTTTCTGTCCCGAATTTTCATTCCCATCTTGAATTAAGAAAGCAACTGATAATAGGATAATATATATATACAACGTTTTGATTCGCCAGGCTAAAAGACTACAATAGACCTTTTAGCTATTCTACAAAAGAGCCTGGATCGAGCGATATTTCTATACAATTTTATGCGCGAGATTCGATCGAGTGGTGTTAGAGCTTCGATTGCAATTGTGCACATTCGAAAATTCTACAAATTGTAGTGAAATATCGTTCGATCCACATTCGTTTTCAGAATAGCTAAAAGGTCTATTATGGAAACTAAAGCGGCAAGAACTTCTGAGTCCAAGAGGGGTACATAGTTTGCTCAAAAAGAACTTCAACACATTTTTCATCTTCAAAGCAATGGAAAGTAAGCAAATAATTCACAAGGCTAATAATGACGAGACTATTGAAATTTCTCAACACTAAAAAGGTCTCCCTTCAGCGAGACATGATGGAAAATTTCCAAGAATCACCTATATTGCAGATCGTTATGGATGACTTTAACAAAATAAAGTTATCGCAAATAAATTCTCGCAAACAACAGCGAAGCAAACGTGTTAAGTTTCTACAGATACAAGACAAGTGAATTCAAAAATGGCCTAATCTTACCGATGCCCGATGATGGCCTTGTTTTTGATTAATTGTCTGTCCCAACGTTGTTATCTTCCGAATTGATGCCTGTTGACAAATAAAACAAAAGGCACTTTAGGCAAAAACATAATCCACTGTATATATATCTGGTCATTCCCTTTGAGAAGAAGGTAGTAAAATTATGCTGTCCTGTCTTAAATTCCAATCTAATCAATTCGAATGAATTTGCAAGAAATCTCCTTCCACTTGCGAAAAACAAAACAACAAACATGCAAAACTTCACCTGAAACATGACTCGTAGCTGACTTGCTTTGTTGTACAACACATCAATCTTTGGCCACCATCTCAAAGGTTTCTGAAAAAGGATGTAAATGATCAGGATTATTGACTTGACTTTATCAAACTCGGGAAACAATTAAATTTCAATTTGAAATCGACAGAAGAAATCTAACTTTTTTAAATGAAACTACGTCTTCATGCCCTCCCCATATACTTTGCATTTTAATGCGAACTAAACCACTTCAATATGGGCATGGGCCAATGCACTGCGAGGAGTGCTATCAGATTCTAGTGAGAAACAAACTTTCGCTGTTCTTCGAGTTGTCTCGTTATTCCAACAATAGGCTGTTACTTCTGATTATTGTCCAGCACAAGTTGCATTTGCTCTTCTGCACTTTCTGCTTGTATTGCTGGTTATACCAGTTTCCCCGCATTTTTTCCCTCGTTTTGCAAACGGCTTTATCCTTACATGGCAATTTTGCCCTTTTGGGAACTATTCCCGATTCCCAATAGGGTGTATCTTCATTTTGAATTTAATCTCAATTCCACAAGTCAACTTGCAGAGAATGGGCGTGGGAAGGTTTGAACTGCTAATTTAATATGGCTTTGCCACTCGTTTCATGCCACATGAACATGTCAATTCATTGATTTTATCTACTAATTTGGTATGGCTTTACCACTCGTTTCATGCCACATGAACATGTCAATTCATTGATTTTATCTACTAATTTGGTATGGCTGTGCCACTCGTTTTACATTACAAGGACTTGTCAATTAAACAATTTATCATGGATGGTTATTAATAATAGAAATTGAAAGTGAAGAAACATGATACAATTTCTCGTCGTCCTTGCTTTCCGGTGTCAGCACAAGGTTATCTTTTCACCTGGGTATTTTAAAATAAAAGCTAGTAACCCAGTGCTATGTGGAGGGAAGAGGTTCAGAAATTCTTGGTACTACAGATGTATATGGCGTTTACCCGGAGGGGGGTATACACAACATGCTGAGGGTACGGGTATGTGCCGCCCATATGGGTGGGTTTTTGGGGCCAAAATTCTTTAAACAAGGGTCCCTTTTTCGGTAGATTTTCCATAAACATGGGTGGATCATCCAGAAATTGGCGAAAAATAGCCAAAAATAGGTCGTTCTCCGCCAAAATTCATCATAAAAGTGGGTATGGCAGTACGTTTGGGTAATTAGAAGAGGGTTCCTTTCTGAAAACCGGGCGACAGACCCCTGTCCATCCGCAAGTCATGTACCCCTGGGGGGGGGGGCATTTAACGCTTCGAAATCCATCTTTCATCTATAACAAAGATTTTGGTAGCGTCAGATCTGAAAATGCTGCCACGTATCCCCTTTAGCGAATTTGCATCTTGATAGACCAGCAAAATTTCCAATTATGAAACAATAAATATCAATAGTCAATTTAGAAATTTAAATACAAATTTGTTACGAGGCTTATGGGTAACAGGACATCCTTTAAGATGCATTTGGGCAATTACTCATTCTCTCATTTTCACCATAGATAAATAACAATCAGATCTGTCCTGCTCAACCCATTATTAGTAAAAGCCCTGTACCTGTCATTTTCTAGACTTGTGTCCATGATTTACCACAAAAGATTGCTTCCCCAAGACCAATTTTCCAAATGCCCAAATGGTAAATTGATTTCAAGAGAAGGAAAACGTCACCTGCAAAGACTCTTGAATTCTCCTCGTCATACAGGTGGTGTTTCGTTTGTTCGTTTGTCTGGATAAAATTTACCTCACCTAGCTGAGATTCCACCTCTGGTGAGGTGAGATCTCACGACACCGGTGGTGTTGCGTTCTTCATAAAATCACACAATGAATAGTACAACGGATTGATGGGAAGGTGCCATCTCGCCTGTCAGCCCTTGTCTGGCAAATGAGGCTTGTTTCCTAGTGTAAACAGGCCCTAAGTGAACAAGAGACGATCCTTTGATTTTACCAACCTCTTTAACCACGCGAAAAAGTCCTTTAACAAGAGCCAGTTGGAAGGAAACAGGAGAATCGACTTGAAAGCAAACTTCGAAATGCTGATTATTCCTGAAATTGATTCTGAAACTTGCAACGAAGCAATCTGTCATAAGATCAACAATGGAAAGTCCATGCGACGTGGCAAACTGACGACCTGGATTGAACAGCAATGCCTATGAAAGAAATAAAATTTCTAAGACGTATTTGCGTGTTACTGACTCTAAAATTTAGCGTCTATAAATAAGGGTATCAAAGCAATAAATATGGAAAGCTAAAATTTAGGACAAAGATAAATTGAGGAACAATTCCCTTGCCTTGAATTCTTTTCTCCCACAATTCTGGATTTTAATGGAACTCACTTGATACTGTTTGGTTAACACAGACTAAGGATTTTGACGTCTGTTGTGGCAAATCATACGTCAAAAAAGCTCATATAAACATCAGTAAGGCTCTGGGTAACTCCAATATCCCTCAATCTCAAACAACGTCTTGCCTACCCAGTGAATTCGAAGTTTCAAGGGGGGAAGGAGTAACCGTTCCGATGGAAATAATATAGTTTAAAAAACTATGTCAGAAGGTGGCAGAAATAAATGGAAGCTTTGCACACATTCAAAAATAAAAGGGTTATTTCGAGAGTGGTAGCTAGTAAAAGCAAATTGAGAATCAAACTCCTGGTAAAAAGTGATAAATTTTATGAAGTATTTCTATCTATATAATTTTACTGTTTACCTTTAACTCGTTTAGAACCTCGGCAACAAGGAAACAAACAACATTGTCTTCCCTAGTGATAAACGTCGATGCTTTGCAAAGTTGTACACACGCAATAACAGCAGATTCTGCGGTGTTTTTTCCACCTATTAAGGCTTTCTTCAGACTTTCCAAGAAGTTTCGCTGCAAAAGAGAGACACGCATAAAGCAAAATCAGCGACCTCAGGAACCAATGATATAAAGGGTGTCCCAAAAACAATAGCGCCCCGGTTGGTTGGCTACTGCGGAGGAGCTGTAGATTCAATTATCTCAGTTTTACACAGTTGTATAGGTCAAACTTCAACTTGGATTTTGAGACCTTGTTTGAGTCAATCTGACACGTGGTTGCTGATTTATGGCAGAGAGAAGGCAAAATTTGTGGTTACTTAAAAAAAGTACTTCTGTCGTTCTCCAGCAATGTCAAAATAAAGTAAGTTTCAAAGAAGGGGTTCTGGCATCGTACCAAAATTTTCTTGAAGAGACCGCACCGTTTTCACAAGGTTCCTTGTACAATCTGAACGGAGTGACAGATTTCAGCCAAGAAAAATTATAAAAATAATTGAACATGTTAGCAATTCAATCATTTACTGCAAGACATCATTGCTTATATACTCAGAGATCTGTGGCCTTTCAAAGGTAGAGCCTTTTTTTGAATCAGCCGGTATAAACAGAGCCCACTCCTATATATACAATGTCGCGTAAACTGAACCCAAGTCCGAAATGAAATGAAAACGGCATCGTGTAAACGGGGTCAAGTCTAGAATTTACGACGAAAAAACTATGAAAACATCATTGGCCATATAAATACCTTGACATAATTCTGCCCTTTTGATAACTCTGCATTTCCAGCTGCCTCACGTACTGATTGCTAGAAGATCAAAATAAAAAGGTTCTATTTGAAAAGAAATCCATATGCATATAAAAGTGGCCCAAGCAACTTACACTGTGGTCAAATCCTAGCATATTAGGCATCAATATTTCCTGTTGACATGGACCAAATACCCAAATACATGGTTCCACGCATTTCAAGCTCTATTTTCTTTGTACGGATGTTTCTACAAAAGGCTTATACAGTCGTGGCCTAAAGTTTAACACCACATTTTTGTCAACAACTTTTCTTGGAGTAACGAAATGGAACCCTAGCGCTCTGCCTGATTTACTCCCTTGGAGCTAATTTAGTTCAACTTTCCATGTAGATTCTGAATTTGAATGTTGTTTTTTGAATTTCTGCGCTATTTTGCTATGACGCCACAGTGAAATCAATAGAAATTTTCGGAAATTCTAGTGGCTCTGCCGAAAAGAGGTGTGACTCGAAAATTGTGTTACATTGTTGTATTTTACATTAACCTATACACAATTCATTTCTATGATTAGTTTGCAGAATGTTGAAAACTTGCGAAAACTATTGCTTCAGAGAAAATGGTAGTAGAGGGCCTTCAGTCAAAAGCTTTGGTCAAAAGTTTAAGACAAGCACTTTAGTTTTAGTTTGAAGCACCAAATTGCATATTTATTCGAATTGATTTTCAATATTTCCTTTACTATTCCAATCATCGAATATCAAAGGCTCTTACATCATAATCACAAAATTTTTTCACCCTTTGCCAATCATTGTCTTAAACTTTTGGCCAAAGCTTTAGGCTTAAGACTATCTACTACCATTTTCCCTGAAGCAATATTTTTCGCAAGGTTTCGATATTTTGCAAACTAATCATAGAAATGAATTGTGCATACATTGATGTAAAATCCAGCTGAGTCACACAATTTTCAGGCCACACCCCTTTTCGGCAGAGCCACCAGAACTCCGAAAATTTCTATGAATTTCATTGTGACGTCATAGCAAAATGGCGCAGAAATGTAAAAAAACAGCATCGAAATTCGGAATCTACATAGAAAGTTGCTCTAAACCAACTCAAAGAGAGTAAATCGGGCAGAGCGCTAGGGTTCTATTTCGCTACCCCAAGAAACGTTGCTGACGAAAATGCGGTCTTAAACTTTTGGCCACGACTGTAAATGCTTAGATTCCCTGCATATTGCTCAATGTAACGTTATTTAGTTGTGATCTGATAGATTAGTTCGTTGATTCACTCATTGATTGATTGATTTCAAATATCTAAGATCTATGGAGAAAATCAGACACTTAAAATGTCTGATTTTCAAAGGACAATCCACATAAAATACCATACAACTAGCAAAGACGTTGATTGTAAGTTCAGCACTTTGGTAAATGGAAGCGAACCACATAGAGATGGAATGGAATGAAAGTAAATAATAGACATTTCTGGTTCCGTTGACATTACAATATGCCTTTGCCCCCCCCCCAACCCCAACCGTATCGCAACCGCTCATTCTCGCAGTCAGTTCAGTTCTGTTGGCATTACATCGCAAAGTCAGTGGCAGCCTCCCTGCCCCGCTCCCGTCTCAGAGACAGTAACGAAATCAGACAAATGCGTATTGCATTTTATTCCATAGAACAAGAGACAAATTAAGAAAGCTTTGTTGACACAGCCTCTGACGTATTCAGGATTGTGTGAGCACATTGCCATATTTCCACAGATATCGAAACGTTCCAATTCTTCTCGATTAGTTTGCGGCAAGCCGCAATAACACTGAATGAGACGAGAAAATGTTAACCATAATATAAAAAATGGACAAACGTAGGACATGCCAATCTGATCTAAGAGCAAAACATACATTCAAAACAATACCTCAAAGATTGTTGCAGTAAGCAAACACCTCAAAACAAATGACAAAAGATCAATTTATATTCAGTTCTGTTCTAATAATGTTACGGCATTCAGTCATCTGGCAAAGTTGATTCGTTGAAAGGAGACAACAGCTAGCAGCAGAAAAAATTGGCTGCTTTCAAGTGACTTGATTAAACGACTATTGAAAAAACTGCGATGTTCTTGAAAAACATCATAGATGGATTCTCTTTTCTGCATACAATCGGTAGAAATTGTCCTCTGTTTTGGATATGATAGTATTCCAATTTTAAATCCTTTTTAACTCTGATTTGTCCTGTAATATTTATTGATGGCTGTAAATAATGTATATTGTAAATAGCAGGCCTTAATTAGCTGTAACTTAGCTATTCTTTCGCTTTTAGCCTACTTTAAATAGATTTTTAATAATAATAATTAATAATAATATTGCAATTTCAATCGTATCAGGGAGGTATCAGGCTATTTCCCATAGCCCATCTTTGAGCTAACAGACGTTTCATTTGCAATAAAACCATAAGGCTGTATGACCTGAAGAATGGCAAAAACCATAAAATAATGAAAAAGCGAGTCATACCTGACATAGCAATAGAACCATCACTTGTAGTGGCCATGTTGCTGATCGCTTCTTCGTTGTTTCTGAAAATCCTTCAACCACTATAAATAACTTTTCACTCACGTCTGCAAAAGTATATGCAATTTCATCAAATGAAACATCGTTTGGAAAGCGAACCTTGATGATGACTTTGATAAGAAGGCTGCAGGCATATCTTATATTGACAAAGATAACAAATTCAGTTGACCATTTTCTAATTGGCTAAGATACAATAACTGAGAAACCGTTTACATGGGATCGGATCTAGAACTATTCGTGTTTACACAGGATCGGATCCATTTGGATCTTATGAAGTTTTAGCAGCCCTTTGGTAAACCTTTCTCTCATTTTTTAATTAGACCCTTTGAAATTTTGCAGTCTAATAGACTAGTTGTATCATCTCTGACTTCCCTCTTTGAAATTTCACCAAATACTCTTCAGTTATACCGCGTCACTTCCTGCCCGTACTAGTTTTGATCCGCTCGCATCAGTTTACACGAGACCTTCTGGGGATCAAATCCAAACGGATCAATTTCGAAAGTAAGCCCGTTGAGTACGGATAGCAGATACAAATGGATTCGGATCCGTCAGGTCCTATGTAAACGCAAGGTCTATCCGTTACAGTTTGAGTACGAATCCATTTGGATCCAATCTCACGTAAACGGAGCCTGAGACTCCCAGTTGACAACTGAGACTAGACTATGATGAATAATTCAGTTGATTAAGTCATATTGTAATAGGACATTTCGAAACAAGCTTGTCCCATCCTTAGCTAGAAAACTAAAACACTTGTGAGAATTCAGTGAAATAGCTCAGAAAGTCCAGGGAGAGTTAAAACAAACGCAATGATATGAAAGAGTTCTGAAAATTTAGTGCTGGTCAATCCCTGAAGATCAGAGAGCTCCGTGAGTCAACACATCAAAGCTGTTATTTGCCTTAAACAAAATCCTAAAGATGCTGCTTGACCCGAGCGTAGACTTAACGTGGTCCGTGACGGACGAAGGAAATCCTTTTACACTTCTCTCTTGTTTTTCGGCACGTAAATGTTCTCTGTAACGGACAATTTCATCAGTATTTTCAACAAATCCTGGTGATGTCAAATTGTAAGTTGTAATCGGCAACAAGAAAAAATGAGACAACATGTTAGGAAATTGCCGAGCTCATTATATTCTCAATTTTTGGTGTGACAAACTCTTTTTATGTCTTGGGGACTTCTTCCATGAAATCACAGGTGATTCATTGCAAACCTTACTAATAGTTGGCCGATACCTTCCACTGATTTGCAATGTTTTGCTATCATCTAGTTATGATTAATCTTCTATTTCTAAAGAATTTGTCTTCCCAGTGTTGACATATTGTTCATCAAATTCTGCATTTGACAAAGCCTCACCATCGTTTAGGACAAGAACATTAACTAATCTATTTCCTAATCCCCATATCTCCACCAGAAAACTTTCCCTTTGTGCACTCATGTCAAGTCTTTAGAAACTTTGATCAACGTTTTTTATCGTTCTCAGTGTTTCAAGACCGAGAATCTTAAGAAGCTTGCATATAGCTCAAGAAATAGAAGACTAAGAAATCCTACCATCTAACTTTGAGCCAAAGCTTACGTTGTAAGTCGTCGAAAATTATCAAGTTGTTATGGCCTGACAAAAATGGCTGGATGTTTTGGCGCAAACCGGTATATTCTTACAGATGAATTCTGGAATATGAATGGGCAAAAGCCAACAATAAGAAGACTTCTAACATTATCAAAATTCTTCCAAAGAAGACACATACCAGATAATTGACTGTTTTGATCTTTATACAGGGCTCCGAATTGTTCCGGGTAATTTTCAATCCAGTTCCAAATAAGCTATAATCAGAAAGAGAACAATTAAGTACATGAACCAAACCTTTGTCAGTTCTTTCTAATGATTGTTTTGTGAATCCATCAAACTTCGATTTTCCAGTATGGCAAACAGAGCGTGCAGATCTGAATTTTACTTATTAAAAGAATTCAAAGTTAGGGAGCTGTCATAAAGTATGGAACAGAGGGGGGCGGAAGGGATTTGACAGGGTCAGCAAAACTATTGGATGAAAAATGTTGGGCAAGTAAAATATTTCAAGTGATAAGCATGGGCCATGAAAGTATTTCTTTAAAATATTTTAAAATTGTTTTAAAGAGATCCAGCATCATTTTTACTGCTCTCTTGATCATTAGCATATTCTTCCATCTCAATTCTAATACAGTGTTATCTTCAAACTCTTCCCTACTTTCTTAAAACTTAATACCGGAGGTCGCATAAAGTCGGTATTGAGAGCATGATGCACAGGAAGAAGATTGAACTGTACAGTATAGAAGTTTCTAAATTTCGAAACCCTGAGGTCATCAAATTATTTTTGCAGGCATTTAGGGGCTAAGTAAACAGTTCTTGTTTCTTGCATTGGGCTACATAATTTAATGGCAAATTTTGAAATCCCTTCCGCCCCCTTCTGTTCCATTCTTTATGACAGATCCCTTAAAGGTAAAGGGTCCATGAAAGTACAGCGGCTTTGCAGGGGTTAGTGTGGGGGGGGAATAACTTTATGCAATATTTCACGTGATCAATATGACAAATGAGTTCATAACATAACCCGGTCAAATATAAGGGGATTTACTTGCGGTTGTACTTCTAAGTATGAACCACGGCCTGCAGCCTCGTTCAGAAATATAAAATTAGATTGCACGTGATCAGTTGAATTCTTCCAATCATAGTGCGCTCTTTGAAGGTGTTGTGGCGCCGTGGTGTAATCCCCTGACATTGCAGCCAGAACAGTCAGGCGGAGTGGATTCGAGTCCCGGTAGGGCCCCACCACTAGAGCGTCATGACAAGGGATCGCAGACTCGATTAGGTCTGCTCTATTTCTGCGATCCCTGCGCTTGGCGCTGAAAAACGCAACTTCACCTTCACCTTCACCTTTGAGGCTCATCATCGACATCTTGTCGGCAAATTTTGACAGAGCGAACACGCGGCTGCACTTACATGCACACATTGCCTTTAACCAAAGTTGAAGATCATTTGGGTATGCATCTAATACCGCTGTTACTACAGATGAAAAATAATCCAGCTATAGATGTAATTACTTGTAAAAATACATACCTTGTCAAGTCCTTTAATCACAGCCAATTGTGAATGTTTCTTTAATAACTTGAAGAACTTTACAACCTCTGTCAAAAAAAATCACATTTTACGAATATTGCTTTGTCACATAATCACATGCATAATTGGATAGGATCACAAAACACTCTTCTATAACATATTTATCGTAAAATCCGTAAATAACTTCAGAGTACATAGCTAATCGTGTAATTACACAATCAAACATAGCACGCCTCGATTTAAAATCAATAGTGATGCACACAATTTGTGAGGAGAAGGCTTAGAAATGTCCACTGATGCTTTGCTGGCAGCAATTTCCTAGCAGTAATTTCTTGAATGATGTGTGAGCAAGGGTAAGAACTGTATTCAAATTGCCGAAACTGGCAAGTGCATGAGCTAAGGAGACACGGAACGTGTGGATACACGTTCCATTAGTTCTATTTATACAAGATGTTTCACAAAAATGCAACCCAACTTTTATCGAGATTCTGCAGGAAATAATGATATTTGGATATATATGACGCATGCCATCTGAAAGCACAATCTATCTCCTTTCTAATAATGTCCAGACTGAGTGTATTAATTGACTCATTGATCACTTTATTTACTTTTTTTGTTTAAAGCAAGGCCTATTTCAGATATTTACCAAATGGACATTTACCAAGACAAAAATCCAGATTTATGATGGCTTAATTAAAAAATTCATCTCATTACGACATCACCTCAAGTTCTCCTCGGCCTAAGTTTTGATAAAATCAGTTTTAAATTTTTTTACGGTGATAAGGCGTTTATTTTGCTCTTACGGCAGGCTGCTTTTAAAATCGGTCATTTATTCCACAAAATCAACTGAGTTATGAATATTTCCATGAAAGCAGCCAAACTGCAGGTTGTCAGGATGAAGAACGATTCGTTCTTTCAGACAGTATACATTACAGCTGCTACCATTATTTGAAATTTAACAATAGTCAGGTTCCATATTTTCTGAAACATCCTATAGTTGGACGCATTCATCTCTCTCTAGTACCTTTATGGATGGGGCTGACATTTGCTGACCGCAAATGAAAACGCATATAAAAGAAAATCATTCTCACCAGTTAAAACTGTTATCAGTGCTTTTCTGTTGACATGCAGAAAGTTGATCAGGTCAATGTCATCTACAGTTGATGTTCCATCATCTCCTGACTCAGCCAGATGTGTTATCCTACAACAAAAGGTCATCATAATAAGGCTGGAGACCTACCAGAAGAGCACTGGGATGAAAGGCTCCATCATCACCTTTTGCACGTTATCACGTTCCCAAATACTTCGCAGCATAACCAAGGTTTTCACATATATTCCAACACATACTCACTTTTTTTACTCACCCGGTATTGAGTTGCATTAATGGACATAGCTGTCACGGAATAAAGAAGCAGAAGGTATACCTGGCGTCTCACTTTACAACAAACCCAAAACTCTGATGACTCAGTCGGCACTGAAGGTCATTTAGAAAAGCCCTGCCTTCCGAAAAGCTAAGGCTGATGAATGAACGTCATTCTGATGCATCACAGGGGCTTGGACTCTCCTTTGTTTTTCTGAGCTTTTTTCTTGTCACTGAACATGCTACCTAGACTCACGATTTGAGGCTCTCCATCTACTACGCTCAATGAATTGAATTGATTTCATGTCGCTGTTGTCTTTTCAGTGAGACACTTCTCACTGTGGCGGTACATCAGTTCGGGCAAGGAGAGAAACTGCGACATAGATTATTTCCTGACTTTGCAAGTAATAGCAACATCGCAAATGCGTATAGAAATCGGAAGAAAAGATGGAAAAATCCTCCCGTACCTTCCCATAATCCTGTTGAAGACAGCAGCAAAATGAAATTGGCTGATACGTGATATAATACTTCCCCCTAAATCATACATCTTCTTGCTCCTTCCAGTGGGGTCTTGCTGCAGCACAAGCTGAAAATATACATTGAACCATGAGCGATAGGACACCTGGTGTGTAGCAGCTTAAATTTATATCAGTAGCGAGCCACCTTAACTTATCATTTTTTTTGTTTCTTGAACTTGTTTTTACCAAGGTGGCTCACTACTGAAAATTTCAAAATTACGAAACATTGAAAGGTGGTTGTGTACGAAGTAAAAACAAGTTCAAGGCACAAAAAGAACAATAAGTTAAGGTGGCTCGCTACTGATATAAATTTAAACTGCTACAGATCGGGTGTCCTATCGCTCATGATTGAGCATTCAAATTACAGAACCTGCCATTCAGAAAGATTTTCAAACTTCTTCAAACTGTTTACTTTCATAAGTAAAGAGAAATATCACCTAACTTCTACTTTGAAAATGAATCAAATCAAAGCGAATCCATCCAAAAATATCTCCGCTCTCTGCAGAAGGGACTGAAAATTCATTTCCACCGAATAATAGCTTCCAATGTAACATATAATTCAACTCATTTCATGTCAACAATGTATGCTGCTATCATATACAATATCACTTGTACTATAATAACAAGATAGAAACGTGTGACAGACAAACCTAGAAACATCTAAGATTTTGTCGTTTTCAGATCAATGCAAATTGCAAAGTTGCAAAACTTGCAAAAAATGCAAATTGCAAAAAGAACACTTTAAATGTCAATCCTGATATTAAATACTAGCAAAATACAACAACTTACAGGGCAGAACACAGGCAACAGCTGTCTGGTGACAACATCATCTGAGAGTGAAGCATTCCCATTAATGTACTACAAAATGGATAAAATCAACCTACATATATGTCGAACAGTGGCAATACTGTAAATCCAGCAATGAAGTAAGAAAAATGTGGGAACAGTCTTTGAAGATACAGTATATCTCTCAAAATATGAAGATTGCCTCTTAGGGATCGTCTCCAAATATTCGTTTCAAATTCGTATAGGGAATTTCTATAATTACAAAGTATTCATACAATATTCCATAAGCTGCATACGAATTAATTTGTACCGTCACCTTTTAGAATTCATACAAATTCATATACAATTCGTATGTGATTCGTTGAAGATATGTCTCTCAAGATATGAAGATTGCCTCTTAGGGATCGTCTCCAAATATTCGTTTCAAATTCGTATAGGGAATTTCTACAATTACAAAGTATTCATACAATATTCCATAAGCTGCATACGAATTAATTTGTACCGTCACCTTTTAGAATTCATACAAATTCATATACAATTCGTACAGTATGTGATTCGTTGAAGATATGTCTCTCAAGATATGAAGATTGTCTCTTAGGGATCCTCTCCAAATATTTGTATCAAATTCGTATAGGGAATTTCTACCATTACGAAATATTCATACAATATTCTATAAGCTGCATACAAATTAATTTGTATCGTCACCTTTTAGAATTCATACAAATTCATATACAATTTATATGTGACTCATATGCAATTCGTATCAAATTCGTACAAGCAATTCGAAAACACAATTTGTATCAAAATCATATACATAAGCAATTTGTATGCACAATTTGTATCATAATTCATATAGAAATCAAACAATTCGTATACAATTCTTATCTCTTGTGCAGCTATCCAAATTAAATCATGTAACACCTTTCACATATACGATTGAATTCGTATCAGATTGTATAAAAGCTATACTATAATTTGGAGACAATCCCTTAAGAAAATGACCTGACATAAAAAGATGATGGTACCTCAAACCGTAGGTCTATTTGATAATATTGGTGTGTGCTCTAACAAAACAACAAAACAATGGCATGTTACGTTTCTCATTTAGATTGTATTCCTTTTCAAAGCTCAGGTAATCCACTGTAATAACTACTTCTCCAAACTTTGCAAATCAAGAATCAAATTTAGGAAATGCAAAGGTGGCAACACCATTGAATCTCTTCTGCCCAAATTGAATCCCTTTGTCAAGTGAACTCTCTATGTTACCTTGGCAATTATTCTGTCCTTTTTGCTGCAGATCTCAATCAAAATCACTCAAGCATATTTGTGATGCAACATGTATCAAGCTGCACTTTAAACCTTAGAATTATAGCAACACCTTATCACAAGTGCCATATTTATCATCATTCATTGAGTTTGAATCTCCCAGTATTTCCTTTGAACAAAATTTGAGGAGGGCCAAAGTAAAAAGTAAGTTTAGAATACCTTTTTAAAGCATTGAAGAACAGTCTCCAACACAATGATGTTTGACAGGCATATTTTTTCTTGATTTTCAGTTGACTGTGAATTCTGCAAAAAAAAATCATTCAGTTCTCAATTCTTCACATTAATTTTCTTGTTTATGATACAGTAGTTGTCTTTAACATCATAGAGGAGACCCTGCAGAAATTTTTTTTTTTTTTTATTCAATATAAAAATTTTACAAAACGAGGTACTTATGACTACTGGACTACAAACTACTAAACTACATAACAAGAACGATAACCCGGGAAGCAAGAACCCATGACTATCCCAAGGGTCATTAAGGTAGAAACCCTATAACTTTTGATCAAATTCCAACTGTATGGATCGTTTGATGTTTATTGATGTTGGATATGTTGGATTTGGCAAAGTCATAGAGATTCTACCTTGACATAGAACATAGAACTAAAACTACATCTAAATATACAATACGAAGAACTACATATTAACGATGTTTACTGACAAAGACAAACAGATGAAAATGGAAACAAAATGAAAGGACTGTGGCTGTGTGGCGTAAAACAAAGGTTTTATCTAGCTTAAACAAATCGACCCGTTTTGTGGATAAAATCTAAGGTCAGTTCGAGTATACTTCTATTAACGTCACTTGAAAAGTTTTTATCACCATATAGCAAAAGTTGTACAAGAATGTCGTTAGAAAGGCTGTCGATTTCAACAAATGGTCGTAATGCAACTGAAACTCCAGCGAGAAGATCTCGTCGTTGGATATCAAAGGAAGGGCAAAGCAACAAGAAGTGCTCCGTGTCCTCAATACCGTCATTCGTTGGGCACATTGGATTTACGGTGTCCCTGAAATTGTGGTTGAATTTGTGGAAATTTAGTTTACTGAGACCGACCCTTATTTGAGAAAGATACGAAAGGCCTACTGGGTTATGAATACCGAAGACCGATTTTGCAGGGGGGCGAATTATTGATAGAAGCTTTGTCTTAAAAATAGCAACGGACGGTGCAAGCCTGATTTCAGGATCAAGTTTATTCCATTCAGCAATGCAGTCTGGATAGAAGCTAGATTTAAATTTTTCTGTTCTTGCCCTCATTCGCCCAACATCATCCTGATGGCGAAGGGAGTAATTTGACTGATGAACCGTTGGAATTGGCTCCTTTGTGTACAAGGGAGTAAGATTATTCAAAATCTTATAAAACAAAGCAAGGCGTCTGCTCCATCTACGGGAACTTAGTGATTCCCAACCAAGCTCTGCGTACAGCTTCTCACGTGATGTTCCCCTCCATGTTCCTGTTACAGCAAGTGCAGCAGAATACTGAACAGACTCTAGTTTTTCCATTAGGTTTGGTAAAATAACGGTTTGACTGAATTCACATACCTTAGATGGAATATGATAAATAACATCACCGTAGTCTAGGTGGGGCCGCACATAGAGCTTATATAATTCGTTCAGAGTATGTCTAGGCAGATATTTGGAGAGATATTTTAGCAGACCAATGCCCTTTCTCGTCTTAGAGATAGCAAATTTGATATGAGATGAAAAAGAAAGCTTCGAGTCCAGGATTATACCAAGATGTTTATGTTCCTCTACTTTCTTCACAGGTATATTATTAAAGAAGATATCAGGATGATCTATTTCATGTCTTTTCTTGGAAAGCAGTAATTCGACAGCTTGTTTTTGTGGGTCTGGATTAAATGACATCCTCCAATCATGGGCCCACTTGCTTATCAATTCAAGATCATGGTTCAAGTCCTCGGCAGCTGTATAAGGTTGTTGAACGACTGTGAACAAGGATGTATCATCGGCAAAGAGCTTTACATTACATTTCAAGTCGGCAGTGAGATCGTTGATATACACAAGAAAAAGCAGTGGTCCTAGTATAGAACCCTGAGGCACACCTGCCAAAATATCTCCCCAATTAGAACACTGTCCATTCAAGACAGTTCGCTGTTTTCGATCCTTAAGGAAGCTTTGGAGGACAGAGAGCAGTTGTCCTGAGACGCCACATCTTTTAAGTTTATAAATAAGACCATCGTGCCAAACCCTGTCAAAAGCTTTAGAAATATCAAGATACACGGAACGTACGTCGAGGGGAGGGTTACAGTCGAATGCTTTAAAGATTGTATGTGTTATCGAAATTAATTGGTTGACTGTTGAGTCACCTGGACGAAAACCAGATTGATTGGGGTTAAGCAGATCACATGAATCAAGATGTGAGTATAAGGAATCATACATGAGTTTTTCGAGCATCTTCCCAAAGATTGGTAGAAGAGAAATAGGACGATAGTTACTCTTTAAATTTTTTTCGTTTTTCTTATGAACCGGGACTACATTTGCACACTTCCATATTCCGGGAAATACACCTTGTGACAGACAGTTTGTGAAAATAATTTTTAAAGGAGTAACTAATGAAACATCGCTAAGTTTTATCATTCTTATAGAAATTTCATCACAGCCATGTGCTTTATTTGGATTAAGTGATCTAATAATTTTAAGTATCTTTTCCTCGGAGATGACAAAATCACTTAGTTGAATAGGATGCCCTTGGACTGCAGGTGGAATGTTACTGCCTGTATCTATCGTCGTACATTGGAGAATGAAATAGTCATTAAATAGCTGGGCCTTTTCAGTAAAATCAGTTATAAATAACCCATTCTCATACAAAGGTGGTATTATAGGAATCTTGGCTTTATTAAGAAGGGTATTGATTAAAGACCAGTAGGTTTTGCTAGCAGTACCAGGATTTGCTAAAGACTGCCCTGTCTTACGGAGGTAATTCTGTTTAGCATCCTCGATCATTTTTGCACCTTCAGATATCATACTTTTTATTCCCTCAAGTTTGTCATCTGGCTGGCCGTTCTTCACGAAGTTTTTATAAGCATGATTCTTTTTCCGAAGAAATTTTTTGACAGATTGTGTTATCCAAGGCGCTTGGCGAGGTTTAATCATTTTTACTTGGTTGGGAATAAAATTAGAATAAATGTTCAAGAGAACTTCGTTTAGTAATTTCACCTGTTCATTAGGGCAAATAATTTTGTCAAGGTGCTCTCGCCAGTTATACATTTCGATACTTTTCATAATGGCAACGAAGTCAGCTTTATCGTAATGCCAAATTCTGCGGGTGTAGGGGGGTAGTGCTACATTTGAAACAGACAGCTTTCCATAAATGATTTGATGATGACACTGCTCATGTAATGACGTATGAACACCAGACTCGATAAAAAGGTTTGGTTGATCAGTGAAAATTAGGTCAATGCAAGATTTTGAATCTCCTATCAAGTGCGTTGGTTCAGAAATCAGCTGATGAAGACCAATGTCTGCTGTTATTGGCTCAAATAGTCTTCCCTCGTTATTTTCTATATCATTTTCCCACCACTGGGTTGATCTACAATTGAAATCACCAGCAATCATAACACAAAACGGATTTTCGGCGTGCATTTTGGATAGCATCAGCTCAAAATTGATTGTGAAATTATCAAATTCACTCTGGTTCTGACTTGGACTTCTATAGATTACAGTGAAAAAGTACTTTTTCCTATTTAGTTGGATCTCATACACAATACATTCGGGGAGGGTCTCTAAGTCAGAACGTCTTTTTGAGGGAAGGGAATCTTTGATATATAACCCAACACCGCCTCTTTTCACGTTTTGTGGATGGTTCTTTTTAATAAACGTGTAGCCATTTAGTGCCAATTTACCCTCGTCAACGGAACTATCAAGGTGAGTTTCTACAATCCCAATCAAGTCATAGTTATATACTGAATTATATGCCTCTATAAGGGAAACTCTTAAAAAGTCATACGCAGCAATGCTGTTTAAATTCCATGTACAAAAGTCTAGTGTCTCGGGGCCTGGGTTTGTTTCCACATCACCACTAAGCATAATTGTCCTGAAAACCAGCCACTGCATATGAAGTGTGTTACATGTTAAACACCCAATATATAAGTAGATATACAGGAAAAGATGGTGCTTGACAGCTAAGTGCTTATATCGAGCCAGACAAATGATACCGAGCGGGATTCGCTTGAGGAGCTCATAAGTCGTGTAAATTACTATCTTCGCAAAGTGATGCATGCGGGCGAACAAAGGCAGGATACACAAGTGCATTGCCAAAGTATGCACTGCAAAAAATTGTATTCCTAGAGCTAGGGGTAGAGCAAGGATTGAGATTGCAATGAAACAACAACAAAACCAACAAAGTTTGAAAATTTGGAATAGAAGTGAAAGTGACTTAACATTTTTGCTTATGGGTAACAGTTGTTGAATGGAAGCACGGAAACACCCGATTGTTGCCCGCCATTGATTGATTTCAACCGGCATCGTCGTGAAGATATCTTCTCGCTGGTCCTAAGGGGACATGTGCCACAATGCAACCACACTTTACAGATTCTAACGAACAAAACAAAAATTGAAAACAGAAAGAAAACTTAAAAATACTTGAACAAAACAAGACAAGACAATACACTCTAAGCAAATTACATAATTTAAATACAACTTGGGGATGATATAGAAAATACAAAACAACTAAGAGATTCAACATTTTGCTAGCTTTGTTAAAGGACAAAGAGCGCTTTTGTGGGTCTATTATTTTAAAGGTAGAAAATTTTTTGCGGTCTCTGGTGACCATGTGAGAAAAACAGACAAGTCCAGCCAGCGCGGTCCAACATGCACCCCAGAACAGCGATCATACACCCGGGAAACTGTCTCCTAACCTGTTTAAGGCAGCTTCGCAACGCATCATAGATTGCGTATTGTGAGATTTAAAACCAGTATGAAGAGACAGTTCCCCAAAGAAGACAACCACGTGACCCGAGGCACATGTAAACAACGCCAGCCGACACCACCCATCTCTGGTAAAATACTGTAAAATGCAGAAATTGCCCTATATGTTTAAAAAAACCTTAATTTGCACTGAGTAGGCCTATGGCTATTTCCTTTAATTTTGATCAAGAAGCAAAGCAAAACTGAATACAAGATAATAGAAATGCTCCTTGATAAAGCTAAAGACAGATCAGAGGAAGTTTATTTCATCAAAAAATTTGCAAACAAATTTCCACAGGGTCTGTGTTATTCAGTTTCTCCTGGGTGGAATTGAATGATAATGCAGACCCTGGAGTCACAGGACCAAAATTGCAAGGCCCATGGATGGGTTCCGGAGAATCCATCTTATTTATCTGACCAAATCCATAAATTACTGTAAAAGGTCTATTAAGCCCCCTATTTATTAAGCCCCCTCTCTAATAAGCCCTCCACTCTAAGTCAAAATTTGAAATAAGCCCCCCCTCTCTATTCAGCCCCCCCCCACTTATGCAAAGTTCTAGAATTTACCAAATAGTCCCATTTACTTAGCAACACAACCTCGCATGTTAATTTTGATATGGTTTGGGATAAAAACTGTGCTGAATTTATGTATTTTACTCATTAAATTGTATGTCGAATCCATAAAATATTGGACAAAAGAACTGAAAAGCTACCAAATATATCCTTGTCACTTGATTTTGTGAATTAAAGCCCCCCTCTGGAGGGTCCAAAATCAAATAAGCCCCTGGGGGCTTAATAGAGCTTTTACGGTATGTCACACACATTTTTTCCTGTAATATTTAAGAAACTCACTCTCAGATCAGCAAAAAATGGAGAAAATTCCAGTACCGGGAAAATATAACTTAAGAAATTATCTATTTTGACAAAGGAAATCATATATCATAAACAAATTTCTATTCTACTTCACTTGTTACCTGTATCAAATTACTCAAAATCTTGAAGGATGTCTAAAAATTGGAAAGGCTTTTGAAGAACATTGTTTTGAAAAGTTCAAATGGGTTACAGATGGTGAACATGAAGATCGTTATGAAACCTTTAAGAAACTTGTAAGGAACTCTACTTACTTAAAATCTGATAATTTCAAGAAACTTCAGTACTGGCCTGAATTCTAAGTCTGTTATAAAAATATGTGTATATCTTTGACTTCTCTGTCAAATTTAATTACTGTATAGTTTAGATATTTTCAACAGATTGAAGTTGTTGAAGCACTGTACTAAAAGATGCCTTTGTGATCTTATCCTAATGAGAAGAAGAATGCTTGAAAGAATTTCTAAGGCACAAGGCCTGTACTGCATATAAATTTCCTGAGCAGTACTGCATACTATACATTACCAGAAAACTGATGTCTTTTATATTAGTTGCCAAGGATGTAACAATGGTTCCAAACTGATGTTCTGCCAAATTGATGAGACTTTGTTGAACCAAACTTATGGCTTGTTCTGAATGCAAACTGTGTTGTTCTCCAACATATGGTAACTGAAGGGAAAAGTCAAGGATGTTAGAATGCTTTTGATTCCAGTTTGTGCTTGTTGGGGAGATGAAGTGCTCACTCTATTGTTTTGATACATTGTGTTTACGCTTTACTGTGAGCAAATCAACATTGTGGCTCACAACATTATTTGCATCAATGTTATCTTCTCTTGGTAAAGCTAATTAATATATTATGCCATTAGAATAATGAGCACATACATGCATGCAGTCCGGAGCCCTTCTTGAGGATTCTTTGAGGTTCACAGCTTAGCCAGTGTCCATGTCCCCAACAAGTCCACACACTTAAGATAAAAGATCCCCTTTTACTTTCACTTCTTCATTTTAAGATACGTTAAAGAAAGTGCAAGTGATATGCAACAGCAAACATTCTTATTACTTTATCTGATTTATATAAATTAATCAAAAACGTTAGAAGAAACAACTTTGAATTATCTGGATATCTAACTGGTAAAAGATATGATCATGCTACAGAGGGCTGTGTAATTCATGCCAAGGGGGAGCTTGAACATTTCAATTGGACACCATTTGGTGTTTCGTTTTGGCAGAATGAAAATTTGAGTGAAAATATACTATACAGTAGCTCTTTATTAGGTGAAGCAACATGAACAAATTATTATGTTTTATTTAAGAACCTTGCAGGACTGGATTCCAAGGCTTAATTTTTGAGTTACAACAAAAACTTCCATGAAAGAGTCACCTGTGACAAACATTTTACAGAATAACTGTGTAAGGAAGAAATAGCATTGAGTAACAGACACAATATTTCAAGTCACACTTTCATTACACATTTGTACAGACAAAAACTGAGGCTGCAAACCAATGAAAGATTATATAAAGCTTCAGTTCTGACTCTAAAAGCACAGGTGGAAAAGAAGTTGTTTTTGACTTTGGCCTTTTCTAATATTTGATTAAACAAAATTGCTCCATTTTGTTACAATAGTCTTAGAAATATAATATTTATAGGGAGTGTTGATATTCAACCACAAAGGCCACCTAAATGCAATCAAAAAGAGATGTCTTATACTGTGTAAAGTACTTAATTCCATATCAAATACGCCTGTCTTCAAAAGATAAAATTGGATTACAATTCCCAGGCTTCAATGTGCAGCTCTGAGCTAATGGGTGAAAGAGCGGACAGCAGGCAAAGTGTTGAAGTGGAGTACATGTCTGCTCTAAACCACTGAAAGAGAAAGTGTGTATTGGATGCAAATTATCAACGCAAGTAGCCTGGAGAAGGAGGATTAGTTCATCCTGCTAAATTAACTTTTAGCATTTGAAGGACAGGGGTGCCTTAAGATTCTTTGCAGTGTTGGCTGTACTGTAACTGCACTCTTGGCACAGTCTTATTGTACTTAAGGTATGCAACCTGTTGTTCTCTTGCCTCACTCTTGCAGATCCCCTTGCAAGGAATAACCGTTTCAGCCCAAATGGAGTGCAAGTGCATCACCAGGGACAGGGAGTGGTGGATATTCATGTAATGATGTAAGAAGATGAGTATACCAAGAAGTGACCCATGGAGCAACTAATTCCTTACAATGTACATCAAACCTTGGAGAGCTTGCATCAAACACCCTTGATGTGGGAAACATGAAAAAGGATGAAAGATGAGCTCTACTTTTGGGCATTTCTATGATACCCACACAATTTTTGCTTTAATGGCATATTGAAATAGTGTGGCATTATCAATACACCAATTCACAGCTCTGGGAAAACATTTCGGTGCAATTCATTGTCTGTGAATGCATTAGTGGAAGAAAAATGATGTAGCTTTTGTAGCAATGATAGTTTTCATGACTGTTATGCCCTCACTATATTTTGTGTGATAGTACACAGAGAAACTAAGAATTGATACTGTACATGGATTCTGGGTCAGCCTTTTGACTTCTGTCCAGCTCGCAATGCAACTGCATGCCGGAAAACTGGTTTATCAATAAATTCTCATTATTTTTCCTGCTGCACTGCAATCTGTATATATCATTCTGTAATCTACAACGGGTTCATAACTCTTTTTCGAAAAACGAGAAATTTCGCAACAATACTAGGTCTACGACAACGTTTACTTTACTGTTACTTCCTGATGTATCAACATGACTGCTAGGAAGGCACGAGAGTATAGCGTTTTTTTACCTGTGATTTGAAGCGTTTCAGGGCGATGTAAACCCATTCATATGGTTTCTGGTCTTTGAACATGTTTCTTCAATGAAAATTTGCCACGATCAACCTCATGAAAAATCATTTCACTTTGTGATTTGCTGAAGCTGCGGTGATGATAGAAAGTAGGCCAACAAACAAAGCACAGGTCATTGCATTTATTTCCGCACCCAAAATAACTTGTGTTGACGATCTACCGCATTCTTTCAAAGCCCTGGCTTCCTTTTTGAATTCTTCGAATTAGTAATGAGTAGTATATCGCATAACAATGACTTGATCTCCTGTTTCAATGCATCGATCGGTGCTGTGGTGCGAGGACCTCACATCGGATGCACCCCACGCGGCCTAAGTCTTCTGATGTGCATTTCCCTGTTTATTAATGTCAGCCCTGTTTATCGTTCCCAGGACCCTTTCACGAGAAGCCTTCCTTTGCCTTCTAAGCCCATCCCCCTTACCCAGGCCAAGCCCCTTCAGAGCCAAAGCGTAGCTTGTGTCCAAGTGAATAAGTGATTTTTGATGTAAATTTGTGGAATCGTGCTTTTCTACCGTCTTTGGTATGCTAAGAAACGGAAGAAACATTCTGATTCTTCTGGGCACGTCTGAGGGAGGGGATTTTTCCAGTTTTCGTTGAAGCAATCACAACGGCGGTAAACAGAGATACCCGGGGGGGGGGGTGGAGGTACATAATATGTTGAGGGTACGAGTATGGGTGGGTTTTTGGACCCAGATTCTCTAAACAAGGGTCCCTTTTTCGGCAGATTTTCTATGAACATGGGTGGGTTGTCCAGAAATTGACGAAAAATAGCCAAAAATGGGTCGTTTTCCGCCAAAAGTCATCATAAAAGTGGGTATGATAGCAAGTTTCGGTAATTAGAAAGGGGTACCTTTATGAAAACCGGGCGGCAGACCCCCGTCCATCCGCGGGTCATGTACCCCCCCCCTCCAGGCCGACATACACTCAGCACATACTCATAAATAGATATGGCATGCCTGATTTTGCTCACTGCGTTAAAATGAAAACAAAACGTACAAAATATTTTATGGCTATTTCACCAATGAATAGGTCTTAAACAAACAACAAACTAATTTTTTTGTTGCCCAGAAAGTTTACCTCTCTGGTCCTTTTGTTCGACTTTATTGACTCAAAGAAGATTTGACACATTTCTTGCACAGATGTTTTGTTTCTTTGTTGCCATATCTATTTATAAGTGTATGAACTGTATCCAATTCCATTATCCGTAGCACAAACTATCGATAAAACATTTTTAGGAGACTACTGGCGCTTGCAGAGAAAATATGGAAAGGGGCAATTTTTGGGAGACTTTTAAATGGAAAATTAAGTCAAATCGGTCCTTGAGTCGTTGGTAAGTAAATCATCTAATGAGATTTAATAGGTAGGACGTTTAGGCCTAGATAACATTTTCTAGTACCCTGGGTACCACTGGTACCCAGGGTGATTTTCTAGGAGAAATCGCCGAAAATCACCTGCGACTTTGAGATGTAATTGAAGGGACAATGGGTTGGTTATTGCTCAGGGCAATATCCATGATCGCAAAGATGTTTATCGACATATCTCATTTGCAGCGACTTTTATTGATGTTTTAACGAATTTCAGTATTCTTCGGCCCGAAAATGAATGTAATTTCGGCTCTACTGTAAATAAGATACTTTTCCAACCACACTACAAACTGTAGACAGGGCCTCCGACGATGGGGGCCGGGGGGGCCATGACCCCTCCACTTTTTGCAAAAAAAGCAATTCCAAAATTTGTTGATAATCATCTCAATTCTCTTTAAAACCTCTTTTTCCTGAGAATTTTTTTCCTGAGAACTCTTTAAAACCATATGCTCATTTAAATTCAAGCAAATTTCCTGCATCCATTCGATTCAATCCCTGTTCTGTTGATAGGGAAATTTCATGTCGGAAACTGACAAGTTCACAACCTCACTATTGTACACAATCACAGACGATTTTCAGTTATATCAAAATCTACATCTTTCAAATCACTATGAAAATATAAGAAAGCTAAAGCCTAAAGCTATAGAAACTGCACCAGGAAGCAGATAGTCAATGCAGAATGCAAAGACCTCGTATCTCTTGGGCACAAATCTAGTAGGCAAGTAAGGCAAGTGCTGCTTGCCAGCCAAAGAAAATGCTACTTTCTAAAAACTATGCACTTTCTTGGTGGGGTATCTTACAAATATTTACTTCACTTGCCTATGCTTTGATCAGGTGTGATCTTCTCGACAGCGTAAATGCGATTCTGCAAACAAATGGTTTATCTAACCTTTCTTTACAAGAAATGACAAAAGTTCTCCTGTATGGTCATGAAAGGTTACCGGCTGATGCAAATAAGAAAATCTTATTGGCGACATTAGAATACATCCATGCTTCAGAACGCTTTCAATAGACGAATTGGAAACTAGAAGTTCTAGTTACTATAGTTTCTTCTCTCATGTCACGTGGTATATAGCACCTTGTACTTGTAAATTTTATTTTAAGTATCTGTATTTATTGTAATATTAATTCTATGTATGCATAGTGTTTTGTAAATGTTAGTCTTGTTGCATATCTCTATGTTAAAGGCCATGGGGTTGTCATTGTCCCGTGCTCCTCTTGGCATCGTCCCTGTAGTGTTGCATAGTTAATCTAGTAGTGTAGTAGAACGTAGCCTTGTAATTGTAATATTTTATATGGATAGAAAAAAAAATATTTACTTCTCAATTCTGCCAGCTTTAATTCAAAATGGGGATTTTTCAATGAGCTGAAAGGCGTAGTCTAAAAATTCTTTCAGGGACTGCAACCCCCAGACCCCTAAGTTAGGACCCCTGTCAGGACTTTACTCGCACTTCACGCTCGCACACCTCAGTCACTTTTCCCTCTAGATCTATCCCTGGGAGGGCAGCTTATCATATTGGGCTGTGGGGCTATCGTATATTTTCATATCAAATGTTGGCCCCTCCACTTTTCAGGTCTCATCGGAGGCCTTGGTAGAAGCCCGGGGGGAACATAACATGTTGAGGGTACGAGTACCTAACCTTTCAGGGTAGGGGGTGAGGAAATCGACCTAATAAATGAAACAAAATACCTCGGAGTCGTGATTGATAATTGCCTTACCTGGGAAAGTGACATTTGTGCGGTTCAAAAGAAGATCTCCAGAGCAATTGGTCTATTGAAGTATGCGCGAAATTTTGTTCAAACTGATACTTTGATAAATTTATATAGAAGCATCATAGAGCCACATTTCAGCTACTGTTGCTCCCTATGGGGCTCTTGTGATGCTTCAAAGCTAGACGTACTTCAAAAATTAAAGAATAAAGCCGCCAGAATAGTAACAAATAGCCCTTTTGATGCATCTGCAGCTCCTTTGCTCCAGAGACTTGGTTGGCCATCGGTACAAAAGCTGATAAATAAAGAAACAGGTTCCATGGTTTACAAATCTCTGAACTCTCTTGCACCTCAATATCTCAGTGATCTTTTTGTGAGATTGTCCGGGTTACATCCAAGAGAGTTGAGAAACTCAAAAACTGACCTTGCAATACCCATGTTAAGAACTGGCAATGGCCAGAAATCCTATGCGTATCGCGGGGCCAGTCTCTGGAACAGTCTTGATTTGGAAACAAAGATGGCTCCCTCAATCAATGCCTTCAAGTCCAAACTCAAGGAAAAATAATCATATACATTATTCTTTATTTTTATTGTAAATTTTGTAATATATAACTCTTTATTTTGTAAATAGTTTTTGCAGGGCCAATTGTAAAACAGTATATAGACTGAATTGTACCCTGGGTAAATAATTTTAAAATAAATAACTAGATAAAATAAATAAATAAATGAATAAAGTAGCGCTCGCAAGCGCCCGCGATGGGAGTTGAACTTGTTCCTACTCCCAAAGCGCCCAAAAATCGGTCGCTTGCGATTAGATTGATCGCTGAATTTTATCAACTGCGCATGCTCCTTTTTGGTCGCAGCGCCCGCGCGCTCAAAACGCTGGCTATGGAGAGCAGCCTTAACAGACTCTTTAAAAGTGAACGAAGCCTCCATTTACGGCTAGAGAATCTGTTACCAACAGTACATCGAGCCTTAAAATATAGAAGGTGTTGTGGCACAGTGGTGTAATGCTCTGACCTTGCAGCCAGAAAGGCGGAGTGGGTTCGTAACTAGGTAGGGCCCCACCACTGAGGATAGATCCAGTTATAGACCAATCTCTGTTCCTACCAATAGTTTCAAGGTTGTTTGAAAAGCTCATTTATGATCAACTGTACGAGTATCTTGATTCTAACAAGCACTTATTTATAGATCAGTATGGTTTCCGTAACTTGCATTCGGTCGTCTCCTGTTTATTGAACTGTACAAATGATTGGTACGTAAATATTGACAGTGGGCAATTTACCGCCATGATTTTCATTGATCTAAAGAAAGCCTTTGATACAGTCGACCATCAAATTCTTCTGAAAAAGATGCGTAATTACGGAATCGACGGTCTTGAACACCAGTGGTTTAGCTCTTAGTTAGATAATCGCAGGCAGTTCTGCAAGGTCAACGGCGTCTGCTCCGATCCTGCTGAAATCAGCATAGGAGTACCTCAAGGTTCTTGCCTTGAACCGCTTCTATTTTTGATTTACATTAATGACCTACCTTTTGCATTAAAACATGCAAAAGCAACGATGTATGCGGATGATACAGCAATTTCGTTCTCTTCCAAGAATATAGAAGAGATTGATGCTGTTGTCAATGCTGAACTCGCCTGCCTTGAGAAGTGGTTACAGGGTAACAGGCTTTCCTTGAATGTTGTCAAGACTCGGTCCATGATCATAGGATCGTCGCAAAAGCTGAGGAAAATTGATACACCTATGGTACCGATTCCTCATTTCAAGTAAATGGAAATGATATCGATCTTGTGAAGGAGACTAAATATCTTGGTCTCATGATCGACGATAATCTAAAATGGGAGAGCAATGTTAAATGTACACAGAAGAAGATCTCTAGAGCTATAGGACTTTTGAAGTATGCAAAACACTATGTGCAAGAGGATACATTAAGGAATATGTATCTTAGAATTGTTCAACCACATTTGTGTTATCGTTGCTCTGTTTGGGGATGCTGCAGGGCGACTAAGATGAAAACGTTGCAGAAATTACAGAACAGAGTTGCTAGAATTGTTACGAGTAGCCCTTCTGACACTCCAGCTGCTCCTCTATTGCAGCTGCTTGGCTGGCCGTCAATTGAGAAACTAATCAATCGAGAAACTTGTACAATGGTGTATAAATCTTTGAATGAACTCGCACCTGAAAACCTAGGTAACATTTTCCACAAATTGTCTGATGTTCATACCAGGGTCCTTCGCGATACGAAATGAAATCTTGCAGTGCCAAAGATGAGAACTGCTTATGGCCAAAAATCATTAGCGTTTCGTGGAGCGAAGGCATGGAATAAACTCGACTCTGAAGTGAAATTAACCCCTTCGATTCAGTCATTCAAATCGAAACTAAAAGCTTTTAATTGAGAATATTCAAGGAAAGCTGTTCTACATCGAAAGAGTCATCGTTATTTTTCTTTTTCCCGTTTCATAGCCATGTAATTAGAAACTATTGTAAATAGGTTTATTTCTCATTTCTCATTTACTTATTTTTTTGCTGGGACAATTGGAAAGCAGTTGCTTAATCTATTTCTTAACTGAATTGCATCCCAGGGTAAACATTTTTAAAATGAAAAAAAAAATGAAATGAAAACCACTTGTGCGTCATGACAAGGGGTCGCGGACTGATTAACTCCTGATTTGAATAAAGCCCATGCTATTTCTGTTTTAATTCCTGTATGGGAGAGAGCTACCATCCGCATAAAGTCAGGGGATGTTCTGAGAGTGAGTACTCCTCGCCAAGCACTCATACCCTAAAAGACATTGGAAATATCAAAAATCAACCTTCTGGGACAAAAATCATTTTAAGATCCACTAAGAAATTATAATATAAGTATAGAATCTCCCGATGGTTTGGCAAGAAAGGTAAACAACAGCCTCTTTAATGGGGGACAGCCCCAGCCCCTGAACATAAAACAAGTGACAAATCTGTTGCAGTTTGTTGATCTGATGATCATTGTTGTGGCTGTTGTGTCCAAGACGGCCTCTTTTTGATACTGCACGTGCATCGCAATCCTGGGTCCCCTCCTCCGCAAGCAAGAAGTGGCCTGAAGATCGCTGGCGAAGGAAGTCTGTCCAAAGATCTGCCTCAAATCAGTACAGAATCATCATGATTCGCAACTTGACCAAGAACATTCTGTACAACAAAGGTTAGTTATCGATGTGAGATCAGCTTTTAGGATACAAAATGCGTTTTCGTCTCGATTTTGAAGGTTGCATGAGTTTGCATGTATAAATGAAAGGTTATGCTATGGGCCTAAGGCCTACCAATGCTTATGGGACCTTAATTTTATTGCATAAGATTTTATGTTTGTAATTTAGCATTTACTTGACTTTTCCTATTCACGTTCTAGCAGGATGTTCGCAAGCCTGTTTGTTATATGCCCAGAAGAGCTCCTTAAAGGTTAGTGTAAGTTCACATTACAGACCAAGATCCAGTTTGCATTCTTCGATTTTGGCGCGGGGATGCTCATTCTGAAGTACATTTTGGCGCATCTGTAGGTCGGGGAATTTTGTAAATTTTATATAAAATAACTGCTACAGATCGTGCTATCACAGGTTATGGCGCGGCTGCGGCTGGAAGCGGTCGAAGTGGCGCGGGGAAGATCTTCCCCGCGCACTACAAAGAATGCAGACTGGACCAAGATGAAAGA
The DNA here is from genome assembly GCA_964019985.1 of Aurelia sp. 4 Dawson et al 2005. Taxonomy (NCBI): domain Eukaryota; kingdom Metazoa; phylum Cnidaria; class Scyphozoa; order Semaeostomeae; family Ulmaridae; genus Aurelia; species Aurelia sp. 4 Dawson et al 2005. Next base: position 14,675,163 of record OZ026500.1, on the reverse strand, counting down.
AGAATGCCTCCTCATCACAGAGAATTTCTTCTTTCTTGCACATGCCCAGACGTCTTGTTGAAAAGTGCCATACTCTGCAGGCCGGAGATAGGGTTGTAGATCTCAGATCAGATTGTCTTAAATCATAAAACAGATTGGAAAGTTTGACGTGCAAGGCAGATTAATTCCTTGAGCACTTTTATGTTATCCACACATCCACCAGCGCATTTGCATAATTTGGTAACAAGACTGTATACAGGTGTGCAGAGAAGGGTAACTGCACACCAGAGAGATTTCAATATGGTGTTCAAAAAGACAATAGAGAACAAAGGAAATTTCTCCTTGCAGAAGATCTCTTCGAAAAGTGCCATACTACTCTGCAGACTGGACTGTATATTTACTTCTATTGTATGTAAGTTTTGGTATACATTTTTATAAGGAACTAGGATTAGGCCATAGTACTAAAAGTTTCTTCATTTGTGGAATTTGGTCCATTTTGGTACCAAAAGTTTCGTAATTGGTTTCATCTTTTTTGAATGGATAAATTATCAATGTGGTCGCTAACACTAGATATGTTTCTTGACATTTAAAACATCATATGGGAGTAAACAGTGTTCTGTTATGTTGGAAACGCAAATGGTTGGTGAATATTGTTCAACAACAAAGGTTCAACGATATACTTGCTATAGTATCCATGCTTTTAACTATTAAAGGTTCTTAATACTTCTCAGACATGATACAAGAATTTCTTAAAATTTTGGCCATCTTATAGTACTAGTTTCTCATAAACCAGTTTTTTATACAAGATATGATATGATATGTACCTTTTCAATCTCAGTTTGAATACTATCTGCACCATTTTTATTCATGCCTGAAAATCCCCTGGGCAGTTATTTCAAACTTTCCAATCTGGATTGTGTCAAAGCCAAAGCGAGAGGTAGGACTGAGATGGGGTTGTTGCTCCTGGATTTTGTCATGAAGATATGACCTGCTTTGAAAGCTTCCATCTCATCTGCTGGCTTCAACTTTTGTCCACCTGGTAATGTTCAATCCCTTAATTGCCTGATTGGGTCTTGAATCACTTTCAGCAAGCAATCATTCTCAATCATTCTTTCACCCTCAGTGATTACTGATCACTTCATAACGCTGGCTCTATTCACCACCATAACAGATCTCAATCTTAACAAAACTATTTATTTTGCAATGAGAACCACGGATGGGGTGTCTGTGCTTTGAGCGGCTTGTATATATGTTATATGAAGCCTTAACTGAAGTAATTCTGATTAATGTGAGGCTGGAAACAAGTGAAAAAAATAGAACTACACCAAGGGTAAAGGCTAAGGACTAAGATTTTCAAAAAAAAATTTTAAGTTGAATTATTCCATTACTGAAGTTCCTTTATTTTTGACAGTCTGAGAGTTATGTTTTTTATGAAGTCTAATATCTTTGTTTTAAAATTTTCATGAGGGCATAGGTGATAAACTTGAAGGTTGTTATGGAACCCTTGAGAAACTCATAAGAAACTCTGAGAATGCAAAATCTGATAATTTTATAAGCTTTCAGCAATGTTTCGAATTCTTAGTCTCTTATGAAATAATATGTTGTGTACTATGACTTTGTCCATATTAAATGTCAATTTGAAATAATTTTCTTCCAATTTTTCAAATTCCAACGAAAAATTGTACTGTATTTTTTATTATGACCTTGTTTGTTGTGGTTTACCTGGGTGTGAGTTTTCCACCATCCACATGCTGCGCAAAGGCAAATGCTTTCTGTAGGCCTCCTTTTCCAGAGGTTTACTCTTTTGACAGGTTTCAGTTTCATTTGATCATCAATCTTTTACTACATACAATATTTCACAATTTACAATTACCTGACATCTATGACCTGATCAGAGGGGCTATGACTTTAGTCCATGATGTGATTGCATACCAGATCTCTTGAGAGTGTAGCAAACTTGGCCAGTGTTTCCAGGAAGATATTTGGTAAACTTAGGCCACCTGTACTGAATGTAATGCTATCTGTTGTTAAAACTTTGCAAAGTATGATTGAAGAATAATGTTAAGGTTCCATCCACACACTGACTGATTCTTAAAGAACCCCCCCCCCCCGGATGGTCCATTTTGGAAGCCTTTTGCAACCTTTTTCCCCCAGGCTTTTTCCCAGACTGCATTTCATGTTGCAGTGCAGAAGACCCTCTACAGTATGTGCCATTTCAATTATGGCAAAATTTTAGATCAGTAGTCAGGTTGGTGTGCACCTGCCATGTGCACTTATCAATTAGCACTCTAGGCTCCAAGCAAATGCTCTGCATTTTAAAATGTACTAAATTCATTATTGCTTGTTCACTTTGCTTTGCAGACAAGTCAAAAGAGTATAAGCCAACTATGGAGAGGTATCCAACTGCTTTTCTATTTCATCCATATCAGATTTGGGAAATGCCCTTTGTACATACAGTATTATTTTTCTTATATTCAATGATATTCGGTTTTGCAAACAATTTTTTCCTAATTTCATTTCAGCAATACAGCTGTATACTTGAAAGTCTGTACATACTGTATTGTTCTACTTTAGTGAAGCCATCATGATTGGAAGTTGGAGGGCAGCATCCTCATAGTGTTAGAAAAGTTGCAAATATCAGCCATATGTTGGCCAAAAACACATCATGTCAGCCCAGGGAATATGTTTGTAAACAACAGGATTTTGACTGCACATGCATTGCGTATATTAACATGGCCTTCTTGCCTAAGGTTTATTATTTGGAAAGACTTTATAGTCTTTCGTATAGCTTAAGAATTCATATTTTAAAGATTCTTGTCATGTTAGTGGGCACAGGGCCTGTACTGTTTGGATGGCCAACTAGAATTCATCTTCCTGCATGCTTCTGTTTTCAACAGATCAACCATGTCTTTGATGCCTGGTTTGCTTGCAGGGTTCAATCCCTTATTCTTTGTTTCAGAATTACAAGTACGTTGTTATGCTGCTGAAGCTACAAAAAGAGTATTTGACAGAACAAAACCTCATGTTAATATTGGAACAATTGGTCATGTGGATCATGGGAAAACAACCTTGACAGCTGCTATTACAAAGAGTTAGTGCTAGCTTTCATTTACTTGAAGCAAGTACTGGGTGTCTCATATAAAACTTCTTGAGTTTTGAACTGAAACATCTCTTGACCTGTTGGACCATAGCAAAACAATCAGAACATTTTCTAAAAGCGTAATAATGTAGCAATCAACTGAGAACTTTGATTAAATTGAGCAATGGAAAAATTAGGAGGTCATCAATTATGAATAAACTTTTAACATTTTTGTAAGCAGTGTTTGAGAATACCAACCAATTGTAGGTTGAGATGCTTGCCACTTTTGCACCTGTAACCCCCATTCTGCTTACTGAAAAGGGGTTTTTATAATTCATTTGCAAGGATGCCACTGACATTTAGATAATTAAGAAATACAGGCAAATGGTCATATGCACTTGTTGATGTTGTAAAAATTGCTTACAAGTGCTGAGTAGTTCATAAATGTGTTTGGTGAACCATCCGTTTTCAGTGCAGTTGCTCAATTTTATCAAATTGGTGCTCATTTAGTAACAGCATTATTACATTGAACTTTTAGAAGTATTTTATTTGTTTTGCTAAGATAACCAGACTGAGAGATACAGTATCTGAGTTTAAAACTTGGGGAGCTTTATATGAAACACCCTCTGTATAAATGGTGTCATATACTGCACATCAATGAGGTGTTGAAGTCATTTATTGCTGCAGTTATTTTAAGGCTGGTTTTCATATGCCGCATTCCATAGGATTTCATCATAATTTGTCGGATGTCCATAATTGCGATTGTCAAATTATACTGTATGAAAATCGAGGATCATAATTCATCGGAATTCATCCTATTTCATTGTAGAATACAAATTTTTTGGTCCGCTGGGCTCAATTGCACCGAATTAGGATGAATTAGGATGCATTACAATACCTGGTTTTCATATGATCTGGCTGGTTTTCATTTATCGGAATTAATCCTGATTTATCTTAGACCAGGAATTCCGATGAAATGCAATGAAATATGATGAAATACGATGAAATGCCAAATATGAAAACCAGCCTTCATCAGGAGTGACTATTGGTGGCTGTAGATTCACTCTTCAAAAGTACAATATAATGTATGACTATGGAATTGCTCTCTGTAAAACTTTGTTGTTTTAGGAAGTCTTGTTTGAATTGTACTTAAAAGTTCATGGTCAGATCTGCTGATTTTTCTAAATTACATTTATTTCTCTCCATTACATGGGTTTGGTTTTGTGTATTTTTGACTTCAACTTTGCCACAACAAAGCTCTAGGTGGTTTGTATTTGATGATTGTCATACCAATCTATTGCTTTTCTGTCAATCTTTATAACAGGTGAAACACTACTGCAAAAGGTTACATTCTTAGAATCGTGTGTGTTGAGCCTGGTTTTAAATCTGTTTTGAAAATGTGTATCTCTTTGGGGTGAGCTTCCTTCCTAATGCACTGTAAGCATTAGGCACAAGCTAAGTTTCTTGCCTGAGAAGTCTTGAAAGAAAATTTTCATCGGTGTAAGAATTATTGATTTAAAAGATGTACATACAATTTTTCATATACTGGCTCAAGGATTCTTGAAAATACTTGTCATCTTTATGTGTTCAATCCCCTTACTTTATATATTTTCAGTGAAACTGTTAATTAGGATATTTGTGTTCAATTCGGGGGGTACTTTGCCTACAAACATACGGGAACATGCCGCTGAAAAATCTGAAAAAGTACCCTGTCCCAGAGTCAAATTTTCTTAAACAATACCCTGTCCTTTAGTTTCTTTGAACAAAGTTGTGCTCTGCTAGGAAATTTGTATGAAATCTATTGAAAATTGTTGAAATGTTGCCATCCAAGTGATTTGAATCACATTCGCAGAGTGCAAATGGCCTAAAATGGCCTTTCGGAGTCAAAAATGACAAACATGAACCCTGTCATGGAGCCGATTTTTACAAAAATGATACCCTGCCCCAGAGTTGGAATCCTGAAAATGATACCCTGTTCAGCAGCACATCCCCATGGGGAAAAATATTTGAGTACCCCCCCCCCCCGCTGGGGCTCAATCCCCATTATGAACTTTAGAAAACATCAAAGCGTTATCAATTTCTTACAAACTCTTTTACTGCAGCTCTTGCTGACACTGGCAGTGCAAAATATAAGAAATATGATGACATTGACAATGCTCCTGAAGAGAAAGCTAGAGGCATCACTATCAATGCGTCACATGTGGAATATGAAACAGAAAATAGGCATTATGGCCATATAGACTGTCCAGGACATGCAGATTACATTAAGGTATATTACTTCTTGAAGTTGTTATTGGCTCTCTTAAAGGACAAGTCCGGGGTTGTTAAGATTATTGATTATTCAAGAGATTGCACTGCTGTTAATGATGTGTAGTACTTCTTTTCCATTTTTTTATCTTCTAATCTGCGAAACTACATATTTCAATCTGTTCAAAAGTGTGAAATGACATCATTCTATATGACTTCGCTTCATGTTTACCTGAACGAGGCTGCCAAATGTGTTGATATTATACCACTCACATTACTAGCCTTTTTATCACGCCTTCGCACAATGGCACAAAATACAAAATGGCGACGATTTTTGGCACTTACGAAGATTCATTAGCTAATTTATGAAAGTTGGAGGCATCAAAACCTGGAAAGAAGTCACAATTGGTGTTCAGCTGTTGGTAAGGCTGCTTTTTAACAATAATTTTATGAATCCCAGATTTGTCTTTTAAAAAGAACTCACGACTGGTGTTCAGCTGTTTGTAAGGTTGCTTTTTTAACAATAATTTTATCAACCCCGGACTTGTCCTTTAAAGAACAGTCAGTGATTTTACTGCTGAAAATAGCTTAATTTAAAGGGGATATGTGAGTGGATGACACATGTGCTGGCTGAACCAGAAAAAATTCTAACTTTCAAAATCTCACAGTACCAAGACAAGTGGTTGGATTTGAATGAATCAATTTCTGATTGATAGCGGACAGAGTGAAGTAGTGTTGCAAATTTGCTCTCATTTCCATGAGCACTGAAACTAAAAGTAATGTTAATGTTGTTATGTTAATGTTGTTTTCTTTATCAGTCTAAGATTCAAAGATGCTCTCTTGTTAAGAAAAGTGGTGTAATGTGACAGACAACTTGCGATTGCATTAATCAGAACCAAGGATGCACAATGCCAAATATTTAGTGTATCTTCTTTCATTGGTTCAGCTTCCATATCTCTGGTACCATTGAGTAATTCATCTTACGATACCATGATGCCTATCAGATTAATACTTTAACGATTTCTTATCACCAAAGAAACTTGCAGAACGAGATTTACTGTCTGCACTTAGGGTTTATGCTTAGCTTATGACCTTAATTTTCACTTCGAAATATGGGAGCTGTTTTTGTTCCATGATGGTACTATGTCTAGTCCCAGGGGGTGCACTACATATATTTTGGTTACGGGGACGTGCGTGCCATCGGGAAGGGTATCTATTTCCAGATATTGGTATAAAGAACAGTATCAATTTTCACAATTTTGGTATAAGAAACAGTACCTATTTTCAAGATTTTTATATGAAATATATAAAGTCGGATATACTTTTACGAAAAATTTGTATAAGGTCGGGTATACTTTTTCAAAAAATTGGTATAAGGAACGGGTATGTTTTGCAGCCTCGATGGTACGTCCCCAACCAAAATCTGGTCAAGTGCACCCCCGGCCGGCTATCTATTATTCAGTAATTTTTCTTCGATTCAGAACATGATAACTGGTGCAGCACAAATGGATGGAGGAATCCTAGTTGTTGCAGCAACAGATGGGCAGATGCCTCAGACAAGAGAACATCTTCTCCTTGCTAACCAGGTTTGCTTTATTTGCTTTATTTGCTTTGACATGCGAAATTATAGCAATTATATAGCCTCCTTCAAGGATAAACAAGCTTCTCTAAGCTTTTCTATATATTTTACACAGCAAATGGGTGCTGTTAATAGGAATATTTATTTGTTTCTAAGTGTAGTCTTCATAGCCCATGAGAATCCACTAGAGTATCATCGTCCTGAATTATTTTCCGAGTTGAATCCTTGTTCTATACGTACAGAAATAGTCAAGTCTTGGACTAATGAACATAAGCGTACGGGAAGAAATATCTAGGGGAGCTGCACGACACAAAGCTCATTGCTTACTAACAATTTTGCCCGACTAAGGACGAAATTTTGACCGAATGGGGCTGATTTTAGACAATCTTTCAAATAGAGTGGGGGCTACGCCCTCCTTCCGCCCTCACCTCGTACGCTTATGCTAATGAATAGAAACAATTCAGACAATGGAATACTGACTCGTTATTCTTGCCTTACATTCGTATCAACTTGTTCGGTGTCATCTCTTCTTATGCTGAGAAAAAATTTTCCGATGCACTTGAAACATCACGGTAGATGGTCGTTCATTTTTCAATCTATTTTGTCCAGTTTCAGTTTTGGTTTGATTCATTTGCGATTTGCATTGTAAATTGATGGCAAGGTTAAACAACAGCTTGTCTCAAGTGTCCTTTCAGCCTCTTTCAATAAAGTATTCGAATGTCCTTTGCTTTGTCGATTACCGTTATGTTCAGAAAGTTTCCATTCCAAAGCGAGTCGATGGTACAATATGACAAATATTGTGGAATTGAGCGAAAGAGTTAGTATGTGTTTATTCTTTATTCCACCAATGATCTTAAGAGCTTTTGAATGTCATTGAATTTTGCTTGTCTAGGTTGGAGTAAAGAATCTCGTTGTTTTTATTAACAAGGCTGATGCAGTAGATGACAAAGAGATGTTGGATTTGGTAAGTCTTTTTTATATCAACTGTCTAATGATTATGAAACCAGGTTTTGAATATTCTAATTAGGATTTCATGGTATAATTTGATCAATAGCTTTTACTTTAAATCTTAGTTGCAATGAATGCTTTTATTAAAGGGCCTCTTGAAAACCAGACTTGTTGAATGGCAACGCCCCTTAAAAGAATTAAATATGAAATGTGAATGAAATATATGAATTTGAATTTATTACGAGGATGCAATAAAAGAATCCCGTCAATCCAATTGGTTCTCGCATTTTTCCCGCGGTTTTCCCGTAGCCATGTATCATATGATACAAGGACGCGTTTTTGTCGCCACAGCAATTGCTTTGGTCCCGTGAGATTCACAGTAAATGTAGGCAGCATAACTGTAACAAACACGTTTGACTAAGCGATATGAATCAAAATTAGAGGCGATCGGGCATTGAAACTCGTACTAGGTGGTTGTGTCGTTGTACAGGAAGATATAAGCCCTCAGCCTTAATGCACACACCGTGCAAGCATGGTCTTTACTTTAAAGATCTCGGGGTTTATATTGTCTTGTACAATGCAAAGCCGGTCTCTGCTTTGCGGCTGAGATTTGTAAATAAAGAGTACTCTTGCTATTTCAATGAACCTTCTTTTTCGTGAATTCAAATTCGGGGTTAAACGCCCCAAGTCAATTTTCAGAGTGATTACAGCCATTTTAAGATTTCGACCTGTCCCCGGAAAGTCAGTATAACGACCGAAAAGACAATTTAAACTGTGTCTGGAAGTGCTCAATCGGAATCTGGAGCAAAAACTTTATGGAATGACGACCGATCTGCAAAGATGTACTACAGTTCCTCGGCCCTCTTCTTCGAATAATCCCGCTCAAAAAAGGCACACTTCAAGCTATCTTTCAACAGGTAGGCCCCCATCAGATAAACCTACGTTGAGGATATTTGAATTACGCAAGCATCGAATTTTACATAAATTCACCCATGTCTTGTCTTGGTATCATATTTATCATCGTTATATTTCCATTTTTCATACTTTATACACTCAGCTTCAGAGCTCAAAAAACTAAGTAGCATGGTAGCCGCGCTACCAGGGAAGTAGCTGAAATGCTCATTTTCCCAGGAAGAAGAAGGGAAAGGGCAAAAGAAATGAAGGCAGGGAAGGAAAGAAAGTGAAAGAAAGAAGGAGAGAAAGGAAAAGGAATAGAATAGAGCGGTATATAGGAAAAGAAGAAGAGAAGTGTGTATGAAGACAGGAAAGTGCTTAGCTTGTTACCAAGAAGGGAATACTGTTTTTGAGCCCTAGCTTAAAACACCAGTTATCTTCATCTTTTAAGCATTTACTATTCCTATTTTCATATTACTATTTTGCCTCCCAAAAGGTTGAGCTAGAAATGCGAGAAATCCTCACAGAATATGGTTACGATGGAGACAATACCCCCGTCATCATCGGATCAGCATTATGTGCGTTAGAAGACAGAGAAAGAGAAATGGGTCATGATGCAATAGTACAACTTTTAGAGGCCGTTGATTCCCACATCCCTACACCAACTCGGGATCTAGACAAGCCATTCTTGCTTCCAGTTGAAGATACATTCTCGATATCGGGCAGAGGCACAGTCGTTTCTGGAAGAATCGAAAGGGGGATCATAAACAAAGGAGATGAAGTAGAAATCACTGGACAAGGTGTTACTTTGAAAACGACCGTTACAGGTTAGTTTGATCTTGAAATTTGTAGGGTGTTATATGTCATCTTGATTCAGTATATCTGCAGACTCAAAGCCATTGAAAGTCTGTACTCGAAAAGCAGTGTAATTCTCGTCAGGGCCGCCGTGAGGGGGTCAGGGGGCAGTTTGCCCCCAGGCCTTAGGGTCTAAGGGGCCTCATAATTGAAGGTTTTTAACATCTTGACCGCAGGAAATGCTCTGAAATGTATTTTAAGCCAATCTAAAGGAAGTGATCCAAAAAAATTTCTGCTCGCTTCGCTCGCAGGGAGCCGCATTGCGCTGTTTTCCCTGGGCCTCAAAAAGCTCTCGGCGGCCGTGGTTCTCGTATCGATGCGGCAGTTTTTGAAACAATATCTTCGAACTGGTATGCTGTCAAAAACGATGCAGAGTTCCTATGCAAGAGCTAGCGTTTCATTTTTCTCTTTTTTAACTAGAAAGAATATTGCCCTTAATTTTTGATCGCCTTTCTTTCGTTGGGCTGCGTTCATATTAAGGTTTTGTTTTTGCGTGTATGCTCTTAATTGCGTAAATGCGCTTTTGTTTGTGTTTTCCCGTTCGGATTGATATGCCCCTTTGATCCCATATAGCAAGTCGTTTTAAATCTGTTAATTTATTCTTGACGCATCAGCTTAAAAATATGTACTGAATCTTTTTTACATGTATGAATGTAAAAGTAAATGAAATTTAATCTTTCTACAATACAGTAAAAACCCCCGTATAAGAACCTACAATTTTGCAAGTCAGCCTGATTAGGTTCGTATATATTGAGTATTTAGTGGGAAATTAGGCTGTTCAGGTTCTTAAATTGGTTCTTATTTTATTCAGGGCTTTCAGGTATTTCTTTTGTTTAGATTGAAACTTCAAGCCCATTATTTACTGTCAGCTCAGAGCCACCTGGGTTCGCGAGGCCTCATTCATAACGGCAGTCCATGGAAGAATCACAAATTTTACAGAATGCAATGAAAAGCTTTGAAAGCATCTATAAAGTTCTTTGCAATTTGCACATATGACAGTATCAGGCCATATAGGCTCGATGAAAAAACAGCTGGAGGTTTTGCATCTAATTTGGTGAATTCTATGAATAAGAACCTATTTCAATTTTCAGGCTGAATTGGTTCTTATATATTTGGCGTCTAAATTTCAGAATTTCAGCCTGTAGGTTCTTAATCACTAGGTTCTTATACGTGGGTTTTTACTGTAGTACAACCAATGTTTAATGGAATTCTATAATCTGGCATACTTTAGTGTACCTATCCTATCCTAAGTGCGTTATAGATGTGATAATGGCACGCCAACTAAAACATGTGTAGTAGAGTAGTGTCGCCCATAACGGCCACTAAGTAAGCAAAATTCAATCTCAGGAGGCTGAGAACAAGTAAACAAACTGGAATTGTGCGGGAAATCTTTGCTGACGACGGTTTTAACGTAATTCGACCTTCACTAAGGCTCGTCGATCTCTGTTTCGATACCCGAGGAGATAACTTATGACATGTCTAATCGACTCTGTAAGTATTTGTCAATTCGTGCTTTTGTTTGCATCAGCACCTTGTGGTGTGGTCTGACATATATGCAAATCTGACTTGATTTTTCAGAAGTCCCTTCACTTCGAGAAAGAATCAACACGAAAACCAAAGCAAATTGATTTCTTTTTTTTTTGTTTAGAGCCATGAAGTCTGAGTCTTGCTGTTTGCTATTTTCGTCGCCCATTATGCCCATCAGTTTACCAGGGAAGTTTCTAGTCACCTCAGAATGTTAAATTGCAAACGTTTTTCCAAAAGGCAGAAAGTTTGATGAAAATCGTTCTCACTTACTTGAAAAACAGATAAAACACCAGAAGATGTAGTACTATTTTACCGTTATTTAAATTTCGAAACGTCCGCTAGAACTTTATCCATGCATGCAGAAGGGATAAGGCAGGATTTACAACAAACCAAAGCATGAAATTTTATTGCCAAGACTTGGTGTTGGGTTAAGTCTTTTTTAGATTTCTGCATTTAATGTGCTCATGGATGAATGATAATCGTGATTAAAGCTATTTTTCTTAGATTAACTCTTTTCTAGAGGGGGGGGGGCATAACTTGTTTTCAACCTTTGAACTGCGGCCGTAAAGCACGACTCCCAGCGAAAAGTCGTTTTACCCCGATCTTCAAAACCGTCACAAGTCCCTATGTAGAGTTGATTAACATAATTCAAACCTTCACAAAATTTACTCCATTAGTTGTTGATGTTGTCAGTTCATTCGGTTTTTTCCCAGAAACCTCTTCGAGGATCTAATTCAAAAGTTTGCGACGACATGGGCACAGTGAGCATAAAGAACCCATAACGTACAACCTAAGAATGCAAAACTTGTGTAAGCAGCCAACAATTAAGACACTTGGCTTTGGACTCGATTCGATGTCTTTTCGATGTAGTTTGCTATGGAACACTCTTGATGACAGTATCGAACAAGTGCCAACTCTGTCGCGTTTTGAAAAGAGGATCAAAGACTGGACTGCAGATAGATGCACCTGTAAAATAACGCTGATTATAAATAGTATTTTTTCTACTTTGTATATATTATGTTTGTAAATAGTTGGTTTTACTGTAAATACCAACTTAAAATATTGATTTGATGATGATTATAATGGGCGACGCTACTATAGTATCTTCGAAAAGCATATTTCGTACTCAACATACACATTTTTAAAAGAATCATAGAATTGCAAGATTCTCAAGTGTACCTTTTTTATGTTCGTGGTTACCTTCAAATCTGCTTTTCCCGAATCTTTTTGAAATTGAGACCAAGTTTGATAAGTCCCAATGTGCAGAACCAGATTTTGGCTGTTGGGACAGCAGCAAATCAAGTATGAATAAACGGGTAATCGAAGAACGGGTAATCGACAAGTAATCTTTTCAAATCAAGTTGAATAAACGGGTAATCGAAGCACAAACTGTTTTATTTTAGGACTGGAGATGTTTCATAAACAACTTGACCGCGGTGAAGCCGGTGACAACTTGGGTGCTTTGGTCAGAGGTATAAAACGAGAGGATGTCAAGCGTGGCATGGTTGTATGTGCTCCCGGTTCAATCAAGTCGTACACCAAATTTGAGGCGCAGGTAAGGGTTAAATGATTAAATGATTTTAAGAAAAATTGACCTTGCCACAAGTCCCATACCCCGAACCCGAAGAGAGCAAAAAGAAGAGAATTGAAAACTAGAAAATAGAAAAATATTTCTTCCCTTTTCTCTCATCCTCCCCCCCCCCTTCCTCCCCTGTATCATAGAACGAGACATGCAGCAATTTCAGAGATATATTTGGAGTTGAATTTTGTACAATAAAATGGAAATAGTTGTGGCCCGGTTCGGCACGAAATAGACTTACATCTCGAGTGAAACCAAATCAAATCAAACCAAACGAGAAATGAATCCAAAAAACGAGAAACAATTCCCAAATAACGCATTACTTTTTCCATAAACGTCCTACCAACTTCTTACAAGATCTCTTTTCACAACAACTTCAACTGAAGTCAATCTCTCTCTTCCACCAAAGTGTCCTCTTAAGGGGGTTAGTTGCTAGTTCCGCTTTTGAAAAATAGGGACCTCCGCAGTGTCCTCACATAGTGCAGGTGTCAAGAAAAGCTAAGAATTATTGATTGAACTTCTTTCAGTAAGAAAATTTTCAGTTTCCATTGCACTGGAATGTGTGTTCTAATATGAGAATTATGATTATCGTTGCAATTCTTCCCTTTATTTGTTTCAGGTTTATATACTAAAGAAAGAAGAAGGTGGGCGTCACAAGCCATTCGTTAGTAACTATACCCCGCAGATATACGTGCGAACAGCCGACGTAGCCGCTGCAATCACGCTACCAGAGGGCACCAGTTTCGTCATGCCTGGAGATGATGCTAAATTCACAATGGCTCTGATGCATCCACTGCCCATTGAGGTTGGAACAAGGTTTACTTTGAGAGAAGGTAGCAGGACTGTAGGTACAGGTGTTGTAGTGAACTTGATTGAATGAAATTGTTTGTAGTGATGGTAGACAGAACGGACGCTCATAAATTTATAGGATCCTAAACTAGGCTTAATATCATTCTGTCAGAACGTAACTATGCTTCTAAGAACATTGTGAGAATTCAAGGACCGCATCACTGTTCTTGCTTCCTTGAAGCTCTTGCGAAAGAATGAAGACAACGACAGATACATCAGAAGTTGTTAAACAACGAAGACTGCCAGATTTTGTCTTTTTTTTCTGGTCCATAACATGAAGCCGGTTGTACTTGACGTTATCATCAGGAGCCACAAGCTACGGAAAACCCGATGCTTAAACTTAGTGAAAGTTTTCATGATCTTTTCCCATCTTTGTCGTAAGCTTATACAACCTCGTTCCCAGGCCCGACATCTCAGGTCATCAATGTCGGCCCTGGTACCGGTTGCCGCAAAAGTGGCCATTTGGGCGCCATTTTGTTTTGCATAAATTATTACATGCAGACTCATTACAAACTCTCTTCTTATCTTAATAGTAAAATGAGTTTAACAACATATACCATATGCCAGTGTACTGTGATGCACAACATACTATGTAATAAGTCCACAAAAAATTGGAGGAAGTATGAAAATGCGACGAAAAATGGCCGATCTTCTTCCACCGATGCAGCAGTATATAATGCGAGAAACTAAAAACAAATTCTTTGAGGACCCTTATTTAACCCTTTCTAAGGTATTAAGACAGTAATCCGAGGTTAGCAAGTGCATTTACTTAATAGGAAAACGAGCACAATTTCTTTGGAGTGAAAATGGGCCGAAGTTGGAAAATTAAGGAACTTTCACCGCAGCTTCCAAAATGAAATGGCTCGTTGTTCCTCAAATTTGGAAAATAAATAGCAAATTAAAGTTGGGATAGGTAAAGAATGGGTTTTTACGTCAATTCTTGGCATCCCAAAGTCATTTGCCCGGTGCAAAACTGAGTTAGCACGCAAAAAAGCGCGGGCCAAAACTTTACCCAATTTTTGAACCCCCCTCACGAAGCCCCTGGGGGAAGTATCGTATCCCAAATGGCGGCAAAAGCCTCCCAGATATTCAGTCTCTTGAAATCTTTTTTCTATCCTTAAATCGGCTCAGTAACCATCGAGCATCAACTCCAAACGTAACATCAGGTCGAAGATAAATCATTTTTTTCTTTAACCGCCATTTATGACGTTATAATGCCCGCATCTTTCTTGAGACCCCAAAATTCGAAATCTCCACGGTCCATTACCCCTTTTCAACTCCTCACCAGCCCTACAAATAAAACATATTTTTCTCAATAACATTTGAAATGGGGCCATTTTTGAATGGGAACCAACAGGAATGGTCCCCAGATTGACCAAAAAAAGCTAATTTCTCCCACATGGACAGATGTATGGGGCTCAAGCCCCATCAACTGGGGCACATACATGACCTTTAAGTATACCAACAATCCTTTTTTCAATCTTTTGTCCTGTTTTCCTGTGACAGCGATCCAAAGTTGACCAATTTCTCACCAAAGCCAAGCAATAACTCTTTGGAATAACTATTGAGCCTTTTGTTATCGAAAAGCCAATCAAATTGCGAATTTGACCTGGACGGTACCAGGGTCAGTACTGACGCAGGAAGCTGGCCCTTGGAACCAGGTTGACGCTTATAGTGCATTTAAACCCCATGAAATTTAAAACCACTTCTTGATGTTCACGTAGACGGCATGACGTCACAGCAACAGTGATGGCAGGACGCCGTCTTGGCGACATTTCGTCTGGTACCTTTGTCACGCAGAAGATATTGTGACAGAAGCTATGAAGTATGTAGCTCTTTTGGAATTAGCCTTCCAGATTTAATGCTTTGTGTGTGATGCAGTGTTATTTCATGAGTTTACATGCCAAAATAGATTATCTTATCTATAATTTATAAGTTCATCATTGTCAGTGTTCTGGCTTTAAACTCTTACTTTTAGTTCATGATATGGGCGCAAGCACCACATGGGTCAAATAGTGGAAAAAGTGATGCGAATACATCTTTCTTCGTATTCAGTGGCTTGAAAGGAACTTGTACTTTTCTATGGTTCTAACCAGAGGCCTTAAACTTTGCCCTGTTGACTACAGCGACATCCTTAGGTCAAAGAGCACAGGGAAACAAGGGACTCCAGATCGTAAGTCTAAGGCTGCGTTCACATTGAAGGCTTGTTTTTGCGTGCATGGTTTTGTTTGCGTTTTCCAATTTAGATTGACATGTCCCTTGTATCCCAAAAAGCAGGTCGCTTTTGACTTAATATAATAATAATAATAAATGTTGATAAAGGGGCTGGAAGGCCAAGGCCTATAAAACCCTGATTGTCATGACTTATAATCTAGTTTAGTTTGAACTCGAATTTTGAGTCTCCGTGTAGGCGGTCAAAGAGTTTTTCAAAAGTTATTACATCCTTCGCTTCGACGATGTTCGCTGGCAAGCAGTTCCACTCTTTGACGATTCGTTGAGAATAGAAGTTCTTTCTTGCATCTAATCTGCATTTATTCAATACTATTTTGTATCTATGACCTCTTGTCTTATTTTGATTGATCTTGAAGAAATTAGAAGGATCAGTATCAACAAGGCCATGAAATATTTTGTAAGTTGTGATCATGTCACCACGCTTTCTCCTATGCTGAAGGGTTGGCAGCTTTAAAGCTTTTAATCTTTCATTGTATGATAACTGGCTGATGCCACGAACGAGTTTTGTCGCTCTTCTTTGAACTGCCTCTAATTGTTTTACGTGCTTAACCATATACGGGTTCCATACGGAAACAGATGTTTCTAGCAAAGGTCTGACAAGACTCTTATAAAGACCAATGAACACATTTCTGTCTATATAAGTCATTGTTCTCTTGATGGATGCGAGCACTCCAGTGGCTTTTCTCGATATTTCAGCTATATGTTTATCAAATTTTAATTTGCTATCCATTACCACTCCAAGGTCTTTCATCTCTTCAACTCTCGATATACTTGTCTCTTTATTGTCATGAGAAGACAAGATATAAGCCTCTGCACTGTCTTTGCTAATGCCAAGTCGTAATTCTTTACACTTTTGTGAATTTAACGGTAGCTGCCACTTCTTGGACCAGTCACATACTTTTGATATATCAAATTGGATACGAGCATGATTATCTTTTGCCTTGGAGTATAGTTTAACGTCATCTGCAAACATTTTCACTTTGCAAAACTTAATATTACCTGGTAGGTCATTGACGAAAATCAAGAATAACAAAGGTCCAAGGGACTTCTGAAATGAAAAGCTGAGGCTGCGTTTACACGGGACCTGTTGGAACCGTTCTGTATGGAACTGATTGGAACTGCTTGGAACTGGTCTCACTGTAGCGCATTTACACGGGATCGGTTCCAAACAGTTCCAAGGGCTTTGTTAAATCATAAATATTTTTCAAGACAAAGACGTCGGCGTCTCTTTTGTTTCTCAAAACAAAGACGGAATTCTTTTAATTCCATCGTTTAAGATGTCTTTTGTTTACTTCCATGCGTTAACAATGAATAGCAGCGTCATTTCCTAGCCGTTCCCATTTGGAACCGTTCCACCCGTTTACACGAGACCTTTCTGGGTACGGTTCCAAATGGGATCGACTTCGTAAGTGGACCCGTTTGGGTACGGCTAGTAGTTCCATTTGGAACGGTTCCAGTGGGTCCCGTGTAAACGCAAGGCCTAAACGTACCCATTTTGGTACGGTTCCAAATGGAACCGATCTCGTGTAAACGCTGCCTGAGAATACATCTTGCGGGCACGTGCGTGTAAGTAATCTGCTTGCTAACCAACAAGCTCAACAAAAGGACTGGCCTAGGCAGGACAGTTTGGATGGAGTACAGTCTGGACAGGAAACACAATGAAGAAACAAGATATTGGGCGTTGACTGGGCCTTGACAGTACAGTCTGAATTGAAGTGCAGTTTGGAAAGGAAGCACAACGACAAAACAAGGAGGTATTTTCAAGTTATTTTATCAACACAATGATACTCGCTACCTGTGCATCAGATCACTGGATAACAGCATGACAACAAATTTCATTCATTTTCATTTCATTCATTTTATGATATTTATACAGGTTTAAAAGGTTCATAACTATGTATGTTTTTCAACCTGACCTGTTAAAAAAAATTAAAATACATGCCAAAACAAAAGAATTACTGAGCTAACCTAATTTACAATATCATACCAAACTAAGGCAACTAAGAGAACGTAAAAATGAAATAAAAGTTATCCCCGACTATAGCCGTTCTTTGAAGGTTTTCAGGAAGGGGGCCAATTTAATAGCTCTCTCTAGGCTGTTCCACAGTTTTGCACCGCGATAAGAAAAAGCCCTTTGGCCACTGGTCGTTTTTAGGAACGGTATCTTAAGATCAGTTTCTGATGAGCGCAGAAACCGCTCTCTTTCATCCGAACATTTTGCGAATAATTTTCTCAAATAATTTGGTGCAAGAGAATTTAAAGACTTGTAAGCTAGCGTGGCTGTCTCCTTTCTTGTAAGATCACTGATAGTTGACCAGCCAAGGCTCTCAACTATCGGAGCAGCAGAGGCATCAGAAGGCCGCAGGACAAAGGCGGAGCAGCAGAACAAAACAGATGGCCTTCAACTAAATTCCTACTGTGGCTGCGCAAGACCGATCAGCGCAAGACCGCTGCGCAAGACCGATTCTCTTTTCTCTTTTTTTTCAAGATGGCGGGCGAACACTTCAGACACGTGTTTCTCTCCGCGGAGACTTGAGAAGATTGTTTGGCTTAGTACTATTCAGAATGTAAGATTTTTTAATAAAAATTATTCTTGTTCATGTCAGTTCCAACTTTTTCTCAATCATGACCGAATTTGTTACTTTAACGATGTGTAGAGAGTTGATGGACACGCAGGCGAAGGCCTACAAAGATCTTGTATTGATACTCGTGGACAATCTGAAGTCAGATATGAAAGATTTGAGGAGGGAAATTGACGAGCTAAAGGCTGCTGCTCAGTTCAGCAGTTCAAATCTAGATGACATCTCCAAAAAGCTGCGAGACCTTGAGTTGAAACAAGAGCAACAAATGAAGTCTATGGATGATTGCAATCACTCTCTTGGTGGCCTAATCGAAAAACAAAATTACCAGGAGAACTATGGACGGCGTAAAAACTTGAAAATTCTTGGCTTACCGGACTCCCAAAATTCAACTGAATCATGGGATGAATCAGAAAACATCGTAAAGGAAAAGGTGAAGGAGCTATTAAAGATTGAAGAGGATCTCAATATTGAGAGGGCTCATAGAGTCGGAAAATACCAGAAGGCTTACACCAAGAGTGATGGGACAAGGGTTCCTGAGAAAGTGAGACCTATCGTTGCCAGATTTTCCTCTTGGAAACAAAAGGATGCCATAGTCAAAGCTGCTAGAAGTTTGAAACCAACTGGAGTGATGTTTCTTGATGATCTAAGTGATTTGACATTGGCAAAAAGGAAAGCTCAGATCCCCCAGATGCTGGAAGCAAGGAAGGAAGGAAAGATTGCCTATTTCTCTGTAGACAAACTGATTATCAAGGAGAGACTCACTGGTTTTGGACAACCTCACTCACCTTTTGCTGGTTCTGAAGATGATGAAGTCATTATCAATAGGCATGATGAGTAAACTATTGTTGGTATGGTTGTTACCATTATTTGTGTTTCTAATGCAATATTTATTATTTATACATATATTGCACATTGTTTTTTTTTATTTATTTTTTTATTCATGTTCTAAGTTGAATGCCTAATTTAAAATTGGTTTGTGGCGTTTGCCACAAAACTGTGTATCAAAACCGAAATTCCTTCCTTTGTAAAGGATGCAATGTTTTGTCTCATATCAAATGCAATTTCAGTGCAGGAATACATGATGATGCTATAAGCTGTTGCATGAAATGCGTAATTGCTGATCGCGAGAATACTTTTGCCTTTTGTTCAATAGAAGATGAAGAATTATCCAATATATTTGAATTTGATATACCATCCTTTGCTGATTCAGTTCCAACCTTTGAGATATGTTCTTCTCTGACCAACTTGCCTAACCTTGAGGACTATGATATTGATGAGCATATGCCTTCTAATGTTGACTCTTCCTACCATACTGTTCAAGATATGGCTAATATAGGCTCTGATTTGTCTCACAATGATTTGTCATTACTCCACACAAATATAAGAAGTCTCTCTTGTCACTTTGATGAACTTATCAGCTTACTAACAAATCTTAAAGTCAACTTTGATGTCATTGGTTTATCTGAACTATGGAATTCAGTAGATAATCCATTAAAGGCTAATGTAGACATTCCTAACTATTCATTCTTCTCTGCCAAATCCAGCAGTCAAAATGGTGGGGTTTGCCTTTATGTTAAAACCTCACTTGCACCCATTCATCGAAGTGATCTTGATAGTGACAGTGATGACTTTGAAACTTTATGGGTTGAAGTTGATAACAAAAGTGGTAAAAACTTTTTGTTTTGCTGTGCTTATCGCCATCCAAGTTCTGACATAGATAAATTCACTGATCACATTCAAGAAGTTTTGTCCAATCCCTCAATTTCAAATAAAAATATCTTTCTTTTGGGTGATTTTAACATAAACTTACTTAATTATGATTCCCACACTCCAAGCAATAATTTTATTTGCAATCTTTTTTCCAAAAGTTTTCTTCCCCATATCTTGCATCCTACAAGAATCTCTCAGAATTCAGCTTCAGTTATTGATAATATATTTTCTAATATATCTCATACTGATACTAAAAGTGGTAATATTTTAACTCAAATAGCTGACCATTTCCCACAGTTTCTAATAATTAAGCATGCTGGAATCAAACATAACAAGATTTCACATTATAAATATGATTATTCTAACTTTGATGAGCAGCAGTTAATATCTGATTTTGATAAGTTGGACTTTAGTTACCTTAACAATGACCAAATCGATGTTGACAATAAATTCAATAAATTTTTGGATGATCTTAATGATCTAACATGCAAACATGTCCCATTTAAGAAATTAACTAGAAAAGAAGTTAACTTCAAACATAAGCCACGGATAAACAACAGAATTCAGAAAATGATGCATATAAGAGACAAAATTCTGAAAAGATTGAGAAGAAAAAGTGATGATAAAACAGAGTATATGTATAAGAAATTTAGAAATCGTGTTACTGTTTTACTGAAAGAAAGCAAAACTAATTATTTTAATAATTATTTTAATGTCAATAGTAACAACATGAAGCTTCTATGGTCAGGTATCAAATCAATTGTAAATCAAAAGAATACTAATTCAAACCTGATTTCTAAATTAAAAGATAAAAATGGAAATATAACCACTGACTCCACTGTCATTGCTGACACCTTTAATGACTTTTTCGTGAATGTTGCTAGTAATATTTCCAAGAAGGTCCCAAGGACAATGAAATCTCCATTAGATTTTCTTAAAAACAGAATTGGTACATCCTTCTTTATATCCCCTACAGTGCCAATGGAAGTAGCAGATGTCATAAATTTACTCAAATCAGGAAAGTCTGTTGGACCCAACAGTATTCCTATCACATTGCTGAAAACACTTGCCCCTTACGTGTCTTCTCCTTTGTGTCAAATCATTAATGATTCTTTTCAGTCAGGAAAATTTCCAGATAAAATGAAAATTGCTAAAGTTATCCCTCTGTTCAAAAAAGGTTGCCCTTTATCATCTTCAAACTATAGACCTATTTCTCTCCTTTCGGTTTTCAGTAAAATTATAGAAAAGCTAATGTACACACGTTTATACAGATTCCTAGAGATTCATAATATTTTGTATTCTATGCAATTTGGTTTTCGTGAAAAGCACTCAATAGATCATGCCCTCGTAAGTCTAACTGAAACAATTAGGAATTCCTTAGATGATAAAAAATTTGGTTGTGGTATATTCATTGATTTACAGAAAGCATTTGATACTGTCAACCATAAAATACTCTTGGATAAACTTGAGCATTATGGAATCCGGGGAACACCATTACAATGGTTCTCATCTTATTTATCTAATAGAAAGCAGTTTGTTCATGTTAATGACTCTAACTCTACTGTCCTTGATGTGACATGTGGAGTTCCGCAAGGGTCTGTTCTTGGTCCCCTACTTTTTCTTATATTTATTAATGATTTACCACATACTTCCTCTAAATTGAAATTTTACCTATTTGCTGATGATACTAACATCTACTGTGAATCAGGAGATTTAACTGTACTTGAAAAAACTGTTAACAAAGAACTAAAACAAGTTAAACGCTGGCTTGATATAAATAAACTTGCATTAAATGTTGATAAAACAAATTTTGTTATCTTTCATTCTGTTCGTAAAGTTTTGCCATTACAGATTGTTATAAAGATTGGTAAAAGTCACATTAAACAAACAAAGTATGTTAAATTTCTTGGACTTCTTGTGGATGAACACTTAAGCTGGAAGGTTCACTTAAGTGAGCTTTCAAAGAAACTTGCAAGAACTTGTGGAATATTTCTTAAGCTAAGGCATTTACTGCCTCTTAATGTTTTGGTGTGCTTGTATTATTCTCTATTTTCTTCGTTTCTTCAATATGGCCTCATAGTTTGGGGCTTAGCTTTTGATTCATACATTAAGCCAATCTATGTTCTTCAAAAGAAAGTATTAAGAGCTATTTCTTTTCAACCTAGCTGCTCCCCTTCTGCACCCATATTCCATCGTACAAATATTCTTAGACTTTATGATCTTTTTGACCTTAAGCTAGCTTCATTTGTTTATGAGTCTGTACACAAGATCTCTCCTGTTCATTTCCATAACTTCTTCGAATCTGTATCATCTGTTCATCAACATAGTACCAGGCAAGCTTCAAAAGGTGATATCTTTTTGCCAGGGAAGAAGAGTCTTCAATATGGCCTGAAATCAGTACGTTTTGCCGGTGCCAAGTCATGGAACAGTTTACCAGTCATCATTAGGGAAAGCCAATCCATACAGGTTTTTAAATCCAAAACAAAAGCGCACTTCTTTGCTACTCGATATTAGGGGGCGCCGTTGTATGTAGGCTGTGTGGGGGTGGGTCAGGGGGCTTCTTTGGGTTTCTGGTGGGGTGGTCATTTTCCATGGGGATTCCTCTTGGGGGTGGCCACCGTGCTGGTGTCATGGAGGTCTCTTTGCTCCATTCCGTCTGACTTGCGTGTGAAGGTACTTCTTTACATTCTTTTGCATTATATTTTTGGCATAAGGCCTTTGTAAATTCGCCTCAACACATCATTAAAGTATTTACACTTTTGCAATTTCTAACAAGTCTGTCCACCCGAAAAATTATTTTCAGAAATTCAGCCTTTTTGAATATGTTAAGCTCAACAACAAGGGGGGGCTCTCTCCTCGATTAGTTTAACTACTGAGAGAGTTCCTCCTTTAAGAATTCTCTTACCTACTTTTTTTTTTTTTTTTTTTTATCAAATCTTCATTGTATGCCTTTATATTGTATTTTGTTATTTATTATTTGCAGTAGTTGGTTGTTGTTGTAGGTAGAGAATTTGAATTTATAATGAACATGAACATATAATGAACATGATAGCTTTTGCCAAACGAGGCTTCTTTATAAAGAAGGACAAGATTCTGGTCGACAGATTTCCCCAACAAAACTCAGATTATGTAGCTGCTAAGCAAGCCGCAGTTTAGACCTCTATCAGTTGTTCCAGAATAAGATGTATTACTTGCTAAGCTGCGGACCACTGCGGACAATAAATTTCGGTCTGAATTCCATAAAAGATCATTGTTATTTGCCTCAAATTTCAATTTTTTAATTGATGAAAATGATTTCAATGATAAATCTAAATCGTTGCTACTCCCTCATTTTCCAGTGAGATTTCAGGATTTCAGTTTAGAAGTAAAACGACAGAATAAGCCATACTCCCAATTTGAGGTAAATGGAATTGCGAAAATGTAGCTGATAGGCACAGGCCCTTTATTTAACTCCTCCGTAACTGGCGGACATGAGGCCTCTAGAATCCTTACGAAATTATCTTCGATGTTACCGACGTATTCTGAAAGAATTTCATTTGAATTAGAAGTCGTATCAAAAGGAAACTATGTTTGCAGTTAAAATACAGGTTAAAGTCTGCGACAGGGTTGCATCACTATGGTCACGCATAGTATGCGTAAGTGAAGAGACAAAAATGGACTCTGCATGATTTACAGAGTGTTTCAGAAAAAAACGCAACCCACTTTCATTCGAGATTCTTCCGAAAATAATAAGATTTAAGCCAATTTGAGGCATACCATCTGAAAGTATAATCTATCGTCTTTTCAATGATACCCAGGTTGGGTAGATTAATTGAACCCTTCATCGCTTTATTAACGTTTTCCTACGTATGGCCAATTTTAGATGCCGGAAAATGATAGGGAATTTACACAGACGATAATCAAACTAAGGTAAGGGGATATTTCATCATTATCTACAAATGTATTTCATGAGGATGAAATTGTCTTTTTTCCCTCCTCAAGCCATCCCCTCAATTGTTTCTATGCCTGAAATATTTTGATAACATTTTTTTAATAATTTTGACAGGAAAAAGGGATAGATTTTGCTTTTGCAGCATGCTGCATTTGAAAATGGCCATACTTAAGAAGGTATCAATTCAATGATAAATAATTCCATTCATGTATCCAAACTGCATATAATTAGACAGAAGAAAGATTGTAGTTTCAGACTGTATACATCGAAAACTTTCGGACAATCAGACTTTCGGAAAAAGTTTTGCCTGAAAGTTTATTTGTCCGAAATGTGGCGATGTCCGAAAGTTTTTTCGTCCGAAAGTTTTAAATTCATTGAAAATTGAAAAGCACAAAGAAACGTAACATGAAACGTTAATAAATCAATGATTTACCAGTAGTACTTAGGTTTCTTGAATTAGTTTATCTATAAGTTTGGCTCCTTGAAGCGTTTCTTGAAAAAAGTTCACCTATGGCAGCACCTTTTAATTTGGTTTACAGCTAGTTTTATCATTGTTCAATCAAACGAAAATTACATTCAAATGTCCTTGTTGATGTGATGATCATCATGAACCTACTGTAGATTGATCTTCATGATGGAATCACAATTATTTTTAACATATATTTTGGTATAGTGCTTGTTTTTTGATGTCGTGTTTGTCCGAAAGTATTTTTGTCCGAAATTCCGAAAAAAGCGTCCGAAAGGTTTTTGTCCAAAGTTTTTTTGCCGAAACTTTTCAGTCCGAAAGTTTTCGATGTTAATGTACATTACATCTACTCAAATTTTGTCAATTTTTTAAGATTTTAAATTATTGTTGGGTTGCATTATTTCTGTAACACCGGTAGAACGCTCTTGGAAAGGTCTAGGAATACTCAAACATACCCTTGGGGGTGCACTCTGGGTGTGTTTGATTGCTACCAATTCTGACATAGGGCAAGCACGACGAAAAACAAATCATAGTTGTGGTACTCTCAGCATGTCAATTTTCTATTTTTAAATTTTCAAATATTTGACATTCCAGTAGTAAAGAGTTAAGACAAACCCATGTGACCAAGAGTATAAAGTTATAACGGCAAATCCATGTTATAAGTGGCTATGCCATAATTTGATGACGAACGCTTCGGAGCGATTCCAAGGTCCATCATCAGCGTGTAGAAAAGGGCGTAAACAACCATTACCAACTCTGTAAACGGAAGACTTGGTAGACTCGGTGGTTTTGTTTTTGATTGACTCAGAAATTCTCAGCACGGTAGGTACAACTGATAGGTCTGGAAGGCTTCTAAAGCTTCTGCTCCCAAAGGCTGAAAGTTTTGCAGACTTAAAAGAGATGGTTGTTTGCATTAGTAGACCCTCTCGGTGAACCTGAATCTACCGCTATTTAAGGATTTCGCGTTTGATTGGAAATATGAATCAGTCTCTATGAAGTCTATTGTTTTCAGAAAGTAGTAGGCTCGGAATTGCCAATCAAAAGTTCAAGTTCAAGTTTCATTTAGAAATTCCAAAACAACTTACAAATTCTATCTAACAACGGCAACAAAATGATATGAGTATACCAAGAGATGAGACCTATTTGAAGAGAATGTGCCATCGTTGCTAAAGCCTATTATTCAACACTTGTAACATCTTTAGTTTATTCGGTAACTGTAGAAATAACCAAAGACGTCTAAACTTGGTATTTTGTAGAGAATGAATCCGATCCGATTTGAGTTTACAACGAAAAATGAAACCTGAACGAGCTTTTTGATGACATCAGTAATGATGTTCCAGGCTGTGGCACCTGCATATTGTAATGTTGTTTATCTTTGCGAGTTAAAAAATATCACTTTTAGAAGCCTGCCTTGTATCATAATGACGAAAAAATGTCAAGGTTTGATAAAAATTGTGAAAAAGGAAAGGAGAAATTTTGTTAACAGATTCATGCGCAAAATTAAGCAGCTTTAAGTCAAATAGATCAGATAACCTAAGAAATTTTAACTCAGAAAAAATTGGAGTAGATGGAGATGGAAAACTTTCGAAAGCAATAGCTCTAACAGCTTTTTTTGTAGAATATATACCAAATCAAACATAACTTCGGATTAACTGTAAAGGCAAATTTTCAGTCGGCGGAATTTTCCCGGCTGGTGGAACTTTAGACAATAAAGGCTGATTTTCACTCAGTTGAATTTTTCTAGCAGACTGAATTTGACACAATAAAATGTTAGTCATGCGTAACATTCTTTTCAAATCCAATTCCATTTTGTCCCACAAATGATAGAACTTCCACCCGCTCGGAAAATTCCACTGACTGGAAATCAGCCTTCATTTTTTGACCACATCTATCTATTTGCTGTGACGAGTGTCGAACCTACTCATTCACCCATCGTTCCGTCACTCAAGGATATTTTCAAGTGCACGACACGGTGGCATTTCAGCATTGAAATACTTCTAAACAAATCATCTGCTCTTGATTTGTTTGTCTTTCTCCTTGTGCAAATCCACAGATATTTTCGTATAGCAAGGATGTTTTACCGTATCCGTTACTTCATATTGCAAGCTGTTGAGTCCATCTTTATCAGCATAGCCGATTGCTTCATTCAGTGTTTTAAACCTGCTTGAAGAAAGAGAAAGAAAACTGGATAGAAATATTATGTCTGGAAGACTAAAACTAGAAATATTATAATATGTCTGAAAGACTGGAGAGAAAAGAAGAAATATTAACTCAACCACAGCTGATCAAAACTCTACTTGAAAAGAGACCATGAAAGGTGTAGACATGAACAAGGACAGATTTTGCAAGACAATAGCATCAGTTGGTTTTGTTGACACCTAAATTGAAAGAAATCTGTGATTGCAAACAAAGGAAATTCTCTCAAGCAGACATTCAAAACAAACAAAGTCGCAAAGCTTTTCTGAAACCCAGGTAGCTACCTCGTTTGTTGTGCATTCCACGAATGGTTTTTAAGAGCAAGCTTGAGCGTATATTGAAAGGAGAAGGATATATCTAAACATCTACCGCGGGCATTCTATTTTTGTTGTTCAGAAGCTGAGCAGTATGTGCTTTGATTACACCCTAAAAAAATAAGAGAATTGAATCGCCTCCAGATCGGTTCCTATACCAAATGAAATAAATTCCACGCTGTAGATATCTAGATATATCCTCCTTCTTTCAACATACGCTCATGCTTGCTCTTAAAAACCATTTCTAGAATGCGCAACGAGCAAGATAGCTACCTGGGTTTCAGAGAAACTTTGCGGATTGATTTGTTTTGAATGTCTGCTTGAGAGAATTTCCTTTGTCTGCAATCGCAGATTTCTTTCAATTTAGGTGTGAACAAAACCAACTGATGCCTTTGATTACAAAATCTGTTTTTGTTGTAGACATGACATGCAGTAGCTTAATCTTGTTGGATGAAGCTATTAACATGGGTATTGCGGAAAAGATTTATGTCGATCATGTTCACAATATCTGCCCTAACTGTTTCTAGATGTTCAGCGAAATCATATATGAGGGTGGTATCATTTATTCATTAACACTGCACCCACCGAGGCTGAAGCTAGATCTGAACATTTAATCTGGCCTAAATGGTAGCCATGGACATGGACCTGCGCTGCACTACAGTCACTGAACTGATAGAAAGTATTACTTTTGTTGAATTATAGTCTATGTAGTTTCTGTTTGGACTCACGGTATAGTCCGAGTTTTCGCAACAATAACAACAACAACAATCACAATGACAACAACAATTTTTATCTCTGCTGAAACTATCAGTCGATCAACGGCGATAACTACGAACATGCAATCAGTCTGCAGTTCGAGCAGTTTGACATGATCTGCAGGAATTCATAGTTTCTTTGTAGGACAAATATTATTTTTTCACACAATATGAAATGTAGCTAGCCTACTCATCGCCATGGGCAACAATAGCTCTTTAATGTGCTTGAAAAGAAAGTAAAGCTGTTCACGTGATCTGGACTGGGTGCAAAAATCATTAGCTGAAGTTGTCCATCAAGCTTAAAGGTGACCTGAAGCGAAATCTTTATCAATGCAAATCAATACCACCGTTAAATTAGTAAAATTTCTGCTTAAAATGTTTCCTGGCTTGTTTCACTTTCGAGTTATCCACTAAATCGTATCATTTGCTGATGACGTCATTTTGTTTGCACTAGAGTAAAGATAGTACATAGAATTGATTGTGTTGTTCCAAAAGAGAAGTCTTATCAAGAATCCTTAAGCTCAGTTTGAACGTTTCTTACACCTTTAGACCAAACAGGCGTCCTCTATAGATATTTTTAAACATATTAAACGATAATACTGTAATTGAAAGATTTAAGTACCAATGAAGCATTGATGTTAAAAACACGACGTTTCGAGCGTATACTCGTTATCAAGTCAAACAAATATAAAAGTATAATTTTTAAACATAGTTTATGATGGACTGGTGGTTTTGTTTTTAGGTACTTTTCTTTTAATTTTATAGATAGGATATTTTGGTTAGTTGTATTCATTGTAAGTAGCCTTTAGCGGCTTTTAACTTGCTTTGTTTTTGAAAGTTTTTATATGGAGGGCCCCTTGTAAATCAACCAGTTGGTTTAAGGGTCTCCCTCCCTAAAAATTGAAATATGAAATATGAATATAAATATGAAGTTTAACCGTTTAAAATTTAAATACAACTATATTTCCACATGTTATTCAATTTGCAAACAAATTGATGTCATCAACTGAAGCTTGAATTCGCTGAATAACTTAAAAACGAAATGATATATAAAAGAAATTTAAATAGGATTCCTTTTCATTCAACAGAGCTGTCCATTTGCATCAATAAGGATTTTCATTTCAGGTCACTATTAACCTAGGGGGTACATTTTTGTGGTTGGATGGTAGTCTGTGCCCCGATCTTCAGAAAAGTACCCTATTCTAATTGCCAGACATTGCCCTCTACCCACTTTAACTAGTTTTTGGGAATTTCAGCCAAACCTACCTATGTCAAATCAAAATTGGCCGAAAAGGACCCATGTTTAGAGAATTTCATGCCCGAAAACCCACCCATACCGGTGGCACATACCCGTACCCTCAACATGTTATGTACTTCTCCTGAGAATTTTAAAGAATGTCTTGAAATCATGACTCACCTACTGTCATCTTTTGATGCATCTTTATGTTTGATCATTGTATATCGTGCTTTTTCAATAGCTGGTCTTTTTAAAGTAAGACCATGTCTGCCGAGTCTGTTCCAAGAGTAAAAAATACAATTTTGAATCATCATAGAGAATGGCCATTTATGTTTTCTGCCATGCTGCAGAAAGCATTTATAGCATAGATTCCAAATCTTTAAAGCTACGAAAAAAGGCGGGTGTAAAATCCAGTGACCTATTTCTTTAAACTGAATGACTTGAAAGAAATTTTAGCCGCTTTTCTATGATGCTACCGTTGGACTTTTCAGAGATCTTGAATATTTGTTGAAATTACAGCCTCTTTTATATTTCAGCTCATTTTATGATGTGTCGTCATTAAATTTCTAAATCACAAACCAGAAGCGTGAGAGAATTTGGCTTGATATCATATTGTAGGCATCCATAAACTATGGTTTTCTTGAACATTATTTGATCTTTCGTCAAGAGGTTTAGAAATTACGACAGTTTTAAGATTTTTTCGAAATTTTCGGGAATTCTTAAAAATGAAGAAATTGAAGATATGAGAAAAGTCCAACGGTGGATTTTCTTTAAATAGTTCAAGTTTCTTTGAGGCTGCTGAGTTCAAAGAAATAGGTAATTGAATTACACCCAGCCTTTTAAAGATTTGAAACCTATGTTAGCATTTATATGCTTTTATGACTTGTTTGCATACCGGGTGCGCCAGAAATGTGTGTACGGTAGACGTTTGAAAGGCTGCAGGCTGCAGCTCTGAAGAAAAAAATTTATCAGATTCCAATAAATTGATTAAAGTACATATGTCATGAACCTGATTGGTTCACACGATACAATTCTCTTTATTGCTTATTACAAAGCACAGGACAGAGGCTGAATTTTCATTGTAATGGAAATTCGTGAAGCAGAAGTGAAAGGTCAGAAAGCAATGGAATGGCACTCCACACTTCTTTTTTGTATTAGCCAATTGCTAACTTGACACATGCCCTCAAACTCTCAAAGACATGATTCAGAATAAGAAACTCCTATGACACATGTTTTAAGCAAAAACGTAATCTTGATAATTTCCTACACAAGAGCTTTGGACTGTGGTTTTTGGAAAATACAAGCGTAGATTTGAATGTCTTGTTTGTTGATTATCATTTATGAAGAGGGTGGTAAAGGGTATTTCGTGAAACAGGCACATCAAGTAGAAATCGCAATCTGACGATGAATCGGAGCCCGGGGGGTGCACTACATATATTTCGGGTACGGGGACGTACCATCGGGAAGGGAATCTATTTTCCAGATATTGGCATAAAGAACGGTATCACTTTTCACAATTTTGGTATAAGGAACGGTACCTATTTTCAAGATTTTTATATGAAATATATAAGGTCGGATATACTTTTTCGAAAAGTTGGCATAAGGTCGGGTATACTTTTACAAAAAATGGTATAAGGAACGGGTATGTTTTTGAAGTCTCGATGGCACGTCCCCGACCAAAATCTGGTCAAGTGTACCCCCCGGGAATCGGAGAGCAAGAACGACGACAAAAAAATCATGTTCGCGTAATATCTTTGTTTTCAGCGTATAATAATTTTTTCCACTTGTCCATTATCAAAGATGGTAGATATGAAAAATAAGATAAAGTTAAGACAAACCCATGAGACAAAATCCAAGTTGCTAAGTCCTAATTTTACTTAGCTTAGCAACTTGGATTTTGTCTCATGGATTTGTCTTAACTTTTATCTTATTTGTCATATTTGTCATCTTTGAAAATGGACAAGTGGAAAAAATTATGATACGCTGAAAACGAAACCATTACATGAACATGATTTTTTTTGTGGTCATTCTTGCTCTCCAATTTCGTGAAACGTGATTTGCCATACTTCTAGGCCATATTATCTTCTCGTGAAATATGAAAATCCTGTATTCATTGTCGTGAAGCGTAGTGCTATATTTCTTTAACGCGAAACGTGAATTTAGCATTTCATTTCCGTGATTCGTGATCTGGAGAACAAGGGCAGATTTTGTAAGACAATAGCAGCAGTTCCTTTTATTGACACCTAAATTCAAAGAGATTTGCGATTGTAGACAAAGGAAATTCCCTCAAGCGGAAATTCAAAACAAACGAAGACGCAAAGTTTCTCTGAAACCCAGGTAGCTATCTCGCTTGTTGTGCATTCCAGAAATGGTTTTTAAGAGCTAACATGAGCGCAGATTGAAGGAAGGAACATATATCTAAACATTTACCGCGGGCATTTTATTTTTGCTGTTCAGAAGCTGAGAAGTAAGTGCTTTGATTGCACCCAAAAAATACGAGAATTGAATCGCCTCCAAATCTGTTCCTATACTAAACAAGTAAAATGCCCGTGGTAGATATCTAGATATATCCTTCTTTCGATATATGCTCATGTTTGCTCTAAAAAACCATTTTTGGAATGCACAACAAGCGAGATAGCTACCTGGGTTTCAGGGGAAACTTTGCGTCTTCGTTTATTTTGAATTTCCGCTTGAGAGAATTTCCTTTGTCTGCAATTGCAAATCTCTTTGAATTTAGGTGTCAATAAAAGCAACTGATGCTATTGTCTTACAAAATCTGTCCTTGTTGATCTGGAGCCCCCCTTTATCACCCTCTATGAAGACACATCTGATATAAATGGATCAAAACTATAGGGTGTCTCAGAAGAATTGTTCGACGTTTGATTAAATATTGGAAAATAACGATAACATGAACAGACTCATGGGAACCCTGCCACTGAGATTATAAAATGATTTTAGAGACCAGAATCTTGCAAATCGGTTGAAAATTTACTGAGTTGCGAGCATTCAAAGATCAAAAGTATGCGATAGCTGAACCAGAGACCCCCAGATTATTTGAAATGCGAAAACCCTCGAGGACTGAGGTAGATGAAGCTTGTCTAGTGTCGTACTTCTTGTTGGTAACTGAGCAAACCAAACAGGAGTTCAAAATTACTCAATCCTTGTGATTATTGTCATAATTTGCTTAAAATTTACATATGTCGAAAAACAGTGGTTCAAAACATAATCGACGAGAGACTGAATCTGTTTCTTAAAAGCATCCATAAGCTCTAAAGTTAGGTTATCGAAAACCTGTTCAAAACCCATTTGGTTCGCCTTGAAACAATTTAGAAATAGCAGAAACGATGGTCTAAGAGTTTTTACCAAAAATGCAATTTCGAGGCCTCTGATTTCAGTTTTTGCACAAACTTGAACTTCAAAGGCTTGTAACTCCATAAATTTCCAGCGGACTTGCAAGTTTCTTGTGTCGAAAATTAATCTAAAATCTCAAGAAAAGGGTCACTTACCCAAGTGTCCATTTAGCGTATCGTTATTTTTTAGCATTTAATCAAAAGTTGAACAATTTTTTGAGACACCCTGTAGAAGCTTGTCACTTGTCGATATTGACGAGAGGTCGTAACAAACAACCATATTGACTGTTACTTGAATAAGAAGAATAAGGTCGTCGAAATTGATCTGATCCTTCTCGTGCTAATAGAAAATATATTAAAATTTATCATATAACGAACGGAGGAAACATTGAATTAGACCATTTCAACCGTTATTCCAAGGTTTCTAAAAACTTTCGAAATTCCGTGATAAAAGACCATAAATTCTTTGCTTGGAAATATTTTGTCTGAAATTTGTTTCGTTACGTTCAATGTAATACCTATTCCCTTACCTTTGATATAAATTGTCATCTTCTGCTCCCCAACCCCAAAATACATTGGAGAAGCCATTTATCTTCATGAAATCTTCCTTAGAAAACATTTCAACTCCACCAAACAAAGTACTATATAACAGTCTGCAAAAAACAATTGTTTTATTAGCAAGCTTGCGATATACTCATTACATCAGTCTCAGTATCACTCAATCAATTGCATGGCTATCGCTCATCCTGGTATGAGAAAATTGATATACCAGATTCAAAATAATGGACGAATACAAGAAATTAAGTGGTAAGTCTAAGCTTGCGCATTGAATGTCACAAAAATTCTGAAACGAGGAGAAATCTAGCTTGTTGCAAAGAAAAAACTTAGAAATTTCAAGTTACAAATGTTGGAATACTAATCTATCTGGTTTTGCCTTTAAACAAGAACATGAAATATTAGAGCTCATAATTTTCAGATTACCAATTTCTTCCTACGATATGCCAAACTGTAAGTTGCAACATGTAAATCGTAAGTTGTCTAGCATGTACCTGCAATGAATACAAGTTTCCAGATTCAAACCTCTTTCTTTGTGTTCAATCAAAAGTCGGAGCCTAATTTGGGGAACCCGGGATGCATTCTATTGGGGTGTTGTTTTTGCAGGTGACTACATTGTGCTCCTTGCTTGGTGTTTCAATTCTAGAAGTAAAGTCCAAACGTACCCATGCTTGTCTAGCAGTTTTGAAGTTGTTCCCCTTCTCTGATCTTGGTCGAAATAATCAAACCCCTATACGAGCTTTTCGCAGACAAATGTTGAAAATGTTGCCCCCCCCCCTTTCCAGGATTTATCTAAGAAATGTGAAAGATGGACCTTGTCAACCAGAGTAAAGAATAACTGGGTGAACATAGCTATCAAAGCTTAGATAATTCTATTCCCTTGCACTTCTACTTCTTCAGAGGAACAAAAAAGACTAAAACAAACGGCTATTTGTAAAATGATTCCAAAGGCAGTGGTAATACACGTAAAGCTCTTACAATAGAGAACAAAAAACATTGCCCTTTTTGTTGGTTTCCCTGTCCTAGAGTCACCAGAAATTCAACCCCCTTTCTCAGAGATTTCGTAGACACGCATGGTTTCACTTGGACCCCTAGAGCTGACATACCGCAACCTCTTCCCCAGGGCCTTTCAAATGACAAAAGGCCCTGGGGACGAGGTTGGATATGCCTGGCCTCCCTGATCCATTAGGTCTGTTTTACTTATATTGTGATCGTATAATACCATTGGAGTAGCAGGTGCTTAACCCCCCCCCCCCACTTTTTTCACATATATGGGTTGAAACTTTCACAGATCGAGGAGCTTTTATCTTGTGAGGTTGAAGTCATATTTTTTTATGTGTTCCTGAAGAAGCAAGGAGTTTGATGTTCAATTCCCTCAAGTGACAACTCGGCTTTGGTCTGAACTGAAAGAGCTTTATGTAGTAAAACCATAAAACTATATTCACTTTAGATTTTATAATCGGCTGCAAGTATATGAATCAAGGCTACTTGAAAGAGAATAGACTTCTATTCAACGGCAAATTGGAGATACGAAGACCGTTAATTCTTGGGAAAAGGCGTTTCCGACGTTCTGAAGGACGTAATCTCGGGAAATTTTTCCGGAGCTTCACCCACTTTACTCCCATAGCTCGCAACGTAGCCCCTCCACTTTTAATATGCTGTGCGGTCACTGAGGTAATTCATCTTTTTAAACTGTCATAAATATAAAGAATTATCATCAGTATCATCAAACAAGCGAAGGAAACTATAAGTAGACCATTTTCCACAGTTATCCTAAGTCTCCCTAGTGACGTTCGCAATTCCGTAATAAAACATCCCAAAATTCTTCGCCCGATCATATTTTCTACAAATTTTATATAATATATAATTAATATACTATATCATATTATAATATATATAATATATATTATATGATATTTTTTTATATTTGGTCTGCAATTGTTTGCGTTGACTCTAACAATGATGAGAAACTAGAAGTTGCCAGCTTCAAAGCTTTTTTCTCTGACTTCAGTCAAACGTCGGATCCCATATTGTTATATCTACTTTATTTATTTTCTATCTTATTCCATTTTAAATTATTAATACATAAAATCAATTCAACTAAATTGAATACTACAAAAAGAAAGTTTCATTAATTGATATCATATACAAAAAAAATGCTGAGGGCTGATGGTATTCGTGTTTTGGTTGGCTTTCAGCTCATCAAATATGTTTTTAGTTGTTTTTTGAATTTGCATAAAGTAGGAAGCTCCCTGATAGTCATTGCATAGAGCCAAATATTGTAAAATTCTTTCTTGGCATACTCCAGATTATACCTCGAAATCTGAAGATTGTTTTTGCAAGCACTGTGCACCATGATCCATTAGGCTCCCTTTGCTTAACAAATGGCAAGGAATAAAAATTCAGAATCTCAAATAGGTTCTGGGCTTGCTTCTTGTAGCATAATGCAGGAATTCATGTGCTGCAAACATTTTTAGTATTAGTCAACGGAATTCAGAAACATTAGCCTTTAAAGTTTGGCCAATATCTGTCCTTGTTGCTTGACACTCGGCTTGACATAGTTGATTATTTCCTGTCATCGTAAATTAAATACCAAAGGAACGAAAAAGTCTTACTTGTATTCAAATTTATCCACAGCAACAGACAAATGCATGGGAGATTTAGAACATCCATAATAATTATAATCATTTTCTGGTATCAAATCGACATCATGGAAAACAAAACAATTGAAATCCGCAAATTTCATCGCTTCTTGATATCCCACATTCATTAGTTTTCCTCTGTTGAATGTACTTTTGTCAGCCTAAAAGGAAATATAAGGTCATGAAATGCCATGCACATAAGGAAGATCAATTTGCACGTTGACAGTTCTGTATCCTGGTTACTAGAGCCAAGGAACTTAGGGACACAAACTACAGGAAGATAAGACTTTTCTCTGAGTTGATCGAAGAATGGAAGAAGAGAAAAAATTAGAGCTGTATTAGTGTCATTTTCAGGCATTCTTTCGGAATTACTGGTACTTTTTTCTGAAGAAAATGTGTCAAACAAATTGTTTGATTCACATTTGCACTAGGATTGTAGAATTATGATCTTATGACTCTTTCAAACTTAGACTGCGTTCACACGATGACGACACATTTTGAAAACGATGAAAAATGTGACGGATAGGCCTCCCGTTCACACGAAAACGGCACATTTTTTGCCGGCGGATTTTGAAACCGGTAGATTTTGAAAACGGAACCCTAAACGGCATAAAATTGAAACAGCATCATGTGAACATTCGACAATGATGTAAACAGAACATTTTTCGACGCTTTTGGATCGAGAACGGTGTAGGTACTTACTTTTCTTCGACATCAAGGTCATGTAGCGATATTTTACCATCAAATTTCCTACCGTTTTCAAATTTTGCCGGTATTGTGTGAACGCTAGCTCAAATTCTGCTATCGTCACATTTTTCACCGTCTTCAAAATGTGCCGGCATCGTGTGATCGCAGTCGTAGAGTAATTGTTGATACGACTTTATCTTGCAAGCTTCTACCAACTTTCCTCCCTCTCCGTGAACTGATAGGTAAAATTAAACTGTACTGTTTACAGGATTCGTAGTTTCATTCTCCTCTCAGAGAGACAACTGTGACTCTTTGTTATCAAAGCTCTTCAACCCCTCCCCCTCCCCCTGATCTGAATAGAAATAACCAATGGTGAATTTTGTTATTCTCACTCTTGAGTTTGTACCACTTTCGATAAGATAGTGACTGTGTAGATAAAATAGAAAGTTCAGATAACCTGGTTCACAAGGTGCGGCTTATACGTTGAGTTTCAATTCTAAAGAAAATGAGTTCACAGAGAATACCATCAGCA
Source organism: Aurelia sp. 4 Dawson et al 2005 (assembly GCA_964019985.1). Taxonomy (NCBI): domain Eukaryota; kingdom Metazoa; phylum Cnidaria; class Scyphozoa; order Semaeostomeae; family Ulmaridae; genus Aurelia; species Aurelia sp. 4 Dawson et al 2005. Next base: position 14,638,438 of record OZ026500.1, on the reverse strand, counting down.
TCCTTTCGTGTGCCCTATTTAAAAAATAAATGAACCTTCTATCCCAATAACATAACCTGTCGATTAGCTCCTGAACAGCCAGGTAAAGATGGTTGGAAGGGCCTTTTGCAGCCAATGGCCGAGCTGCTAGTACAATTTCGGTTAGGTGACTGAAGTTAAGCTCGGATATGGGACGTCAAAATCCAGATGGCTGATCTTCCCGATGCCTGACCAAGTAACTCACTATGACATCCTTCCAAACTGACGTTAAACTAGATGTACCATGCCTAAATGCAACATGCATATTAGGTTTAAATGAGCGTTGCAAAGTTGGAAATCTGTCCACCCTTCTTTGAATAAAGTTACCCCTATATCATAAATAACTATATCGCTGATGCTTTCCTTAGTATAATGGTATGTCTGTATCAACGTGCTTTAGAAGCTGCTTTAAAATCAAACATACTTCTACAAAAGTAAAGAGCTTGTTTCATACTGACGTAAGGAGAATGCCTTTAGCCATCCAGCCCTTACCCGGTTTCTATATTCCTGTTTGCCCAGTTTCGTCATAACTTAGTCGCTTGATGTAGCTATTTGATCGATTAGTATGAATCAACTTTTTGTTGATGGCAAGGTGATTCAAATTCCTCCGCAATTCTTCTTGCGTTTTACGAGCACTTGAGATGCGGGAATATTCCATTTTACGAAAAGATAATGGTTGTGAAATGCCCGAAGGAGGCCTAAAACGTTTGATCAAGTCATGGAAATGCTCCTCGCACAGAACAACAAGGAAAGGACAATTTTCCCAAAGACATCGTCTTGAACATTTATTACGGTGGAATCGAAAAACTTCAGCATTTGTCTAAAGTATGAAATACACTTCTCGTTCCTGAAAGAGGAGAAAGAGGAGAGAGGTAAAGTATCCTTGTCTGTCTGAGGAGATTCCTTACGATTTGATCAAGTGTGGTGTTCCAGAGCCTCTGTCAGGCATTTCACAACCAATGAATTTTCTTAAAGGTAAATTCATCGATGCTTTCAGTTCACTTCTACATGGACACCATGTGTGAACAATCACCAAAAATGATTTGATCTCTTGGCTTTGACAACAAATTGAGCACAAACAAAAAAACAAGAATTTGAATCACTGAAATCCGTCCAGTATTCTTGTGGTGTGAATTTACGAATGCGGGAGATCTTTCCCAGCTCATAAAGTATTGCACGGTCCAAATTTAAAAATGACTATAATCTTCAATCCCGGGGGGGTACTTGACCTAAATTTGTACGGGGATGTGCCCACGAAAAAAATTTTTCACCCTGCTCCAGAATTTTTTCCCTCAAATGATACTCTGTTCTAGAAAAAAATATGTGAAAAGGAAACTCAAAAACACAAAAATTTGACTAAGTAATAACCAGTTGTAACAAAATTTCCTCTTTTGACATGTTTTGAGAACCTGCTCCGGAAAATTTGCCTTCTTTTGATACCCTGTTCTAGAAAAAGTGGGCGAAAACGATACCCTGAAAAACGGCACATCCCCGTCGGACAAATATACTAAGTACCCCCCCCCCGGTGCTCAATAAAAATAGTAAGGAACTTGCCTGTTCAATGACAAAAACTTGGTAATACAAATCTTGTCTTTGTAGCATAGGATGAAGTTGACGTAAAAAGACTTTCAAATGTTCTTCCCGATCACGATACGGAATTATTATTGCAGTCTGGAAAAGATGATAAAAAGCATTCAATTCTCATTCAGAACATGAAACTTCGATTGAAGTATTGTGTATCGGTCGTATCAAGATTGATGGGCAAAACCCTGATTTGTGCGCATTCATGACGAGGGAATGCCCAATTAATGCTGGTCAAATTAGTTCTAAGCTATTCAACGAAAATTGCAAAAACTTCTTCAAATGGTCTTCGTATGTTTCTCAAAGCCTTCTCTGCAGAAAATCATCATAATTTTGAACTTAAACGCTGGCTTAAGTCAGGTTAATTATTTGATCTAACAGAACATTTAGGCTATTAAATAAAAAGTTTCTGAAATCATTGCTATGATTTTCAAGAGATAGTACCATGTGATTCAATAAAAACGCCGGGCGTTTGAAAAATCCTGCTCCCTAAATATCAAAGCAGTGATATCGAAACTGTCTTGAATTATCCCCAGGATATCAAATTAGGTTCAGTAATTTTCCCAACTTTAGTAGGTCATTCCTTCCCGTTGAAATAGTAGATTTTCTGCAGAAAGCCTCTTTCGAAAACCTGCAAAACTGAGTGAAAATACCAAACAAGATTTTCCTGTGCTCTCCTTCCTAGCAATAATGACTCTTGGATGTGTTCATGTATTTTGTTCTCATGGGAGAATGGAATCCCCCAGAATAAGTTATTCACACTAGGAGAAGACTTTTCAACCCGCGAAAAGGAAAGAGCACGTGCTAAAGCGCGCTGAAAGTCATTACTGTGAGGTTAACACACTAGGGTTTCTTGCTTGTAATTTTAGCATGTTTCTAAGGTTTCTCAAAGGGGTTCATTTTAGAAAATCGCTTACACAATCTGAACGGAGAGACAGATTTTGGTCAGACAAATTTCTAAAAATAGTTGAACATGTTAGCTATTTGATAAAGTATTGCAAAATATCATTGCTTTTATACTCAGGGAGCAGTAGCCTTTTAAATGTCAGGCATTTTTTCTTCACTCACCCGGTAGCCTTACAAATGGATGTTTTATTGTACTTTGGTAATAAAGTAAATCACAGGTACAGGAATAAAGTAGCAGCTATATGACATACCTTTACTGTCGGACTGCAATCAACAGGAGAAAACTGACCACCTTCCTTGAGAAAATGAATCTCTTTCTTCAATGTTTCCCAAGTTACCTTTTCTTTATTTACAAACAAATCACCAACTGCAAGAAAAAAGTACGTTCTTACAGAATCGGCGATTGTCTCTTGAGAAATCGTCCATAATTTCAGAACGGAGTTGTCAGTTCCCGGTGGGTGCATTTCAATAGTTAAAGGTACATCAAGCTCGTCCATACTATTTCACAGAACACCCTTTCCTCTGACTTCCTTTTTGACAAAAAGATCCCTTATCATGGAACATCTTTTAAGGTAACCTCCTTTTAAACGAGTATCATTGAACCCGGAGAGGTTTTTACCATAAAACTACTGGTTCTGAGAGAAAGGCTTGGGGTTTGAGTCGTTGCATTTTCTCACCATCCACTTACTGACGGAATACCATCAAAGTAAGAGGATCGAATGTCTTTCAGACGAGGAAAAATTCACTATATTCTTGAGTCTCGAGTTGATTAGAATTGGAACGTGTTTGGGATGTTAAGAAGGAAAATACCCCTTATTTCGAGATCTACGTAGGTCATAGGATCTTGCTTCAAATATACCCCTTTCTCAGCGATATCATAGATGAGCGTGGTGTGAAATCGTCATTAAGGTTGCACCCACCGGGAGTCAGTTTTAGTCAGGTAAATTCGAAAATAGCTTTTGAACATGTCCTTGATTAAAAAGTACATTTGCCAACATTATCGTCTTGCTATCCAGGGAGCGTTGGACGACTAGACTTACGAAAACTGTCGTAGTTTCGCTCCCTGATAGGCTGATGATCGCTACAATTACACTACAACCAGATGAAATGCAGTGGTGACATCCAATTCAATGATCGAGGCGAAAACTGGGACTGAGGTAGTTAGTCTCGAGTCCAGAGGTGGCCTACAAGTGAGGACTGATTGTTTTACTCATCAAGCTGCAAAAAATGATGAAATTTCACCGCACTTTTTGCTGGGGAAATTTTGGGGAAACGGACTTTGGGGAAACGGAAATTTCCGTTTCCCTTAAATTTCCCATAGAAACTTGTCCATTTCCCTTAAATTTCCATCCAAGGGGGAAATCTGGGTATTTTTTGCTGTGAAAAACCAAACCACAATGTTAAAAAACGTCTGCCCAATATTAGATACTTGCAAAGAAAAAGAAAGTAAAACCTTGTTTGTGCAAAGAAACCTTCCCAGGATAAAACTTTTGCCTTTTTCGTACCTTACCCCCTTACCTGAAATTTGCGAAAGTTGGTCCACGAAGTTTCCTGCAATATGAGATTCGCCAAAGTTTACTCCCGCAAAATTTCCTAAAATTCTCATAGGATCAAACATTGAAGTTCCTCTTCTTATCAGTTTGTTTATCATAATAGAATACTAGAAACTTCAATATGCTGTTGCTAAACAACAACCCTTTCAAACAACAAGCATCCGCTTGGAAAAAGTATTGATGAGTAGAGGAACATTTGAGACATTTCAAAATTTGATATGAAAGCGAATTCGTGAAAGTTTATTCCGTCGAATGATTCGCAAAAGATGATTCCGAGCACTTCATACTTTTTCCAACTCGCGAAAGTTTCTTTTCTATCGATTTGATGTGACCAGTGCCAGATGAAAGTATCAAATATTTAGCAAATGATTTTGGTTCTGCCAGTCAAAGTGATTTGAAATCTTTATCACAAGAAGACTTTCGTTTAATTCATAATTCTTACCTAACTTTCTTCCTTTTCCGCACATTTTCGCCGGATTCGTTGGAATCAAAGGTGTTTCCTTCGGAAGCTCCGTCTTTTTCTCGGTCACTTGATTTTTCCGAAGACCTTCGCCTTTTCTTGGCACCCCTTGTGTACTTTGGTCTTGCTTAGGCCCTTCATTACCTGACTGATCTACCTGCTTTGCCAATATTCTTTCGAGTTGCGATATCTCTCGAGCTATTTGTGATATTGATAAATCTGAAGTTCTGTTTGTTCGTCGAATGATCACTTGATGGGCACGATATTTCGCATCTTTTCGAAAAATTATTACTAACCCTAACATTAAGAAAAGGAATATAAGAAGTATCGGTTTAATTGACTTCATATTTCGTGCTGATAATCGATAAACTAAAATTGATTAAACCACCAACAGAATGTTCATGTTCGCCTTTTGCTCGTCAAATAAAGACACCACAATCACAGTCGCCTCGTCGAAAGATTCCACAGTCTTCAAGATGGAATCCATGGCAACTGACAAGACTTTCCTATCTATTTTCCTTGCAGGTCCTAAACATTTTAATGTGCTTTGAATACCTTGTTTAAAATCGTTTTTAACCGCTTGCTTTGCAGGTTTTTGACTGTCAATGAAAGACACGTTGCAAAGTGTAAACTTTGATTTTACCATCTTAAAGCAGTCGACGTTCCTTTTTCACATTCATCTTTAAAGATTTAGATAAAATTGATTCCCATTTGCATGGCCAACGCTCCCTAGATAATAGAGGCAATGATATTCGCACATATGTCACTTAATACAAGGTGAGTAAAAAACGCCTGACATTTGAAAGCTACTGCTTCCTGAATGTATAAATATTCATATTTTCAAATATCTGATTGACAAGCTAACATTTTCAATTATTTTTCAGAGTTTTTCTGGCTGAAATCGGTTACTCCGTTTACCTTTGACAAGGCATTTTCTAAAAAAGCCTTCAAAGCGTGCTGAGATCATGATCAAGTTTCCTTAGGATGTTTACATTACAGAAATGATTTGAGCATCTTGATCACGTGCCATCCTCTTGGGGGCAAAAAAGTCTCTCTCTAGTATGAGTAGCTCATCAAAGAGGGACATCACTCTCCCAAGAGGACAAAATGCATGAATTAATGTAGGTGACATTATTGCTAGGAAGGAAAGCAAAGTAAAATTTTGCGGGTCCTTTTCGAAGAGCAAATCAATTCTTAAAATAGCGTACCTTACTTTAGTGATTTCAAAATCACATCATTTTTTCTGAACCAGGATACCCAAACCTGGATACTCAAACATCTGGCGAGTAGATATCTTCAAAGAAATTCGGGAAATTTTTATCAGTTTTTCTCCTGGTGGCGTTTTATGGAGATAGGTAAAAATTTTTAGAAAAATCTTCACATGCTTCCTCTGTCTTCTTCGCTTATTCACCGTCTGTTTGTTCCATGAAAGTGAGGGGTCAAAAGTTTCTGGCCATGCACCACGAGCAAAAATCGTCCGAAAAATTTTATTCCTATCTTCTTTACAGAGATTTGCCTTGGTTATGGGTAAATTTTAGCAAATGAAAGCCATATTTAACTATTATTGCAAAAAACTTTCATGACAAGTAATCTAGCTCCACAAATGACACACACGAAGCATACTCTTTTCACGGTATTTGTGGAAAGTTGTGCCCTGTTTCTTGACGTCATATTTCAAAATTTGGCCCTGGTTGTGGGGACATTTTTTCAATGCTCCCCTGGTATGGTTCCTAGCTCTAGCTCTGATATCTAAAGGCACATATATAACAGATGCCCTACAGCACATAGCACAAAAGCACGTAGGCATATTTAACAGATGCCCTATAGCAGTTCCCCCCCCCCCCCTTCTCGAGTTTTGAGAGAAATTACGAGTTTATAGCGAAAGAAGAAGAGTAAATCTAAAGATCTCTCTGCATTTTATATATCTATTTCATCCAGAAGCTGTATGGTAATTATTTCATTTAAACCCTAAATACGCAAGAATCATAATGCCTTCTGCTCGGCTTCTGAATCAAATAAACAAAATCCGCCAGACAGAGCTTTAGATTTACCCTTCTTCTTTTGCTATGAGCACATAACTTCTCTTAAGAACTACTTTTCGCGTGAATGAGGCGTGAATTTGCCCTACTGGCTCAGGGGCAAGTTTGTAGCATTGTTTGTTTTGAATTTTTCTCTGCTCATCTAAAATATTACAACATATGTTACATCAAAATCCTACAATACATTATAACTACTTTAAACATTACAGGGACAGGACCACAACGAGCATGATGTTGAACAATAGGAATCCCGGATGAGAGAACAACAACAACAGCAATTACTACTGTCACTGATCCTCCTCCATAGCCCACACCGCTAAACACTCTGTGCATACGTTGTCAGGTCAGAATCAGAAACCTTGAAGATGGTGTACAAATCGGCAAACAACCAAGCTCCCATTTACCTTACAGAAATGTCTGTCAGGCTGTCCGCTGCATGCAAAAGAGAACTTCACAATACTAAAACAGACTTGACCGTTCCTCGTCGCAAATCGGCTTTCGTCCAGAAATGCTTTTCAAATAAGGGTGCTAAATTATGGAACGATCTTTTGGTTAAACTCAAATCATCAAAATCATATGAAATGTTCGAAAATCTATCAACAATGCCAACACCGAATGCTTATTCTCTCTTTCATGTCACCACTTTAATTTGTTTATAAGATAATTTTTTAAATAGGGTTTTTTAGTTATGTATGCTTTAGGGTTTTTAGTTTCAAGATCTTCTACGGTTAAGCTCCGCGAAAAGAAAAGGATTCTTTAACAAAGGTACCATGAGGTCAGTTTCTGTAGATCGAAGAAATCCATATCTGCTGTATTGAGAGCACTTTGTGTATAGTTTTTTCATTTAATCTACCTTGGGTCCCAGGGTACATGTAATCAAGGGCTAGCAAATTCAGGAATATGAATTTGTAATGCTGTTTCTTTTTTAATGAGATTGTTGATGGTTTGAGCAGCCAAGATTTTGTATCAGTGGGGCAGCAGGAGCATCGTATGGACTGCTTGTTATTATCCTTGCAGCATAGAACATTTTGGATATTTTGCAAGGAGTTAACTTTTGACTCACTGCAGCAGTCAGTGTACCTGCTTCTTCTGGAAGTCATACAGTCAAAAGCAGTTACTGTTAAAAAATAATCATACAATCAAAAAACGTTCCTTGATTGCTAGTTCCTTTGAATGTCATCAAAGATTCTGTCTTCTGGTGCAAGCAAGATCAATGGAAACTGAGCAACAAGCGATCACATGAAAATAGACTACACAATCATGTGGAGTGTTTACGTGGTTGAAAAATCAGGAGTTTGGGAAGTCTTAAGCCACTATTATGGCAACTGCAACTGCAAAGCAATGCTGCTCTTGTTTGAAAACTTTGTTTCGAAAAGACAGCTTCGTTTCTTAGGGCCTGTTTATAAGAAAGAAAGAAGCTACTATTTATGAGATTTTTCACTTCATCCGTCTGCCCATGAGCCTGGCGGCAAGATGGATTAAATCATTTCTTCCAAGAAATACGAACGAATCGACCTATTAGAATCAACGGTAAACCAGTTCACCTCAAAATACCCTATCGGTGGTGTTTCGTCTCTATGGAAAAAATTTTATTTCACCTCGGTGAGATTCCACCTGTGGTGAGGTGATATCTCATTTTTCTGGTGGTGTTGGGTTCGTCATGCTACGCAAAATGAAAGATATCGGGTAAAGCAATGTAAGAAATCCATGTTTGCAACGTCTTAGCTTGGAAGGTAATAATAATATTGCCAAATATATTAAAGGGGCAGGGTCACGTAACCGTAACTAAACCTGTTATTTCTAGCATCTATATTGTTGCCAACAAATGGCCATTGTGCTCTGCACAGATTTTTGTGGATGGGGTGGATCCACACTATAGTTACTTCTAAGAATCCACCAATATCTCTGCAAACGTTATCATCATTTTCGAGTGTTTTCACACGATGCCGTAGTCACAAAGTGCCGACTTGTGTTCTGTTTTCAAAATCTGCTGCGAAAAAAATGCGCGTCTTCATGTGAACGGTAGCGCTATCAAACACATTTTTCACCATTTTCAAAATGTGCCGGCATCATTTAAATGCAGTCTGAATCTTTTAAGAATCCCTGCTGCTAGATTCCACTTAATTTTCTTTGCCGAGCAATTCTTTGTGATATGGCCAAATAGGAAAAGATTGCATGGCAACCAAATTTCAGATGCTCGCTTTGGCCATGGTTTTAAATCTGCACTCACAGAAATAAGGTGCTTTTGAGCAAATCTAGAGTACCCTTGGAGTACTTGAATGCAATATGGTACTTACGAATACCCTATGTGCAATAAAGGAGAACTTAAAAGTATCTTTAGGGGTACCATGAAATATGTACCAAGTTGGAGTACCCTAAAAGAAAGTCTAGAAACCACCTTATTCCGTGAGTAAACAAAACACACAAAATAAGTAGAACCATACAACCGTAATTCTATGTAGTTCTATTATCCTTTTCTCCAAGTACATCAACCACTATCTTAGTGTAGCATGCGTGTTTAACTGAGTCTGTAACTTCGTATTGTACACTGTTTAAGCCATCTCTATCGGTATAACCTTTTGCCTCTTCCAGCAGTTCATACCTACAAATAAACAAACATTGAAAAATCTCTTCCCTCGTTTGAAAAGTACTCAGTTTGAGAATGAAAAATAGCCATTACTAAGTCATCCAAGAAAATTTAGATACGTTTGAAAAGTTTAAAAATCTTTCCAAATGTTCTCGTGGGCCATTGGGTGAGTTGAAAAACACCTTCATCTCCGTTTGCAAGGTCACTGCCCCCTCAGTATCAAGGCAATAATATGGACTAATATACTGTTCAATGGTGGAGAAGTTCAAATAAATTTTAAGACTTCTCTCTACTGAACTCGGCTTCTCCATTCTGAGATTGTGAGAGATTTTTCTCAAGAAGGCTGCTTCAAAGAACATTCAACACAGGCCAAATTCGAGACCGATTGTTCTGCCTTTGGTCTTGATTTTGGGCATCTCCTGAGGGGCTCTTGGAAGGGCTTCTTCGAAAAACTCCCTTATCATTTCAGAACGGAAGTGGTCGATTTCAATAACGTGGATTTCGAGATGGCTTTGAACATACCCATCACCATATGAAAGGCTGGGTGCCCTAAAATACATACAGATTTGGTCGATCCGAGTAATAACAATTTAGCGTGAATTAACCAAAGATAATTTTTAAAACTCTTCGTCTGGTTTGTATCGAATTCGATAGAATCCAAATTTGATCCCGAGCGTTGTATCCTAAACTATTTATAAAGTTTAGATCGTGTCGACTTGCCATAATTTTCTTTTGCACTCCATTGCACTCCGGCCAACAACATAAGGAAAGCGCAATGGAGTGCAAAAGAAAATCACGGCAAGTAGACACAATTCAAACTTTATAAACAATTTTCAAAACATACCTCGATAACTAATTTGAACACAGATACCACATTTGCTGATATTGGTGCCTTGAGAGCTTAGATTAATCGTCAAAAGACAGATTTGCCACCACCTCTAAAACAGAGCTGGAGCATTTTGGCCTAAGCAGATTCTTTGCGCAAGAGATTTGACAAGATTTGAAGTAAGACGAGAAAAATTAAACCGCATGACAAGTACATAAGGTGAATGTATGTGACACTCATCACTGAGAGATCTAAGAAGTCAACTTCATTCATCTCAATATCAACAATTAATCTATTCAATTCATAAACCAACAAATATGACTTACCTATTTGGATTCATGGGAGACTGTTCATGTTGTATCATCGTATAGCGAGCAACTGAAATTGATGGTCTCTTCAAAGTTAAGCCTTTTTGACCAAGCCTAATGCAATGAAAGAAAAAATATCCAGAATGAGATATTACAGGAAATCAGTACTGTAGCATTGGCAACTAATTCAACTCATTAATGAATTTTAGAAAGAACAAGTTTTCATTGCTCGTTCCTACAGCTTGTCCCGAAAAATTTCATCCCACTTTTGTAGCCATTGCGAAGGTGCTTTACATGCTATTGTTTCGTTCTTGGAATAGCAGCACACGAAAGACTTTAGCGTAAAGTCTGATACTCTGTTTTAGCCAATCAGACAAGCGGTAGGTGACTTAAAAGGCAAAAGTTGCAAATATGATCGTTACAAAAACAGCACTTTCATTGCTGTCCCAAAATGTCGAAATCAAGTAAATTTTAAGAGATAGGATTCCAGTACCCTGGGTACCAGAGCCAAAAAAATTAAATTAAAAATAAATATTTTTTTGGCTCTGGTACCCAGGGTAGGATTCCAGCGTTGCATTTGTATATCTTCTACTTTTGGAAATGGCTCTTGTTATTACAGCCTGTAGGTTCTTAATCACTAGGTTCTTATACACGCGTTTCAATGCATACGTTTTGTGTCAGATGAATCAGAAAAATTCCAAAATAATTTTCTTAACAATTCTCTTATTAGGTATTATATGACATTACTGTTACTTACCTTTGATAGAGATTGTCATCTTCACCACCCCATCTCCAGAAAAGATTAGAGAAGCCATTGATTCTCTGGAAATCCTCCTTGGAGAACATTTCGACTCCACCAAAGATGTGTTCATTTATCAACCTATGAAGGAAAAATCAATCAAAGTAAAGCCCTTCTTCTATTAACCAATTTACTATATCTTTAGGGACGGTGCCCAATTCATCTTATTACATGGCTGGTGAAGAAGGAAATTCTTGTAAAGAAGCCTGCTCACCCGGGCTTGTTACTTGACTATGGGAGTAACGGGAGTGGGGGAGTGTATAGAAAACCTCTCAACACCCACTTTGTCATGTAAGAAATGTTTCAAAGCATACCCTGTCGCATAAAGATTCACCAAAAGTATACATGATCAATTTTTCCCAGAGATCTCCAAGAATTTTCCTTTTCTATATCATTATACCCTAACGCATAACTTTCTTCTGAAAAAGCCACCCTGTCGCATAATTTTTACCACAAATAATGTCACCCTATTGAGCGGCACATCCAGTCAGGTCAAGTATGGGAATGGCCCCAGGTAAAAATTTTCGAAAAAACTAATGCTTTCTTAAGTGAGATGCCTGCTCGGAACTCTTGAGCATAAAGCTAGATACTACCGATGATTATGAGGATTCCTTCATCAATTCTGGTTTATATTATGCACATACCAACCGGTTTTGTGTTGTACAGGAAAATATAAAGCCCGAGGTCTCAGAAGTACGGACCGAGCTTGCGAGGTCTGTGCATTAAGAAGACCGAGGGCTTTATATTTTCCTGTACAACGACAAAACCGGTTAGTATGAGTTTACCTGACATCTTCTAATCTTGACTCGCATTTCATCAAACACATTTTGTTACAATCATGTCGTTTGAGTTCACTGCAAATCTCACAGGCCTAGGCCTAAAGCAGTTGCCATGGTGACAAAAACGCATCCTTGTATCGTATTATACAAAGCTACGGGAAACCTGCGGAAAATGTGTGATTAGCCAATAGGAATGGCGGGCTTCTGTGTTGCCTCGTTTTTAAACTTCAGTCAGGTAATAACAAGAACTAACAAACAACTGTCATATCATATTCTATATGACACCAAGAGTTACAGACGTTGTCTACATCTGCTAGCAGATGGGTGCATTAATGACACAATTCTCTTGCCTGAGAGCTGTTGAAAAAATCTGACATCTTTAGATTTTACTTTCTTTGCAAAATATATGTTTGAGCACTTCTCATTGGCCTTGATCTTGAATGAGCTCGTAAAAAAGTCACTGCCTGATACATGTTTGCTAAGTAAAAGGTGATGATCGCGTTCTGTACTGGCTTCAAACAAGCACTGGCCCCGTCACGTTGCGCTCTGGCTATGTGCTATAACAAATCTAGCCCTTTCCTGTAATTTATGAACATAGATGTTGTTCTTTGTTGCACTGAGGTGTTTCCGATAAGAAATTACTTCGCTCTTATTTCATCGGATCATCTTCGAAGCATCGAAGCATCTTCATCAGATATCCGACGTTAGTATAGTGGTTTTTGACTTCTTAAAATTCACACTGGGTACACAGCAAAAAAGTACTCTTGTTTGAGAAACCACCATGATTTGATATTGAGGCCAATCTTTAAGTTTCCTTTCTTGGCAAAAGAGCAAAGGTCAAATCAAATTTCTCGTGCTGTTGATCTTTTGATGGGCTTGAATATTAGAAATTTAGCTCTTTCTAGGGATGCCTGATTTCGAAGGATATTGCAAAAGCACAGGTTTTAGCAGAATTAGTTCATTTTTTGTACAAAGCATCTGGTTTGGTCACAAATGTCAGAATAGCGCAAAATATCATTTGGGACTTGTACGATGGTGCAGAAATGAAAATTTGGCACTGAAGACTACAATGTTGCATCAAGAGTATATCTCAATTCAAAATAAATTTTTCAACATCTCATTGATACCATTCTCGTAAAGAAAACAAAATTTACATCATTTAAAAATATATTTGAACTAGTAAAATACATCCAAAAGGAAATTTTGCTATAGGTTTCGCAATGGAAGTTTGGAAATTTTTGAACGGCAGCATTTTTCTTGGCAAACCTCGTGAGATAACTCACTCAAGGTAGAAATGATTCATTCAAAATAAGAAAGACAACTCACTCATAATCGAATTTGTCCACGGCAACAGACAAATGCATGGGAGATTTGGAACATCCGTAATAAATACGATCATCTTCTGGAATCAAATCAACGTCATGGAAAACAAAACAATTAAAATCCGCAAACTTCATGGCTTCTTGGAACCCAGCATTCAGTAGCCTTCCTTTGTTGAAGCTACCTTTGTCAGCCTAGAATAAATTGTGGAACTGATAAAAAAGGAAGCAGAGGCGTAAGAAGTGAAAATGCAAATTATGCCTCAGATTAAGTTCTGTTCTCTTTTTGCATAATGTGATTTTGCGATTAGCAATATGCTGGATGAGCCAATAGAAACCCTGTTTTAACTACTGATTTGATTTTGACATTTTCGGAGAACAAACAAGTTGCTCATTTGATGCAACCATCTAATTTCCACTCTTAGGCCCTGTTTATATGGGGAAAAACACCTCACCTGCCAGACCCGGGGCTGACAAGCGAGGTAAATTTCAGTGACTGCTTACATGAGATTTTTCACCTCACCTGTCAGCCCCGGGGCTGAGAGGTGAGGTGGAGTAAAGTCTCTCTTCCGTGAAATCAGAATGAACTGACCAATGAGAATCAACCAAAAATTTCATTTCACCTCACCATACCGGTGGTGTTTTGTTTATATGGAAAAATTTCACCTCACCTGGGTGAGATTCCACCTCTGGTGAGGTGGGATTTCACTATACCGGTGGTGTTGCGTTCGTCATGTAAAAGCGAACTGAAAATACAAAGGATTCTTTTGGAAGGTGGAATCTCACCTCTCAGCCCCGGGTCTGGCAGGTGAGGTGTTTTTCCTCATATAAACAGGGCCTTAGTGCATAAATCAGCAGCTACTTGTCAGAATAACTCAAGCGAGGTCTTGAAATTTTAGTTAAAGCATAGTCTATTCAATTACACAAGAAACAGGGTAACTGAAGTCACAGCTCCTTCACAGCTGTCACAAAAACAGGGCAATACAATGGGTACAGTGGACTCATTACATAAGTCTCCGCATCGCTCATTGAATAGGATGGTCATGGGAAATAGAAACGGAGGGAAAACATTGAAAGTATAGAAGCATGAGTGCAGCGTTTTGGGAATGGGGACAAACTGCACCAACATATGCAATGGAATAAAAGTAATAGGCCTTTCTCATTCTGCCGACATTACAAGATGCCTTTGCCTCCCCTCCCCTTATTTTGCAACCCCTCATTCTTGCAGTCAGTTCAGTTCTGTTGGCATTGCATCACAAAATGACTGGCTGTTTCCCGCCCACTGTCTGAAGACCAAAACGAAGTCAGACAAACACGCTTTCATTCTATGAAGTACGAGACGATTAAGAAGGCTTTGATGACACCGCCTGACTTCTTCGTTATTTTGTGATAAAAAAGTTATTTACAAAGAAGCGAGTTGCAGGAATGTTGTTTTTTCATACTTCCTCACAACGAAAGAGAGATGTCGCAGCTTGCTGATTCTTTTGAAAAACTATGCCGTTGACGCTGCAACAAGAAACAGACTTTTTAGCTGTTCTAAAAAATCCGAATCTAACGATATTTGTGAAGATTTTGTAGAATATTCGAGGGTAAACAAGAGTGATAGAAGTTCTAACGCCATTCAATGAAACCTTGCATACCAAAACGTATGAAAATATCAATTGGTCCAGACTCTTTTGTGGAGTAGCTTAAAGGTCCATCACGCTCTTTCAAAACTTCTTTCAAAAATATGTTGCAGATATCTTACCTGTTCTATCACAAATACATGGTAATATATATCTTGTCTTTTCAGCATTGGATGAAGTTGACGTAGAAGTATTTTCAAATGTTCTTCTCGATCACGAAATGGAATAATGATGGCAGTCTGAAATAAAAAAAAATCATCAAGAGAGAGTTTAGGGATGGTCACAAACAAATTTCATCTGCAGCTCGAGGATTCTGATATTGCAGTACAGTCCTGGCCTGGCAATCAATCTAAGACCACATTTTCACCAATAACATTTCTTCGAGTAACGAGATCGAAACCTACCGCTCTGCTTTATTTCACTCTCTTGGAAATTTGTTTCGGTCAACCAATAACCATGGGTCAACTATCCATGTAGATTCCAAATTTTGATGTTGTTTTTTAAAACTTTTTGCAGCGTTTTTCACGAAGTTTGGATATTTTGCAACAAATCATAGAAATATATTGTGCATGGATTAATGTAAGATCTACCCTGGGTACCAAAAGGGAGTCTGGTACCCAGGGTATGTAAGACCCAGCTGAGTAAAACAATTTTTGGGTCACAGTAACACAATTGTCGGCAGAGCCACTATAACTTCCGAGAATTTCTATGCATTACATTTCAATATGACGTCATAGGAAAATGGCGCAAGAACTAAAAAACACAACGTAAAATTCGGAATATAAATGGAAAGTTGACCTAAACGATCTCAAGGAGAGTAAAGTAGGCAGAGAGGTAGGGTTGCAACAAGTCTTCCTTTTCGTTCGTTCGTCAATGATTGACTATCATCAACGACCAGACAGACGACAAAAACGAAGACCTGTGGCGAGTCCAAATCTTGTGATGCAAAGGAATGTCATTGATGAAAAAGTGATCTATGTCCAGGACTAGTGGTCAGGAACACAGGATACTGTTCAGCAAGAAGCACACAAATATTGGCTAGTCAGCATTTAAGTGTTGTACCGGCTTGCGAATATCTGAAAGATTTCATCACCTCATTTTGCCAAAGTTAGCCGATCAATTTCGAACGGTCCATCACGAAAAATTTAGTTTCCGGGTGACCCAGTAGAAATTTCACGAGCTAGATCCTGCCTGACTTCTTGAAAGTACAAGCTATGCGCTCAAATTTTGTATCAGTATATCAGCTGAGGGCTTAGCGATCTGTTGACTTGTCGTTCACGTTTACCTCCTAGCTGTTGTCCCAAACAGTGCTCCTGTTTGAAACATCGCCAAAATTTGATTGCAAGGCCTATCTCGAAAATCATGCTTTAGGCAAGAAGATAGATCAAAAACCAAATCATTTTCCAAAGTGTCGCTGATCTTGCTTCAGCAAAATTAGCTCTGTTTAGGACGCATACTGCAAAGACCCGCACATAAGAGCCTTCATTTATTAGGAGCCTATAGCCCGAAATGATATATTTTGTACCAAATAATTGAGAAGAATTTTCAGTCTGATATCTTACCTAGCCCCTGAACAAAGGATTTCTTTCATCCACTCATTCATTCATTCATTCCTTCATTCATTCATTCACCCATTCATTCATTCACTCATTCCTTGATTCATTCATTCATTCCTTCATTCATTCATTCATTCATTCATTCACTCATTCATTCATCCACCAACCCATTAATTGATTAACTCATTCATTCATTCATTCCTTCATTCATTAATTTTTTTCATTCACTCATTCATTCATCCTCTCACCTATTAATTAATTAATTCATTCATTCCTTCATTCATTCCTTCATTCATTCATTCATTCATTCATTCACTCATTCATTCATTGATCCACCCATTAATTAATCAATTATTCATTCCTTCATTCATTCATTCATTCATTCCTTCATTCATTCATTCATTCGCTCGTTCCTTCATTCATTGGGAAATCAATGCAGCCTGTTTGCAAATCAGCCTCTTTCAGCTTGGGGTAAGCTTGGGGTGAAATGAGTATTGGCAAGAATGTAAACCTACACCATGATTGCGGGATGTACCTCTTTGTATAAGAACCTAAACAGGCTGACTTCAAAATCTTAGGTTCTTATATGCGGGTCTTTACTGTACTGCAAAAATTACTGATCGTAATTCTTGTTAAAGAGAAATGAGAAGTATCATTGGAGACTTGAATGGTAAGCTTGAAAACAAAGATAAAAAGAACGTTTTGTGAGAAATTTCACCATCAAATTTTGATAGTTTTTCTAATGTGAGTAAGGCATACGGTGACATTTATTCTTTGAATTAAAGTGCTTGAAAGAAACTTCGGGTAATCTTCTGCAAATCTGCTGTGGCAAATTTTTATTCAGGATTAGTTTCAAAATGGCGGCATTTATCAATTCTGAGGCTGTGATGTTGTCAAATTTCTAATCCTAAACCAGAACAGCTGTAGATTTCTACTTCCCACTATATTTTAGACTATCATATAAACTACGGTTCTCTTGAAGATTGTATCAATGTTCGTCCATTAGTTTAAGATTTAAATAAGGTGATTTTAGCTCTTTCAAAATTTTCGATGAACTGTTCAAAAGAGAATCAAAATGTTGCCATTTTGAAAATAATCAAGATGTGAAAAAATTGTCACAGCTGATTTACAGCAAATTACCCAAAGTTTTTTTCATCCATCTTAAAAACTAACACAATTTTTTTAATACAACTAATGTACCATCCATAGCCAAAAAAGACCCAAGGTCACCGAATTCTGGCTACGAATGGTACTTACAATTTTCAACTTGTTATATTTCTAAGAAAAAAGGAAGAAAAATAAACAAAGATATTGGCTAAGATATAAGATATAAGATATAAGATATAAGCACACAAATATTGGCTAGTCAGCATTTAAGTGTTGTACCGGCTTGCGAATATCTGAAAGATTTCATCACCTCATTTTGCCAAAGTTAGCCGATCAATTTCGAACGGTCCATCACGAGAAATTTAGTTTCCGGGTGACCCAGTAGAAATTTCACGAGCTAGATCCTGCCTGACTTCTTGAAAGTACAAGCTATGCGCTCAAGTTTTGTATCAGTATACCAGCTGAGGGCTTAGCGATCTGTGGACTTGTCGTTCACGTTTACCTCCTAGCTGTTGTCCCAAACAGTGCTCCTGTTTGAACTAAACAGATACTAAACAAATGAGTTAAAATTCCTTTGAAGTCATTCAATTCAGAGAAAAATGTCATAAAATTTTACACCCATTTTTCGTAAGGATTTGAAAGACTTAAGCCCTATGCCGGCGAGTACTTTCTTTGGGACACCCCCCCCCTCCCCGGTATGCGAAGCCTCTCGATAACATGGAAAAATAAAGCAATTTCGTGACATTTTACAAATTAGGTGTTTGAAATACCTTGAATTTTGGCGTGCAGTCTTTTGGTGAGTACTGGCCACCATGATTAACAACTCCGACTTCCTTCTTGATCTCTTCCCAATTTACTTTTTCTTTCTTGACAAATAATGGACCAACTGTACGGAAAAATCAAAATATACAATTTAGTGCAGCATCCTGAAAGCAGCATATCATCTGCTATGAAAGAGCCCCGATAAAGTTTCATAATGATGCGAATCGATGGCTAATATCAACTAATCCGCCGTGGGAGTCAATATGTTCGCATTCGAAAAAGCGTACGAGATCTTGTTAAGACAGAAGGATTTTAGGGAGTCATCTTGAAAACAAAAGTATCTTTGCCAAATGCATACGAGATTTTTACACAGTGACACGCTCCTCGTGTTCGCCGAGAAGCATTTCACTCATTCGAAGAGGCATACGATATTTTTTACAACGAAAGGATTTAAATGGATTTTTGATGGCTTTTTCTTGAAAAAGGATTTTTTCCAAGGTGCAAGAAATTTGATTGCAGTAAAATGCCCTACGCTGATCACAACCAATAATCGTCTTGTATTTGCGTTGCAAGTCAAAAACATAGGATGCTATCAATAAAAGATCTTTCCTTGCTTATCCCTGCTACTTCGTTTTCATTTCATGGTAATCCAATTTTTTCATAAACATGTGCTACTTTATTTGTTTATTTAATCATTATTGCCTGATTTAAATAATATCGCACGAAAATGCAATAAAAGTGGCCGAGTTTGCTTGAGCTCTCTGCGATCGTTTGGAAGCCAACCAAAACTTTGTTGGCGACTCTTTGCGATTCCTTGAGTTGGCTGTCTCAAACAGTCGCAGAGAGAAAATTCCCTATCCCTACGACCCACTGCGACCCGTTGCGATTAGTGGAAACAACTTCCCATCTCCTTGCGATAAGAACTCTTATTTTCTCGGGGACTAAATTCACTTATGCCCTCAAAAATTGGCGTGAAAGTTGATACAAATAAATTTGGTTCGGATTCTTTACGATGAGAAACCACCCTTTCAAGTCAAAGTGATTGCAGCTCCTTGCCTCGCTCCTTGCGACTCACTGTGACTCCTTGCGATCAAATGGAAACCTGGCTTTTTAGCGCATGAATGTAGACTTGCTCCAAGTCTATTCCGCGGAAAATCAGCACTCAGGAAAATAATTACCTCTGAGGAGTGCTGGTACTCTCGAGTACCGAATAAACGGGGGGAGGGGTGGTGAGAATAATCGGGGGGCTGGAAATGGTTCGATATAACAATAATCGGGGGGGGTTGGAATAATCGGGGGGTGCTTGGAGAAATAGAAAATAGCCCTTTTCTTAGGAAAGGATGTGTCTGTTATATATTTATGTGAACAGTGATGTTACTGATACAGTACATTTATTTTTGAACTCTGGTTCTGTTGAATGCACTTCTTGAGACTTTTTATTGCGTTTATACAGAAATTGTGTCTAATATCATTTCATTTTTCCAAAAATTAATAAGAGGGGGGGGGGTTGGAATAAGAGCGGAGGGGTTGGAAAATTTTTCAAAAATTAATAAGCGGGGGGGGGGACGATTATTCGGTACTCAAGAGTATACCACGGAGTAGACTTGGAACAATTCTAAAGAGTGGGATGGCATATTGAAGCAGTTTCCATGACAAATACGGTAAAATGGTGACACACCTTGACAGATTACTCGAACAGGTGCTGGATTATTGGTTGCAAAAGAGTAATGAAATCTCAGTCAATGCTACAAACTTTGATCAATTTCTCAAACTTTTGTTTTCGTTCTAGTTACTGCTACTAATGTACTTCCCAGGATGATCAAAACATGGATGGGTGAACAATGTAATTGCAAAGTTTGTAAATAGCCTACCTATTGCGTTATGTAGTTTGTATATTATTTTCTTAGACATCATTGTAAATTTCGTTGTAAATAGTTGATATTAATTAGTTTTCTCTTTTAACTATGTAGCATCAACTTAATGATTATGATTTTGATTTGATTTGATTCGAGTGGTAGGAGAAAGCAGTATTGGCCTCCACCAAGATATCACAAAGAATTGTTTTGCTTTGATGTACTCACTTAAAGTGGGGGTCGTAGGGGGTCAACGAGAACCGTAAAATCGCAAAAATATTTCAGAAAAACCGTAAAACCGCCTCAAAATTCAGCTAAAATCGTTTTCACATCTTTCCGTGCTTTGCATGTACCTCCTTGATTCTCGGCTGCAGACGACTGCCTCGTTATCATTTTTATGACTTCCAATGCCTGAAATTCGCCGGTAAAGGTGAAAATTAGTAGAATGTTCACAAAATTATATCGTACTGGATAATGATTCGTAGCTTTTATTGTCAATTTTGAGATAATTTGACTCCTCGAGTCGTATTTAGTAAAGAAATCTGGAAACCGTTGAGAAAGAGAGGAACCGTAAAACTGTCATTTTTACGGCCAAAAACCATTAAACCGTTCCAAAAACGGCTAGAAACCGCAAACCGTCAGCCCCTACGACCCCCACCTTAAACTTACAAAGTTGTGTATTTCCTATTCTCCATGTGTTGTCTTTGCTGCAAGTGCCACAGTTGATCGATGTCAGCACTCAATTAAACGCATACGCAAAAACAATGCAAGGGGATGGCAAAAATGCATGAAGTGCACTGATCTGATGGAATGGAACTTGTTGTTTTCAATCAAGACTCAATATCATTACAAGATACATGGTCTAACTACGAACTACAAATAAAAAGCTACTAACAGACTATCAACGAGTATACGTAAAAAGTGTCGTTTTTATTGTTTTAGGTTATATAATATCAAATTAGATTTACTGAATTTCGCTTTGCGATCTAAGTTTGTAAATTGTGTTGAGATATCTTGTAAACGTCTCTAAAAAGTGTCTCATTAGTTTGTAGAAAAATGAGTGTTTGTTCAAGGGTTGGAATTGTTTCAAAATTTGTATAGGTATCTTTTGTGTAATTCAAGAAGATTTCCCTTTCATCTTTAAACATATCACATCAGAGAATAAAATGCGTCTCGTCTTCAATTTTGCCTTTACAGTTTGAGCAGAACCGTTTGTTTCTATCTATTGGAGGTTTGTGATGGCGTCCTTTTTCTATTGTGAGGCAGTGGTCGCTACGTCGTAGTTTTTTCATAATACGTTTGTCAGCTTTGTCAGTTATGGGTTAGTTATTAATGATAAGTAAGCTTCAAGGCTGATTCTATTTTTATAGCTTCTATATGAATGTTACGATGTTACGAATACTGGCTTGAAACAAACTGCCGTGGGTACCACAGCCAAAAAATAAAAGGGCAGAAACAAACAAATAGAGAAAGAAGGAACAATACTTGTTGGGGAAACGATCAGGCTAAGTTGCGAGCCTCAAGAAATTCCCAAAGAAAGCCTCCACATCGCATGCACACTAAGGATTTATTGCAATGACATGGATTGGTAAATTAGTTTAGACTGTTAAGAACAAGAGCAGGAAACCACAGCTCCGATGTGCATGACAGTGTGAGCCTCACCGTTAATTCACTATCGACAAAGCTGAAACACAATGTGTCAATTCCAACACAACAGTCTCCTAGCACTCATGGTTCCAGCTTAACGACAACCCTCTCATTGCTCAAACTACCCAGTGAGTAAAAAACCAATCCCAGTGTGAAAGTCCTTTGCTTAGATATCAAGGCAAAAATAATGGCAAATATATTATTCAATAGTGTAGTGGACATGTCCAAATGAATTTAAAATTTGCCTGACTGAAATCAGCTACTCATTTCAGTAATTATGAGGAATCGTCCAAAAAATGCCTCTCAAGAAACCTTCAGAACATGAATTACGTCCTCCCATGTGACTGCTTCTATGTGGATCTGGCACAAATGCAGCGCACACACAGCGATCGGCGGCTGCCAAGACCAGCGACCTATTGGCGACTGCGATCCGGACCGCCATAACTTCCATGTGTGGAGGCCTCGTGGCCAGCCTCGTTTTGCATTTTTCTGTTTGTTCACTACAGGACTAAAATCACGACCAAAATTTTCTGCCTTAAAGATGACTTTAGCATGCCTTAGCGCGTGTGGTTCCTTTGGGTGGACGTCCAAAGACAACAATGCATGCTAAAATGTGTTGAAGTCATTGCTGTAAGGCAGAAATTTCAGGAAAATTTAGAAGTGACTTTAGGCATCTTTTAGAAGGTTCCTCGACCGGTTTCCCCTCATAATTTAAACCCGGGTTCCCTTTATAATACAAACCCGGGTTCCTCGAGGGTTCCCCTTATAATTTTAAAACAGAGTAGCTGATTTAAGTCAGGTAATTTCACAATGGATTTGACATACACATCATTAAAGGCATTGAGTCCGTATAAATAGCGCGCTCATGACCAATATCAACTTCTTTTCAATTATAAAACAAAAGTTGTCATCTTATTCCTATTAGAATCAAACCAAAGAAGTTACTTAGGATAATGCAAGGATTAAGAAGTCTTTGGTTCCCACTGCTAATCTTTTAGCACCATTGTGCGATAACAAAGGGTCGTCAGCGGTTTGTCAGCAAAAATCCAAGATGAAGTTAACTCTCAACTGTTTATATGGACTCAGTTCCTTTAAAGGGTCTGTTTCATATGGTTTCATCCAGCATTACATGCACGTGCTGTCTCTTGGTTGGCCAATGTTGTCACCATTTCAAGGGCATGAAAAGGGGGACCATATTAAAGACCCATTGCTAACCATGATCCTTCTTGGCGCCAAGTACACCAAAGTCGACTTTTGTATTATCTGAAAGTCCTTTTTGGCCTAAATTCCCTTTGTCTTTCGTTTCATTCGGCGCACAAAGGGTCATGGTTAGCAATGGGTCTTTAAAGGCAAACTAAGAAATGGCAAGTGTAAGGAATGCTGGATAAAACAGACCTTTCAAATAACATACTTGCCAATATGATTACTTGGATATCCGGGGACTAGTAGACTTGCCCCAAGTTTATTTCGTCAATCAAAATAAATCCAGAAAGGAAAAATTGGGAAAGGGAAAAGCGAAATATTTGCTGAATGTTATCCCTCCAACGACATTATGTTATCCGTCCATGGCACTGAACAGCCTTTTACTGAATAACCCCTAGACTACTGCACAGACGTTATCCAGGGCGTTAATAGAGCTTTTGCAGGAATCAATATTCTGTTAATTTTCATTAACTTCTAATTTTTTGTGAAAGTCTGTGAACGCAAAGAAATTCTCGAAGAAGAACTCACCCAGATTTCTGCCTTCACCGCATTCCGCCATTGCTTCTGCTTTCTCGGAAACACTTCGCCTAAAATGATCCTGATTTTCAGCAACATCTGTTACATCTTTAAGTACACCAGTTTTCAAACTTGAAGCGCTTGACAAAACGGCGACATTGAGATTCAATTTCCGTTCACAAAATACTATACACCCTAATACTATACATATCGAAATGGGAATAATACTGTTCTTGCTTTTCACGTTTCTTAACAGCCACATTTTTATTATCAAAAGTTTCAAGATAACGTTAACAAATCGATTTTGCCTCGAAATGTACCTTTGACACTTATAGAATGTTTCTGGAAGTGAAATAAGAAACGAGGCGTTAAAATTCCAAGAATTCCTTCTTAAAGTTCCATGTTTCCATAGCAATAAATAACTTGTAATTTAATTTCAACAAATCAATGTATTTACTGAGAATAACATAGATTTGGCTACCTGCGAAAGTAAAAAATGTTCGTAACAAAACGTTTGCGATAGAAAAACGCTGCGAACAGGTTGCGGTGGGGGCGTGGTGCTCCACGGGACGTCAAAACATCCTTTAAACAACAAAATTGCGGAATCTCTGATTTGAATCGAAAATTGGATTCATGTATCATACATCGCACTTCCTAGTTCATGTTTCGCTAGCGACATATCGAGTCTGTTTTGAACCACAGGTAGCAGCGTATGGTTGTACTAATTGTAAAAGTGAAATTGCAAACCAACCTTTGTCTTCTTCCTCATCTTTCTTTTGTTGATTGTGATGTTCGTGTTCTCCTCTGACTCCTTCCATCAAAACACTAGGCCCATCATTTGTTGGCCTTAATTAGCTTATGTTGGCCTTAATTAGCTTTTGTTGGCCTTAATTAGCTTATTAGCTATGTATATATATATATATTTTTTTATCGCCAACGTAAAATAAAAAAAAAATAAATAGATAAATCAAGAGACCCAGTCCCCAAACGAGAATCCTATAAGGGGACTGGGTCTGTTGATGGGCCTATTGTTTTGATGGAAGGAGTCAGAGGAGAACACGAACATCACAATCAACAGAAGAACGATGAGGAAGAAGACAAAGGTTGGTTTGCAATTTCACTTTTACAATTAGTACAACCATACGCTGCTACCTGTGTTTGAACCCTACCTCTACTTCTCGTGCGAAGGCGACAGTTAAATCCATTGCTGAATTTAAACGGAAACTGATTGCGTTAATAAGACCGGTCAAAAATACTATTTATAGAGTATCTGACTTAAAGGGTATTAGAAATATAACCAAGCTTCGCGTACAATTCAGTGATCTAAATGCGCACAAATTTAATCACAATTTTGAGTGTCGTAGGCCTATATGTAATTGTAGTACGGCTAACGAGGACAACGAGCATTATCCCCTGCATTGCCCCCACTTGAATCAATTGCGAGAGGATCTCTTTGGCACTGTCACTGAAGTGTCGGGTATTGATACCGCAAACCTGGATTCAGAAACATTGTGCAACTTGCTTCTTTATGGCAGTTCTAATATGAATATGATTGACAACAGGATAATAATTGAAGCAACGATTGAGTACATCGAAAAAACAAACAGGTTAAATTGACTGTGGATGCTGGCGTGTTGCCTAGGTGAAGGGATGGGGTTTCTTTGTCCTGTTGCTTGGGTGGCATGTTAGTATCTGTGGATCAGCACGAAATAAATTTGGCATAACACAATCATCTAGCAGCTCTTCCTTCTGTCTTTTATACAGTTCCACACCAAACCATCCAAATGCTCCCATAGTGCTTTACTGCCATCTTCATTGTACCATCAGTTTCGATGTGATGGAACAAAACTGATGTTAGACCTACGACACAAGGGTTAGACACATAGCATGGTTTGAGTTTGGTGTGGAACTGCCAGTCCCTTTATCTCCTTTAATTTTTGCTTCGTATTCCTGTTTTCTTTTCCTGTTCCCAGTAGTTTTCTTTAGTTTTGAGGTTGTATTTGAAAATTGTAAGTGCGGTTCTTGGTGTAGGCCAGATGACTTTGTGTCTTCTTACACCAAGAGCGGTACAGTATTGATGTATTTCAGTTCTTTTAATGTTAATTCATTACGAATAGAAAAAAAACATTTAAATCCACGCGCGTTACAGAGTCCAGAAATGGTCACAATTCCACGGCAGTGAGCCAGAGGAGGGTTTTTTTCATTTCATTTTCATTTTGAATTCTTTATACACGAAAGTCCCTTCAGCCCACAACCCAATACCAAATAAGATAAATACCCTAATTACATCAATACAATCTATATACAATTGAAGCTAAATTATTTTAAGGGTTTTGGGGTTTTGATTTTAAGGGTTTTGATTCTTAGTGTCATATTTGAGGACGGTTTACTAACGGGTTTTTTGGTAACAGCAACTGAATTGTACATTTTAGTGTCATAAACAACACGAGGAGTTCGAAAAAATCTTGGTTTTTATATACTTTGCAATTTGTTCTTGAAGTAATACTGTTAGATTACTTGTAAAAATTTAGAACAGTGCACACTGTAAAACAGAATTAACTGAATTTTCTCTACCTGTATAAATACTGAAATTTTAGTGACATGAAAATAAAAAGAAAGTGGATACGTTAACAAATTTTCTGCTGCGAAAGTTGAGAGACTGTCCCAAGAAAAGTAGAATGGGTTTTGCTCAGGCAAAGACTTGCAACAAAAGAATTTCACAGCATACACAACGCACCTAACGCAATCATACCGAAACGCTCAATAAAACAAGTCAATTCGAGATGCAAATTGGCTGGTTTTATGTGATCTCCTTCGATTTCGGCTGGCCCCTGCGAAGGAGATCAGATATAAAAAAATGGGACAAGTTTCAGCAATTCTCATTCAAATTTCGTTTGCATATTACGTTGCGTAATATTTGCCAACACGTGTTCTCGACATGGCATTGCGATCAAGTTTTACATAAAACCCCATCGTACAGGGAAAGATAGGCTCTTTTAGCAACGAGACGCGGACGTCTTTGAAAACGCAGCTACTTTTTCATGTTTAGAGCATTCTAATTTTCCAGCCTTTTCCCTCCCGGAAAGCTTCTCACTGACATACAAATTCTCTAAGAAAAGCTTGCATTCTCGCATTTCCATCATTTGTGAATGTGTTCATATTGCATTTAGTTTCCCTTCTCGACGTCCTGTTTTTGCAGTGCGGCCTTCAAAAATATACTTTTCAGGTTGTCAGTTTCAGAATAGAACGTACAATAAGTCTCTCGAGACTTGTAAAAGTCTTGAAGTTGATTTCTCTTTGTAATTTACAGCCTTCAAATGGAATGTTGATAATCTTTGTCACCTCTAGGATGAGTGGTAATATTACTTGAAACAATGAAGAGTAATATAAGCTGTCCCCACGCAACACTTACTCTGTGTTATAACTTGCACAGCCTGCTACCTGTTACTCATTGGGGCGGAGGGAGGATTTTAGATCTTTGGGGGGGGGGAAATATCTTGCTAAATGTTCCGAATTCATGGTGAGTCTGAGCTGCTTGAATGTTTCAACCCCTTATCTTTTCAAATACACATTTAGCTGAACAGTTTTGCTTATCCAGGAGTATTAATTTTGCTATCAATGTTGTGCAACGCAATAAACAAACGCAATAACTAAAAAAATGCAATAACTACTTTCAATACACAAGCTTTGCCGGTATCTTCTCCTAAATTTTCGCAGACTTTGGGCAAATTTTTGCTCAATATAAAGAATCTTAAGGAAGTTACGACCAAACCCCACCATATACCGCACAACTCTTGCAGCTATCCCTTTTGCGACTCACGAAAACACAGTCGAAATTTTCGAAGAAAGGATGAAGGTGAAAGAGAAATCCGCAGGATACCCTATGCAGTAAAATCTCGAAAAAGAGAACCTCTATTTTCTGCGATACATTAAAGGCCAATTACCCTTAACATAAACCAGATGCGCCAAATCCAACTTAAGTTTTGATAGTTAAATACAGTGAAGTGATTTGCCCAACGAATCAAATAACTATCAAGATTGTTTATCAACAACTTCCAGTTCAACGGCCCAGCTACTTTCCTAATAGTGAAGTTTGTTAACAGTACAGAAACAAAAATCTCTAAATTTTTACATGTAGTTGAGTGACTGTCGGAAGTTTGCAGCTACAATTGGCCTACACACGGTACAGTCACTTTTTCTTTTTCTCTACACACTTTCCCATATCCCTGACATTGACATAAAACCAAATGAGTACATCCTGAGAATATTCCTAGCCGCAAAGACTGGCAAAAAACTGAAAAAGCAATGATTAAGTTAAAAACACAAGTTTTTTTACAAGCAAAGCCGCTAAATATTTCCGCGTTCCAAGCATACGTATATTTCACGACGTCTCTTGTTTTTAGGGTAAGTAAATGATGGTCAACATCTTACTTGTGTTTATGTATTGGCCAGTTAATGAGTGTAACATGCCTTACACCTGAAACAAACCCGGTTGCTTGTATAAGAAAGCGTATCAAGGAACCCATATCTTTATCACAGCTCCAGATGTGAATATCTTAAGAATATTTCAAACCAAAAAAGGATACTTCTTGCAGAATATTGAGGCTCAGGTCAAAATTGAACATTTTCACTAAAAACGTGTAGGACTGCGAAGTGGAAATTGACCACCAGACAGATGGATTTCATTCTCTTCTCTATTCTTGAGACCTGATAAAAGCAGAAAAGACAATTCTACCAAAAGAATTATCCTAAGTGAAAGGTTACAATGATGCTCGGTCATCTCTTGCAATTTGTTGATGCTATTACAAGCAGTTCCAGGTAACCGTACTGCTGGGATAACTTCATGGTAGCTAATGGGCACAGTTTCGTGTTATCCTAACGCGTGAGTCGACATGTTTGCCTATATTCGCTAAAGCAAAGGATAACTTACCTCTATCTGTGTCAACTCAAGGCCCTCAATGCCACCAAGAAATATATCAAATGCTTGAATTGTATACATTAAACAATAACGTAAAAGCTCTTTAAAGTCCCCAAGGGGGCTTATTTAATTTTGGACGCTCCAGAGGGGGGCTTCTTAGAGATGGGGGCTTATTCACAAAGTCAAAGACAAGGATAAACATGATAGTTTTTCATTTATTTTACCCCATATTTTGCAGATTCAACCCCATTCAACCTAGACTTATGACGATGAATCCCTTATATCCCTGCGGTAAACCTTGCTCAAGAGGGACTCATAATGAAACAGTGAAAAACTTGGCCCTATTTTCTTCAATCATCAATGGAATTATGAATGAATCACGGCTTCGAATCTCCATCCCGTGGGAGTGTTTTCAATTCTTCAATCGAATCGAACATTCTATCACATTTACCCCTTAACAATAGTAATTCACAAATCTCGCAATCTGATTGGTACGTTAGGAATTGCTAGGTTTGGGCCTAAATAGGGCCAAGCTTTTCAGAGTAATAATATGAGTCTCTATTGCCTGAAGCGCCATCATCAAGTCAAAGAGCACAGGGCAACAATTCAACCTACAGTTTAATAAACGAGTCAAATACATAAATACTACTCTTTCTCCATCCCATACACTATCAATACTAACATGCAAGCTTGTCTCGCGAAATACATGGACAGGGATGGAAAACATATTTCTATTTCTGGGACCATGCAAGTCTCAAAAAATTTCTGTGAGAATCGCTTCAAAAAGTGTCCACTCTTGACAGCTAACGATATGTAACAAGTACGACAGAACTGAGGACTGATTAGCAGCCTTATTACAATCGTCAGATGATATTTGTCGGGCAGATTTTGTTGATCTTTCAGCTGAACGCTTCAAGACTTGTGAGCAACATCTTTTTTATGAAATTCCTAGGTCTGGTGACAATCTAAATCTACTTGATAACGGCTATCAATTAAGACAGCCTTTACGATCTTGACAAAAAATTGACTTTCCATTTTTTCACTTCTCTCAATTTATCCTTTTCCTTTCTCATTTTTACTCTTTCTGGAGACCTGGAAAAATTTCTGGGACCATTGGTCCCGTGGTCCGCTATTTTTGCCAGCCCTGTACATGGAAAATCGTTGGTAATTTCTGGAATTTGATATAAGTGAGGGGGGCTTAAAGGAGAGGGGGGCTTATTTAAAGTTTCGGTTCAGAGGGGAGGGGCTTATTTGAAAGGGATTGAATCTTGAACCAAAAACACTATGGCGGAAGGACAATGGCAAGAACAATTGGAAACGTAGATATTTGGCACCCTGGGATCGTTCTCACAACAATCATCATTGTTATTACGATTGTCTCTCGCCCAGAATTTCTATTGTTTACGTTTCAGTGCCTCGTCGATTTTGGAAAGGCCATAATTCCGAGAAAGCATGAGGTATTTAAACCGGCATCCAAATCTGGAAACCCAAACATCTGGCGAGTAGACTTCTTAAAAAAATTCGGGAAATTTCAAGATTTTTGTTCTGGTTGCGATTTATTAAGGTAGGTAAAATTTAGAAAATGTTCACACATTTCTTCTGTCTTCTTCGCTTATTTGCCGTCTCATTAGTCTGGACGTAGGTTAATTGGTCCGTGAAAATGAGGCTTTGAAGGTTTCGGGCCATGGGGCACGATCAAAAATCGGCTAAAACATTTGATTCCTATCTTTTGATTTCAAATTCACGGTGAAGAGTAAGGAAAAAAATTGCGCCAAATGTATCTGAGAAGGTGTCCTATGGCTCATAAGTCTCGTATAATTAACCCTATCTGGACCGGGGGGGCTAAAATAGCCCCCCTCCCAGTTTTTTCTGCGTAACTTTTTTTTGATAATTCGTAGGCTATTTATTTTTTGTGACTTTTCCTAACTATCTTTTTCACATCTTCTCTTCAAATTTCGTCATGATATCTTATTTATTTCTGGAAATACAATAATTTTTTCAGAGTAGTTTTATTTTTGGTTTGTTTTATGGTCAAACCCTTTATAACTTTAAACTAGGATAATTTTTGACAGAATGAAGATAACTTAATGAAATTTTCTGCGCAACCCTCAGTTAATACGAGAATGTGAAAAATGCTCAATTTTTTTATTTTCTTAATGATGACGTAATTCATGACGTCATATTTCGTCATGATGACGTAATGAACTTAGGTAATAAATATAGGATATCAAATTTCATTATTCTTTTAAAAGCTATGTTTTTATAATAACTTAATGCTTTATCTGATAATTAAACTTAAAACAAGAGTAATATTCCCTCTGAATAAGTTTCTACAGTCAAATCAGTAAGACTACTGTTTTTGACCAGAAACAAAGAAAATTGATGACGTCATCGAAAGTACAACAATTACAGTAAAATAAATTAGATATTCGGACTTTTCACATCAAATTACACTAGACAGCCAAATTTCATCTTTCTAGCACTTAACAATTCGGAGTTCTGAGGGGGGCTAATTTAGCCCCCCCCCCGGCCTGAGGATGCTCAGAAAAGCACGGTCCAGATAGGGTTAAAGGGAGACCCTCTCCCCAATCCAGACCTCGAATCCATAATCCAATGGCTTTTTGCGCCTGGGGAAAATTATTCGTTATTCGGGCATTACATTCGGTTCACTTTATTGGTCTTTTCCCATGTCGTCGAAAGTCCCTCCATCCGAAAGTTTTATGCATTGGAAGATTTATTTTGAAACTATAGTCTTCAAGGACAAAACATGGGTATCAAATGTCACCATTCAAGCAAGATTCCACACAATACTGAATTCACAGCTTTTCTAGCCTTACAGTTCAAAGCGTCAGACACAGCCATAATTCCAAGATTTCGCTGCAAGACCTTCACCTTGTACTGGCAGCCACTTACTTCATTTATTCTGGTAAATAGAAAGAGTGACGAATACTTCTCCGCCAAAAGCAGAAAAGTCATTGGATTCGAGGTCTGGGGTGGCAAGAGAGTCTCCTTTGGTGACGAGGCTTATGGGCCATAGGACAGCTTTTCAGGTATATGTTAGGCAAAACTTTCACCGTAAATTTGAAAGCGGCACGTGGGTGGATATTGTTTAGCGAGATGAACAACAGCATGCGTATTCGTTTTTTCGTTCTATTCATAGATTATCTCCATTTACCTCCGTCAACTACCTTTAAAGGAGACTATCAAAAAATAAGGACTTTATCAATACAATGCATTCGTAAATAAATGAACTCTAAGAAATGGCAATAAAAGCAGACTTATCTCTTTCTATTGCCTTTCCCCTTTTTCCCTCTGTTCTTGGTTTTTTCCTTGTTATTCATTGCCCTCAAGTCCTTCTTCATTCGTGGATCCACAACTTTATAAATTCCTTTTACCCCAGCTGGTCTAGGGTATCTCTTGCTCGCTAAAATAGACATAGGTCAAGTTAGGTTAAAAAAACAGCCATCTGTGAGTTTATTTCAATGTTAGTGCTTTGGACAGAGATCATTCACAACTGAGACAAAAAAGCACCCTCGTTCTACTAAAGCTGAAAAGAGAAAGAAATCTTATCCTGAAATTTCAAAGCTTTCCCTTAATTGTTTCCAAGCAAAATTGCCAAGACTTCAAGAAAGTTGACCTTCGCAAAATGTTTGGGATGCGTCAAAATCCAAAAGTTTCGAACAGTATAAACTTCGGACAAAACTCTGTCCGATACACTTGTATAAATCACCTTCAAAGGCGTCCGAAAATTTTTTGCATAAATTTCTTGCTTACAACGCGTTAAGGTGAATTCTACGAAATATAACCTTTGTCAAGCGAAAAAGATTTGATAAATAAGCTTTAAAAAGGAACTTGTTTCCAATTTTGCTACAGTGCCCAAAACATTTTGTCAGACGTCTTTTCTCCCAAACTTTTTCGTCCAAAATATTTGCATGTTAACACATCAATAGTAACACAAGGAATACGATCTTGTTACATTTCACAGATAGGAAAACCATACTCACCTAATCCTTTTTTAGCCACGACATATTTCTTGTCAACTTTCTTCTTTTTAAGAAGTCCAGCATTTTTATATATTCTACAAAGCAGAAAAAATGTCTCAATTAACGTTCCCAATGTACAATTGCCAAATAACCATATTTTCATCACTTCATCTGAATAAACTGGAAGGATTTCCAGGTATTTCTGGCTTATCTAAGCTTACTATGCATGCTTCATCCGCTTCCACGCATGGGACCACTGATTTAAAACTCCTTCGAAAGGACGGCGGCGAAGTGAGTTGCTTGCCCAGGAATCCACCTGGATTTGGCCTCACGCGACCGAGCTTAACTTCAGTTACCTGAGAAAAAAACTACATACGACGCTCATTTATCCACATCCCACATTCATAGTTGTCAAAATTAAGGTAAATAATATGAGTCATTGCGAAAGGTTTCGAGGTCAAAAAATGAGGACAAATATGTCTGATCTTCCACATCTCCCCTGGCTGTATCTCATGACCTTCCTAACAAAGGCAAACGCATTCAAACTGGGCATGATTCAGGGCCGATACCAGCCATGACTGCATAGGGGGGGGGCGAAGAATCAAAATTTTCCGATGATAAGGCCATCAAAAACAACAGAAACATGCGTTAAGTCTTTAGATTATATGACCCAGCTAACTCCTCAGGAACTAAAATTTAGACATTTCGCAATCCAACCTTGCAGTAAACACAGTCAGTGGATGTCAGTCTTTTGACTGTGATATCTAAATGCCGTAAATTCAACAATTTTCTCTTGGAATTCATCTTTTAACGCCAATAAATTAATGCTTTTACTGATTATTTCTCTTCAAAATCCTCCAAAAGGTAGACATTTAAATTACGAAAATTCCGACAAGAGAACAAAATCTCCGAAACTGGTCTCCTAGGGGTGTTCCACCCCCAGCCCCCCAATGGCTTCGGCCCTGGCGTGATTACATACATACATACATACATACATTTTTTATTTCTCAAAGCAGGTTAAAAGTCTGGCAACTCGAAAGAGCTGATGTGGACCTGCTATAAATTAAAGGCAAAAGGAAATAATTATTACATCATGTTAAGGATATAAAAGAAAAAAGTTAAAAATTTGTTTAATAGTAGTCTAGTAATATTTAAAATCATTCTCTTTGTTTAAAAATCCAGTTAAACCTTTTTGGAAAGTGAAGTTATTTATTGTCTGACGCACTTGTTTTAATCTTGTTTTGAAATTTTGTACATTTTCTGCCACCTTAATTTGGTCTGTGATAGAATTCCAAATCATTGTTGCCTTGTACGTGAAACTATTTCTCCCAGTCTTTGTATTATATCTTTTCACTTCGAACTGCAGTTTATTTCTTGTTCTGTGTTTTTCTGGGTCTTTCTTCTGAAACATCTGTGCAATTGACTTGTCAGCTGTTCCATGGTATATCTGATGCATTAATGTGAGCAGCCTCCGTTTATATAAAAATGAGATTGGCTGCCAATTTGCTCTTGCAAGGCTCTCTTCATTGCTTAAGTTTCTAGGTAGATTGTGTATTAGCCTCGCTACCCTAGCATGGTTGTCCTCCATCATATTAAATATAGCTTCAGAACAATTCCCCCAAACTGAGATGCAGTACGTTGTCCTGGCTATGATTGTTGTGTAATGTATTTCTTCTAAGACTTTTGTTGGTAGGCGTCTCAATCTTTTCAATGCACCCAGTTTCTTGGAAAAAGTTTTGCATGCATTATGTACTTGAGATTTCCAATCGAGCCTATTGTCTATTCGCAATCCAAGACAAGTTGATTCTTGAACAATCTTTATGTGATCGCCTCAATACAATATGGGTCTCATTGGTCCTATGAAGGGGGACCGCATCATAAACATAGCCTCACATTTTCCTGGATGTACTTTCAACTTGTTCCGTATGCACCAACCATATATCTCATCCATTATGGTGTTTAATGTGTCTACAACACTTTCCAAGTCTTTGCCAGTGCAATAAACAGTTGTATCATCTGCGAAGAGATACATTTCACCTTGTGTAATTGCCGATGGCAAGTCATTGGCATGTAAACTATACAGTTGAACAATATTCAGCCCTTCTCATGAAGCAAGTGTTCATAGAATCGTAGAAATAAAAATCGCATGATCACCATCATAAGGCCATGTAATTTGCTGAGGTAAACTGAAACACAACTTTCTCCAGCTTTAGTGAAATGAATCTAAAGAGTATGATTACGTACGATTTTATTTGATACAGTTTCTCTTTTTCTGACACATCTTGAGTTTCTAGAATATTGTCTGCTTTCTTCCGCACCTTTTCCATTTTCTTCAACATCTGAACGAAGATATCATACAGTTAAACATTAATACAACACGTGAACATGCTCATGGTTATTCACTTTAGGGTGTGCCCAACGAACGATAGTGCTGAGGATACGGAGCACTATTCGTTGCTTTGCCCTTCTTTTGTGGATCAACGACGAAGCCTTCCTTTTGGCTAACTTTTACCGTTAGCTAGCCATTTGCAAAGACTTTTAGCTAACTTTTACCTTTGACTAGCCTTTGGCTAAGACTTTTAGCTAACTTTTACCTTTGACTAGCCTTTGGCTAAACCTTTTAGCTAACTTTTGCCTTTGGCTAGCAGTTGACTGAGACTTTTAGCTAACCTTTACCAATGGCTAACCTTTGGCTAAGAC
The DNA here is from genome assembly GCA_964019985.1 of Aurelia sp. 4 Dawson et al 2005. Taxonomy (NCBI): domain Eukaryota; kingdom Metazoa; phylum Cnidaria; class Scyphozoa; order Semaeostomeae; family Ulmaridae; genus Aurelia; species Aurelia sp. 4 Dawson et al 2005. Next base: position 14,603,393 of record OZ026500.1, on the reverse strand, counting down.
TTTCAGGCAAATTAACTCAATGATGTTACGAAGTTGTAATGCCTAATGGTGGCTAGTGTCGAAAGACAAAATGTAGGGAAACGTCACTCATTATGCCTATGTCATCGCAAACTTTTGATTTAGATCCTCGAAGAAAAAAAATGAAAAATTGAATGAACTATTAATATCACCAACAAATTGAGAACAATGTATGAAAGTTTGAAACAGATCAATCAACCCTACATAAGGAGTTTTGAAGGTATTGACGATGGGGGTAAAAGCGACCGTTTCGCTAGGAATCATCCATTACGGCCGCAGTTCAAACATGTTACGCCACGGGAGACTTGCCATAATGGACAATGCTTTCCATTTTATTCAAAATTCATGGTCGGTAGGAGGGATCACAAACAGCAAAATCTGCACCCAACTTGTATACAAGTACTTGAATTATCATATACTGGGTAAGTCAGGAAAATACAGGGTACCTACTAATTACTATTAATGCTGTTTATTTTGCAAAATCAAAATCTTTAATTTTCAATGCATAAAAGAAAGAATGATTCATTTACGAAAAATTAAATGATCGAAATCAGTCTTTCCGTTCCGTAATCATGGGCGATTTTAATTAAATGGTATTTCGCAAGGTTCCAAAATAGGCAGTCAATTAGGTTCTTATCCATGAACGTATCAAAATCTAAACTATGACTAAGCATACTGTTTGTATATAAAAAATAGAGACAAGCTTTGCCTTGTGTTAAGGAAAGGACAACTATTGTAATAAATTTGTTATCCCTATAGGACTATCAATCTAATTTTAATTCATAGAAAACAGAAAGCTTTGTGGTAGCGGTTGTTTCCACCAACGTAACTTGTTCACAAAATTGTAAATAAATAAAGAAAGAAATGACCAATTTTAACCCACCCTGACTTGTTTGTCATCAAACAGTGGTCTACTAAACGCCAACGTTTTTCCGACTCAGCCGGTATAAAAGCTTTCAAAACCTGAGAGAACATGAGATCTCAATTCATCATCAAAAGGTAACAATGACCAAACATGCCCGTCCTACTTGGGACCACAAATATGGAAAAGCCCATCTTCTGATTAAAAATCTGCAAATAGTATCAACTCGTTTAAGCAAAAGATCAAGAAAATTTTATTCAAAGTAGACAGAGCGAGGAAAAGGACATATATGTGCTCTACCACAACCGTGCATCCTCTCTCACATTCATTATACGGCCTTACTAAGTTATACTTTATCCAAAAGCACATGAAAGTATAATGTTTATAATTTTTTGCAATAAACTCTAAGGGCATCACTATGGAAACAAGGTAACGTTATCCTTTCTACTATGATTAGGGGTGTTTTTAACTTGTATGTACCAAATTTGTTTGTAAATTGTATTGCAAATATTTTTTTCTGAACCACTGTAAATATCTAACTTTGTGGTAAATCTTTACTTACTTACTATCTTGTGATCATTGATACCTAACATTTGCCGAAGGGACGCAAAATACCAAGGCAACGTGCTCCATGACTAACACTTTCTATGTAAGCCGTGTAAGCTAATAAGCGTATTGAAATGAAATCAGATTACATAACTCAGATAAGATTATCGACATAAATTGAAGTCAAAACAAAATATTTTCTCCTTCAAACAAAGATATGTAAATGTAAATTGCGCGTTTTACATTTTGCATTAAAGACGTGCCGGCCGGCAGAAACGTTAAAGCTGAGCTCAATCGCATCCAAGCAGCATTCTCTTTTATTTTGAGTATTTGTTTGAATTTCTTTTACGAAGAAGTTGAATTCATCTCCCAGTTACGCTTTGCTGTAGAAGTTGTAAACTGCATGCAGCAAGCAGGGAGCAAGCTTTAGTCTACAGTAGTGTCCAGCAGATAAGAAACAGCGTTTTCAATTTCAGGTCTCACGCATTTCTTAAAAAGTGCGATAAACTTAAAATCAGGGTTGGGCTTCTCATTAGAAATATCATGTACCATTGATCAACTACTCAGACACGAGCTCAATGACTGTAATAGACTTCTTACACTGAGTCCTAGAAATCTTTACCATCCATACACCATATTCGCTCATACTAGTAGATAGCTATAGGCTTATTACGTTGAGTCCTAGTAATCGCTATCACCCATTAAAAATTGAAAAATTTCTCACCTTTCGTTTCTTTCTCGCTTGAGCTTCCATAAGTTTTTTCATTGGTCTAGCGTTTATTGCTTTCAATCTCTCCTTGTAATAACTAACTTCTTCCCTTGTGATTGGTAGCTGAATTGATGTGTGTTTCTTTTCTTCATCAGCGAACCAAGCAGGAAGCTCCTCTTGCCCAAATGAATATCTACGGAAGAAAAATTTCGTATTCTTACCGGCAATGGACCTTTTCGCAATTTTGAGAAAGCGACCGAGGAGAGTGCGACCCATTCTGAAATCCCCTCCGATTTGGTGATAATAGTACGGCTTGTGGCTCGGTTGCATCTCCCAGCAAAGTCGCATTATTTTCGATTTATTTGCACTTTTCAAGAGCTGCACGATAATTGTTTAGTCTGGTAAGTGTTTTTCTGTACTATTAGCCATCTGGTCATTCTTTCGCTTATTTGTGAGTGTACTTCGAGGTAACTTAGTACAAGTGTTCACTCACGTTTAAAGCTACGTCTATTGATCGATGGGGCCCAACTGAGCCTCTTCAAGGCCAGGGACAAATGCTTGCAATGAAGTGGCTCAAAATACACTCACAAATGGGTGAAAGGTTGACCTGATGGCTAAATAATCTAGAGGAAACAACTAACAGACTAAGCAAGTATCGTGGAACCCTTGAAAGTGCACACAAATGAAAATAACTCGAGTTTGCAGGAAGATGAAACCAAGCCGCAAGGAGGGAATTCCTTTGATTTCCCACTGTTGCTAAGGCTGTGAGAGCCAGCCATGCTCTGCTCAGTACCTTTCTACAAATTTCGAAAAGGTCTATTGGCTGTTGACGGGGAAAGGGGCTTAGCTGTCGGGCTAGTTGAAGAAAGGAGGAAAATCTCAATCTGAAAGTCTCTGCAGTGAAATTGTACTTTATAGCTTTTAACTATATGTATGTATGGATGTATGTCTTCATTTGCCAGAATTTAAAACATCTGCAAGTTTATGATATAAAAGCAGAACCAATACAAAATATAAGGTTAAAAGTGTAAAGAAAAACACCTCTGATTACAGTGGCAGGGATGGCATCAGAGGGTCCCCTAGATACAGTTCATCGCATATTTGTTGTTTGTCACAATTCTGATGTATTAAAGCTCATACATTAAAATTGAAAACTTTCTGACAATCAAACTTTCGGAAAAAATTTTGTCCGAAAGTTTATTTGTCCGAAATTTGGTGATGTCCGAAAGTTTTTTCGTCCGAAAGTTTTAAATCTATTGAAAGTAGAAAACCAAAAGAAACGTATCATAAAATGTTAATAAATCAAAGTTATACCAGTAGTGCTTAGGTTTCTTAGACTTTTTTATCTAAAAGTTTGGCTCCTTGAAGCGTTTCTTGAAAAAAGTTCACGTACGGTAGCACCTTTTAATTTGGTTTACAGCTAGTTGTATCATTGCTCAATCGAACGAAAATTACATTCAAATGTCCTTGTTGATGTAATGATCATCATGTACCTACTGTAAATTGATATTCATGATGGAATCACAATTACTTTTAACATATAGTTTGGTATGATGCTTGCTTTTTTAAGCGGTGTTTGTCCGAAAGTTTTTTGCCCGAAATTCCCAAAAAAGCGTCCGAAAGTTTTTTGTCCGAAATTTTTTGCCGAAAGTTTTCCGTCCAAAAGTTTTCGATTTTAATGTATCTGTTTTATTCTTGCGATTAAGAAAGCATCATGCTCAGTTTCAAGGCTTATTGAGGCTACACAGCGAGACTTATCGGGCTCCTGGTTGCTTAAAGGTGTGAGTGTTCTATACCTTCCTTTCTACCATGATTTACGACATGACCGCTAAGGGATGTGGGGTAAGGAGGGGGTTTCAAGTTAACGGCCAAATCCCGCTAAAATGTGAAAATCGAATGTCGAGGACACATACACGCAAGAGACTAACGAAAACAACTAGACATATAACCGGCATCAGCTCGAAATTCTTAAAGAAGGAAATAGGTGACGGATAGTACTGCTCTTTATGCTGAAAAAGTATAACATACCTGTTGTAGGCATCATCAATTATATCTCGCTTTCGCTTCTTTGATGTTGCCATGGCAGCCCCAAGGGCTAGAGCTTCTGGTGTTAGAAACTTCGGTACTGAAAAAGAGTGACAGATGCATTTCTTTATAGCTAATATTACTACGATGATCACTGTAGGTATATTTAGAAAAAGACGCTTCAATAGCATGATAAAAATATCATATGACAATGCTGGGTGAGCCGGAAAAAGTTCGACAATGCAGAGCTATTGAATTTTGTGGAACCATCAGATACTATACCGAATGAGTCACAAATCAGTGGTGGGGCGTTTTACAAGAAATGTTTTGGAAAAACAAGTCAGATCGTGTTTGTTGAAGTTTTACATTGCAGAAGAAAGATTAAATTAGTTGAAGAAATTTGGTTTGTTAAAATCAGTCATTACGATCCATGCATGTCTATACTGTAAAATTCTGAGGAATTTTACAGCATTAGAAGAGGTCAATTCTCGCTGCAAACTCTTAACGTAATTGATTAGTCACTGTGACATTTATTCAATACATTATTCATTGACATCATTGAAAAGATTCATCGGAAGATTTTTAAAGTCAAGTATTTCCAACTTTGAAATTTCTCATAGTAATTGCTCATAACGCATTGCTTCACAGCTTGTTCAATCCATTGAGATTGCTGGAATAGCGATAGTATTCAGGGGCTTCACCCTTGAACCCAATGAAGGTACACATAGTACCTACCCCGCAACGGGGAATGCAAATCAGCAATGAATTAATCCTGCCAAAAGTGGACAATAGTTCTCTAAGTTAACCCGCACGAACGATTCTCAACGAATTAAAGCTGCTCTTTCCCACTTAAAGATTGAAACACTGAAATTTAGGTTAGGACGAAAATCAAGGATCTCTTACAAGCCTGGTTTAAACTAGTAAGCTTGCCAAAATCAATGGCCTTAGAGAAAATGTTTATAACATAAAAAACTTGATTTTAAAAAAATACTATATACCCTAACCCTAACCCTAACCCTAACCCTAGATATAAAAAATACTAACCCTGTGATTTTTGAGGCACAACTTCAAATGATCCATCTTTTGCCTTTGTTTTTGTTTCCGTATTTGCATCTTTCCTGCCTTGTGATATGCTTCTATCGTCAATATCTGAATCACCACTGTCCGAATCTTCATCGTCATCGTCATCATCATGATCAGCATGATCTTCATCGTCATCTTTTGTTTCGTTTTGGAACTCTTCATCAAACGTTACTTTCTTCTCTTTCTTTCCTTTGGAGAAGCAAGCACAACATTCAGTAAGGACCAGAAATAAAGAGATTGACAAAACCCATGCTACCAAGCAGATAAAGCAAGTGGAGTGAAAAGCTGACGGACATGAATTTACATACTGAGCCTATACAAAGATCCTTTTGAGTATGTGCAGAAAAACACAAGCCTGAGGTCGCAGTATAGACCGGCCTTGTGGTAAGGGTAGGCCATTATCAATGTATTATCAGCACAGTGAAAATGGTAGGCAAGCACGCTGCCATTTATACACTGAGCTATGGCCGCTGTTTGTCTACACATACTTTGTTACTTGATTACTGATTTCTGCAGCAGTTCTATCTTAATATTTTGCAAAGCCATGGAACAATAACGGTGTGTTTGATTGACTCCCGAATCCCGAAAATGGCATTTTTGGCAGGTTTGGCAGGTCTGCTGAGCCTGCTGCTCCAACACCGAGTCCATCGCTCCAAAAGGAAGAAGATTTGGCAGACTTTGGAGAGATTCTTGATTTCATTGTAGAGCTCTGAAAACGAGGCAACTTTGCTCGCGTTGCTACGGTAATCGGTAACATTAGTCTTCGTTACCAAGTACCAGACTCGTCTTCGTGTTTTTCAACTGAAAATCTCGTCTTTGCCACGATAAATCTGAAACCTGCTGCTTTGAAGAACTTTGTTTGATTGGGAACTGTGTCTCCGTCTCTGCAAAGCCTGCGGTTTCAAAATTTGGTAGGTTTGGAATTACCAATCAAACACACCCTAAATTATAATGATTTACGTTGTTTGTTTTATCCTTGTCAATACTGATGATATGTGAAGCTAGATGAAAGCAAGGGCTACTAAGGACAACAGATTTAAATGTATTTTTCTTGTACGAAACTAAGGATTTGGTCAAGTGCTGAAAGTTTATTGAAGTCATTAGATTTCTGAGTACTCGGAGTGTCTTACTAGTTTCTTAAACGTCTCATTACAATCTTCATTTTCACTACCTGTACCCCCGTGAGCATTTCAAAACAACATTATATGAAACCTTTCCTATGTTTATTCATCACTCAAGAACCTTCCGAACAATATGACACAGGAAACAACTGTAAACATAGAATGTCTTAAAATCACACAATGAATAGTTTCTTAAGAGTTTCTTTAAGTTTCAGCGATTTGAGCACTGAGTTTCTTACAGGCAGTTTCCTAAAAAATACGTTTATGCCAAAACACAACTAATTTAGGCTCTGAAGGATTGTCTGCTCAGTTATTCGAATATATGTTGCGTTCATATTGAGACATGTTAAACAAGGATCTGCGGCGACATAGCTAGAAATCTAACGCAAGATCACATGAAGTTTCGCCCCAATATTCTTATCTTCTATCTTTCTTTTATCTTCTCTACTATGCAGCCTATTACTAAGCAACTAGGACACAGGATAAAGATACAAAAATTAACAAGAGAACAGTGGGCAAATAAAGACAATTTCCGTTTTTAGCAACAATCATTTTCTGATTTCCCTGTTTTTATCATCTTTAGATATATTTGGATCATTGACAAACGATATCGAAGAGCAAATCTTATGATAGGTTATACAATCGAATTTTGATGACTTTTCAAACGGGAGTACTTTTTCTTTGAGACACACAGTATGTAAACAACATTTATTTTGGCCCTGAAAGCTACATCAAAAATCTCACACTTTCAGCTATTTGTGAGTGACAAAGCTTTGATGCAGGCTATAGAACCTAAGCTCGATGCTGAATTGAATCTAGCGATACTCACCTATGATTTTAGTTCCTTTTTTCTGATGTTCTTTCATTAACTGTTCAATGTCGTAATCTTCTTCTTCATCTGCTTCTTCTGTTATTGTTTTGAAAATATCCTAAAGATAAAAATAGCAAATTTGCAGAAATGGCCTGACTTGCCAAGGTGCAGGTACATCAAAAATGAAATTTAGTTGAGCAAAATTTCTGATAAAAGTTGTTCATGTTGAAACAATGTATTTGTTGGGATACGAACAAGTTAAGTTGTGAGCCTCAAGGAATTCCCGAAAAGAGGGCTCCAGATTGCATGCGTAGTTACGATTTACTTCAATGACGTAATATGCAAATTAGCTTGACAATACAAAACGTGAGAAGACAATAGCAACAATGCGCATGATATTGTGAGCCCTAACGTTGATTCGCTCTCAATGAAGATGAAACACAATTGGTCTAAACAATAGGGTCAGCACTTCACCTCCCCCAACAAGTATGATGAATTGAAACAGGCACAGAAGGGTCCTACCCTCCCACTCCTAATTCAGTACGTCACGGCACGTACGTAGCGTTAGGCGGTACGTAAGTTAGTTAGCGCCTCATGAGCACTCTTATGAGGTAAATTTTTCATCATGGCCAAAACTTCCCTGTCACAACCGTCACAACCGTATACTGTCGATGCACTTAGCTAAAACTGGACTATACTCTTCAAGGCTTCAAGAGTCCAAACTTCGAGTCACTATAATGGAAGTTACCTTTTGAAACCAAAGAGAAGTCTTAGTCTTTTCTGACTCCCTCTGATCTTCTTCCATATCAGCTATAAGTGGGTTTTCTTTCACTGATCTAAAGCAAAGAAAAGGAAGATGGAAAATGCTACAATATCAGATCCTTAGAAAGATCCTTGGCAAACCCTGTTGGAAAGTAGCAACGGAAGCTGAGACTTTACTCTTTCGATTGAAAGTCACGTATTTCTTACCAAAAAAATCAAATCGGACTGATCTTTCACGTAGAAACCTTTTAACTGGTTATATTCTCCTCCTTATTAAAACAACGACACATTAGGTTGATATCTAGCAACAGAAAAAATTCCGGGTTGCACAGAAGAGATGTGTTTCTACATTTTCAATTTCTACTGAATCAACTAATTTTACGAATCTGTAGGTTTCAGTAATTCCAACCTTACAACATTTTGTGAAAAGACGAGCTTGCCCACAGTCAGCTCGACCTGCAAAGTGAATGAGCCTTAGTAATTATCAGTGAAAATTGTTCATGTGTAGTTTTTGTAGCTGTATATCTAATTTTAGTGTGGTTACACGCTCTTTATGTTAATGACTGCGGAGTTGTCATGGTCTCCTGAACTCCGTGGTATCACTCTTGTAGTGCAGTTTGTACGCAGTTAGAGTCAAAGTAGCTTGTTCATAGTGTCGTAAGTGGTTCGTTTTGTAAAATTTTGTATTGAATATAAAAACCGTACAATTTTCATCAAAAGATGTCAAATGGGAAACACTCTTAGCAAACAATGTAAAAATCCAACACTTCACCATCAGCCTCGTTTTGGCTATCCCAGCATGGAAAGATATATTTACTAAATAATTGACTGCAATGATAGGATGTTAACTCTATACTAACTACACAAGATGTTACATCGGTATTCATGGAAGGTTGCATATCACTTCTCAAATATTATTTGGTTTCGAAACTAATCAATCCTGCATGTGATTTAAGAATATTAGATTTTAGGGAGCTGGTGAGGTTATCGAGACGAGCCATTTCAAAATGCAGTTCTGTTTAGATGAGACCAGATATTTCAAAATTTCAAAATTTCCGTATATATCCTGCATCTTTCACGTGACTTGGCATGGATATTTGAGAAAGACAACAAAGCCAATTTGGTGTCCACTTCGCCCCGATTTGTGAAAAATATGCTCACATGAGATTCCCATGCCGGTATGAGGGCAGGATGAGCTCTCATGCCGGCATGAAAGAGCAACAAGAAATTTTCATGTCATCCCGGAATGAAAATTTCATATCACCCAGACACCCTGTAAGTGCAACAGCAGGTCAGACCAGCACCCAATATGAAAACTCGTGCTCGCATGAAAACTCATGCCCTAATGACAATCATGTCTGGTTTCATGTCAAGGGCCTCTACGTCATACAGAGGCCTGATGGAGCTTTTGCAGCAATCTTACTTCCTTTGCTTCTTCTTCAAATTTTCCACAACCTTCTTTTGTTCCTCAGTGAGTTCGATTGACTCGTCTTCCAAACGAGGTCGCTTTGCACCATATAAATCATCATCATAAATATCATTATCATTATCAGTATCATTCCCAGAATCCTCTTCAGATTCGAATTCCAAACCGCTGTCTTGATCTTCATAGTACAACTCATCATCATCATCGCCATCATCATTTTTGTCGCCGGCGGCTTCCACTTGGCCTAAGTGCTGAAAGACAGAAGTGATGGTAATAATAATGATGAGAGTATTGAAACTTAGACATCTAGAAGCTAAATATAAAGAAATAATACGGTTTTAAAACTTCTAAGCGTTTTCATTATAAAATCTTACACCGAATAAAAATGATGACAAAGATAATAATAATAATGATAAATATTCAACAGCTAGCAAATAATAATTAATAATAATGGTAATAACAATAGTAACAATGATAACAATTCTTTATGAATATTCTTTCATATTCATACAGGTTAAAGGGGCTAGGTGACGTACCGGTAAACAAGCCTGTTATCTCTAAAGTCTATATTATTGCACACACATGGACATTGTGTTCTGCACAGACTACGAAGGATGCAGTGTTTCCACAATCAAGTGACTCCTAAACATCCACCAATATCTCAGCAATCCTACAACATATAAGTGTTTCGTTTCCTTCGCTACGAAGGACAAGAGTCCACCTTCAAAATAACACCCTCATTTTCAGAAAAGTATTAGAAACTCTCTGCGATATGGCCTATCAAAATACTGCAAATCGTCGTTTCGAAAGAAGTTTGTTTACATTACGTGAACTTGCCTGTTTAATCTGGTCAGTAAGTAAAATTACTGTAATCAATCAAAGATCTATATCGTTCAAAGTAAAACTGAATATTCAAAAGAATAAATATAAATTATTTACAAGAAAGGAAGTTACAAAATTCTAAGATCAAAAATAAAACTGAGAAATGTCTTAAGTCTAAGTTTCTGTCCTTATATCCGGCAGGTTGTTAAAAATCTTTGCTCCTTGAAACGTCCTAATTTTTGGAATGGCTACGCTTTGTTACTGTTTGATAAAATTCACATTCGTAAGTCGAATGCTCTTTACTGTATATTGTGACGGGTGAGCCAAAAATGGTTAAAACGTTGATTGGAACGAGGGACAAATGTACGCGGCCGATATTCAAAACCAAAATGATACCCTATGAATCAAGGCTACCTTAGATGTGAAAATTTTGTTTGGTAAAATAACTAAGGAGAATGGTGGTAATGGGCTGCGTAGACTTGTGACGATGAGTCCCTTTTATCCCTGCGGTAAACCTTGCTCAACATAGGCTCTTATTGAAACAGTGATTAAGATGGCCCTATTTTCTGCAATTATCAATGGAATTACGATGGAATCACGGCTTCGAATCTCAATCCCGTGGGAGTGTTTCAATCCTTCATTCAACCGAATCACAAATTCTATCACATTTACACTGTAACAACAGTAATTCACAAATCTCGTAATCTGGTTGGTACAGTAGGAATCGCGAAGTTTGGGCCTAAATAGGGCCAAGTTTTTCTTAGTAATATTATGAGTCTCTGTTGACAAAAGTGCCAAAATCAGGTCAAGGAGCACAGGGAAACAAGAAAATGATCGTCACAAGTCTAATGATGTACTTGCCATTGAAATAATTTTTTATCAATCTTTCGAAAGACTTGGAACCTATGTCACAAGGCTTACTTTCTAATCCTCCCCTGCATATTTTGACAAGAATAAGAATGTAAAATTCACCTCTTTATTTTGTATCGTTTTTATTGAAAATAAATCCATTTCAAGGGCATCACTGTTTGCCCCTGCAGATTTCTTCCCAAGTCTCTCGCTGGTTTTCTTCTTATTTTCTCTATCTCGTTTCTTTTTTCTGTAGGATATGTAAATGATCATATAATGAGCACATCAATTTATGTAGTTTTTCATAGTTTTATATTAGGTAAAGTGATTTATGACGCATCTTGTGGGTACTATAATATAACGTACAAAGTATTGAATTTAAGGCGGCTTGCCGCAAAATAATCTCAAAGAATCAAAACCTTATGATATCTCTCCCTCCCTCTCTCTTTCTGAGGAAATGTATGTGGAAATACTGCAGTATTGTCACACAATCATGAACAAGTCAGAGGCGGTGTCAACAAAGCCTTCTCAAGTTACATCTTATTCTATGGATACAATTGAATACATATTTGTCTTTCAAAAGACTGTGGTCTGATTTCATTATTGTCTTCAGACAAGGGCGTGGGGAGATGGCATCGATTATGTGATGTAATGTATGAGCTGACTGCAAACATGAGCGGTCCCGAGACGGTTGGGGGAAGGGGGACAAATGTACCTTGTAATGGCACAAGAAGCAGAAATACCTATAACTTTCATTCCATTCCATGTTGGTGCAGTTTGTTTCCACTTCGCAAAAAACAATCATATTGGCAAATATATCATTTAATAGTGAAAATGAAATGTGTTTGAACATGTGTGGCCTTGGTGGCGTAGTGGTAAGGCGTTGGGCTCACAATCCAAGGGTTGTGGGTTCGAAACCAGCATTGGCCACATTTGAGGAAAGCGTCCTTGAGCCAGATGTTAACACAAATGTGCCTCTCTCCACCAAGGAGTATAAATGGGTACCTGGTCCGTAGTTATGAGCACCGTCTGTGGCTGCACCCTGCTATATGCTGATAAGCATAGTGACCAAGGGGGTAAGGTGTAAAGTCGGTCGAGTAGCCTTTGTCTAGATGTAAGACTATAAAACTGCTCTTACTTAGTTGCTTTACTTACAAGTTCAATATCACCTGAGCTATTTGGCAATAGATCAAAGGCAACAACAAAAATTGTCGGCACAAGAAGAAATACGTTTTGAGGATGTGAGCTAAAAGAAATGAGATGGGCGAATAGAAATAGATTTATTGATTCAGATATTTAATGTCATACCTTTTCACTTCACGAGCTTCTGAAGCTTTCAAATCGGTGATCATCTTGTCAAGGGATTCCTATGACATCGAAAAACTTCACATTAATGATCTCATAAACAACACCAGCTCTTGCAAAAAATTTCTGCGTGAATACCAAAAGTATTCATTGAAATGAAAATTTTGCTTCAAATGTGATAAAAGTAATAAAGAACTAGGGTTCTAAGAGACGGAATCTATTTCACCAAACACTTTACGAACTAAGACTGCGTTCACACGATGCCGGTACATTTTGAAAACGGTGAAAAATGCGACGGCTGCAAAATTTGAGCTAGCGTTCACACGATGCCGAAACAATTTGAAAACAGTAAGAAATTAGACGGCGAAAACTCGTTGCAGGACTTTGATGCCAAAGAAGTGTACCTACACCGTAAGAATCGACCAGTCTCGTTCCAAAAGCGTCTAAAAATGTTCCATTTTTCATCATTTTCAGGTGTTTGCACGATGCCGTTTCCAAAATGTGCCGGTTAGAGTTCCGTTTTCAAAATCTACCGTTTCAAAATCTACCGGCAAAAAATGTGCCGTTTTCGTGAGAACGGGAGGCCTATCCGTCGAATTTTTCACCGTTTTCAAATGTGCCGGCATCGTGTGAACGCAGTCTAATTCTTGCTGAAATATTGTGTGTTGGGCTACCTTGTTTGGGCACATAACATTTGTGTGACGATGCTGGATGAAGTCTGACGGAGGTCAAAGCGAAAATTTGCTTTAAATGTTGTGTGAAACGCTGCATCTTTTGATCATTCCAGCAAACTTTTCACCAAGCATCCTATTTTGTTTTGATCATTGTGCCTTCGTGCATAACCCGCAGCATCTCAGTAACTCCACAGGCATATTTTGATCACGGGTTGCACATAATATTTGATGAGATGCTTGGTGAAACATTAGTTCATTTTGACCACCAAGTCACAACTTGAAAAAAGCAAAAATGATGATTTTTTATGAAAGTTGGATCAGTTAGACCGGGGCTTTAGACACTGGGAAGTAGGTGTGTGAAAAAGACTCTGTGACGAAATGATCTGATATTTCACATTTTCTTCTCCAACAGAATAAATACTGTATTCAACATCCTATGAAGATGTAAATAAACTTTACCTCAGTCTCTTCTTGTTCTTCATCTTTCTTTTCAGAATCTTCCATTGCCGCATCTTCTTCTTTCTTTTTTGCTTCATATTCTTCCTTACGAATCTTTCGTCTCCACGTAAGCAGATCCCTGTTCAAATTAATGAGATTGAATTACATACTAAAATAAACCATCTGCCATGAATGAGGGTCGTATAGGGGTTCTAGGGAACAGGGGAACATGCCAAAGAACGATTGGGGGAACAGGGAACAAACAAAAATCTGTAGAGGGAACAAGGGAACAATTAGTTTGCTTTCAGGGAACCGGGAACACTGTAAAAGATTGAGAAAGACTAGTTTTTACACGGAGAAGCTAGGTTAAATACAGATTTTTGCAAAATTTGTTGACTGGTACAACAAAATCCTTCTGCGCTTTGTATTTATGACGTCAGCTCTACGTCCCAGACGAATGCCTGCATTCTTTCTAGAAGTGATGAACTGAAAATGGGGAAACGATGTTTTATGAAGAGTTTCACAATTTTTGTATGGCACAACTTTCCCAGGGAACATTTCAAAATGTTGCTGGGGAACATGGAACAAAAGGTCATTTTATGAAGGAACAGGGAACAAGGAACCTCTCTATACGACCCCCATAAATGCAAACAATATTCGGATCACTGATCGTCAAAACAAGCTCAAAGAATCCTTTACTGATTTGGGCATCGGCATACCAAATTTTGCATGAGGTAGCGACAGAGCTTCTATTAGCAACAAATTTCCGCAACATTTTTCACTGTTCTCGTTCGACTCTACAACATTTTTACTGATGTGTTGTCTATAAGTTCACCTCGAAAGAAGGTGATGCAGAGAAGATTAATCAATCAACAATCTACCTTATGAGGTGTTGTAACAAGGTTAGACTGATTACCTCAGTCCTTTGTTTCCCTGTGTTTTTGAATTGACCTGATGACGCCACTTCGGTCAACAGATACATTCTGAGCAAGGCTTACCACAGGGCTACAAGGGCCTTAGGTAATCAGTCCATAACAAGGTCCCTCTCATTCTTAAGCAACTTGTACGTACTCATTCAACTAATGATCCCCCTCCCTAAAATCTGCTCAAAACCACTAATTAGATATCTCAACTTTGCTTCTTCGCAACGATGACAAGAGCAAGGGTTATCGTCTAGAGGGTCTAGAGCGACTGAAATGCGACCTACAAAAACTGACAGGCAAAAATGGTTATCCATGTACAAATACACTATTCATCCATGCACTGGTCGACTTGATTAGAAAATCTCAAGCTCTGTTGCAAGGTATGCAGCCACGATGGCCCCCCAAAGCAATCTTTTTGGAATTACTTTTTGATTCTCTTTATAAAGATTCATTTATGATTATGTTTCTTGGTAGCTGTGTGCATTTTTGTTCGTAATTTGCTTCCTATACGTTCGTAGTTTTGCCTGTATGTAATGGCCGCAGGATCGACAGCTTTTCCTCCTTATGGTATCGTTTTGGTAGTATGGAAGAGCAATTTTGAACAGTAGTGTAACTAGCAATATGTCATTGTAACTTTTATTGATGATACCGGGTGTCCCCAAAAAAAACGCAACAGATTTAAAATATTCTAATACAAGCTGTTTTCAAGTAATAAGTTAATAATTATTTTCCTCGAAATTTACAATAATTAGATTAAATTTTGAGATATTTTTCAGAATTTTAGGTGACTTGGTTGCAGAGTTATAAATCAACTAACTCAAAATTTGCTTTCATGGCAAAACCAGACCTCCCACAGCTAGTGTAAAGCATAATGCTAAATTACAAGCGTGGCATTATCTGCAACTTTACAGGATTACAGACATGCACATAATTTGATCAAGAAACTGTGACAAAAGAAATCCCTTAATGATTTGTGAGTTATCTAGTTTCGAGGGAGGTCTCAGTGTTCATTTCCATTCGAAAGCATAACTGTGAGAATGGCCTAGTCATTTTAGAAAATGCAACTTCACCATGACTGAAATCTGTATACAAGTATCTGTTCAATGTTCAATTAATTGTTGTGTTTGAGCGCTTGTCAGCAAACTTTGGTAATTGCCAAGACTGTAATTTTTCATAATTTGACAATTTAATCATTTATTGCTAATGCAGCAGCTCTGGTTTTGACCTGGAAACAATTTTGAACTTTGCTGATTTTTATCTTTATAACCAAGACACCAAAAATACTGGAAAATGTATCAAAATTTATTCTAATAGTTGTAGATTTCAATAAAAATAATTGTTTGCTAATAAGTATGAAACAGCTTCCATTAGCATTATTCAAATCTGTTGCGTTTTTTCTGGGACACCCGGTAAATCAAAAGAAATACACTCTCCGATACACCAACTTCAATTTCCCAAGGAAATCTCGTTGAGAAAATTTGCTAGGGAAAAAACTCTGCCCACACCTTGAAAGAACTTTGTCCAATGAACCATACCGGTCGCTGCGAAACAAGCTTTTTCCCATTGGAAGCCAACCAAAAATGAAACATTCAAACAATGCTCAAACTGTTTCGTTCATCTACGCCTAAAAGCCTGAACTAAGCATGAGTACATAGGAAGAAATTAACAAATATGAAGATAGGTCAAACAGTTTATTTTCCGTTATAACAAAAGAACTTTCTCGGTGGACATGATTAAACTTACTTCAACTCCTTTTTGCCAAGAACTTTTATGTCTTTGCAGCAAAGTATAATTTCTTGTGTAGTTAAAGCATGATTTTTGTATTTTTCGTCGTCCATTTCAAGCTAAAACCATGAAATGTGAAGAAATATTACAGGTTCTAAAAATCTGCCACTAATGAAATCACATCTTAAACAATTTTTTTGGTCCGATGTAATCAGGGGTGGAAAAAATATTTTAATTTCTGGGGCCAAAACAAGTCTGAAAAATATATCAGTGAGAATCTCTTCAAAAAGTGCCCATTTTTGACAGGTCGCAATACTGTATATATGTAAGGAATACGACAGGAAGGACTGATTATCAGTCTTAATCACAATCATAGATATACTTTTCGGGCAAACTTTGTTGATTTTTCAGCTGACCACATCAAGACTTGTGAATGAGTTGATCTTTTTTGTGAAGTTCCTAGGTCTGTTGGTAACAACCTATTTAATAACGGCTATCAATTAAGACAGCCTTTAAGGTCTTGACAAAAAATTGTCCCTTCTCTTTTCTACTTTCCATTCTTTCTGGAGACCTGGAAAAATTTCTGGGACCATTGGTGCTGTGGTCCGCCATTTTTTCCACCCCTGGATGCAACGCAGCGCAAAGCAGCATAGTTCAGTAAACCGTACTGCAGTTGAATGTAAATGTGCTGTTTGCGTTGCATCTCGGCATCACATAACGCTTAACTCTTTCGAGTTTCAAAAGTACCAGAGCTAACGTTAAACTGTGTTAATGCAAAAACAAGCACCAAACTATTCCCATCGTGCATAGCACTGAGCGTCATTGCATTCAACTTTTCATCAGTCTGGTGCAATTAAGATAGTTGCGTAGAATCGGTAAAGCACTACTACGCTTCATGAACAATGCTAGAATGTGTCAAGAACAATACTTCAAGTGTGAAAAATTCGACTTAACAGCTGCATAGTTTACAAAACTTTAAGATGAAGTCTTAAACATTAGACAATGAGACAAAATTGGCACAAAGATTTGCTACAGAGTATAGCAGTGTCAAAGAAGGTCCTTCAGGCATACCTGATTGGTAGTTGACAACATCTCAATGGGATTATCAGCAGCAATGAACTCAGAAACTTTGTTTGATGTAAACAATATATAATTTCCATCTTCATAACCTTCTCTTTGACGTTTATGTTTCTACATTGGAGAAAATATTTTCACACGAAAGTAAAGGAGTAAAGTTTTTATCACTTGCTTGAACACAGAAGCAATTTCCAGGTGACAGTATAATAAGAATCTGTTGTCAACTGTCCCCCCCCCGGGGGGGGCGAGTAATTTCAAAAGGCGGATAACGAGGAAGTGCCAGTTGACGTCTGAAATCACACCCTAAAATTTAAAAATTTTCGCGAAAAACGGTACCCCAAAATTTACAAGCCATTGAAAATATATACCCTAAAATTGTGACAACTATCCAAAATTTTAACCAAGTAAGTGAAATTTGATCAAAATCAATACCCTAAAGACTTATTTTTCTAAAATTACACCCTTGAATGAATGATTACCTGTAATTTGACCAAATATGATACCCCAAAATTTCTTCTCTACTCGAAAAAAGGCATCCCAAAGATGGCACATCTCGTAGAAGTATATATGGTAGATACCCCTCCCCCCTCCCCCCGTAATCCGTCAAAATGAAATGATAAAGCAACATTACAGTTAGGTTACATCTACACTGCTCCGTTTTCGTCTCTATCCGTTTTTGTTGATGAAAACACTGCCTGCTCACATTGACAGTCAGAAAAGCGCCATCAGCACATTTGAGTACCATTGTGATAAACAGCCTATAAGCAGGAATGTGAAGCATTTCAAGTGTCTCCGTTTTTGCTTGCACACTATGCACACTGAAAAAACGAATCGTTTTAAAACGCAACGTTTTCCAATTTACACGTTTTCATTAGCATTTTGGAAAAGCCCCGTTTTCACAGCGAAGCAATGTAAATACAAGGCAAAAACGGATACGTTTGCTCCGCTTTCATATGAAAACGGAGCAGTGTGATTGATGCCTTAGATTGCATTTACGGAACTCAAATGCTAAAAGCTAATAAACAAGTCAATCTTAACAATTCATTGATATCATGCTCCAACAAATTCAAAAGTGGTAACTGCGACAGATTTTTAAACTCATATTGTGAAACAGAATACTGAACTCTTCCATCAAAGCTACGTATTTCAATAGCATTGTTTGAGAATATCACCTTCCGTTTGATCAAACAGGCAGTGACAGGAGCCAACAACAAATACAACTTTGATCTGAACACTGAACAGCCCATAGTGACAAAATTTATTGATTTACAATCAAATTTCCAATGTTTAGTCCTTGAAAGGCTTCTTAATCTGAGTCCCATGAAATAAGAGAAACTTTACTTACCAAAACGCTGTCTATTACGCTCAAAACATACACTTGTGTAGCAAATATCATTACTGACGGCCATATCTTTTATAAATCTTTAAACTTAGCATTGTCATGAAAACAACATCACAACCGCCAGCAGTGCAGAAACGTAACTAGACTAAAGTTTGGGTGCTGAATCTGAATCTGGGCTTGAGAATTCCATATGAGCAATAGGAGGAACTTTTAAGAAATTTCTAATATGAAGCCGCTTAATCGAATTGGTGTATTCCGTACGCGGTTTATTTTCGTGCCATAAGATAGCTTTAATGACTCTTTGTTATTCTCAGTAGTAACCTTCTTAAATTCATTGCCTATGATGTACCGGTTTGCGACACAACTGCTAAGGTCAAATATACCAGATTTACGATCAAACAACACTCACTTCTGGTTTAAAAATATCGATTTTCTGTTTCTTCTGTTCTTCGACTTCTTTAAAAACATGTTTCATATCCAACAGCTTAGGATCTAACTTGGTTGGTGCTAGGAATTCCTGAAAAAATAAAACGAAGAATGAGGACGACGATAAGAAAAGACATTTTGTTGCTTCGGTTACTTTGACAATCCAGTTACGTTAAAGAAAAATTTTTTGACAATCCAGTTGAAATCCATTAAAGAGATATTTGACAATCCATGATTAGAGGAAAGTTCGACAGTCCAGTTGAAAAAAAATTAAGTAATTAGTTATTATGACATAATTCAGAACATTTCGACTCTGGCTAGAGTCATCTTCAGCAAAGAAAATATGTGCACGAGGGCCTTTTAAACTAAATAAAATAAAACGATTTGAAAATGCGACAAAAGAATATCTTAGGGTTTAAACAACATAAACATTTTCGTTCTAACTCATTTCTGAAACTGTTTTCAACCTCTGAGATCTGTGACTTCCATTTACTTATTTTGACACTTCATGAATAGATCTAATTAATTCTTAATGTTTTTGGAAGAATTAGGTCTCTCTTATCACATGAAATTTGTGACAACACAAAATTTTCTCATGCAAAACTCCTGATTACCTTTTCTCGCTGGCAGTTTCATCTAACTTGAAACTGAGACCGACTTTAAATTTAAAGTCAAACAAACGGCCATGCCACGTGACCGAATCAATTCTCGCTCGAAAATCAGAGTCCGAGTAAATGAAGCCATTACAAAATATGGCATCACATTCGGATTCCGAATGCCTCGTTCATCACGAAATCGAAATAAATCGAAGTTTGAAGCTTGCAAGTTGTTTAAATTATTCAAAATTTTCGTTAATAGATGGACGGGAGACTTTTAAGATGCAGGGAATGTCTTACAATAGTAAGCGTTTGCAGCGCTGTTTACAACATCATCATCAGAAAG
The DNA here is from genome assembly GCA_964019985.1 of Aurelia sp. 4 Dawson et al 2005. Taxonomy (NCBI): domain Eukaryota; kingdom Metazoa; phylum Cnidaria; class Scyphozoa; order Semaeostomeae; family Ulmaridae; genus Aurelia; species Aurelia sp. 4 Dawson et al 2005. The sequence continues at coordinate 14,583,507 of OZ026500.1, read as the reverse complement.
GGAAATTTCTCACAGATTCCTCACATAACACGTATGTTTTGCTTTTAAAGCCAACACGTTCGTGCAATTATTACATTGGTGTCGCTTTGATTGAAAAATGATTGATGAAACTGAAACTGAAACCTGAACCGAACCTGCGAATTCTTTCCCTTGACACTATCGCGAGAAAGAATGTAAAAATGACTTATGCAGCTCTTTGTAAATTTCTTGCAGAAACCTATGATAATTTTCTACAACATTACCCCATAACAAGAATTGACCTCATTGCATTCCCATTTTCAATGCTGTTGTGATGTCATGCCATCTGGACGAAAAGCAGATTTTTCCATGGCATCGTAAGTTGTAGTAATGCTACTTAAAACTCTAAGATGGCCTTGTCATTATCGACTAAAAAAGTATTTAGTCTCGCGTTTGCTACATTTTCTACAATAATTTAAAATCCGTACTGACCTGGCAGACAACGAATATTTCTGCAGATTCGTTTCTTGAGGCCTGAAAGGAGTAAAAGAAATGTTGCATGAATCATGAACATGAAAATGAGAAGTATGAATCACAATGATCCACTGAGATAAACTAAAGTGCAAATAACAACTGACAGCTTCAAATGTCTAATATATTTTGGAGAGAAATATATTTCTGAAAGCAATTTGGAGAAGAACTGGCAAAACCAGAGCTGCCAACACAATTTCTTAGCTATTGGAGGATCTTTGGAAACGATTGTTGTGACACACTGCAAATCAAAAGTGGCGGAAAAATGAATATTTTAAGAAAGAAGGCTCACTCCTAAAAAGAAACGTTAGACACTATTTTGAAGTAATTTGGTTCGCTCTGCAATTCTTATATCAACAGGAGGTAGGGCATTGGGTAACCTTATTTTACCCCGATTTGGGAGCCTTTTTACATAACAAGTCATTAATGAGGTCTTTGGTTTCAGCTTTCAAACAAAGTTGACATAGTATCTATTAGTTTTGATTAAGTATAGTATCCACTAGTTTTCAATCGTTTGTAGTGTAGTTGGAAGTAGATCAACCTTGCTTGTCTCATAATTTTTCCCATGAGGTAGTTACTGTCTTTCGCTCCCCATTTCATTGTCCGGTACTTATTCCTGTAGTGTTGTAAAATAGTTAGGAAAGTGTAGTTAAGTAGAATGAAAAATATATTGTATACAGTATTTTGAACGAATATGAAAAAACTTGATATTTACTGAATTTCCAGCGAATTTGCTAGATTTTGGCGTGAAAATTTGAATCAACGTGTTAGGGGTAGGTTTAAGTTGCCACAGAGTCCGTTAATTTTACTACTGTGATTCAGTATCTAATCGAAAGTCAAACATTGTTCTTGGGACACCCTACACTTAAAAAATTTTCAAACTACATATTGAAATGTAGGAAAAGAAGAGCAAGTTAACTGTCAGTTCAGGTCGGAGCCATCACTATACAAACAGAAATTAAATAATGCTACAATACTTACCTGTGGTTTCGTGGCATGTACTTTTTTAAACAAAGCTTGAAAAACGGTCAGCAGAGCTGCATAATCCTTAGATCTGAAAACCTGCAGAAAGAACGTTTTTAAGATGCATAAAAACATTTCGTACTAAAAGCTAAATGAATTCTGGACACAACAGAGCAAATGCGAAGTTCATATCTGATTCAGTTCCAAAAATTATGTTACTTGAAACCTGGAGAAGAAGGAAAACTTTTTTGAACCTCCCAAAACCTGGCTATTTAAATTGCACGTTCTTGCTAACAAATCCGTTGAAATCTGCAGAAAAAGCGCTGAATTTTCCCCCTCTCCAATAAAATAAGTGCTTTCCAAAGTCTCAATAAAATCTTTGAAAGTTTAATACTGATGGCAAATCGAAATAATTGATTGAAAAGCTTCTCATAGCCAAGACCAACTTTTGCACTAGTGCGTGAAGTTAACTGTCAGAGAATTGACCTTTTAGATATTCTACCAAAGAGCCTGGATCGAATGTTGTATTTATACATTTTTATACAGGAGATTCGACTGAGTGGTGTTAGAGCTTCTATCACTATTGTACATATTCGAAAATTCTATAAAATGTAATGAAAAATATCGTTCGATCCAGATTCTTTTTTAGAATAGCAAAAAGGTCTATTGCAGTCTATATAATGACAATTTCATGCCAGGATCCACAAAAAAATTGATCTTCGCATTTTCCGCCACTCACATGCATGTAAAGCAGCAAAGAGTGAATTTCGTAACAGAAAAAGCGATTTGACAGCCCCAAGAATTCTGGGTGAGTTGACAAAATCCTGCTACCTGAATATCAAAGCAATAATATTGAAAACGTTGTGAGATTCTTTTTCCAAAATCTTTTAGCAGATCCCGTGTCTTTTACGATAAGTTGCAATTTGGTAACGTTCTTTGGTGAACATTCATTATAAGGCACATGCAATAACTTAATTCTAAAACTAAACATCGTTACCTCAAATATTTCGGCGCCGATCGGCAGCCTCAGCAGTGAGTCAATGAATCAAATCGATAGCTTGCCAGTTGTTGATCAAGGAGGATTTTCCTTACGTGATTCAGAAGCCGAGCAGTTACAATTGCCGCATATTTATTGATCAAATGTAAACAGTTACTCCTAAGCTCCTGAATCAAAGGAGCAACATCTCCCAGAAGGAACATTAGACTAACCCGTCTTCTTTCGTTATAAGCACATAACTTCTCTTAAAACCATGCTTCGCCCGCACCAAGCGAAGGTTTGCCGTACTGACATTTGCTAATCGCTTTGAATTGAGGCGTGCTCCAAAACAACTGATGCTATTGTATTACAAAATTAGCCCTTGCTTATTCAATCAGATATTTCACAATATCATTGCTTAATTACTCAGGGAGCAGTTGCCTTTCAAACATCGGCGGTTTTTTACTCACCCGGTGGATTTCACACCTTCAACACAACGGACCATAATGTTTTGCCTCCCTTGTATATTTTGCTTTGATTGAGTGCATCCAGAGGTGTAAAATCTACAGGGTGTCCCAAAAAAATTTTGCCCCGTTTGTGTGGCTAATGCGGAGGAGCTACTGATTTATGACAGAGAACAGGCAAAATAAATGGTTTCTTCAAAAACTGCACTTCCATTGTTCTCCAGGGATGTAGAAATAAAGAAAGTCTTCAAACAAAGGGTTCTGGCATCGTATTAAAATTGCATTTAGCACTGCATTTTTTAAAGGTAGAAAATGTTCTCTTGTGAGTAGGAAACACTGCTTACCCTTAAAAAGATTAAGCAAAGTTCTAAATATGACGCTAGAACCCTTACTTTGAAAACTTATTTCTTTTGACATTGCTGGAGAACAATAGAGCTGCTGTTCTTGAAGCAACCACATGCTGCATTTTCTCTGCCATAAATCAGTAACCACTTTTCAGATTGACTCATGTAAGGTCTCAAACTCTAAGTTGAAGCCTGACCTTTGCAACTGAGTAATTACTGAGGTGACCGAATCTACAGCTCCTCCACAGCAGCTACAAAAACGGGGCACAATTTTTTTTGGGACATCCTGTATTCTTCAGAAAGCAAATTGTTTTGTCTTTTCAACAACCTGAATCTCTTGTTTCACCAATCAAACTTCCTATAAAACCAATAGTTCATCAACACACCAATGATCTAAAAGAGACTCCACAAGTAACCTGATGATTGGTACTTTCCCTTGAAATATCTTACAAGGACACTTAAACCAGGAACACCTTACCTTGGTAACAAACCATCCACCTTTCTTTAAAAATTCGCAAGCAAGCTTTAGAGCTGATAGTGTGAGTTGAGCTGCAAAAGAAAGGAAACTGAATGAATAGAAAATGTAGCTCCTCGAAAACTTTTCATTATTAATCACTAAGTAATTCCTTGACATAACTCTTGGGAAGTTTCAGCACTCTGCTGCTCTTTGCTTTCATGGTACAAGTTTGCATGGTGAGAATTATGAGAGAATGCATAAGAGGTTTTATCAAAAGGTAGATCACCTGACTTGAAGTGGTAAAAACAACCTTAGCCTATCTTGCCAACTGGAAACACTTTAATTCCTATAAACCATGAGATATTTAAACGGGAAAAAAGTCAGGAAATTTCCAGCAGAATTTTCATCCTGATTAGATCTTATTAAGGTAGATAAAAAAATTTTACAAGATCTTCAACAGTTTCTATTGCCTTCTTTGCTTATTTGTCATGTGATTGATTTGTAAAAATGGGGCTTTGGAGGTTCTCAGCCATGGACCACAGATCAAAATCAGCAAAAACATTTGATTCCTATATTCAGTAATAATACCTTGAGTAAATGCATCTTGTACCCAGGCAGAACCAACATTTGGTGCACCATCATTCAGAACACAGTCTGCTTTCCAAGTCTTAAGTTCTTTTCTGAGGTGCTGAAAAATAAAAAAGCATGTTGGTACATGATGCAAAAACTTTTTGCAACTAATTCCAATTTGCAGCAAAGTCAGTCAAGCCAACAATTCATCTAAGCATATTTCAACATATCAAGCCGTGATGCTAAGGATGTTGCTAATATATTTTTATTTGACTTGCAGTATATTAAAAAACTTAAAGGCAGTCTGTCCCCTCAATAATTTGCTTTATCCAAACAAAGCAAAGTCATTCAAGCATAATTTTCACTGCAATACTGTAATTGAAAGATTTAAGTACCAATGAAGCATAGATGTTAAAAACACGACGTTTCAAGCATATACTCGTTATCAAGTCAAAACACTCATTTCCATTTTCATGGCAATGGAAATTATGCATGATTGACCTGCCCTCCCTGAATAAAAGAGATATATAAGCGTTAATTTGTGCAATATTCAATGGAGATATTTATTGATCTGTTTCCATTCATCAAGAGGACAGACTGCTTTTAAGATGGCACTGTAGGTGACAAACATGATATCAGCATCAACTATTCAAGTGGATGCTAAAGATAATCTAAGCTAGAGTTATTACCTGTCTGCATGTTTCAGTTGTAATATCTGCAGCAAATGTTGTCACATTTTTGATACTTTTGATGGGCACAAGATCAACACCTAAGAGCAAAACAATTTTTCTTTGAAAATCTTTAGAAAATGTAATACAATATAAACCTGCAAATAAGAGCCTAAGATTTTGAACTCAGCCTGTTACGGTTCTCATGCAATGAGCTAAGTCCGTTAATCAAGGTGCAGGTTCTTAACATGGGGTTTTGGTTAGCCAAATCTATTTAGATTTATGGCCCTACCCATATCAGCTTAAGTGTTCCCAGTTTAACCCTGCCTATCATAGCTCTGTATGCTATATTTCGGAGTCCATGAAAGTTGTTGATTGGCAAAAGAGTTGCATTTATTTCCAAATGAATGGATGAATAAATGAAAACTCAACAACCTAGTTGAGATATCACTCTGAAATAATTCTTATTCATTGGGTACAAAATAAATAATTCTATTATTAATACATGAAGGTTCTTTTGTGTGGATTCTTACTGTAAAGGAGATGCTATAGCACAGAAAATAATGTTATGGTCTGTTAGGATCTAAGTGAAAGTAACAGTTTCTAGATAGCTTACATTTTCACAATGTTTAAAGGACAAGTCCGGGGTTGGTATAATTGTTGATCATTCAAGAGATTACATTGTTGTGAATGGTGTGTAGTACTTTTTTCTAATCGTTTTCTCTTTTAATCTGATAAACTACTTATTTCAATCTACTAAGAAGTGCAAAATGATGTCATTTCGTATGATGTCACTTCACGTTGACCTGAACGAGGCTGCCAAATGTTTCGATATTACAGTTTACACCACCCACATTGCTAGCCTCCTTCTTGAGCCTTCACATACTCATATAAAACACAAAATGGTGACAATATTTGGCCTAACTTACAAAGATTAATCATCAAATTTATGAAAGTTTGAGCCATGAAAACTTAGAAAGAACTCACGACTGGTGTTCAGCAGTTGTAAAGGTTGCTTTTAACAATGATTTTTCAACCCTGGACTTGTCCTTTAAGAGGAGGTCTTACTGCCTACTGTATTAAACAGGCAATATGGAATGCTTTGTGGTACAAAGATAAATGTAACACACAGATGTATAGGAAGCTGATGATCAAAAGATCCATAGTACATACTTACCAATAATAACACTTGATAGTGGCATATGATTTGAAGCAACTTGAAGCCTATAAGTGATATACATCTCAAATACAGCATATCAACCAAAGACTTCCTTGCACAAACATGGTGAATCAAAATTCTACATTTGAAATCACCATATACTGTACTGTAATACCGATAAAACACAAAGCACCAATGTCAGTTCTGGCTGTCATGTTCTCTTATCAAATTGCTTTTGGAAGATTTTCATTATCAAAAAGCCAGCAACCTTGTAAGAATAACGGGATTGCTGTCAGTCTTGAGCACTTTCAAGCTACTGCCAGACAACAAGCCTATTTACTAGAAAACTCATTTTCTACATGAATTCAGTTATGGTTTCAATCATGAAGTTGCTTTTAACATGTCTGCTATTAAATGATATATTTACCAATATCATTATCTTGATATCCAAGGAGCCATGGGCTGTAGGGATCCTTGTTATTGCTTAAATAATGTTTGGAACAAAACTAAAATTTCATTTATTGAACAAGCTCAACTGTTGATTCTAAGCTACAGTATTTTGGTACTTTAAATGCACAATTATTGAAACTCCTATGAATTTACAGTATTTGATTAAATCTTAGGATAGGGGGGGGGGGGCTCTCTCCTCGATTAGTTTACCTATTGAGAGAGCTCCTCCTTTTACATAACTCCCTGCATACAACTTATTTACGCCTCCTTGTATTTGTATATTGTATTAATTTTCTGCATCATTGTATTAATTTTTGTGACTTTTTTTTCAATCTTTGCACAGTAGTTCAGTTACTTGTTTGTATTGTTAGCATAAATTGTGTGTAGTGAATTTAAGTAAAATGAAGCTGAAACTAAACTGAAACTATTCACTCACCCAAGATAGTTTTTCTACATATGGGGAGGGAAGCATTTCATGCTGGTCTGACGGCTTCTGAAGTCCATATTTTGATAATTGTTTAGGAAATTCTGTGGTTACAAATAAGTTCCCAGAGAAAGGATTATGTGGCATTTGAAGATATTGATCTTCAGACCACCAGTAACAATGCCTTCTGATTTAAACTGCTGTAGCCAAAGAACCTAAACGTATCTTTAGGTTGTGCATCCTGCAGTGATTTGAACATTATGCCATAAACTTATAGGTAGCTTTTATCAAACAATTACTCCATTGGCACTTGAAAAATTCAGACTTTGATTTCTGATTTATTTGGTGCATATTTAAACAGGCCTTGAAATGAGCGAACGTTAGGTGCTTGGTTGATCAAACTCCTCGATTCATTTAGGCGCTCGATCAAGCTCCTAGATTTTTTTGTCTTTGAGGGAAATCAAATGGAAAGTCCTTGAAAAAGGAGCTACAGTTATTGTTTTGTCTAAAACTTTAGCTAAAATCGTATCAATCATTGAAAAAGAATAAAAAGCAAACGAAGGTCAGCATTGCCGTTTGAGCTGTGCTGCATGTTGAATAAGATGAAACAGCCTTGGAATGCCTCCTTCAAAGTTTGCACCAAACATTTGTAACCTGCTGCTCTTCGTTGACAATTTTAAGTTCTGTCCAATCCCTCTGCCCTTTCCCTAGAGAGCGATGATTCTGTTATATGGTCAGCACCGGCAGACCGGCAGAGCTTGCAGCTATTTTTTCTTCTAACATGCGTGCGTGCCCTGAGCAAATCGTAGTGGCAGTCAGCGTAGAAGCGAGGCAGCTTGGCAATGGCATAGACAATGTGGTGAACGCTACTTTGGAAGCGAGTGAAAATTTTACGAGTCAATGGAGAGAGGGAAAGGCAATTTATTGTAGATTTACAGAGATAAAATGGAAGATTTTGGCTGAATATTTTATTTCAAATACATCCAGAAATTGTTTTTATGGATCATTAAAAGAAACACCTTTGATCTGCAAGGCGCTTGAACAATTGAGCCAGTAGAATTTTCCAGGCGAGTGTGGAGGCGCTCGGGCTCGATCGAGCGCCTCTCATTTCAGGGCCTGATATTTAAATTGCAATCCAAAAAGCTTCCAGAAGCCACTTAGTGATTACTTGATTATAATTGATTAACTACAGTATCATCAACACTTCTTACTGTGTTTTCATTCTTATACTTACCATCCACCAGGAGCAGCACAAAGATCTATCAAGACCCTTGATTTGTTGAGAAAATTAAACTTTCTGTTGAGCTGAATTAACTTGAATGCTGATCTTGCTCTGTATCCTGCAAAGAAAGAAAACAAAAATGAATCAGCAAAGTTCAGGAAAGAAATTCCTTGATAAAATATCATATTCATAACATTATTGATGCCTAAGGAAGGTTGAAATACTTGTTGTTTAATTGTGCTTACATGAAAGTATGATTAGCTAGTTTATTTGAATATACTAAGTATACTAAATTTGTGGCTTGCAATTTTTGGATAACGATGGTAGCCTACCCATTTGAGATGGTGGCCTGTGAAGGATGGTGGCCCATCTGGTGTGGGGTTATCTGCCTGTTTTGGTGCTAGCCTGATGAAATACAATCCATAGGATTAATTTCAATTCCCCTAAAGTCAACTGATCATGTTCTAGGAAAAGGGGGCTCTCTCTTTGATTAGTTTACCCACTAACAGAGCTCCTACTTTAAGTAATTCCATGCACACAATCTATCCTTGTTCTTTGTTTTACATTTGCTTGTCATATTAATTTATCATAGTACAGTAATCTCTCATTTTTGGTAATATTGCCTTAGGGCTCATTGACAAATAATTTTTGTCACAGTATAAAAATGGAATTGGGCCATTAACGGTTCAACCACCCCCTCCCCCCTTCTTAATGGACCACTAAATTTATTGCTAGATTTTCTCTTGTCGCGAGTGTGCCACAAACTCTTGTTATAGGCCATTTATGTGTCTTGAGTTGGGGCCTTAGCCTACCGCAACCTCTCTGTGCAGATCGCAACATCAAAATTAAGTAGAACACCCCCGAAAAATTTATTGCCATGATTTATTCTTTAATACTTACTTCAATTTTTGTGACAAAAATAAAATTCTTAAAAGGATTTGAGCTGGACCCCCTTCCCCCTAATGACCCAATTCTGTTAACTGTGACAAAAACTGTTTGTTGATGTTCAAACCCTCATGTTCTTGTTTCTTAATGTTACTAATATTGACTTTACTGAACTTTATGCAGTGGAATTCAAAACATGTTACTGAAACTGAAAGTGAATCTGAAAGTCATGTTGTGGATGTTGGTCTTGGGGACATGAAAGTCCGCCTAATCAATAGCAGTTTTGATACGAAAAACCTATAGAAGTAAACTAGGTTATGGCGGTGTCTTTTGATATGTTATGCCAGCAGAATCCTCGGATACTGGGTAAGGTAGATATGGTACTATATACTTCATAAAGTGGATACAATGGAAACTGGAGATTCAGCGGATACTGGAGACAGCGGATACTGGAAAAGTGGATATGGTGGTGGATACAGTGGATACGGTGGATACAGTACCTACCTGTACCTGTACAGTATCTTCCTCCAACAATGAACGTTGTCATTACAGAGGCGAATTGAAACGTTTCCGTATCAACTCGGCGAATTCATTACGTGACTGAGTGGCCCTCTTAGCCTGATCACTTGACACTCCAAGTAACCCAGAAATCCTTCCCCATGGATCACGGTAGTATCTCCTCTCTGGTTTCGCAAACAATAATATCTTTGTTAGTGCTGTGTTCTCTGTGCGACATATGTGACCAATATACTTGAGGTATTGACTGTATATGAATACGGTGGATACGGTATTCATACAGTGGATACGGTGGATACAGTGGATACAGTGGATATGGTGGATATGGCGGATACAATGGATGGTGGATACAGTGGATACGGTGGATTGGATACGGTGGATACAGTGGATATGGTGGATACACTGGATACAGTGGATACGGTGGATACACTGGATACTGTGGATACGGTGGATGCAGTGGATATGGTGGATACAATGGATACGGTGGATGCGGTCAAAGCGAAGGTGGGCGTGACTGGTACGATTACTAGCCGTAGAGGGGAGTGGGTCCAAGCGAAAACATGTGTCCTTTGTACCACATTACGACAAGATAGAAACCTTAAACCTTAGTGAGAAAGTCTATTGTGTGGTTTCAACCTTTGTATCACAAACCCAAGGGGGGCACTCAGCACATACAAATTTAGGGGGTCAGTCTGAAAAATGTTCTAATGAGCCTGAAATATCATTTCAGCACCACTGCAACCCAAAAATATCAGGTAGTTTCATACTCAAACAGCATTAAAGGAACATAACTATCCTGAAACAATGCAATTTGGGGGCCAGGATTGCCCAGAGAGAACCCTGAAATTGTGAAATACAAGTATGAACGTGTTGAAGGGGCGTATTTGATGGTGCGATATCATTCAATTGCATTCAGAGGACTACCTGACGGAGACTGTATAAGCCACTTGGCCACTCACCCAGTGTTACGTGATACGTGATAAGCAGCGTGTCCCCTCAAAATGATATCATAGAACCATGCATGAGCTTCTAAATTTTTGGTGATTTGCAGATACATTGATAAACAGTCAAGAAGACATTTCCATTTCTGTTATTGTAAAGTTATGGAACAAATATTTTTAGTCATTATAAGAACGAAACAAAGTCTTGTAATATGATGTTGAGCTCAGACAGTTGTCAGATACACTGATGCATTGATACACTGTCACTGTCACAACAACAATTGTAGTTCTTTGATGGTTAAACTTATGAAACATTAATTTTCAGTCATTCTAAGAATGAAACAATGTGATGTGCAGCGCAGACATTTGTTAGATTCACTGGTGCATTGATACACTGTCACTGTCACAACGACAATTGTATTTCTTTCATAGTGAAACTGATGAAACAAATGATTTTTAGCAACCACCTGTCAGATTTACTCCAATTCCATACCACAATCTAAGTTGAAATCTCATCTATTCAAAGACTTGAAAGATGGGGCTGTTCGTTGAGAAGGTGTATCCTATTCTTGTTAGGGAGATGAGGTATGCATTGTCGGAGGAAAGTATGTGTTCCCCCATGCAGTTGATGAAAGGTCATGCGCCCAAAACACTACTGCGCATGAGCCTTCACCCATTGCAGGGGGGTCACTTAAGTTTCCGTGGACAAAGCATACCTTGTCTAGGTGCTATTCCTCTTTATCGGACCTTAAAGCTAATGTGCAATGGTAAATAGGCTCCTCTATAAATAGAACAAAGAAATTACTCCGACACAGCATTGTTTCGTGGCGAGATAAAAATCTTATTGTGACACTATCCTTTGTTGATTCTGTGTGCAAGTTCGATTTGAATGAGATATTTTTAGAATTTCTGCTCTGTGCAAATGCAAGCCTTTAACCTTGCACAAACCCTTTAAAGATGCGTATCCAGTATCCAATCCACCGAATCCGACACTTCATACCTAAAGCGTATCCAGTATCCGCCGAAACCTACGCTTCAGACCGTATCCAGTATCCACTAATATATGCTTAGCTCCGTATCCAGTATCCACCAAATCCTATATTTCCTATTATGCTCGCAACCACGTCTCCGTATCCACGTATCCACATTTTTTAAATCATCCATCTACATCTACATCTACATCGATACTGAGCAGGACCGAGTATCGGTATAATGCTCAGAGTGCAAGAAATAATAAATTAATTAACAAAAAGTGCTGGAAGATGCCACTGATCAATGATCACTCATCAGACCAAATCAAAAAGGGACTGGAAATTTAAGGGAACAAGGGGGCATTGTGGTAATGGATTGGTCAGTAGCATCTATGTTTAATGCAGGTGCAAATTAATGATAAAAGTTACTTGTTAACTGAAGTGAAAAAAAAAAGAAATCTAAAATACAGTTAAAGGCAATCCCTTGACCTGTCTGTGATCAATGTGATCAATCCAGCTTCAGTGCGGGGTATTCTAAAGTTAAGCCTTACCTGTTTCCTTTGCCAAGTGATAAAATTTATCACGCCTTGCTTTTCCAATTTTCTGTTTCTTCCCCATCTTTTAGAAGTATCTGGAAAGTAACTTGTCCCACGAGTTGCTTAGGCCAAAGAAAGATGGAAGGAAGATCACAAAGAGGTAAGTTGAAAATGGCAGCTATCTTCAAAACGAGGTAACTGCAATATGCTGCGAGAAATGCTGTTGCTGTTGTGATTATTGTTCTGCTGTTTTGTACATAAGGGTGTGCAGTTCAATGCCTGTTCGTTTCCTTCCATCAGAACGGAGAAAAAACACAGAAATACATTCTGTGTGGTAATTTGATATCTAGAGGAATGTCAGAATATCCTCCAAGCTACCGACAGTGGCCTCAGGAAGAAAACGAATCACTTCAGGTGAAACATAAATATAGGGCATTGAAGAGAAAGCTGAGGTGTCTGCTGTATGAACAAGAATGCTTTCAAGAAGAGCTGAGAACGCTCCAAAGAAAACTACTCAGAGTTAACAGGGATAAAAGGTAAAAGAGACTGTTGGAAAGGATAAATAATGATAATGATCATCATCATCACTACAAACACTGATAATCATCACAAACACATCTGCTTTGGTGGTTTTCAATTTTCTTTTCCATGCTTGCATGATCAGTAAAAAATCTTTGGCTGTAATATTTTAGTAGTTCCCAGTGCATGAAATGTCTGAGCCATTTTAGGGCCAAATGATCACATTTTCATGCCACTTTGTTTTCATGCCACTTTGTCTAGATATCATCATTATCAATGTGTACTTTGTTTGCAGTTTCCTGCTGGATCGTCTGTTGCAATATGAGCCACCAGAGTTTTCTTCGTCAGGTATGGTTGAAATACATAATACTGTAGAACTAGTGAACCAATTTTTTTCTGCCTTAGCACATACAGTAGATGCATAGCAACAGAGATGATGCTTCTTAAAAATTAATTTTGGTTTATCTGCTGGCAGAAAATATCTTATGGAGCTAGTCCTACCAGGGCCACTCAAGTTATTAGCCCTACTTAGTACCAAATTTTGCTGTTGCATTGCCCCATGAATGCACCAAAATTTTTATAAAATTGTTTATATTGATTGGCAAGCAAATCATAAGTTTAATTCTTTTGTATATCTCATTTAAAGCATCTTTTCTAATCGCAACACAGCAAGAAACTGAATTGCAATTTTCATTAGAAATAAAAGAATTGCTACCATATTCCAAATTCTTCAAATAAATAACCATACTGTTTATACCTGAAATTTTTAGAATCAATAATTTTTATACTATCTCCTAAAATGTATAATTAATTCTCCTGAAATGTTTATATGTATAAATCTATATTTCTATACTATACTATCTCCTATACTTTCCTATACTATCCTATACTACTATGATATACTACTTTGCTATCTCCTGAAATGTATAAATGTATAATTAGTTATAATTACTTTAAAAAATGTACTTCTCCACTGTCATCTCAAAAGTTACATATTGCATGCCGGTCTGGGGGAACTGCTCTACAGCCCAAGTCGAAAAGCTAGAAATTATCCATGGAAGAGCAGCAAGAATGATTTACAACCTTAAAAGAAGTACATCTAAGGAAGAAAGCCTCTTAACAGCAAAGTAGCAGCCACTTGCCTATATCTACAAACGATGTATAGCTGTATTGATGCACACAATTTACAATCAATCCAAGTCTGATCTGGTAGAACTTGAAAAGTTATCTCCAAGAATTGAAAATTCACGTCATTTGATGCAACTAAAAGTAGATAGATTCAAGATGGAAGTTGGCAGAAACAGTTTTAGATACAGAGGGTCTGTTTTATGGAACGCTTTGCCATATGAACTCAAACAAGTTAACAATACTAATCACTTCAAGAACAAACTGAAAAGTCACAACGAGCTCATAAACGATTTTAAATTTACAAAAGGAAACATTACTATTTCTAATTAAAAGGTTGATTACTTTTACTTTTCAGTTAAATTTCAGATTTCATAGTGTTGTTATTAAGTATATAAACAGTAGCTTTAATTACAGGTCCACATCAGCTCCTCAGAGCTGCCAAACTTTAACCTGCGGAACAAATAAAAAATGTATGTATGTATGTATGTGTATGTATGTATTCCCTGGTCTGTGGAACCTTTCCTGTACTTGTCTTTAACCTAACTTTTTTAGATGAAGAAGACACTGCATCTTCAGCAGAAGAAGGCCAACATTTTAAGGTAAGAAATTCCATCATAGATTCTAATGCTTTTCAGTTGGTAGAAACTCGTTAGTTTTTAAAGCATTGCACCTAAATCAGAGACTCTAGTAGAATATGTACTGTTTGTCTTTGTCAAGACCTGTGAAAATTAAAGGGAGTATGGATGGACTGTAGCTCAACTTGATAGATTTTTATTTTCTTAGAAGTTCCTCCATAGTAAAGGTCCTCAAAGTGTATAAAAATGTCCTCAGATAAGAACCTTTGGCCTGAAATCTTTAATACTTTACTCCTATATACGTGTCAGAACCTTTCAGGTAGGTTTTTTGTAGCTCTTATTCTGAAGAGTAAATGTATTGATCTAGCTTTTTAGCAGTTACAGTTGAAAACATCAAGTTGAGAACAAAAAGGGCCAATATTGCTCCTGAGTCATTTTATACTCCTAAAAATGTATTATTTCACCACAACGTTAGTGTTCTATCCTCTATCACAGTGTTGTGATTTTAAACAAAGATATTTTTAAGACAGAGAGCGCAGATGGATCTGCAGAAGAAGTTTGTGCACAAATTTTGATAATCTAGCTCATGAACCTTCTGTTATAGTTCATGTTATCCACTGCATAAGAACCAAACAGCTTGGTTTGAAAAGTGTAGGTTCTTGTGTGCAGACTTTCATCGCAGTTTTAGATCTACACTGCCCCTGTAGTCAGCAGCAGAAGGAATAAAGAAACATAATAAATGTAGCTGTTAATCTTTGTTTACAGAGCTATTGGAATAGTCAAGTTCATGGTCCTGTTCCAGAGCAAATGTTAGTATATCTGAGTACATTAATGTTCTTTCATATTCAAAAGCTTTGACAGACAAATCAATAAATTGTCTTTGACCTGTGCTTGGCCTGTCCAGTCAAGAAAGCAAGTTTAGAGAAGACGTTCTTTGAAATCTAGAATTTGAAAAGAAATGAAATACAATAGTTAGAGTTGGTAATTGTGTCTCTAGTAAGGCAGGCATAAAATGTTTGAAAAAGATTGCATGACTGGCTATTGCTTCTTCATTTTGATTTGATGGCATAATAGCAATTTCAGGTGCTTTGCATTATTTTTGGCAAGTTCTGATATCTTCTTGATTATTGTCAGAATCACCATATGTTCTGCATTTCAGCTTTGAGGCTGTGACATACTTGAATTGTTAAGTGGTAAACCAGCCATAAGCCAAAAATTGCTACTAACCACCATATTGTAGTTCTTCATAAAGTATATGGCATGGGGGGGGGTTCTTCCATAGTGGAGGTACCTGGGGATGTGCCACCCACAAGGGTATACTTTTCAGACTTCTAGTCTTGCCAAGGGTATACTTTTTGGCAATTTTAGTCAAGTTTAGTCTAGGCAAGGGTATGCTTTGTGGCAATTTTTATCAAAGCATTGTAAAACTTCGGTAATTTCTGCAAAAAAATCTAATTTTTAAAAAATTTTTGTCCTGAGAATGAGAAAATTTGGCAATTTTTGTCTAGAAAACGCCAATTCAGGGCACTTTTGATTGAGGAATTAGTCCAGCTAAGGGTATCATTTTCACAAAAATTGGTCTAGCCAACGGTCCCATTGTGAAACTGTGGGTGGCACACCCCTACCCGAAATTTAGCCAAGAACCCCCCCCCCCCGTGGTATATGGATTTCTTGAAGATCATAGTAATTTTCCTCAGGTTATTCAGTACTTAGAATGGATTTCTCACCATACCATAATTGTGAAAAAAATCAGGATACCAAATCTTGTAAATAAGCAACAAGTGCAAAGTGTCAAAAGTTCATTTTCAGCCATTAGATGCAATAACCGTTCATAAAGTCTTAATCCCATGCTTATATACCATCATAATGCAGTGGTGGACACTTTGCCAGATTTTGGGGGTGAAGATTGTGTCAGTAAAAAAGCATTGTTTGTTTCTATTTTTGAACAAAAGGTCTTTGTTCTTACTAACATGGAGGAGGGGGCTGATTACATCCCCTCCCCCAAAGTGTCCTTCACTGTCATGGTTACCAAGTTGTTATAAGAATTTAATTAAACTATGATAGATTAAATGTCAACTAACAAAAAGAAGATATCTTTTGATGATGGCTGTA
Source organism: Aurelia sp. 4 Dawson et al 2005 (assembly GCA_964019985.1). Taxonomy (NCBI): domain Eukaryota; kingdom Metazoa; phylum Cnidaria; class Scyphozoa; order Semaeostomeae; family Ulmaridae; genus Aurelia; species Aurelia sp. 4 Dawson et al 2005. The sequence continues at coordinate 14,567,138 of OZ026500.1, read as the reverse complement.
AAGTGACCTGATTTGCTACATTTTGCCAAGGGATCGTCTCCAAATATTCGTAGCAAATTCGTATAGGGAATTCGTAGCATCATACGATATTGATACGATATTCCATAAGCCGCATACGAATTAATTCGTATCGTCACCTTTTAAAATTCGTACACAATTCGTATGTGATTCGTATCAAATTCTTATAAGAAATTTGTAAATACGGTTCGTATCAAAATCGTATAAGTAATTGGTATTGACAATTCGTATTAAACTCGTATCAAATTCGTATCAAATTTGTATCATAATTCGTATAGAAATCAAACAATTCGTATACAATTCTTATCTCTTGTGTGGCTATACGAATTATATCGTATGACACCTTTCACGCATACGATTGAATTCGTATCAATTATACGATAATTTGGAGACGATCCCTAAGGTAAATAAATCTTTCTGTTAACCACAGACCAGCAAAGAAACCTCCAAACTCTGGCCATGCATCTGGTTCACAGGAAGCTAAGAACCAGCAAAAATCAAAGAAAGTGAGTTATATTGTTGCATTATTGTCAGTGAGATGCATTTCAAATAGTTGCTTTTGCATAAAAGTGTATTTCTTGCTACCCATGTAAAGCTAAAGCAGTTCTTCTTTGGTAAACCTCAAAACCTTGATAATGTCAAATATATAGTGTAAGTGTTCAGCCTCAAGCAGTAATATTTTCATTTTCGAGACCTATTTGCTATATGTTGTCATATACATTAAACGGAAAAAATTTCGGACCTTGATATTTCGGGGCATTTCAAACATGCGAAAATCCTTGTGCCCGAAGTTGTTGTTATCCGAATCATAGAAAACGAATGCGTTTGGAGAGCTACATTGTGAAACATGGTCATAGCTTTTCAGCAAAATTGTCTTTGGAACCATTTTCAACATTCTCAATACGTCAAAGATCATTTGGAATGAGAAATTCCAATAAGGATCCCTGTGAAAACCCCGGGTGAAAACCTGGAATGAAGCACGATCGGTAGAACTGCAACATTTTGTTATTAAAAACCAAAGAAAATAGTAAATTGACCTATTTTCATAATCTGGCGTTTTACTGAAACGTCCTTGACAAAACTTCCGAAAATTTTTCAATCGAAAAAACTGTGTCCACAATTTATTCGCTTAATTTATTGCTGTGTTTTCCATTTTTTATAAATCATTCTTTTTGGCTACACAATTATTGCGGCGTTATCCACAAAGTATTTCAAAAGAATTAACAAGGTGCGATATCTTTCTTTCTTTCTTCCGGTTGGCAATCCTCCAATTCGCTTTGCTTTAGATAACCAGTTTTTATCACACGATGACGAAGGCATCAGAGGCTTTGTCATCAAAACCTTCTTTCTTGTCTCTTATTCCATGGAATGAATGCGTGTTTGTATGACTTTTTTATGGTCTTGAGAGATTGGGTGGGGATACGGGCATTGATTTGCTGATGCAATGCCAACAGAACTGAACTGATTGCAAGAGCGAAGGGTTGCGATGTAACAGGGACGAGTACCAAAAAGCACGGGTCCTCCAACACATTTGTAACAGGGACCAAAGTTACAACATGTGTAGCAATTTTACGTGCGCAGACACGGAGCCAGAAACAGGCGTTGTTATGTGACGATGATCATGAGACTGACTAAAAAATTTACTTATGACTACAACTTAAATTAAGATTTATTACAGGAAGTGATTACACTCTATACAATAGAATTAAGGAGAAATAGAAAGTCCATGTTAGAATTGACATGACAGAGAGGCTGTTTGTGACGTACTTTTAGTCCTACTACAACGAGATAGCAAAGGCATTTTGTAATGGCAACAGAATGAGAAAGGCCTACTTTTAATCCATTTCATATGTTGGTGCAGTTTTTTCCCATTTCCCAAATGGCTGCGCTCACTAACAAATGTTATTGCAACTTCAATTGATAATTCCTTCTTCCGGAAATAACCTTTACCAGCTTTATTTATCTTCTATGCAGAATGCTGATAGTTTTGAACGAGTGAGATGCAAAAAAGTTGAAAATGTAAGTAGAAGCAAGTCTCAACAATTTTTTATTAAGAATTGTTCACAAATGTCATCATCGATTTGATTCACAAAAACAGCGGAAATTTGCAAAACACGATGTTTCAAGCATTTTCTCATAAGGTAGCTAATTTATCCACGTAGATACATCAGCTTTGCGGGAGGACATACCATTTTCACGTGAAATTTTATTCGATCGCTTTGGTAAATGAAATCGTGAGATAGCGAATTTCAATATAGGCAGACTGATGACTTACTTGCGGTTGCGCTTCCAGAGCTGAGCTAGACTTCAGCAGGCAGCCTCGTTATGAAATTTAACTGTTAGCTTGCATGTGATCAGTTAAGGTAACTCTGCTTTCCGCTCCAGTGAACAGCGAGTTGCCGTTTTGCGAAACCGCTCTCCGCAGAAAACAGTTAATTTCTCCAATACTATTCGGTCAATCGAAAATCGGTAAAAAGGGCGTTGTTCTACATGGTCTTGGCAATCGAAAGATATGCGAATCGCAATGTTTCCGTTAAAGCTGGCTTTGTAAATTATTTTTCAAAACTTTTTGTTGATTTCAGAAAATTGGATTTATCTCCAGAACCACTCGAAAAGTTTTCAGTTTTCTTTCGCTATATCGTTAGCTGGATTGTTGATCTGCATTTTTACTAAGTCTGATTGAAAAAGCTAGGCTAGATTTCTCGCAATCGAATTTTATTTTTCTGTTTGCGTTTCGACAGTGAAGGACAAAAACCTTGGTCAACTGATTAGGACGTGAGAAAGAGTATAACCCTTTCGTAAAAAGTTTAGTTTCAGATCTCTCATGAAAGTCTCAAAGGACATGAAACGGAAGGCTGTAAAAATGGTAGCATTCAAGAAATGATATTTTCACAAGCGCTCCACTGATGTCTATTGAGACTTGAATTTTGCATTCCCAAGAGATCAAGTTCATTCTTTTGCCAATGGAAACATTTCAAAGAGTTATTGTAAGGCTGCATTCACATCGCACAATCTTTTGAAAGCTCTTAAACGCTCGTGCAGAAATCCGCCATACTAATCCCTTCCAGTGTTCAGATTGCAAAATATTAGTATGGGGATTTCTGCACGAGCATCTACGCGCTTACAAAAGATTGTGCAATGTGAATGCAGCCTAAGGCTGAGTGTTTGAAAGAGTGATCCGTAACATGGTAATCTGTTGACCAAGGTTTTTACCCTTCAGTGTCGAAAGGTAAACAGAAATATAAAATTCGATTGCGTCAAATCTAGCCTAGCTTTTTTAATCAGACTTGGCAAAGTTGTAGATCAACAATCTAGCTAAGGATATATCAAAAGAAAACCAAAAATTTTTCGAGTAGTTTTGGAGATAAATCCACTTTTCTGAAATCAACAAAAAGCTTTGAAAAATAATTCACAAAGCCAGCCTTAAAGAAAAAAATGCGATTTGCATATCTTTCCATTGCCAAGACTATGTAGAGCAACGTCCTTTTTACCGATTTTCGATCGACCGAATAGTATTGGAGAAATAAACTATTTTCTGTGGGGAGTGGTTTTGCAAAACGGCAACTCACTGCTCACTGGAGCGGAAAGCAGAGTTACCTTAAATTCTACCAATCACAATGTGCTGTTTTATTCTCGTCATCAGCATTGTGCCAGCATACTTTGACAGAGAGTATACACGGCTGTACTTAATTGAACATACTGCGTTTAAGTCATTTTATTTATTGTATCGTCTTTTAATTTTGATGGTACCACATCACACGCACCAAACGTAATACTGAGAAGCAATGCTATGAATCAGTAAGATTTGGAGGCATTTAATGGCCTACATTACTTCATCTGTTACTTTCCCTTTATTTCATCGTCCAAACACACGAATATGTGATATGCATTCTTTACTGATTGACAGGGTAAACGATGTCCAAAAATGGTTAGTCGGAGAGTTAAGTCTGGCTTGTGCCTTGCACACAGGGGTGGTGATGTCAAAAAAGGTAAACTATTAAGGCTTTGTGAAATATCTTATTTATTTTTTATTGGTCGTTTTACCTGTTTAGAGGTATTGTTTGGAAAATTGGCATTGATTTTAGTTTTAAGACATCTTTGTTTGAAGCATCTCAATTTGAATTGCACAAGTCGCCTTGAAAGGGAAGGAGGCGATGACTTGTTTCGAACAGCTCCTCTCTGATTATTCCCGGATATTTGTAATGGAACCCAACCACCTATGCGTAAGGACGTCTACCTTCGAGTACCTGCAGACTTCTGTTAGCCTGCGTGCAGACTGGACCGGTTACCGTTGAAGAGAGCTTTCTCCTCGAAACGCTCTTCATTCCTTTGATAACCAAGGGTCCGGCCTTCTCGTTTCTGTTGCGTCATTTTTGATTATGAGTGAACTATGGATTCACTTGCTGCCAGCGAAATTTGGATTCCTCGCATCTGGGAACTGCACGTTACCATATATAGGCTTTTCGTCACCAATGTGAAGACGCTACTGGAGGAGAAACGTTGTCTCTCTTCTAATGAAACCAGTTGGTTCTGCATGCAGGATAACTACTCGTAGGCAAAGGCAATTAAAAGTCTTCATTACATATTGGTAAGCCAAAATCGCGATCATTTCTGAGATTACACGGGTTGGTTTGTGGACAGAATAGTTTTGAACATTTCTATCATTAATACCATTAATACCTGTAAGTTCTTCTGATGAACAGTTACACTGTTATAATATCCTAAGAGATCGCTCGTGCATTTTGTTGACTTTAGTATTTAGTTTCCTACCATGGAAGATCCCTGCCAAAGGACAGTATTGAAACTGGCTATTTATGAATGATATCGTCAGCATCCTTAATTCATTCTGGTCCATATAGTGTGCAATACGTGACAGAGCATAGAGCTTGTTGCTGACCTTTTGACATAGATTACTTACTTGCTCAAATGTAAGTTTGCTGTCTAACTCCTAACCATTTTTCTCAAGTATTATTGGCAATAGTAGAACTGCCAATTTTAACCGAAACAGAATCATCACTCATACTTCCAAACGTTACAGACAAACGACCTCAAGCGTTGGACGAGTTTTCAAACATCCGAAGTGTAACTTTGTAATTCAAATTGGCGCCAAATTTTAAACCTCGAGTTTCGTTTTGCGGTTTTCCATTTCGGTTACGGATGCCAAACGTAATTCTGGAAGGTAAATACAATGTCACAATAACACTTCAGAGATCATATTTGATTTTCACTCTAACTTTGAATACTTTGGAGATTAGGGATTGCTGCAACAAATTGTTGTATTTGCAAATTTCTCAATGCTGCACAGCCATTTAAAATGATGGAAATAATTCACATATCCGTGTTGGAACCAAACTGGAAAGCCATGGCTTTCCTCTTACTAGCCTTACTAGATGAAGACTATCAAGAAAGGCTTTTATACGACGTAAAGGAAAAGTCAAGCTAATAATTGAAAGAGCGGCTATCGAACATTATTCATTTCTTCCCAAGGATGTTCCCGTTAGCAGTTAAGGGAGCAAAGAGTAAAACTAGCAACGATAAGAGTTGAATCTGCAAATAACGATTAAAAAATTCACACCCAAGAAACTATGAGAGGGCATTGATAACTTGCCATCAGCCCTTTCATGTTATTAGACCGGGGTGTGCCTAGAAAATGAACCCCATCAGCTTTATTTGCAACAGTCAAGTCCATTAGTTTCTTGTTACTGTAAGTTCGAAAGTGAAATCTGAATATTCAAATGGACTTTCGTGTGGGCTCTCATATCTTCAAACAAGACCTTACCACACTCTCACCACAATGAATTTTGTTTTAATCTTTGTACTCAAAACTCAGAAAGAATTGCAAATTTGAAGTCCATAGTTTCGCCTCGGATGTTTGAAAAGTCATCCAACGCTTGACTGTAATAGATGACATTTTTCTTCATTTAGCTTTGTCAGAGAACCATTTGATTGCATTGGCTGAATCTGGTTCTAAACGTAACATGCCATGGCACGTTGGCACGTTTGGCACGTATGGCACGTAATTTAGCAGACTCATCAGTATCAATATCACAAGCAAATAAAGTTGTATCGTCGGCATGATTGCATACATCAGTATTATTTAGGGAAAAAGCAAATATTTAATATAGATATTGAAGAGAAGAGGTCCAAGGACAGACCAACAAAGCACTCAGTAAAGCACCAGTACCAACAAACGAGATATATATCTATGTTCAAGTTAGATATATATATAAATATCTAAAGAATAATAAACAACTCGTTAGATGAATTACATTCTCAAAATAAGATAAATGCAGAGGCACTAGAGATTTTAAAGGTCCCTAAAGAAGTTAAACCAGCGAGATTTTATCTGCTACCAAAAATTCATAAAAAGAACAATCCAGGCCGCCCAGTTGTGGCGTCAACAAACTGCCACACTACCAAACTTTCAAAATACGTCGACCATTTTATACAACCCCTTACACAAAAAGTACGATCATACATCCGCGACACTACTGATTTGCTAAACAAAATACGAAATATAGGTAGAGTACCCGAGAATGCACTGCTCGTAACATTAGATGTAAGATCCCTCTACACAAACATATGCCATGAAGAAGGTCTGCTGGCCCTTAAAAATGCCTTGAATTAGAGAACTAATAAAGAACCAACAACTGACGCTTTACTAACCATGATGAGACATGTCCTTACACTCAATTGCTTCACATTTAACGGAAATAGCTACCTGCAGACAAGAGGGTGCGCCATGGGCACGGTTGCAGCACCCTCATACGCTATAATATACATGGGAGAATTCGAAGAAAAACATATCTACCCCATAATAGGTAAAGACTGCCTGTACTATGGCAGATACATCGATGACATCCTATTGATTTATAAAGGCAATGAAAAAGAATTCAAGACATTCGCTGAACAATTCAATACAAAGCACCCATCAATAAAATTCGATTATGAAATCTCAAAGACATCTATCCCTTTCCTTGACACACGCATTTATATAGATGAAAACAGACAACTACAAACAACTCTCTTCACAAAACCAACGGACACACACAATTACCTACACTATAAATCAGCCCACCCAAGACACCTGAAGAACAGTTTACCATATTCACAAGCTCTTAGACTTAGAAGAATATGCACAAAAGATGATGAACTACATAGCAATTGTAAACAAATGGAAGAACATTTCCTCCGAAGAGGGTATCACAAAGAAAACCTCCAAGACCAAATCCGTAAAGCAATCCTAACCCCAAGAGATACAACATTAAAGAAAGTCACAAAGGAACGATCCAAGAGAATCCCCCTAGTTACCATGTTCAATTCTACACTCCCCCAAATTGGCAAAATCCTAAGAGAAAGATGGGATATTTTAAACATTAAGCCAAAACTCAAAAAACTTTTCTCAGAACCTCCTATCATCGCCTTCCGTCGATGCAAGAACCTAAGGGAAATAATTGGTAGCAACACCATCATTAACAATAAAGTTTTAAGAAAAGGAACCAACAAGAACACCGCTAAATATTGCTCACCATGCAACACCAAAAGAAGCCTTTGCTGCAATCATATCATTAAAACTAATTCCTTCACAAGCGTAAGCACACATAAAACATACAAGATCTTTCACGAATCCGATTGTAGAAGCACGAATGTGATATATCTTCTACCACCTTTGTTTAGGCCACCTTTTCCCGTTCGCAATATTATGCAATACTTTGTTTCCCTGTGGCCTATCAATTTTTACAAATACAACGTAATATTCAACTTCAATTTGAGATTCATTTGACGCCATATTTTGGCATCACATGACCATTTTAAGGTCACGTGACCTCATTAGTGTCACGGGACCACTAAAACAGCTATAAAAAGGCTTGCACACTTGTAAATAATCATTCTCCTGATGATGACAGCATAGTCGAAACGCGTTGAGATCAGAAGATAAATATTAAAGAATTAAAGAACTTCAAGCCGTCTTTTTATTGTGTACACCTTATATATATATATATATATATATATATATATATATATATATATATATATATATATATATATATATATATATATATATATATATATATATATATATATATATATATATATATATGAACTCAGAAAAAACACATTCTTGTAAACGTTTCGGCCGAAGCCTTCATCAGTATAACTTTTCAAAATTAGCAGGAGCATACATATAGATTACGAATTCCAAAAACAATACAAGACAAACAATAGCCTAAGCGGGATCCTACTCATTACAATGCGTATAAAAAATGTGTTAAATAGCCGGCAATACAAAGGTGGCGGGAGAAAGATCAAAGAAAGCGCAGAGTTAAGAACTGCTGAAGCCGATGGCTGTGTCTGTCTCGCCGAAGCTGAAAGGATCGCATATTACAACAAAACAAACAATAGAAAGATCCGAGAGTGGATAGGCAGAACAGAAAAGCCTAAAAAACAGCGTGTGTCCCTAACGAAAAGCTCAGTGCTAAAACCAAAACAACACAACAACCAAAAATATAACAAAAATGAAATCTATGTATCAACCTGCCTAGTGTTTAAACCCTTAGGGGTAAAGCAATCCAGCCGATATTGCCATCCTATTTCCCCCCGTTATCCTATCGATTATCTTAACGCTAATATCCTTCAGAAACCCCTGTTGGCCTTCTTCAGTAAAATGTCTGAAGAATTCCGCCTGGGGTACTGAGGCCCCCGAATTAAACTTACGGCTACACGCCTTGTAATTATTAAACCTAAGCCTAAAAGGCGTGCAGGTGCTACCAACATATTGTACACCACAAACAGTACATTCCAACAAATACACAACATTTGACGAGTCACAATTAAACGAATAGTTTATCCTATATTCCCTGTTATCTATGTTTGAATGAAAATGTTCACTATTACTCATAACGTTACACACTTGACAACGAGATTTACCACAACGAGAACATCCCTTCTTATCAGTCCCCCCATTTTCCTCATTACTCAGCCTAGCCCTAACAAGTATATCCTTAAGGTTCTTACATCTCCTAAAAGCTATTAAAGGTGGCTCAGGAAACACCCTCCCATGCTCCTCGGAATTCGTGAGCATAGGATGGAGTCTCCTGGCAACCTTCCCCAAACTATTGAGCGCTGGATGATATGTCGTAACAAGCGGAACCCTTTCCCCCCTCCCTTGGTCATTGGTCCTATTTCCCGCATTTGCTAGAAGAGCCGTATATATATAAATATCTATGTTCAAGTTAGATATCAAGCAACGCTTTGAGAGTGCTTAGCCGTGAATAAATGCCAAATTCCTACCAAATCCGTGCACATTTTTTGGGAAACCCGCTTGATTTGCAGATTTGACATCTAATTGTTTCCTTCTAACTAATTTCAGCGACTCAGCACAAATCAAATCCACTGCAACATATCCCGAACACAGTTCAGCCAAGAGCACCAGTCGACTACTTCTCACAGGTAATTAACAAGTTCTTAGTTTGCACGCATGTCAGTGTTATTATGCAGCTATAGGTATATTTAATTTACGCGACTTGAGTTTACATCAACGAGAGAGAAAGTTGTAAGTTGTGATGTAAAATTTTTACTGTCATTTGCGTAAAACAATGCTTATATCTTTGATTTCCTCTTGCAGCCAAATCCAATGATATCGGGTATTTCAAACGACCATGCTACTCCTCAAGCATCAGCTACAATATCTTCTGAAATGTATGATATTCGTCCAGATATCCACCAAGAAAGGTATTGCAACTTATTTCAACTTGATATTGCACTATTTTCGCAGAGGAATTTGAGGCTGCAAGCTGCAGTGAATCTGCAAGCATTTTCCCTTCTTGAAGAAAAGTACTTTCAATTGTTTAATCAAAAACGCTGCATTTCAAATATCGCAATGCTCAGTGCTTTAAAGGGAGAGTCCGGGGTTGATATTATTAACGCTAAAAGACAAACTTACCAATAGACCATTTCGACAATTAAACTCGGAGATTGGGGAGAGCGGTTTGTTCTGGTAAATGGCGGATGCAGTTCTGGTAAATGGCTGCCGTGGAGTGAGCCAGTTGGTGTGAATAATGTAAACATGGCAATCGTTACTGCATAAAAATGCAGCAATGGAGCTGTCGTAGGATTTAGTCAAATAGCTGCCCATGCAAAATACAGACAAACGTATAATTTACCTTTATTCGCAACTGATTTCCTTTTCAGCTTTTATTTGAGTGCTGCAAACAGCGATGTTTGCTTCGAGTTTAGGCCCTCTCCAACCTCGTTCCCAGGGTTTTCCTACATCATACGCTGATCAAGAAGCCGAAAGCCGAATGAACACCCTGGTACACTTCGATGAAATGCACCCAGAATCTGGGTGCATTTGGAAGCCATTATTGATTTCACCGTTGGCTAGGCAACGCTAAGCGGCGGAAAATGGCCGTTGCTCTAACACTAATTCTGATGAAAATAAATTGAGAAACTAAAAGCAAACACTTCGAGGACCTTATTTCAACCTTTTTGAAGGTATTTGAGCAATAATCTTGGGTTGGTAAGTGTGTTTAATGTGAAAATAAAGTCGATTCGTTTGGAGCGAAAATAGGCCTAAGTTGTAAATTCGAGAAACTTTCACCGCAGCATCGAAAATGAAATGGCTTGTTATTCTTCGAATTTCGCAAATGAATTGCAAATGATGGTCGATATAGGTAAAGAATATCGTTCTACGCTGAATTTTCACGTGCCGAGGTCGTTTACCCCACGCAAATCGGAGTTACGGCCCAAAATGGCGAGCAGCCAATCAGATTGCCGAACGGCCTCTTGTATTAGACTCATTCCAAAACTCTCTTGTTTCGCTCCCCCTGCAGATTTGTCGCTACAAAAGAGACTTATGGACTTACGGTTCTGAAATCGGCAACTTGCCGTAACCCGGAAGGGTGTATATAAAAGCTGGACCAGATAAAAAGTTGTTGTTGTTGTTGCTAAGTGACAAAAGACTGTTGATGAGATGCGGTATGCCACTGTGAAGCAGTGAACATTTGTTTTTAAAGACTTTGTACCAAATTGATACCTCTAAATGGAACATTTTTTCTTTTAAATTCTCAACCAACAGCATTTTTATGATGTCATATAGATTTTGAGACTTCATGGAAGACAAGAAATTCACTTGAGGAAGATTGCTTGGAAGATCCCAGCACTAATCTGTTCCTACAAAAACCTATCTATCTGATCATGCTAAGCCAATCACATTGTGACCTAAAGATGAAGGGTAATAGACAATTCTAGAAAAGCTTGCATTTGGGGGGGGGCATTAGATCAAGATGCATTCTGTAATGGAATCAACAGTGATTCTATAGAAATTTGATCATTAAATCAATGCGTCTTGGTCATATGCCCCCACTCCAATGGCAATGCCAACTTTTCTGGAATTGTCTATTCATTCATATCCACAGAGCCACCGTGTGTTGTATAGGTAGTAGAAGTCTGTGCATTTTTGACTCAATAATTGCCTTAGTTATCAAGATTATATAAATCAAGTTGTTTCCAACTCTGATGAGAGTCTGACCCTAATGACTTAGCTACAATCAATACAGTGCTTATTGTGTAATGGAAGTGAAAGCATGACACCAAAACATTCAAATCAAGTAAAACTTAAACCCAGCATATGACACATTTTCAAAAAGATATAATAACAAAATATAAAGAATACTGCAACATAACTACAGTAAACTGAGAAAGGTGAAATGATGTGGTTCTTTGAATCAAATTCTCAGATCAATATTTCTTGACTATATACTTTTTACTGGCTAAACACATATTACCAGAAAACATATTACCAGCGTTTTCCCAGGGGAGCTTTCATAAGGATTTGATTCAGGATAGAGTTTTGGATTGCCCCTTTTTAGCCTCTAAAACCTAATCATTTTACAATAAGGTTACAGCATAATCAACTTAATTTTTGCTTTGACAATCCAGAAGAGTAGGGATGGTTTGAGAGAAATTTTAGCCATCTGGTGCATTTTACCTAGATAGCCCTTGCAAAGTCAACGCAACTTTGACAAACAAAGTTCAGCCAATGAGATTGACTTCCATCTGAAATTTGGGCTAAACTTGAAATTGAATGACTTTGGATTCTGTTACTGTACAATCAACCTACTTCAGTTAGTGCAATTAGTCTGTTGTGTTCAACCAGCAAGCTATCATAAAACTTTTGTTACGTTTCATATTGGAAAGAAGGGCACTGCTTACCAAGTAACAAGTTTTAATGAAATGAATTGCTAGAAATTGTCAAACTTTGCATTGACACCACGTCTTTGATAGGTCATACTCTATTTTCACAAAATGATTCTTTTATCATTTTGTCACTAACACTTTGAAAGAAAAATAAACTTGGGCATGGAAATTTACTTTTGCTGAGATCAGCAGTGCATTTGCCTCGAGGGGAGCTGTACTTGGTTTTATTTTGTACAAGGGTATGCCCACAAAAATCTTATTTGTCGCTATCCAGAATTTTCCCTTAAAACAACAGATCTAACTCTGGAAAAATTGCTGTAAATCATGCTCTATAACACAAAAATTGAACTGAGCAATGATCCAATCAAACAAAATATTCCCTTTTGACATGTCATGAAAACATGCTGCTACTGCTATGACAAAATAGATGAACATAACATGATACCCTGAAAATGGCACATCCTTTTTGAAAAAATATATAAAGTACCCTCCTCCTCTACCCAAGAGTATTTGGTGATTTAGTCAAAGTCCTTCTTGAAAGGAGTTTATTGATATGTCTTCTGCTTTATGTACTGATGCATCACGGCAGAAATCAACAACTTCAAAATGCTCTCTTGCTTCAGAACGATGGAAAAGTAAGTCATCTCCTCTCCCGGGGATTTGAAATGAATAACAATCTACTATACTGTACAGCTTGTTTCTTGAGTGTTTCTTTTGTGCCAAAGGCAAATTGTCTTGTTTGGTTTCATAATTATCTTCAGCCAGCATTCATAACCAGCTTTCTTGCAATGCAGCCACATAAAGTTTGACAGACTCGCATGATGCTCACGTCGTAGGGGTGAAGAACTCATCTGCATTATTAAATTAGGCCAACCACGATTGGCAGTTGAACTAAAGATCTACAGAATATTCAGCTCACAAATAAAGTCCATAAACAAAGCCAAGTTGCTCAAAGTATTCTCCGCTCCAGGTCAGCATATGAAGAGGAAAATCCATAGCGTCTTGATGAGACAGGTTTTGGTATCTACCCACTCGCAGGCAAAACGTAGCGAATCAACATCTCGATCGACTGCTTCTTCTTGTCTTCTCGGTTTCGACAGTCATGCCATTTGACAAACTTCTCCTTCATCACATATGATATGATATGCATAGCCACGGTGGGCTCAGTTCTGCAACTCGAAACAAGGTAGAAGAGGCAATGAAACTCCCTTCAGATCATCTTTTTTGAATAAGGCAAACGACAATTCCTTCCTCTTTGAGAAAACAGGCCTTCAAACTGCTCCAAGGGCCAATTTTGAAGTTCTCCTCCGTCTGTTGGCAAGCTGTGAAGACGCCATGTTGGTCCGGTAAATCGAGTTATCAACGTTAATTCGCATGACAGCATCTGTTACAACTTGTGATTGGTCTAAAACCACGAAAGCTAGCATTGTTTATGAAATACTGTGCTCTGATTGGTAACAATAAAATTTGCGGTGAGTTTCCGTTTTCAGAACAGTATGTCCATAAGTCCCTCAACTGAAGCGATAACAGCAACAACAACAAGCGAAAGTTAGAGGGACTTACGTCATGAGTCTACTCTTGTATCCCAGAGTAGAGGTAGAGCGACGAACTTACTCTGGGGACGAGATTGGACCCTCTCCGCATAACTTGACGAAATACATAATGCATTTGAAGTATATAGAATAAGACAGCTTACTCTGACTTCGATTTCAAGTGAATGGAATTCAACTGAAGTTTTTAACTTCGAACATTCTTTGTTGTATTCGATTAAAATTGATGCGAGGAAAAAGTTCGAACATAATTCGAATTTTCTTAATCTGACGGTTGAACATACGTTACAAATGATATTTCAAAACTGAATTTCTAAAACAGCGCCGATGCTTTAGCGATCCTCGCCTCAGCTTGCAAAATTCAATGTTTACGTTACATTCATTTCAACGGCCCAACTACGAGGCAGCCATTTACAATAACTGCATCCGCCATTTACCAGAACAAACTGCTCTCCCCAGTCTCCAATTTTAATTCTCGAAATGGTCTATTGCTAATGCGAGTTCTTACCTTTGTTTCACATTTTGAACTTCCAAACGGACATCAATTCCTTGAACATTGTGAAAATTTAGGCCCAATCTGGTCGCTTTTTCGCCATTTTCTTGCATTAGCACTCGATAAGAAGGCTAGCAATGATTGAGAGATGACAAAACAACAGTACAGCCTGGTTTTCGTTTGTGCGATATGACGTCACGTCGCTCAAATTGCTTATTTGAATGTGTAATTTCACAAAGAGAAGTTGAACAATAGTGGAAAAAATGTGATGCACCATTCGTAGCATATTATCTTGTATTTCATTATTAGTCATATCGACTCCGGACTTGTCCGTTAATTTTGTCGCAAATGACGACTTTTAGGTCCTTTCACTTTAAATAAAAATTCGTAAGAAATGGAGGCAAAGAAACAAGACTTTGAATCAGCACACTAGGGCCTTTCGAAGTTATGTTCTCTTCAGAGTGTGACTAACATTTGAAAATGAGATCTATCATAACGATCACGATTTATATACAATCTGCAAAACATTTTTATGTTTCCTGTTCGGCGAATGATAAAGAAGATATATTTTAGCTGTTAAGTAGGCCATGTCCAGCTTTGAATAGTTTGCTCTCTTTGTATATAAATCGTTATGATAGATCTCATTTTCAAATGTTAGTCACACTCTGAAGAGAACATAAGTTCGAAAGGCCTTAGTGTGCTGATTCAAACAAAGTCTTGTTTCTTTGCCTACATTTCTTACGAATTTTTGGTATTTTACCTACAAAATATCATTTTAAATAAAGGAGCTACATCTGACTTTGCCACATTTCTACGAATTACATACCCTTTTGGGCGAATTTTCTTGTTACACAAAGTTAGAGGACGATTCATTATACATGCCTCATATTTTGGCATCGAAGAATAGTTACCGCCTCTAGGTATGTTTATGGTTAATGAGTCTTTACTACAAATTGGGTCACTTTTACCAGACTGTTCCAAGCAGTTCCAAATTGTGCTTTGGTCCTTCGCTATCTGATCAAGTTCGGTTCGCTCGAGTCCTGTGGCTCCCGTAGGTGCTGTGAATTTTCGGAGGTTAAGGCCCTGTTTACACGGGATCGGATCCAAATGGGATCGGATCCATTTGGATCCGATCCACTTTTTGAGCGGCGTTTGCACGGGTTCGGATCCAGAACTGTTCGCGTTTACACGGGATCGGATCCATTTGGATTTTCTGGATTCTCAGCAGCGCTCTAGTAAACCTTTTCTCCTATTTTAATCAGATCCATTGAAATTTTTCACTCTAATAGACTCTGTCTCATCTCTGATTCCCCTCTTTAAAATATCAACAAAGGATTTTCAGTTTAATCGTGTCACTTCCTATCCGTACCAGTTTGGATCCGATCCCACCCGTTTACACGAGAACTTTTTGGGATCGGATCCAAACGGGATCACTTTCGAAAGTGATCCCATTCGGGTACGGATAGCAGATCCAAATGGGTTCGGATCCGTCGAGTCCCGTGTAAACGCAAGGCCTATCCGTTACAATTTGGGTACGGATCCATTTGGATCCGATCTCGTGTAAACGGGGCCTAAGTCTTCTTTCTGGTTCAACCAGTGAGTTTTTCGATGTACTTTTAATTGGCGTTAAAAGTGACTGGGTAACATGTGTTTTATGCCTCCAATCCATCATATTATAACTCAGTTTGATTAATATGTTAGATTTTAACGATGTTATTATCAATATAAATAAAAACTGTTCCAGAAGCTTGGAAATGGATGGCTAAATTCTAAACCAAGTTATTTCCCCTCGGTGCCAACGCGAAGGCGAATGTATCGAGCGAGGCCATTTGTTCTAGCATGAGCATGCGACGTTGAAACTAGAGTCATGAGCTGCTGTCCCTTCCACGAACAAAATGAGAGATCAATTTCTAATTTCTTGCTGGTGCTTTCTAAAATTTCTTGCTGTGACTTAGAAAACGTCACTTCGTGCCGAAGTAGTTGCCTGCTTTCTGTATAGATCATGGAAGAACTGGAGGAACACACGGGTACACGCCTGGCGCCCAGTAACATGGTTCTCTGGGAAGTTTTAGGGTCTTTCACATGCTTCAGGAATTCTTATAATACTGTAAAAAATTCTTGTCATGTTGATATGTGCAAGGCCTTTACTGTGGGCACAGAAAACCGAATTTACTATGCGTTGTATTGATATGACTTTTTGTATTTCCTTCCAGCAATGCTGCAGATTCTCCTGCTTCGTCAGATTTCCATAGCAACATCTATGAAGGAGATGATGACCTCGTGATTGACTTACCAGAATAGCAAACATTACCAAGGGCAAAACATGATGACATGGAACTTCAGCATACTGCCATTTTGCTATGGTTTGGATAGCGAAGGCGTCAAGACATACTGCCACGGCTACCCATTTTTGTGGTTTTTGGGAACCTTGAATGGAAACTGGACTGGTGTCCTTTTCAGTCCAGTATTTTGTAACCTTTGATAGAAAGTTTCGGACCTCCAGTTTTTGTGTTATCCTTTTTAAAAAATCCTTGAATAACGGCAGACCTCCTTGATAAGTCTATGCGTCTCTGGCCCAATAAGAATAGATTTTGCAATACAATAGCGACAATTGCTCTAATTAACACTTCATTTCGAAGCAATTATTGACAGCAGACATTCTCTCCACCGGTCAATCAAACCAAACACGGCCGCAAAAGTTGCCCCGAAACCGTTACGGCAGAGTCTCTCCTCGTGCAAGCAAACTGTGGTTTTTAAGAGAAGTTATATGCTTATAACGAAGGAAGAAGGGTAACTTTAAAGTTCTGTCTCTCGGATTCTGTTTATTTGATTCAGAAGCTGGGCAGCCAGCATTACAATTCTGGAGTATTTTGGGCTTAAATGAAACAATTACCACACAGCTCCTGAATTAAATAAACAAACTCCGCAAGGCAAGACTTTAAATTTACCCTTCACCTTTCGTTATAAGCACATAACTTCTCTTAAAAACTACCCTTCGCTTGTACAAAGCCAGAGTTGGCCTATTGGTTTAGGGGCAATTTTCACGACCGTGTTTGTTTTGACTTACGGTTGAGAGAATTTCATTTGTCTGCAGTCACTAATCACTTTGAATCCAGGTGTCGAATCAATTAACTGTTGCTATAATGTTAAAATACTTTTCCTTATTCTCTCGCCCAGTACAGTAATGGTTTCAGCACAGTAATGGTTTTGCCAATGCAGTCCTTTAGAATACCGAGCAACTGTTTGGGCTTGATTAGAACGAAGAAAGAAATTTCAGCCTGTTGGCTCTCAAGGATGGAAGCTTCTTATATGAGACTTTTTCTGCACTGGATTGGACTGCACTCTACCTTATGCTGTGCAAGCGACTGTTATTCGTTATTAGTAAGCTTATTTACACCAGCCGGAATTTTACGCGCGGAATGAAGATTTCGTGACGATGTCACAACGATGTTGCTGTGCAGAGTGTATATTGAAAGAAGGAAGCCCAAAATCGAACGGCCGTGAAAAATGGAGCGGATTTTTGCGCCATAGAAAATTTGAAACGGTTTCTACTTTTCCGCCACGAAAACATTCCTCTGAAATGCATCTTCAAATTCTAATGCACATCCTGGTTTGGACGGAATAGCAAAAGGTCTATTGTATTGAACAACGGGACCATCAATTGCTATATGTATTAATCCTCGTGGCCATAGGAGCCATGGCCACCAGGAAAGAAACTCAATTTTCCCCAACAAAAAATTACCCACCTAATAAGACATAATAGGTATTTAAATTACCTAACTTGGAACATATGTAATCTATATATCATTGGTTCTTCTCTTTCGAATACATTACAAACGAATGGATTCTACGAAACCAAAAGATAGTTATGCTTAAGATGGCGGCAAGGAAATTTTTACCAAGATACAATGCGATTTGCAATCAGATCCCTATGAAGTCGTTCAAGATTCGCCATTGGAATGAAATGGATCATAGTAAAGAGTTCCTCCCCGCCATCTTCAGCGTAATCTTCTGTTACGACGAGTTGACAGCTCATAGTAGTCAATGTACTTGGAACTGTTTTACAAAAGGGTTTCTGATGCCTGAGCCTGACCCGTTCATCTATCTTCAGTTCAAGTCCTTTTTCTCTTCTTTCCTTTGCTTGTCATGGGAAGCGCGGGTAGCTTGAATAGTGTCCTGCAAAAGCGAAGATATCAAAACATAGTTTTCAGAATGAGTACCGCGTGAGCCAATAAAAGTTGTCATTATTGAAAATTCATATCGCCTGTTAGACTAAAGGCTGATTTCCTGTCAGTGGAATTTCGAAATGTCGCTCTAAAAGTGAAAAGAAAGTTACGGCTGAGCAACCTTTTATCATCTAAAATTCTGCCCGCTCGGAAAATTCCGCTGACTGGGAAATGGCCGCTATGCCTTTTCGTCTCTTGTTTCCATGCGTTCTTTAATTTGCCGATATCACTTTGTCAAAAGGGATTAATAAAATTACTCTTAAACAGTGGACCCAATTTAGGCCCGCGTAAAGTGATTCGGTATTCACCAATCAAACCGTTAGAATTCAATTTTCAACTAATCAGGAGGTGCTATTTAGGCAGTTGTTGTTGTTTCATAAAAACTGGTTGAGGAGGCCTAAAGTTGTCGCAGCTGCGATGGATCTATTTTGTTTCTACGGAGGAAGATTATTGCCTGAAAAGTATGCACTTTGCGATTCGTTGGCCAAGAAAACACTCTTCTTTGTACTTTTGACCAGACTTTGATGCGATTTTGTTGAGTGTACGAGAGCTGCTATAGTAATTCTGAAAATGGTCAAGGAATCAAGATATCACACGGTAGAATTATGGCATTTAGTCCAAAATGAGGTTTAACTGCCAATTACTTTAGCTTTTTAAAGATTTGACGTCTATGATTTTTGTCGTTGGATTATGAAAGATAGCTACCATAGATAGCTAATTAATTCCAACTCTAAAACTTTAAAATACAAAATAAGCCTTTAAAATGCAAATATTACTAAAAAACGCGGATAAAATATCTAAATGCCATCAAATATCCCTTATAAAAGCAGAAACATAAAATTTCTTACCATAGAAAGCCCAAATTCGGAACAAAATGGGTGCTCTCGTTCATGGCGATATGATAGGTGCACTCGTTCATCTCAAAGTCAAAATCAATTATCCAAAAATATAAACAAATCATAAAGAATTAGATCTGAAGCAATGCTACTTACTGGCACGTCATGCAGCGTGGAATGAACTTGCAATAAACTGCAAAAGACAAACAATAAACTAATTAGGATGATAACATTCTTAGACACTTTTCCAGGCGAGTCAGAAAAATGTTTATCTCCTCTAATAACTATACGAAGCTATGGTTTCCTCTAATTACTATGGTAAGCGCTGTTTTCCGCTAATAACTATGGTGAGACAATGGCTGTGACACTGCATCATTATTTACGGAGCAATTGAGCGTTAACTCTCAAATAGGCGAGGCAACACGCATGTAAACAAAGAACAACGTCACAATTGAAATGGATCTCAAAGCAATAATTAAAAGATTACACAGGAGGTGAAGAAGGATACGAGAGATTAAAGATGAAGCTGCTAAGATGCACGAAAAAGAGAAACAATAACTTACTTGATAAACAGACGGAGCAGACGAAACCAACATCAACCAGTTGCCGATGACAGAAACAAGCACCTCTGTAGTCGATTTGAGTCGCCGCAGGTAACACAAGTGACTTTCGAGTGACTGGATCTGGCAGAAAAACCCACTGTGAAGAGAAAGTAATGCAAAGTGAGTAAAAAAAATATGGTGGCGTATTTAGACAAGAATCTTTGAAAAATGCTAAAGTTGGAAAAATGAGATGGGCTATCGTGTGACGGAAAGTCATGGTACATTATGGAAACATTCCAGCGTAAATCAAAGATCAGCTTTTAATGACAGATATATCTGCGAAAGACCAAATAGAAAGTGAATTTTTGCAAAAATTGTTAAAATTTTATCACAATATTAATCTAGGAAAATTTATTTGTATGTATCATAGTACCAACGAATGAAATGATAAAAGAACTGCAACGTCTAGAAATGTTTTTGAATTCGTGGGATTCTGTGCTTTTAGGAGCTTCGAAGTGTGCTTCTCAAATCGAAATTGATTTACGAAAATGTTACCAGAAGAGACAAGAAGGATGCTGTTACAAAATGCATACCAATAAATACTGCAAAAGTCCAGCAATTGAACTGACTTTCAGATAGTTGCCGCCAGTTATATCAGCTGCCTAAAAGATCAAATTAGAGGATTATTCCCTGGCAAGTTCGTGGCACAGGGAAGGGTCTCTACACTTGGTTCAGAGTAAAATTGTTTGAATAAGGTAAGAAGAATCTCAAGGTAAACTTAAAGACAAATAACGGATACATAGCGTCTAGTTTCAAAATAGAACAAAGATGGGCGCCTACCATCATTTGCCCAACTGTTTTGATAATCTCTCGAGATCTTCAAATACAATGGAATACAATAGACTATATTTAGATTGCCCAGGCCCCTGATTTAAGTCACCTTATTTAGTCACCGTCATTTCTCTTTAAACCTGATCTAAAATTGATAAAAAAGCCTCAAAACTAACAAAAATTGAACGTACGATTAGAAAATTTGACCCAAAGAATACTTTAGGGATTTCAAAGATTGCGAGAAACAATGGTTCAAAAAATAGCTTGAAATTTCAAAGGGAAGACATGAAATTGAAGAATGCAAGCTTGCTATCAACAAACAGCATTTCCAATTCTCCAGTTATTCATCCCTATAGTGGTTGCGCTATCTGCTACGTCCTATTTCGGTTGGGGGCAATAAAGCCCCCTACCATCTCTTGACTAGTAATAGGTAAGGCAACCAAATTCGGTGTGATAATAGCCTCAGGCATGTAATTTCTGAAAATGTAAAAGATACCTTAAAAGTAGACACCATTTTTGCTCACGTCAGCATTTTCTTCTATGTGGCCAGGAAAAGCGGCAAAATTTGCCAAGATCACGAAAATCGCAATAAATTGAATTTGGAGCATAATTTCTAACGAAATATGATAGTTACGAAAGAATACCACTACACTAAAAAAGAAATTTGCAAAAAATGTATTTGTTCCATTTTTAATTTGAGGATTTGCGATTTTTCCAGGGTCAGTCCCAGAAAATTGTCTCCCTCCCCCCTCATCTGTTGAAATATTTCAATGAAACTTTCTGAAGAGTTGCACAATAGGTAGCAGCAAAAATTCAAGAAGTTTCATGACCATTAATTTTCTCCTGACAGATGTATCTAAAAAATTTACCAGCCAACCAAAAAAAGGACTATAAAACTTGCTAAGCTAGCCTGCGTCCATCCCCTGCTGTTCCTGTAGAGTTGAAACTTCCCGTTGAATTGAATTCATTTTCTGACGCATGAATTCAATTCAGCGGGAAGTTTCAACTCTACAGGAACAGTAGGGGATGCACACAGGCTATGCTAAGCTGAATGTCTGTAATCAAATAGCAGAAGTATAACTACTTGTTGCAAATAACCAGAATCTTCGCCAAGTGAGCAACCATCAACAATGATATCCTAAAGATAAGGAAACTATGGTTGTTAGACGCAAACAAATAAACAAACAAACAAAGACACTAATACGGTACAAAACTTAGATTAATGACCTAAAAGGATCCAACCCTTTCCAGGGAATGGACCATTGTGTATTGCCTAACTTTCCTGAACAATGCAAACCGACAATTCGGTGATTGGCTTAAGGAAATCAAATTTCCATCCACAGAAATACCCCTGCCTAGCGGATAGAAGAAAGAACCACCAGGAGGAAGGAAGATGGGGTCAAGGAAAGAGAAAAAAGAAGGAAAGAAGAAAGGAGAAAATAAGTGGTGTTGGAGGGTGGGTGATGAAATCATTTTAGAAGTTCCTTGTTCCTATTACTTTGATCTGAAAGATATGGGTGAACATGGAAATGCTTCACGACATACGCCCTTCAATATCCCATAATCCCTAGGGGATCCTATGATTGGCTAATATCAATAAAAACTTTTAACGTCATTAACGGAGGTTAAACAAGTTCAACCGCTGTTAAATTCTCATGCCAATGCAGACAACATTAACGATAACAAAATATTGAAAAATATAGCAAGTGATATGTGCTCCTTATCAATAAACAACAAAACGACAATTTGGATGGCCCTGTCTCTCTAAAGAGTTTTCGACGCAACTTTATCGTAATGGTAATAAATACCTCCAAAATCACCTCACAGAAATGTACTCGAGTTGGCTCGACAATACAGCCAAACAATATGTCGGTTCAATTTAGACCATTTCAAATCTAGCTATGCCTCACTCAACCAGGAGCCGTTATCTAAAGTCTCTTGTCGCAGATTCCTGGTTTTGCTGCTTCATTTCTTTGCAGTAAGTGTGGTTTCATGTACATGGGTGCGTCGGGCACAATGTCACTTGTTTGGGGAGTCATAGCGTGAGGGCCACATAAACGATTTGACTTAACACAAACTTCAGTCCTTGGTTTGGACCTGAAGTTCATTTTGTGAAAGTCTCATTGACACATTAGAACTATTAGTTTTTACGACTCAGATGGGTGGTTCTTTCGGAGCAATTTTTCAGGCGGGTGATACATTTGTATTGATTCACCCAGTAGCTTTTTATTGTTTTCCATGTGCCCACGGGGTAGTCATAGTTTATTGGTCCTCGTGGTATTGTCCTTGAA
This sequence comes from Aurelia sp. 4 Dawson et al 2005, assembly GCA_964019985.1. Lineage (NCBI taxonomy): Eukaryota > Metazoa > Cnidaria > Scyphozoa > Semaeostomeae > Ulmaridae > Aurelia > Aurelia sp. 4 Dawson et al 2005. Next base: position 14,544,153 of record OZ026500.1, on the reverse strand, counting down.
GTGTTTTTAGAGTAGTTTGTAAGTAGCGTACTTAGTAATTTGTCTTGTAAAATTCTAATTGAATACAAAAAGAGGAAACAACCAAACGATGACAAATATCCAAATTTGTTATGAAGATGAAGTGATGGACACTGATGCAGAGCTGCAAAAAATATTGGAGCCTGGGAACTAGGTTCCCAGAAAGTTTTCAGCCTTGTCAGAAAATTTTTCAGTAAAAATTTTCCCAAAAAAGGAAAATGATTGTCTTTTTTGCAATCTTTTTGAAACAAATAATTCTTTTTCACCTTCTATACTTTTTATCACAATCTCTAGTAAAAATGCGAGGTTGCAGGCTTTGGGAACATCAAAATGGCAAGAATTCTCAAGAAGTTTTGATAAAAACAAATGAAAAAAATTCTGAAGAATTTTAAGATTCTTCGCATAAATGATCAATTCTATCAACCAGTAGCCTTTGTTTAATACACCCTGTACTTTGGTAAGAGTAGCCCTTGACCTCTGCAGCAAATTGTGACCAGCAGAAGCAAAAAGTATTTTGCACAACATAATTGACTTTACAGAAAATTTTTTCCCCGTTTGCCAAGTTCCCAGAAAAGAAAATATTTTTTACAGCTCTGCACTAATGAATAACAACTTACATTCTTTTGTGCAGCAAATATGCAACTCATGACCGACATATACTGTGATGCAACATCGTTTGTTCCTTTTACGACCTATCAAGAAAGAAGGAAAATATTTAGACATGCAAAGCACGGTAAGATGAAGGGTGGAGCGAAACAACTCTTTGAGGGACTAAAAATGTCATTGGTGAATTCAAACTCCACACAGTAAGAGGTTTTAGCTATTCAGCAAAAGAGCCTGGATCGAGAGTCATTTTTTACATTTTTATACACGAGATTCAATTGAATGGCGTTAGAGCTTCTATCACTTTTGTGCACATTCGAAAATTCTACAAAAATGTAGCAAAGTATCGTTCGATTGAGATTATTTTTCAGAATAGCTAAAAGGTCTATTGTGCTTTACAAAAACGATTTCATTTGATGAACAAGCTGGAAGTTTAAAACCATGAACAACTTGTCGCAATTTTAGAAGAAACTCTACTTTATGTCGTAAATTACCAGGAAGTAATTGAAATTAAAGCTGAGGCAACATATTAAATCAACCGCCTGCCAGCTGCATGCAAGGCAATCTAAATGAATATGTGCGAAATTGACACTATCCCTTCTACCGGGTAACCCACGAGGAAGTGGCCCCAAGGAAACTTTTCACAGAAAGACAAGAAAGTGCCTATTGTAACGCTTCAAACGTTATTCTGTCCCTGAAACACTAGCCTACATTATGAGAATTTTTGCATTTCTACGGCCTGGCAGATTTCCCAAATGAAGGATTTTGTGGAAAAGGGCTTGCTTGATTTTCTCAAAAAGTCGTCAAAAACAGGGGATCGATCTACAACCATTTCATATCTTCAAAACAACGTGGAGCCTGTTTCGCTTCACCCTGGGAATAGGAAACTCATTTGAGAGTGTTCATAGAAAGATTATAATCACTAGGTACCTAAAGTATCCCAAAGGTGAAATGAAACACGATACTTGTTGGCTTGAATATCTGAAATGGCTTTAAAACGATCTCCCGCTTTGACGAAGTTTTGAAGAAATCAAGCAGGTCCTTTTCAACAAACTCCTTATTTAAGGAAATTTACCGTGCCGAAAAAATTGCAAAAAATAAATGTAACTTAGGCTAGTCTTTTAGCCACAGAACAATATTAGAAGCATTTCCATCAGCCACTTACTCTTCGTTCCATAATGGATTCTCTTGAGTCACTTTTTTCCGGGTCACCTGGTGCATGAGAAGATTATAGACTACCACTGGGTGTCCCGAAACATTGTTCGGCATTTGATTAAATGTTAAAAAACAACGATATAATCAAGGGGCTCCAGCTCCATGAGGAAACAACCATGTTGCTGAGATATTTAGGCCACGTCCATAATAAAAATAATAATAATAACAATGATAATAAAAATAATAATAACAATAATAATAATAATAATAATAATAATAATAATAATAATAATAATAATAATAATAATAATCAATTTGTTTTAAGTTGGTTACAATTCTAGTTCTACATTAATCTAATGTGAACTAATTTAAACCAACTATTTACAATTTTACTGAAAAAGAAACCCATGGTACAATAAAATAAGATGTATATAATCATTATCTACAAATTTTGCACTGGCATTTGTCTCCACTCCAATTTTTGATATTTCTTTTGAATATTACAGCCGATGAAATAAATCAGGCATGCTGTTCCACAAGAGGCTGCCTGGAAACTTTATAGAATCAATGCAAACATGATGCCTTTCGCAGGAGGAATTTGGAATAGATCTTTCGTCCTGAGGTCATATTTGGTATCCTTTCTGACAAAACACTCCTGCATGAATGATGGATTATTACAGTTCCGGAGAATAGAATGATAGATTAGAATGAAAGATTAGTACAGGTGTCAAGAGATATTTGAATACGCATCTTTTTATCCGCATATCCACGTCCACACGAGAAGCGTTTTCGAAATTATCCCGGTCCACACGAAAATGCTATGATATTTGAAATCCGAAAATGGATAAACAAAATACCCTCGCATGATCCCCAAAGATCCAAGCGCATTTCGAAAAGCTCCGTTTTCACCCGTCCACACGACAACATGAAAACGGCGTTTTCAAAAAGATCCACTCTGGAGAGGGTTTTCAAAAAGCTTCGTTTTTGGAGACTGAAAACGCCGTCTCCGTGTGGACGCTAACCCAAAACGGATAAAAAAGATGCGTTTTACAAAATATCCGGATACGTGTGGACGGGGCCTTAGTTAATTTTAGACCTCAGAATCTTGCGAATCCGACGATAATCCAGGAAATGACAAACTTTGACGCTTCGCTCGTTTTTCTTATCATCTTGAATTGACCGTAGTGTCATCCATGGTGGGCACCAGATGACCTTGTGTCTTTCCCCGCCTTGAATGGCACAAGTTAATAGTATTAATTTAGTATTAATCTTAGTATTAACTATTGTCGATTTAGTATTAATTAATATCTATTAGTATTAACGAATAGTATTAATTTCAAACCTTTATTTTCTTGCAGCTTGTATGTTTTTAACTTGTACTTTATCTATAAATATTAGGTTGCTCTCTTAAGAAGTTATTCCCGACGAAAATTTTATATCGAGACGTTGAAGCTTTCAAACAGTTGAATTTATTTATTGCATTTTTCTGTTTCAAAATGACGGTGGTCTAGTTTACTTATTTAGTATTTCATTCTATTTGGAATTATTAAGTTTTGTTGGTAAACAAAAGCTTCTTAATTTCAAGTTTGTGTGAAAGCTAAAATCAGAGACCATTAACGTTTTCCATTGCTGGATCGACCAACGAGTAACTTAATGTTCAAAAAATGTTTTACTTTGGGCTTTTTTGGTTTGCAGGTGTGAACAGGGTATAAGTAGCCTTTCTATTTTGTCCTTGGTTCTATTCTTCTTTCCTAGTATTGTTGATTTGTGCTTTGTTGTAGTATTTTTTGTCTTTTGATAGTTGTCTACATTAGATATAATTGTCGAATTGTAAATACCATTCGCAATGGGCGCAAGACAACCCTGAGTTCTCTCCCGTGGCGAATGATACATAAGCGATGTAGATATTTTTTATTTACTTGTTTTTATGATGATAACAGAGACTTTCGAATGGCATTCTTAGCAAATTAGAATGGGTGTTCGTTTCTTTGATTTCTCTTTATTTCACAGCAAAACACATGGGATTTGAAAAGACTTTCGATAACCTAACTTTCAAGTATGTAAATGCTTGGAAGACACTGAATTAGTCGCTTGTCCACGAAGTTCTCAATTACTGATTCAGACGGCTAAAATCTGAAGTAAAGTTTGACAAAGATTGTACGCATCAAATTACTTTCGAAGTCGTATTTGGTTGACTGTGTTACTTATTCACATTCAGAAAAATTTTTACAACATTAGCTACATTAGCTACATAACTATACAAAACTACAAGGACCACTCAAACAGGAGCGAAATGACACGACTACTCGTAAACTCGTAGATGAAACCAGAGTCAATTGAATACAAGAAACTTTACGCAAAGAAACAACAAGGACGACAACATCCTATGGTTGCGGCTGAAATGCCAGTCTCCCTTGAAACTTTCATGAAATCATTCCAAACGTATATGTTTTCAAAATGTTTTGAAGATAAAGAACAAAAGGCGTTAATTGAAGCAACGAAAGTTATGGTAGCACTTACCAATATTCTTGCATTTAATTTGTCAGCAGCTAAAAGGGAAGAAATTCTAACGTTAGCAAACAATAAGACACTATTGTTAGAGGAATGCAGCGAAACCTAATCAAAGAGCAATGTAGCATTGCCGCAAATCTCTCCTGCCATGTGGTCTGCCACTGATTTTGGCTTTGGTGGAGCAAAAAGGTGAATTCAATGACAAAAGAGTTATTTGACAGCCTCAAGAATAGATTTCACACTTTCGACACTGCCGATCACAATTTTTGTTTTCTCTGTTTATTTCAATTTGGCCTGGTGCACCCAGAAGTGTGAAATTTATTCTTCAGAAATGGAAATCGCTTTGTTTCTTCGGAAACCTGATTCTTTATTTTAACAAAGTTTGCCCTTGCTCTTTAGTAGTAAGCCTACGATGGCGGATGAAACGTTTGGGACACTTTGCTTTCGAAGGAAATTTCGAGCCAAGATCACCCGTCCTCGTAGCAATTCAGTTCAGTTTCATATATTTTAAATTCCATTACATACAATTCATGTATAATTTACTATACTAACAAATAACTAAACTACAAGGAAATAAGACAATATCACAGAAAATCAATACATTGATACGGAAAATTACTACAATATACGAGTACATAAAAACTTGATAAATTTCATGGAGGGAATTACTTACAGGAGGAGCTCTCTCAAAAGGAAAACTAATCGAGGAGAGAGCCTCTAATTCTATGATGATCTGGAATGATTTTGGTCGGATTTGAATGATTCCAACCAATTCACATTATTGATTATTCATGCAATTAAATAGAAATCGAGCTATAATGGAACCTGATGAAAATTGCATAGATGACTTCACCACTATGTGTTCTTCAAGCAAATAAATACTGCAATGGGGAGGTGGGGGATCCTCAGCAGTGAAAGGTAGTAGTTGCAATGAAGGAAATACATTTTCAGACAAAAGTCATTTGTCTCAAAGAATTTTGGCCCAGATTTGAGCATTCTTCTGTTGAATATATTGGTCGAAAATATCATTTAAATTTAAGATTTGGCAAGAAAGTAAACTTTTTGGAAACTTAAAATGTAATGTTCGGCAGTCAGCTAAATGAAGAAACTATAAACATATCATACCTGAGCTGTCTTTCATAATCCGATGTATGTCTTTGCAAGAGTTAAAGAAATTGACAATTTGGAACATTGTAACACTGTATCGGAGCCTACGGTGTGTTTCTTTGTCCAGCCATGCTTGTGTAGTTCTCCTAAAAGCCAATATTGGCGACCTATGTTGCAGGTCTAATTGCATGAAATAAATAATCGTTTGCTTTGCGCGTATTTAGGCATGACCAAACCTCATTAATGTGCGCGATCGAAGGAGCGTTGCTCACAGGCACATAATATCTATACACAGTTTGCTTACACTCTTATTGTACTGAGAGTGTTTTGATTGCAGGCACACTTTTCCCAACCATTTGCTCACAGGCACAGACCATTTTCGATGAGACCTGCAGTTGGCACCCCGTGAAGAGTCAAGTTTGAAATATTGCGTAATTTCACTTTTCGAGTACATTGTCGTATAGGTAGATACCAACCTGGTGGGTAGATACCATGAGCGATAGGACTCCCAGTGTGTAGCAGTTTAAATTCATTTAAGTAGCGAGCCACCTTAACTTATTGTTCATTTTGAGTCTTGAACTTGTTTTTACTTGATACACAACCATCATTCAATGTTTCGTAATTTTGAAATTTTCAGTAGTGAGCTACCTTAAGTGAAGATCCACCTTAACTCTCACTACTGAAAATTTCAAAATTGCGAAACATTGAAAGGTGGTTGTGTACGAAGTAGAAAAAAGTTCAAGACACAAAAAAAAAACAATAAGTTAAGGTGGCTCGCTAGTGAAATAAATTTTATCTGCTACACACTGGGTGTGCTATCGCTCATGGTAGATACTTGATGTTTACTCATGGCATGAACCCCGCCTGTAAAATTAAAAAAGGGAAAGCGTGGTGACATGGTCACAACTTACAACATATTTCATGGCCTCATTGATACTGATTTCTAAGTTCTTCAAGATCAATCATAGTAAGAAAATAGGTCTAAGATATAAAATACCGTTGAATACATGCAGATTGGATGTGAGGAAGAACTTTTATTCTAAACGAATTGCAAAAGAGTGGAATTGCTTGTCAGTGAACACCGTCGAAGAAAAGGTTGTGATAACGCTCGAAAACTCTTTGACCACCTACATGGAGATTCAAAATTCGAATTCAAATTAAACTAGATTGTCTTCGTTAATCATGGTTTTATAGGCTGAAAGTGGCCTTCCAGCCCTTCTACCAATTTTTACCATTATTATAACAATGCATATGATATCGATGTGTGCAATATGTGAAGGGCTTTTTTTTATATCAGGAAAAACGCCTCACCTGCAGGACAAGGGGCTGCGAGGTGAGATTCTACCTTCCCATAGAATCCTTTGGTATTTTTATTTCTCGTTTACATGACGAACGCAACACCATCGGTATAGCGAAATACCACCTAACCAGAGGTGGGATCTGACCTAGGTGAGGTGAAATTTTTTCAATATAAGCGAAACACCATCGGCATGATGAGGTGAATTGAAATTATTCGTTGTTTCTTATTGGTCAGTTCGTTATGATTTCATGGAAGAGAGACTCTATTCCACCTCGCTTCTCAGCCCGGGGGCTGACAGATAAGGAGAAAAATCTCAAATAAACTGTAGCTGAAATTTACTTCGCCTCTCAGCCCCAGATCTGGCAGATGAGGTGTTTTTCCTCAAGCAAACATGGCCTAAGAAAACTGATATATGATATCAAATCTTAGTATTGAAGAAGAGTAGCAATTGAAAGGATACAACAAAGGGCCTGTGACATTGCCCCTGCAAGCTTTGAAGATGCTTCAGGGATACTGCTGTCTGGAGAAAGAAAAGAGAGTATGCACAGATTTTCCAAAAAACAATTATCGTCAATGTTCATTTCCAATAGGAATGGCAAAAAGCAAGAATAAAACTTTCATTTGCACATACAAACATTTACAGTATATCCTACATCCTACTATATTTTCTAACTACAACTATACGACACTGTACCGAGTGTCCCAGAAAAAAAGGTAACAGGTAACAGAAAAGGTAAAAAGGTAAAAAGGTAACAGAAAAAAAGGTAAAAAGGTAAAAAGGTAAAAAAAGGTAAAAAGGTAAAAAGGTAACAGGAAAAAAGGTATCCATGGCTAGCGCTAAGGATTTAGCTTGAATCGATCGGAAATAATCTTTAAACTATTCCTCGATAGTCAACTTGAAGATAGACACCTTTTTTGCTGATATTGGAGCATTGAAAGAAGAAATTTTTATTATGAAAGTCAAGATTTGCCTCCACCCCTACCAGAGCTTTTGGGTTTTGGCCTAAGTTGTTGACGCACTTGTTGTGGAATCTCCTGAATCAGAGCGACGTACAAGCAAGAAGCCTCCTCATGCTTCGGAAAAATTCTTGATAGAAATCCAAATCGAACTTGAAATCAAATTCACGACTTTGTCCCAAATGAGACATCTCCTTTCATTCAGCAAAACCTTTGAAGTACACCTGCCGAATTAAAGTTATTCATCAACGAAATAATTCCCTTGGGTGTGAAAAAATCTTCCTTGTTGGAATAAACTGCATTTTTGTTATCATTGGAATTATTACGAAACAAGCAATCGCGTATACCCAAAGGATAAAAATTAACAAGGATAAGATCCTGGAAAGTGCTCACTCGTGCTTAAATTGTTTCTATTCTGTAAATTCATCTTGACTGAAGAAAGATATTCCTTGGTGATTATATTCATTGATAAGTTTGTCAGTCTTTAGTTTTTACCTTTCCACTCAATTGTGTACCTAAGCACACTGGTCCTTGTTCAGAAGTTCTACGCTATGTATGTCCTTGAGGAGATTCCCCAAAACAGGGCGTTTGTAGTTTAGGCCAAAACCTAAAAGCTCTGGCTTCGAGATGGAGGCAAATCTGTGCTTTCAAAATAAAAACATCTTCTCTCAATGTTCTAATATCATCAAACAAGGTATCTATCTTCAAGTAAACTATCAAGGAATAGTTCAAAGATGAATTCTGATTGATTCGAGCTCAGTTCTTTACACTAGCCTTGATCAAATCTGTTACCTTTTTTTGGGACACCCGGTATGTATGTTTAAGTCAGCATTGAAATAAAAATAAAAAGCGCAAAAAACCAAATTGATGCCTCCTTTCGTACGTTGTCGACCCTCTTCTATTATCGTGCACTTTATATCATGTTTGTATGTATATTATTATTTAACCTGGATAACACTATACGGAAAGCAAAACAATTGGCATAAAATAGTGGTCTAGTGGTCCTATTTACAGGGACGATATCACGAGGAGCAAAATAACATGACTAGCCTTTGCCAACTGCATAGAACAAAGCGAGAATAATACAAAAACATGCAAAGAAAATGAGGAAGAAACAAAACATAAAAGATAGCAAACAAACAAACAAACGATAGATTCAGCTAGAAGTTCAGGCAGCTTGAAACCAAATAATTCCAAATTTATGATTAAGAACAACGACTAAAATGGGCGGCAATTTTCTTTCTAGTGCTCGATTTGAAACAATGGAAATAAGAACGAATATGTCACAAGCTCGAAAAAGTAAGATGCTTCTCCTTTTAATGAAAGGATGAAGGTATCGCTTACTTCTGTGCATAAAGTCCTTGAATGAAAGCGACACAATCACAGAAAATCTAATTGACTGAGACTTAAGAAAAGAGCTTACAGCTCGGGAATTAGTCCATGGTCTTTCTTTTGTCTGTGCGTTCGTGTCGCAGAAAAGTGTGGGTACAAATATAACATTTTTTCTTTCTTTCTACTGTTTTTCTATACTTCTACAAGTCGTAAGAAACACTAAACACATTTTCAAAACGTGCAAGCTCGCTACTTCATTCTTGACAAGTTTCGTTGAGATATTCAGACACAATGAATTTGCGATCATGTCTCTGGGAAGGATGGGAGATTGCTTAATTCTGCGCATAAACAAATGTAATTTTACAGTTCTGTATGTAAAAATTCGAAGAAACTAGATTGACTTGTTTCAAAGCATTTTGAAAATTTGTTCAAGGACAGATTTTGATTGAGTCAAAACACGAAAACGCTAAAAAATCATGCATATTGGACTAGCTAATATTGTTGGTTAATATACAACCGCGAATTCCGCCAATATTTGGAACAACCTGTTTGATAGTTATGCTTGAACTGACCTGATGATGGATGAAAGCAGAAGGTGGCAACTAAAGTGCGAAAAATGGAATGGTCCAACAAAGTAGCCAGACAGGGAAAACTTCGTAATTAACAGGTATTTTGAGTGAATGATAACTACTTAAAGCGAAACATTTCACTGACGTACTGTTGTTTTTCTCTTGACTTTACTTGTATGTAACAGCCAGGATGAATCACCCAAGGGTTAAATTACTCTTTAAAAATCTCGTAAGATTTCTGGCAAGAGTTCTATTGTTTTCAAGAAAAAGCCGTAAAATTTCTAAAAATCCTATTGTTGTAAAAACTATCGTACGCCGTTTTGAAAGAATGATACACCCCTCGGAATCATCCTTTATTTGCCATTTATCATCCATAACAGCAAGGCCTAAATAAGTGTGGTTCTGACTCATTTTGTGGTTTTGTAAATTAAAACTATGGTTCTGTAATTTGGAAAGTGTGAGTTTGAAAAAAAGCAAGAGTTGTGGACATTGCAAGGGGGAGTAAGAAAATAAAATTCACTGATAATGTGATAATAGAAAATAGCGTTTAAATCATAAAATTGAAAGAAAGAGTAGTACTTTCCTAAAGAATACAAACTAGTCCTGGATCCACCCAGCTGTGCTTAACATGGCTAAAAATAAAGTGGCACATTTGCAAAGCCCTGTAACTGAGGAGAAGTAAACACAATCCTTATTTTGGCCGCTCGTTCAGTCTCAGTGCTAAGTACATTTTGTCGTTATGGTAAGGTTAGTTGTATATGCTGTATGTATAGAGTAAAAACCCGCGTATAAGAACCTAGTGATTAAGAACCTACAGGCTGAAATTCTGAAATTAGACTCCCCAATATATAAGAACCCATTCAGCCTGAAATTTGAAACAGGTTCTTATTCAAAGAGTTCATCAAGTTAGATCAAAACTCCAGTTGTTTTGTCATTGAACCTATACGGACTGATACTGCTATTTGTGCATCTTGCAAAGAAATACAAAGATGCTTTGAGAGCTTCTCGTTGTATTCTGCAAAATTTCTGATTCTTCACCCACTGCTGTTGTGAATAAAGCCTCATGAACTCAGGTGCCTCTGAACTGACAGTAAACAATAAGCTGGAAGTTTCAATCTCAACAAAAGAAATACCTGAAAGTCCTGAATGAAATACGAACCAATCTAAGAACCTGAACAGCCTAATTTCCCACTAAATACTCAACATATAAGAACCTAATCAGGCTGACTTGCAAAATTGTAGGTTCTTATACGCGGGGTTTTACTGTACTTTCAAATAAAGCTACACCAAATTTGCAGACCAAGATAGGAATCAAATGTTTCAGCTGATTTTTGCTCGTGGCCCATGGCCGGAAACCTTCAAAGCCTCATTTCACGGACCAATTAGATGACGAATAAGCGAGGAAAGCAGAAGAAATATGTGAAAATTTTTCTCAACTTTACCTACCCTCATAAAACGCAACCAGGACAAAAAACTGCAGGAAATTTCCCGAATTTTTTTGAAGATGTCTACTCACCAGATGTTTGGGTATCCAGGCTTGGATGCCGGTTTAAATACCTCACGGTTTGCTGGAGATGTAGCGTTTTCCGATAAGCAAAATCGGCCGAGCCTTGCCACGTCTTGTTTATGCCACTTCAAGTAAGGTGATATAACCTCTTGATAAAACCTCCTTTCAATTTCATTACTAATTTCGAACCGGGAAAACTTATGCCATTAATGCAAAGAGTAGCATAAGGGAGCTGTCACAAAGAATGGAACAGAGGGGGGCGGAAGGGATTTCAAAATTTGCTATGAAATCACGTAGCCCAATGCAAGAAGCAGAAACTGTTTAGATAGCCCTTAAACATCTGCAAAAATGATTTGGTGGCCCCATGGTTTCGACATGAACTCTGTGGCTTAGAAACTTCTTACAGACAATTTTTCTGCTCTTTAGGATACAATTTTCTTCACATGCATCATGCTCTCAGTATCATATTTGTGCGATCCGATATAACGTTAACGTTATCGTTTTAATAAGGCGGTAGGGAGGACATGCAGATACCACTGTCATAGAAAAGAGATGCAGAACAACATCAATGATCAAGTGAACAGCAAAAAAATACACTGATAGTATTTAAGATATTTATTGACAAAAAATTGAAACCAATTCTGAAACAAATAGCTTCATGGCCCATGCTTATCACTTGAAGAAGTTTGTTAGCCCAACATTTGCCATCCAATAGTGTTGGTGATCCCGTCAAATCCCTTCCGCCCCCCTCTGTTCCATACTTTAAGACAGCTCCCTAATACAGAAATTTCTTAAGAGTATTGCCATATGACTTGAAATGTGTGAACTAACCTAAGCAAATTTTTTCAGTTCACATAGAAATCGAAGGGCATTGAATCTTGAACCAAAGAAACTGCAGTGGACGGACAATAACAAGAACAATTGGAAACGTAAATATTTGCCCTTCTGGGATCGTTCTTAAAACAATCACTATTGTTATTGCCATTGTTTCTAACGCAGGATTTCTATTGTTTAAGGTTGAGTGCCTCATCGGTTATGGAAAGGCCATAACTTCGAGAAACCATGAGATATTCAAACCGGCATCCAAATCTGGATCCCCAAACATCTGACGAGTAGATTCCCTCAAAAATTTCGGGAAATTTCCAGCAGTTTTTGTCCTGGTTGCATTTTATGAAGGGTGGTAAAGTTGAGAAAATTTCTCACACATTTCTTCTGTCTTCCTCACTTATTCACCGTCTGATTGGTCCGTACAAATGAGGCTTTGAAGGTTTCCGGCCATTGGCCACGAGCAAAAATCGGCTAAAACATTTGATTCCTATGTTTGTGCAGACCAGACCTAACTTTCAAAAATGTGCACTTGTAAAAATTTGTTATTTCAGGGCCTGCATAACAGACATCATTCACACAACAAATTTTTGTTATAGAACGGCAAATTCATTTCTCCACGGAAACTTGCGAGATTTTAGTAAAATGACTTTGGATATCTGTCGAGGATGGTTCTCTAATTGAAAAATTTTTGTAACAGCTTTCATGAAGTTTGCATACGACTGACTCCTCGTTAAAGCAATTCTAGAGCACTGCCGCAATCAATAATGTTGATTCTTGGATGGCAAATCAAACAAAAACTACTTCTTTGAAACAAAGAATTAGAACACTCCAGATATTTCCTTAAGGGTAATATTCTAAGAACATCAATAATATATTATACGTAGTCATGTTTTAATTCCTGTCGTGAGGCCATCACCGGGGCCATCACCGGGGGCATCAAAGTTTCTTTACTTTCCAGTTTTCTTAATCTTTCCTTCAAATTGCCTTCACAGCGAATCAGAAAATTCAACCACTTGTTCCATAATAAGATTTTTCACAACTTTTACCCATGTTGCTACACTATTTTCAAAAATTTACCCTCGTCCCCAACTTTAAGATTCTACGTATCCCATCTTGTGCCCTCTAATCCCTGGGGAGTATAGGTTGCAAATATTTGAAATGATTTCTGTAAAATTCTAGGACCCTGTCTTCTAACTGGCTTGAAAAAATACTCTACTTTGTAATAATTCTACCATCGGACTTTTCTAAGATCTTCAATATTTTCAGAATTAGAATGTGTCTCCTTATTCAACAATTCAAGAAAAATTTTGAAAAAAAAACTTAAAAAACCGTGACTTCTGAATGTTTTGATGTAACACAGAATTATTTTCAGTTGTACTTCTTCTTTTAACAGAACCTGCTAAAGCTTTGATTTGATCCCGAGTATTAAATCCAATTGTATAGAGAAAAAACCACGATGGCAGGCTTTGCGTCGGATCTTCCTTGAGCGAAAGATGCTTGCAGCGAAGGACGAGTGAAAATATTAGACGGCAGGAACACCACAATACAACGCAAAAGAAATGACGACTATTGTTTGGATTAAATTTTGATTATAATAGTATATAAGAGCTGATATATAATCAATATCTAATCCAAATAATAGTCGTCATTTCTTTTGCGTTGTATTGTGGTGTTCCTGCCTTCTAATATTTTCACTCGTCCTTCGCTGCAAGGATCTTTCGCTCAAGGAAGATCCGACGCAAAGCCTGCCATCGTGGTTTCTTGATACAATTGGATAAATACTCGGGATTGTGGTGTTCCTGCCTTTAAGACTGTACCTATGTTTTTGTTTGTTTGCCATGAATTTTAAAACACTCGCAATTACATTATTTTCATTTTCAAAGCTTCGCCTCACTTCTGTGGCCTCATCAGCAACTGAACAAAAGTTGCTGTTGATGATTGCTGTTGTTGCTGTTCAGTTGCTGTTGAAGTTGTGTTTTAAAATTTATGGCAAACAAACAAAAACATAAATACAGAATTATTTTCAAGAACACCATGGTTCATAAATGTTTACAACTGTATCAAGCTAAAGTCCATAACTCTCCTTGTTTAAAATTTAGAAAGTTGATGACGTCGCATCCTCGAATAAATTGAAATGTGAAGTATGCTGTAATTTCGACAAGATACAAGTGTTCTAAAACATGGTAGAATTATGGCAAAGTAGCTGGAACTGACTGTAAACCATTTACTTCGACGAAGCAGTTCCGAAATTTTACACCAACCTTTTCAAAGGTTTGAAACCTATTTAAGCTCCCTTGGGAGGGGCCCTGTCTTGTCTACATCTAGCTCTAACTCAGTGAATGATGTACAATCCGTGGCAGAAACATGAAAAGCTTACCATCAGTTGCATTTAGATAAATCTGTTTAATTTCATCAACAATATTGCTATCCAGTTTTGCAAATTCTTCATATTTACCATCACGTACAGAAGTGTCTTCTCTCAAACCACCTTCTCTTTCTGGGTAAACGAAGGTACTGTGAAAGAAACGATATAAATAAATTGATACTAATTGAAAAGAAGAGTTAGAGATCCGAGGGGCACTGCCTGTTGAAGGGTGAACTATAGACGTGCCACCCAGGTTTGTTTTCAACAACGTTTGACGAATTTCCAAATCATGTTTTGGCAAATCAAGAACATTGATTTTGCTTTTGAGCAAATTAACGGCTCTAATAGGCTACACAACCTATGTCTATGGTGTAGAAAACAGACCTAGTCTACATGTATATGGCATATCCGGCAGAAGACTTAGCGTGTTGGGGGGGGCAAGATTAGCGTCAAGACAATGAAGTACCCTCTCCTAAGGCTAGGGGCACTTGTAAAAGTGATAATAATGAATTTAAATAGATTCCCAAAGTATAATACTTAGCAATATGTTAAAGTGTGGACCACTGGACCTTGTTTTGTGAAGCATCCTGTTTCTTCTAACATCAAGAAAAATCGTGCTTTTATGGACCAACTACACAAATGTGATTTTTCTAGGGTCCCTTCATTGAGTTTGAGCTCTGTATTATTGGAATTCAGTTAAAAAGTAGAATTTCCTTAGATTTTGAGGTGCAGGTTAAACGATCTTATTGATAAACCATTTTTAGCATTTTCTTGAGCAATTCAGGTACTCCTTTTTTCACTAAAATAATTATAGAAAGTCAATGCACGTAGGTACAAAAATCAAATAAATACTCGCAGATCTAAGTTGGGCATTGTATAATAGATTTCTTTGGTAATCTTTGTCAAATAACGCAAACGTTTACTCAAATGACAGCTCAAATTGGATAACTTGTTTGGGATACCCGGTATTTTCCTTCTATTTCGTCTTTCCTCATTTCCTTTCTTTTCCTTCCTTGTATTGTGCTTTCTCCCTTTCCTCTCCCCTTCTTCCTTCCAGACAACAAGCTTTTGGTGAGGCTGCTTCGTGGCATCACACACTTTTTCCTCTTCTGGGATGAAGTGTGGGATACCCAGTGTGTAGCAGTTTAAACTTTACATCATAAGCGAGCCATCCTAATTTCGAAATTTTTCGGTAGTGAGCCACTTTAAGTGCAGAGCTACCTTAACGCTTAGAGCTTTATGGTTAAGGTGGTGAGCGTGTGGCCGAGTGGTTAAGGCGTCTGACTCGTAAGCCAAAGGTCAGAACGGCCGTAGGTTCAAATCCCACGCAGGACAGTTTGGTCGCTGTCCGTAACACTAGCCCGGGTCGACCAGAGCCATGTGAGGGAAATCTGGTAGCTGTGGCGGGTAGCTGCGGCGGACTGATGGTAAAACATCCGTGGCCCCTGCTGGAAATAAGTCTCTCAGACTTTCGCGGGCTAGCCACGTTAAATATAAATACCTACCTACCTACCTACCTGCTCACTACCGAAAAAATTCAAAATTATGAAACCGTGAAAGGTGGTTGTACCAAGTAAAAATAAGTTCAAAACACAAAAAAAAACAATAAATTAAGGTGGCTCGCTTTTGATATAAATTTCAAACTGCTACACACTGGGTGTCCTATTGCTCGTGCTTCTGGTTGCAGCCATGAAATCCTCTCCTCTATTTGGCTTTGTTGTTTGGCTCCCATCCTATTCACTATCTTCATAAAAGGATAAAGAAATACAGCATGCAATAGTTACCTGTTACTTCCATGACAAACAATGAAACCAAGTTTGTTTGTATGTTTCAACAACAAATGAGAATTTATGAAAACCATCAAACTTTCCAAGCAGTGGACAAACGTTTCCTGTATAATAGATAGAAGATCCATAACAATAAACAGTGACCTCTCACAAATTTCCACATAACATAAAAGACGAAAGTTCCTGACTAGCTAAATTTTGGACCAATAGGTTCTCTGAACATATTGGTGACAAAACCGTTTTGTACTGTTGAAAGTGCCACGTTCAAATTTTTTAAAACAATACCGGATGAGCCCCACATTTGAAAATCCATAGCACCAAGACTGCCTCACAGATTTGAATGACTCATTCTTGTAAAAAGCGAAACACTGAAGTATTTTTGTAACTTTTCTCGTTGTTTTACCGACACCAAAAGTAGGCTATCTGTAACTCAATTTTACAAAATCTCACTATTGGAAAATGACTGGAAAAGGGTGTAAAGCATTGAGCAAATCGTAACGACTCTCCTCCCACAGAACAATACACAATGAGTTTTTCTCTCCTCTCAAGAATTAAAAGACATAGATTTTTAAACAAATACTGATGATTTTCAATCTCATAGCAACAAAATGTGCAGATGATATCTCTCACCCATGAGAAATTGAATTTCCTTTACTAATCTGGGTGAGGCGTCCTTAATGATTTGATCAGCATTTTAGATCCTTTTTCAGTCATTTTGCAAAAATAAAATTTTTGTAAAGTTGAATTTACAATTAACCTACATTTCTGGTGCTTGTAAGACAGTGAGAAAAATCATGAAAAATACTTTGATCCTTCAGCTTATAACTAGAATTTGAATCATACAAATTTCTTGATGCTATGAATTTTCAAAAGCTGGAACATTTTTCTGGTTCACCCAAGTACAACAATTTCACATTCAAATTTAATGATGAATTAATGTGTAAATGTAAGCATCACTTTCTATAGATTGCACAGTCAGGGTGTCCCAAAAAATTGTGCCCTGTTTGTGTTGCTCCTGTGGAGGAGCTGTAGATTCAATAGACCTTTTAGCTATTCTACAAAAGAGCCTGGATCAAGTGTTATTTTTATGCATTTTTATACACGAGGATCGATCGAGTGGCATTAGAGCTTTGATCACAATTGCACACATTCGAAAATTCTACAGAATGTAGAAAAATTTCGTTCGATTCTGATTCTCGTCAGAATAGCTAAAAGGTCTATTACCTCGGTTTTTGCACAGTTAGATATGACAAGACTTAACTTAGTATTTGAGACCTTGTATCAGTCAACTTGACACGTGGTTGCTGATTAACTGCAATTCTATTGTTTTCCAGCAATGGCAAAATCAAGCAAGTTTCCGAAGAAATGGTTCTGGCATCGTATTAAAACCTTTTTGCAAATTACTTTTAAGGGTTGGTAGAGGGAGCACTTTATACATTTTAAAAATGTGGTGTAAATTTTAATATGATGCCAGAGTTATTTCCTTGAACACTAAATACTATATTTTGACATTGCTGGAGAACAATAGGAGAAGTGCTGGTATCTTTTTTCTGTCATAAATCAGCAACCACTTGTCAGATTGACTCAAACAAGATCTCAAACCCTAAGCTGAAGTTTGACCTGTGCAAAAGGGTAAAATAGAGATAATAGAAGCTACAGCTCCTCCACAGTAGCCACACAAAGTGGGCACAATTTTTATAATTTAGTTCATGGATAAAAGATGAGATATATTGGATTATATCAGCATACTGCACCTCTTTCCTTTTATTTAAGTCATGATTGCTCCACCATGCTGGATTTACATCAAATATTGTCACTAGTAAGCTTGAAGATTCATCTAACAACAAAAATCAAACTAATGTCACAAGGTAGGCTGGACTTGCTGCAAGTCTCTCTCGTGGCAAAAACAGGAGAAGGAATAAAAGCAAGAGAGAGAGACTTGTAATACTTGGTAGCCTGGGTCGTTGGCTGGAGAGGATTCTGTCCAGTCGGCATCCTTTTACAAAATACCAATATCCAATCATATGCTTAGAAAGTACAATGATACAACAGAGCAAGGCTCTACGATGTTCTTTGATAATGGCCAACTCAAGCTTCCATGAAACAACAACCCCATCATTTCGAAAATGGAAGCAAGGATCGATAGCTCATGAATAATATGAGCATGCCAAGTATTAGAAGTCTCTTTCGCTTTTTTTCCTTCTCCTGTTTTTTCTGCGAGAGAGACTTGTAGCAAGTCCAAAGGTAGGCCTGAAAGAGGGCAATTTTTGTTGCATTATATCTTGGAGCCAAATATGCCTTTATGCGGGTGATCAACAGTCTGAGAATTCTGCAAGAAGGGAGCTAAGTCGAAACTGTCAAATTTGGGGATGTCATAATGGGCCGTACACAAATCAATTCTTTCAAGCAAAACATCATGCAATGGACATTTGGGGGGAGGGTTAAAAGGAGCAGCCAGTCATTTTCAAAGTATTCGTTTTACCAAAATTTTTTCCAAGAATTTTTCTGCAAGCAACTTTTCTACAGGATTTGTTTGGTATACATTTTGTTAGTGCAAAAGAATTTTGACAGCAGTGAAAGCATCTTTTCCGTTCTTGTTTACTCTTATCATGGAAAGTACGCTGCATGTCACCTTCAAGATCATTAAGGCCAATTTGATGAGCAACAAAATGTCACCATGAAACTTTCCTTGAGGTTGGAAACATTGACTTTCAATGACGTTTTGGGGGGAGGGGGTGGGGTACTTTCAAAATGTCCAATGGACCTTTTGCATGAAAGAATCGATTTGTGTACAGCCCCTAATGCAAACTGTGCTTCTGAATTCTTGTAAAAGTAATTGTTTGAGTCATTAACAACACTCCTCCCCCCAGCACCACCACCCAGACTGGAAAGTTTGTACTACGTGGTTTGCAACCTGAGTCACGCAGCTGGCAATAAAGAAGGGATCTATTGTTATCTAAACTCCTATGGTTGATTGTGTCTCTCTGTGCCTTTCCTCGTGCTCCCAAATCACCACAAATATAGCATCCTACCACTATGGTAACATTATATGTTCTGTTGCTGTACTGCAATGACACAATATTGGCTGTTTGTATGTTGTACAGTGGCCCCCCAAGCGATCTGGCGTGATGCATGATTAACCGATTTATTGCTCGTGATGGCGTGAAAGCTGCCTTTTCCGCACGTTATGGCGTGATCCACGTTGCTTGCGTGCACGTGAAAACTGATTTTTGAGCGCATGATTACGCGAAGGAGGACTGAAATTTTGTGATAACGTGATGAAAAAAATAGAAAAGAACACAACACGACGAGTGTATCGTAGGCGTATAGAACATTACTTGAGAGAAACTGAGATGGAAGGAAAGTGAATCAATAAACCCCATAGAGGGTCAACTAAAGTCTAAACACTGTTTCCGTACTGTAACTTCATCATGATATTCTCTATTCTCCGCCTGGTCTAAACGGGGCAACGACTTTTTGGGAAACCATTGGTGCATATCAGATCTTTGAAAAAGATGCTTATACTGAGAAATTGTGCACGTGAACGTGATATGGAAAATATTTCGGCGTGATGGCATGAAATGGCGAAAAAATTGGCGTGACAGCGTGATGAGAGGCCCCGCTTGGGGGGCCCCAGTCTATCATTAAGTAATAAGGACCACAGCTTAATCTACTTGCCTTAATCTAGCAAGTTTTGTCCTCGCTTGATCTCAGCGAATTATCCATTAAATGCCCAGTTCTTTGCATGAAATTTCTCCCCAGCTTTTAAACTTAGTACTCAAGGCAGTCACTTTCAATTGCCTCCGTGAGATGATTGCAAATAAACATGAAATAAAACCTAACTCTGCAACAGTTTGAAATCTGCCAAAGCTGGGCTTTAGCATCCTGCCTAAGTCAGATGGCACCAACATTCGATATTCAAACGAAATTTGTTGCAAATCACAGTTTTATCCCTGGATTTTTCCAAGCAATAAATGCTGGCAGCAAACACTCCTGCTAGAGATCCAGGGGATAAAACTGTGAATTGCGACAAATTTCATTCAAATATTGAATGTCAGCCCCCTCTGACTTGGACAGGATGCTGAAGCCAAGCTCCTGCAGATTTCAAACCATCACAGGATGATAAGTTTTATTTTGCATTTCTTTACAATCATCTCACGGAGCAAAGTGAAAGTGAATGAATTGAAAACAAAGTAAGTTTAAAAGCTGGGGAATATTTTGATGCAAAAACACTGGGCATTGATGCAAAATTAGCTGAGATCAAGCGAGGACAAAACTCTTGCTACTGTAGATAAAAGCAAGTAAATTTAGCTGTGGTCCTTGTTACTTAATAATATAGACTGTACAATACACAAGCAGCCAATAATGTCAGGTCATTGCAGTACAGCAACAGAATATCCGATGTTATGATAGTGGCAGGATGCTATTTTTGAAATGATTTTTGTACATGAGAAACAATTTGTTATCAGTATCAATCATTATCAATGGTATGAATTTCATTCAATTTTCTTCACTTCAAAGAAAAAAGACTGCTCTCTTTGTGTTGCGGTTAAAAACAGCAGCAGCATAAATTGCTTCAGTGGTAAAGCCACGTAGGGGGGTCCAATAATACGCGATTAGGCCTCTGTGTGTGGTGTTTTATTAGGCCATCTCACTTGCCCGCGCAAAAAATACAACCATTCCAGTACTGCAGTCTGGATGGACCACCACCACCGTTTAAAAACATTGCATTATGTAAAGCTAACAGCATTAAAGTTACCATCAGCAGTCATTTTGGCCACTTCGTCAGATCTTTTCAACAAGAATTGACTCTTCCATCCATGAATCCTTCACTTCAACACACTTTTTGGGCCATCACACTCATAATTGTTGTTGCTGTTGCTCAAAAGAAAAGCATGTTGAAATGGCCTCGTTTCCAAAATTATACCTCTCTTTCACCTCACCAACCTTCCTTTTCAAAGATGGCCACGATGATGAAGGATAAGAGCGTGAAAGGGGAATCAATCAGGAGCCAGATGACGAAATTTGGATGGGAAGAAGGGAAAGGACTTGGCAGAAATGAACAAGGAATGAAAGATGCCATCAAGGTTTCCCTTAAAAATAATAAAAACGGCCTTGGTTTGGACCCAAGCGAGACATTTGTTTTTCATTGGTGGGATCACGTGTTCAATAAAGTTGCAAGCAGTATTAAGATTGATGATGAAGATGGAGAGGTTGGGTTATAAATTTAATAGCTACTCTTCGATTCATTAGATAGCCCAGAGGGTAATTGAGAAAAGCAGCAGGTTAGGTATGAGAAAAGTTCAGTTTCATTGATTCATAAACTAATAATAGGTAGGCAGGTATTTATATTTAACGTGGCTGCCTGCGAAAGTCTTAGATACTTATTTCCAGCAGGGGCCATGGATGTTTTACCATCAGTCCACCGCAGCTACCTGCCACAGCTACCAGATTTCCCTCACATGGCTCTGGTCGGCCCAGGCTAGAGTTACGGACAGCGACCAAACTGCCCAGGGTGGGATTTGAACCTACGGCCGTTCTGACCTTTGGTTTACAAGTCAGACGCCTTAACCATTTGGCCACGCGCTCTCTACAAACATTACATTACAAACATTAAATTACATTTCAAAAATTACATTACAAACATTAGATTATATTTCAAACACTTGATAATCATAAATCAAAATAAAAGATCTCCACAAGATCATATTTAAGACTAATTGACTAAGGAAGAACTCTCTAAAAATAGATAGACTAATTGAGAGAAGTGAAAAAAGAAACCAAAAGCTTTTTAAAAAAGATAGCAAAATAATAAGGTGAGCGATAGAACAGCCCCTTAGAAGCTTTTCCTTGTTTTAACTCTTGATACGTATTTGAGCAGGAACTTTTTGTTTTGGTCATTTTTAGTCATCCTTCTGAGTTTCAGATTGAGTACTTTTGCAGATACGCTGATATATGATATGCAACACAATCAAGAAAACATTGTGTTTCTTTAATTTTTAAGGTCATGGAACAATTTTTGATCATTCTAAGAACAAAACTACATGATGTTGAGCTCTTACATTTTGCTGATACGTTGATACGCACTCAAGATGAATCCCATGCTGACTGCATATCACTGTATCACAAAAATGCTGATGCTTCAGTAGTGACTGTGTAGCAAGGTATCAGCATAAAATTGCTTTTATGCAATTGCAGGGGTATTCTAGAATTTAGCTGATCAATGATGATCCAAATATAGTGGGTTCCTATCAACAGAGAGGAGACTTGATGCTAGACTACACCAATTACTCAAAAGCCTGCTTTCAGCTTGACAAAGATTTTTCCTGTTACGAAATGACCATCAAAGCAACATGAAATCGCCCACACACTCCCCAGAATGGCCTACAGTATACAAACATATGCCAGAGTCATACCCCAGTTCGTGAGGATTTATACTATTTCCGTTTCTTTTGTGAAAATGTTTAAAATAGTTGTGAAAAACAAATAATTTTTTTTACATCCTATAAGGATTTGAGCAACTGAGTCTGGTGGCTGCATTTTAGAAGAAAACAAACAATCAGACAATACCATACATTCTGTATGTGTGATCTTTTATTTCAGGTCAAAATTTCGAGGGATAATGAGGATAAAACTGTTCAAAACATTAGCAGCAAAAAGCCAACAAAAGCTGCAATGAATAAGGAATTGCTTTATGGCAGATTTGTACGAAGTGGCACAAGTGTAGTTGACAGCAAGACAGTCAAAGTGGAGAAAGAAGATAGCTCAAGCTCAGATGAAAGTGACAATGATGACAAGTTAGATTTCTCTAAGAAGGACACACTTGAAAAGGCTTTTAAATTATCAGGAGGTAGAACTGGCCATAAAGCTGCAAGACATGGCCACAAGTTGAATGGAAAATTGAAGCGACTCTTAGATCAGGAAGAGAGCTCACCAATGGCGACACCACAATCAAGTCCAAAGAGATCAGATTCTGAAGAGATCGAGGAATTGAGTTCAAGAAATAGGGAACCTAGTAGTGACCCTGTTCCTTCAGAGAATGATGGTTTGCATAAGAAGAAAAGAAAATTTAAAAAGGAAAAGAAGATAGTTCCTGAAAATGATAGTACAATCGAAACTGCTGTTTCCAGTGCAGATTTGAAGAGTGATACAGTGGTAGGTGATATTTGTATGGCAGATGAAAAGAAGAGAAAAAAGAAATATAAGAAAAAGAGCAAGCATGATGGAAACGACATTCAAATTCAGAGTGGATCAAAAATTGAAGATGGTAGATTTACAGAAGAAGGAATGTGTGATGTTGTAGTATCACGGAAAAGAAAAAAGAACAAAAAGAGTAGAACTCAGTGCCCAGATGAGCCTCAGAAGCATTTGACAGAAGAGAAGTCAAACTGGTGCGAAGATGAATTGACTGATTACGGAAAAAAAGAGAAAGTTTCTAAAATCGTAGCTGAACACATAAATGATAATGATTCAGATAAAACTGTTGATAGAAGTGAAATAGTCTCCATGAAGTCTGCAAGAAAGAAAAAGAGAGAAAAGAAGGTTTAAGCAATGAATAGGTCCTTTAAAATCTAACAATGAAACATCAGTTTTACTTGCAGTTCTTTTCTTTCATTGTTTACTTTCTGACCACCACCTATGGTAACTCCTGAACCAGCCTGTAGTTGAAGAGGGAGGCAACCTGCAAAGATAGCGTCAAAATACAGCAGAAAGGAGAGTACATTAAAATCTAGCCTGATTCACAAATTAAAATCGAAAACTTTCGGACAATCAAACTTTCGGACAAAATTTTGTCAAAGTTTTTTTGTCCGAGATGTGCTGATGTCTGAAAGTTTTTCGTCCGAAAGTTTTAAATTGATTGAACATAGAAAAGCAGAAAGAAATATAACATAAAACGTTAATAAATCAATGTTTTACCAGTAGTACTTAGGTTTCTTGAATTTTTTTATCTAAAAGTTTGGCTCCTTGAAGTGTTTCTTGAAAAAAAGTTCACGTATGGTAGCCAATTTTTATTTGGTTTACAGCTGGTTGTATCATTTTTCAATCTAAGGAAAATTACACTCAAATGTCCTTGTTGATGTAATGATCATCATGTACCTACTTTAAATTGATATGATGGAATCACGATTATTTCTAACATATAGTTTGGTATGATGCTTGCTTCTTGATGTCGTGTTTGTCTGAAAGTTTTTTTGTCCGAAATTCCCGAAAGAGCGTCCGAAAGTATTTCGTCCGAAATTTTTTCATATTATATATTTCATATTTGAATTTTTTAAGGAGGGTAGCCCTTCGGCAGAAGCCGTTTTTCAAGGGGCCCTCCGATAAAAACTTAATTACAATATACCGATAAAAATAATAAGTCACTAATATATAAAAACCATAATTTAAAAGCCTATTTGCAATTAAACAATATATACAGTGGAGAGTAAAAGTTAACCCATTATTGATTTCTTAAAACCATTCAGGGAGGATGCCGTTTTAGACTCAGCAGGAAGGCTATTCCATAGTTTAGCTCCGCGGAAAGAGAAGCATTTTTGCCCATTTGCTGAATTTTTCTTTGGCAACCTTAAATCAGTCTCAGTGTTCCGGAGGTTGCGGGAGGAGCAAGCAGAGTTTTTGGTGAACAGGTTACACAGGTATTGTGGAGCCAGATCATTGAGCGACTTGAAGACCATTGTTTTAGACTCATTACCAATGAGTTCTTCAATGGTCTTCCAGCCCAACTCCACAATAAGTGGTCTGCTAGGGGTGTCAAAACTGCTATTTGTAATGATTCTAGCAGCACGATCTTGGAGCTTCTGCAGCTGGCTGATGTCTGTAGATCCAGCACAACCCCAGACAGAACAACAGTATCGAAAGTGGGGCTCAACAATACCGGTGTAAAGAGTTTTCAAACTAGCCAAAGGCAGAAAGGATTTAGCGTGTCTCAAAAAGCCGATCGCCCGGGAGACCTTCATACAAACTGCCTTAATTTGCTCCTTCCAGTCTAAAGAGCAATCGATTTGCAGTCCAAGGTACTTTGTCGTTTGAACTACTTCGAGTTCATTGTCGCGTATTTTTAGTTCCAAGGCTTCACTTCGACTTTTGAGAGAGTCGTGTTTCTGCTTGGTGGATATGAGCATTGAATGAGTTTTTGCCACATTCAAAGAGAGCTTATTGCCTTGCAGCCAAGTCTCCAGTTTCCTCAGATCGCTATTAATAGCCTCATTCATGCAAAATGAGGCTATCGCTATTAATAGCCTCATTTTTGCCGAAAGTTTTCCGTCCGAAAGTTTTCGATTTTAATGTAAGTGCACCAAGGGTGTGCGAAAAATTTTTTTGACTCTCATATGCACAAATCCTTGATTTTCGTTCTAAATGACATATTGATTTATTTGTTCTCCCATCCAATTTGTTAGATTGAAACACTTAAAAGGAGTGGCTTAGGGTCAGGATGGGGTCAGGGTGTGGGGTGCTCTTACCAAGAAGGGGTTGCCAAGTAGAGTTTCATTGTGTGGGGGAAATTGCCCCATAAATCGGTCTCTGGGCAAGCGGACAAGATAAAGTTTTTAGGAGAACCTGAGCTTTTGAGCGCGCTTTTGACCTTTGAGCAAATGAAAACTATTGAAGCTGATCGCAGTTTTCTTGGATGTTCATATATCTGTTCTGAACAGGTTCTCACAAGATACTGTACAGTATGTATAACCCTGCTGCACACCGTGCTGCACCAGAAGTTTGCAATAGGACCCAACTGTAAACAGATCTAAAAAGTATCGGCTGACATCGTGATCCTTTCATTTGTGATTTGTGAGAGGTCAATGGTCAATGTGTCCTTTGATCCATGCTCTCTCTCTTTGGTGCATATTCAGAACGAGGTCAACAACAGGGCGTTGTTGTGCTGTGTTGTTTTGTTTCATGTTGATGACTGGAGTTCCATCAGGAAAGTTTAAAACAGTATATTGCTCAGCTGAAAGCGGAAGATGAATTAGTTGATCGACGTCAAACTACACTAACTTCAGACAAACAACACTTGTTCATCAATCATTACACCATGGAAGAAGAAGAAATGGCCGAATCGCCTGCTCCAACAGAAGAACTTCGAGGTGGCGCGAAAAAATTGGCCTATTATGTTGAAAACAGCTTCAGACTTGTCTTCCATGTACTTGATTTCAAGAAAGAAGGGAATATCAACAAGAGTAGTGTTCAAGTGATCAGTGCAAACATCTGCCGTGTCCTCGATATTCTGTATATGCCCGAGCATCTTGCACATTTTAATGGAGAAGGGAAGAAAATTGACGAAGAAGCCTTCCTGGAATATTTTCGCCAATTAGTGAGAAAAGCGACAGGTAAATGGAATAGATTTTTGTGTGAGGGGAAGTTTTTTTAATCTCCACCCCAAAAGCTGCTCGCTCGTCATCATGTCGGAAATTGCAAAATACAAGGAAGCTGGAGTAGTTGATCCTTTGAACAGATTTGGTATGGGTGTTGTGTATACACCTTATTCGATTTGGATTTTAGAAAAGGTTTTGTTCTTGATGTTTTGAATTTGATCCAATTTAGAGTATAGATAAATAGAGAGTACTATCGCCCTTGTCAGACCGGTTTTCAGAAAACTAATATTTTCAGAGAGGTCAGAGAAGTTTTGAAACTCACCTTGAATAGGCTTTCCAACTCAACACAGACCTCAAAGTGAGATTTATACCATTTGTTTCCTTCTTGTCGTGCTGGAACTACACAATTATTTTCAGGTCTGAAACGCATATTAGGCTGTATCGCCCTCTGTATAGTGCCAGACCATGGCAGAAGAATGGTCAATTTAGCACATCAAAACTTTTCAATGCCATCTTCAGTTCTCCAAGTATTTTTTACTTCTTAGAAAGCCAGAGAGTTACATGGCAAATTCTAATTTGATTATAATGATTTCAAAATTTTGTTGATTTCACTCCCTCTTTTAACTCTCTTATCCTTGACCTAAGTCAACTCAAACCACACAATCTGTCAATAGTCTACAAAACTAAAGGCCTTCACGCAGTGGACGCACCTGAGGACATAATGTTAGTTACAGTGCTCTTCCAAACAGAGCCGTAGGTCTCGCAACTTGTGCGCCATTGTTGAAATTTCTATGGATATGAAACGAGAAGAGTTGGAGAAAACATTCCTGAAGACTATTCTATTTTAACTGAAAGACATATTGAGAAACAACACAAAATAGACATGATGCCTGGAAACATCAAAGGAAATGTGAATCGTACTCACACCTTCGTTGCAGTTAGGTCAACTTGAAAACTTTATTGCTGCAAGTCTTCTGAGCAAAACAAAACAGCAAAAGCAAAGAATATCAAAGAGATGACACCAGTAAACAACTTTTGCATACTTTTTGGAAAAGCTAGGGCCAAGCTCCCTTTGATTTTAACATTTTATTCAAGGCCGTTGCACAACAGGGAATCGATGGTCATCTGATCAGGGTGATATTACTCTATATTATGAACTAATCAATTGTTTTTTAGTGAAGACAGGTCATATTGGACAAATTGAATTAATAACAAGTGACTTTGTCATGTTTTATTTCATTCCAAAAATATGTCCATCACACTGCTGTGGTGCAAAGCTTTTTCTTGAACTCTAATGTGTTAAAAATTTGTAGCAATCAACATGAAACATAAATTTTTTTAACCCTAGAATCACTAGAATCAACATCAGCTCGTCAAACAGTTCAATCATTTACAGGCCACTGACTTTCAATTTTCATACTTTTTGGTGGTATCTTTGTTAAGATCAGAACCCCACCCCCTCCCCCTTAATGGTTTTTTGCTAAAAGTTGCTCTGATTGGCATACAATTCTTGGCCTAAATAGAACTTAGAGAGCAGCAAATAGATGTTCTGTGGAACTCAGCTGGACTTGAATTGGGAAGATTCTGTATGTCATCAAGAGGTATATAGTAAAACTGTGCTGTATTCTGCTTTTGGCATTATTTGCCAATTTATGTATTTTTCAATAAATCACCTTAAGGAGATTTCCATACAATTCTTCATTTTCTGAATGGGGTAAGATCTCCTGCATAGTTGCCAAATCCCAGCAAAAATATGAAATCTAAAGTCAATCAGTGGCCTCTTAAATTGTGAATCGCATTGCTTCTATGTTCATAATCCTTGTATTTTTTATCACTATCAATGTACTGTAGGTGACTTCTCCCCAAGGGGTGGAATTGTGGAAAGACTGGTGCACATTAGGTATGGTGCCACTTTACCTTCCAGTCCATTCAAGTGTGCATAATCCTTTGATTAATGAATTTTCTATGTGCCCAATGATTATCCTGTGTTTCATCAAGGCTGAAATGGCAACCCTACCCTCTACATATGCCTCATTCATGTGAGGAAATGAAACAGTATAGTTATTTGTTGACTCATGGCTTGCATGTACTAAACAGGTTACTGATGCTGATACTGAAGATTGATAAGAAGCTGCAAAGTAATACCCTGAGCAGAGAGTCTAGCTGCAGTAGGAAATTCTTGGAAATTTGGGTTCTGTTTGGAATTTTTTTTACTTTTTGCTTGTTTTCAATCCCCAATATGTGCTCTGGCTTTTTTTATAAGATATGAAATGTGTGTTGCTCCCCCCCCCCCCCGGACTAAGAACATACAGTGCCAAAGGTAGGCGCAGAAACTGTACTTGCCCAGCTGTTTTTGTTTCAGGCCACACTGTTTGTGGAACTGTTTAGTTTATTTGAATAGTTGTACATACATAATGAATCAAAATTTTGATGAAATGACGTGACTAGTTAAGATGACCTAACACAGACTCACATGCTATCTAGCCATCAAGCCAGCTGAAGCCAATATACTGTACTGTACTTGTTGGGAGAGCAGAGACAGCACAGGTGATGGGGATATGGTGAATATAATTGGGCAGAATGAAACTAGTGTGATAAAATATACCTTCAGTGCTTCCAGTAAAGGCAGCCAGCCCCTGTTAAAATTCTGTGTCATTGTGCTGTTAATCCTAGATTAGCCCCCTACCGTTGTATAAACAAAACAAAATAATTATTAGAACTAATTTTGAAAAACAAGCCCCCTCCTTGTAGGCCCCCATTGGGGTATTTGAATTACTGAATAGGGTCAATTTGCCATTCTTTGTCATTCATGGTCTTATGTTTTATGGTTGTAATAGTCTGATGTTACGTAGACTTGCTCCAACTCTCTAAAGGCTATTGACCATTATAGCCCTAACTATGAAAATTTCGTTGTCATTGGTGACTTTAATAGCGAGGAAAGCAATAGTAAACTTAGTGATTTCTCTGACAGTTACGGCCTAAAGAACTTAATTGTTAATCTACCCTGGATCAGAGTATTTTTTAGAATTTTGAAAGAAAAATTGTATCTTTTAGCATTTTGGAAAAAAATTTGAATTGAAAGAAAAATAAATAAAAGAAAAATAAAAAAAATAAAAAAAAAATAGGGAAAAGGGAGGAAGGAAAAATTTTTCCTTCCTCCCTTTTCCCTATTTTTTTTTTTATTTTTTTTTATTTTTCTTTTATTTATTTTTCTTTCAATTCAAATTTTTTTCCAAAATGCTAAAAGATACAAATTTTTTTTCAAAATTCTAAAAAATACTCTGATCCAGGGTATTGTTAATCCTACTTGTTTCAAATCTTCTGACAATCCCAGAACCATAGATTTAATTCTTACAAATAAAAAGAGGAGTTTTACAGGATCCTCTACTGTTGAAACGGGATTATCAGATTTCCATGTAATGATATTCACAGTATTAAAGGGTGGTTTCATAAAGAAGGGTCCCAAGACAGTATATTATAGAGATTTTAGCAAGTATGATAACAAAGCTTTCAAACGGGACTTGCAAGAAAATTTGTCGAAAAGCGACAGAAGTAAACATGAATATGGAGCCTTTAACAAAATTGTAGAAGATGTTCTGAACGACCATGCACCCTTAAAAAGAAAACTGTGCGGGCTAATGATAGCCCTTTTATGACTAAAGCTCTGAGGAAAGCAATAATGACGAGAACTAGGTTGCGTAATAAATACAATAAAGTGAGAAGTGATGAAAACTGGAAAGCTTTCAAAAAACAACGCAATAAGTGCGTCAAGTTACTACGCAAAGCCAAAAATGACTGCTATGGAAACCTCAACTTGAAACTGTTAACAGACAATAGGAAATTCTGGAGAACTGTTAAGCCATTGTTTTCGGATAAAATCCAGACATCTACAGCAATTACCCTCCTTGAGAATAATGAGTTGGTCAATGACAACAGAGCTGTCGCAAATATCTTCAATGATTATTTTGTCAGCATTACTGATAGCCTTGATATTCCTACAGTAAGTGAGAACCTGACGCCAACCTATGAAATCCGTGATCCACTCGATATTGCTCTGACGAAATATGAATCTCACCCATCTATAAAACTTATTAAGGAAAGGGTGCAAGTTGAACATACATTTGAATTCGAGCACGTTTCTTTACAAGAGGTGGTGGTACAGCTGCATAAGCTTAACCCGAAAAAGTCTTGCCCCGTAGGCAGCCTACCTACGAAGCTTCTCAAGGAGCACTTTGATATTTTCGGTGTTCAGCTTCAAAATTTGATTAATAACAGTTTGGTTACTGGTGTTTTCCCAGATGAGTTAAAAATGGGAGAAATATCGTCTTTGTTCAAAAGCGAAGATTCCTTCATTAAGAAAAACTATAGACCTATAACTGTGTTACCTGCAGTCTCCAAAGTATATGAAAGAATTATACAAGATCAAATAATTCCCTTTATGGAACCAGTAATGTCTATATATCTTTGTGGTTTTCGCAAAGGATATAGCACACAGCATGCACTTATGAGACTTGTTGAAAAATGCAGGGAGTTTCTTGATAAAAATGGTCATGCAGGTGCGCTTCTTATGGATCTTTCTAAGGCATTTGATTGCCTTGATCATGATTTACTTATTGCTAAGCTCCATGCATATGGCTTTAGCAGAAGTGCACTTGAGCTCATTTACAGCTATCTCAATGAAAGAAAACAAAGGGTCAAAGTAAATGGTTCATTCAGCGTATGGAAGGAATCAACAAAAGGTGTTCCGCAAGGTTCAGTCTTGGGACCCCTTCTATTCAATATATTTATTAATGATATTTTCTTTTTGGTGAATGACACTGAGGTCTGCAATTATGCAGATGATACGACTATCTTTGCATGCGATTCTGATGTAAGTAATGTTCAATATAAGTTAGAGGCGGATGCGAGCCTCCTATCCAAGTGGTTTGTTGACAACCATATGAAGCTAAATGATGCAAAGTGTCATTTTATGTTATTCGGAAGTAAGTCGTCCAGCACTTCAGTGAACATAGGCACATCCTGTATAAAACAATCTGACAAAGAAAAGCTCCTTGGTATAACACTAGATAAAAACTTAGATTTCAAGTGTCACGTTGAAAATATATGCAAAAAAGCTGGCCAGAAGCTTCATGCGCTTGCACGAGTTGCAAAATTCATGGACCAGGAGAAATTGCAGACAGTGATGAATGCTTTTATATTGTCCCAATTTAGCTATTGTCCTGTAATTTGGATGTTTCATGATAGAAACGTGAACAACAAAATAAATAAAATCCACGAAAGAGCTTTAAGAATCGCTTTCAAGGATACGTCCTCAAATTTTGAAGAATTGTTGATAAAGGCAGCCTCAGTCACCATTCACCAAAAAAATCTACAGTTGCTAACTACAGAAATTTATAAGACCAAACATGACCTTAATCCTAAATTCATTGGTGAAATCTTTGTCGAGAAGAACATCTCATATAGCCTGAGACGTAATGACCACATGTCAGTACCAATTCCACGCACAAATGCGTATGGTATAGAGACAATCAGGTACACTGGGCACAAACTCTGGCAATCGTTGCCGCTAGAAATAAAAGAGTCTCATACCCTGACAGAATTTAAGAGGAAAATAAAACAACATCATTTCAGCGATTGCAACTGTAGATTATGCAAGACCTATGTAAATAATTTAGGATTTTTATAAAAAACATGTAAATAGGATTATTCAGTTTCACTTCTGTTAAATGGTTGGCCTTAATTAGTTTTTTAGCTAGTTTTATCATGCCAACCTTAAATAAATAAATAATTATTATTATTATTATTATTATTATTATTATTATTATTATTATTATTATTATTATTATTATTATTATTATTATTATTATTATTATCATTATTATTATTATTATTATTATTATTATTATTATTATTATTATTATTATTATTATCTTCAGTGGTCCATCAGTACCAAAGGAATATTTTGTTTTTCTCTTGTTTCTTCTTCTTTGCAGCACCATTAATGAAAAGTTCAGCTTGCAACAAGAAGCTTGTACATGATTTTGGCTTGAAGGAGTTTGAAATTAGTATGCTTACACCATGAATTTGGCTTGAAGGAATTTTGAAATGAGTATGCTGACAAAATTTTGGCCAGTTTTTGCACAACATACAGTATGAATAGAGCTTGATCGAGCTTAACAATAATCTCATACTAAAATGACCTTCAAGCTTGATTGATTTTGTCTGCAGTTCAAAAGATGCATGGTTCAAGCTTGTGCAAGTGGTGCAAAATCCTTACTTGAATCAAGCTTTAAATTTAACTCATATCAAACTCAAAACAAGTTACAGTAGTATCAGGCTTGAAGCATGCTGCAAACATACTCAATATTTTGCTAAAGGCATCCTCGTTTTGGTTTACATCCCAACAGAAGGATTTATGTTTCTTTAGCACTCATATACCACTGAACAGACTGGGTGAAATCTAATGTTACATAATCGTTATGCATATATTTCACTTCCTCTGCAGTTCAAAATTGATATGCTGTTTGCTAATTTCTACGTATGTGTGTTACTTTATCAGCTAGAATTGCAATCTTTCATGACACACGTATATGTGCATATCACTTGATAAGGTCCCCTTGAATAAGCCCCCTTCCACTTTCAAAAGCTTCCCTTTTGACTTCCCCATCCCAAAATTCATTTTTAGAAATTTGCTGCCTGGGCTTATTCAAGGATTTACCTTATCAACTTGAGTAAAATTGTCATTATGCCCCCATTACGCTAATCCTATGTTTGTTGAACCCACCTTTAGCAACCCAGCATTTATGATATGATCATCATTTACAGTTGCTGGAAACCCAGTGGATGATGACAGATTAGATAATGTTGCTTGGGTCATTATTAACAAAGTCAGATCGCCAGAACACAGAATACTTTCTGGTGCTGACACATTTCTGTTATTGAGAATTTTCAATAAAATCGACATCCAAGGAGATCTGGTAATCCACAAGGAGGAAGTGTCTTCAATACTAGAAAGTTTTATGAAAGCTATTGGTACACCATGGACACCTGTGCCGATGGACAATTTTTCAACTGAAGAGTTCTGGACATTTTGGAAGTTACTTGAATGCTTAGAGACAAAGTATATTCAATCAACACCTCACAGGTACCTAGTCTTTGTTTCTGATATATTTAGGCAGCTGGTTGTTACAGGCTTTTTAAACTTCCATCTATGCCTTGCATGTCAAAAGGGTTCAGGTGTTTAAAGAATTGAAGTACATATCATGGATTTCAATGAATTGATTCTTGCTCCATAGGAATGAGATATTTTTGTAGTTTGCCCTGCATTTCTATCAGCAAATAAGGCGCACTTTATATGAATTCGACCTGATGAAAATTTGTTTGTTGCAAAACGGCTCAAAATAGGCCTAAACCACTCGTTCAGATTTAAAGAATGTCTCACACAGAACAAGATGCAAGGGCATTTAATCCATTCAATTCAATCTCGTACCCAGAGCACTGCTCTGCCTCATTTGGCTTCGTGATCAGCGTATGACGTAAGAACACCCTGGGAACGAGGTTGCTTTCAATTCTTTGTTATATTACTCGCAACTCGCAGGTTCCCTGTTTTTTACCTGGCTGTAGATTGATGTTGCGAAAGTGGTGTCAACAAAGCGTTTCTGTGGGCTGTGGGTGATTTGTTTGGGCAGCACCTCTCCTTTGAAACTGCCAGAAATGACTGAAATGCATCGATTCTGTTTAGTAAGTGACTTGGGGTGATAGGAATACCATTCCCCGCCATCGGTACCACGCACTTACAAGACATAGGCCAACTTGGCCATCCGTCCTATCAAGGTTGGTAAATAAGTGGTGAGTGGTAATTCTAAGGGCGCCAAATGGGCCCGGCCCATGTCAGCTATAAATCAGCCTATGGCTCCAGCTTGTACTAACACGAAGACATTGCTTTGCTTGGTTGGTTGCTTGCTTTGGGCTTGCTTGCCACTCTTATTCATTTCTGTTTGCTTCAGTTATACCAGCTGTTCCATTTACAATGGTTGAATTTCTTTGCAGCCTGTACGTCGAAGGGTTTAGATCCATAGAGGATACATATCTCAAAGAGATCGCCAAGGCTGGTAATCTGACAAAGAAAGGACACAAAGTCAAGTCACTGAAAGAACGATGGTTTGTATTGCAACCTGGCAGACTGTCATATTATGTGACAAAATCGATGCGAGATCTCAAGGGTGCCATAGTCATTAACAGTTCAGCAAAAGTTAAGAATATTCCAGATTCAAGGAATGGAAAGTGTATGTTTTCGATCACGTGTGGAGAGAAGAATATCGAATATGAAGTTCAAGCTGAAACACAAAAAGAGAAAAATGAGTGGATGAATTTAATCCAAGCAACGATTGGTAAGCCTGGTGTCAATGTGCTTGCTTTGATTGCTATCTCATCAAATTAGGAGTTTTTTCTTACCATGTGCAGCAGTAGACCTTTTCCTGCTCAACGAATGAATTTGGGTCTAGCAAAATTTTCTATACTTTAAGGAACCTGATTAATTGTTTGCTCCATTATCATGTATATGAACAGCCCGAAAAAGACGTTACAACATGTTCGTTTAATCATGATTAAATCTTTTAAAAGGCAGATGTAAATAGTTATTTCATCGTTTTCTGAATGAAAATGGCTGGAAAGAAACCTTATGTAATTTATGATGGCTGAGTCTTGACATCATTATCATTTCCAGAGTAAGAGCGTTTTTACGTCTTGCAAAAGAGAGAATGAAGGACTCATCCATAACTTTGAAAAATGTCTGAAGTTCTGCCTGAATTGAATGGGGACGGGCGGGGGGGGGATAGTATAATTTTCAGGAAAACCTTAGAACATGAAAGTCTACAATATGTTTTCCAGTAAGTCTGTAGCTTTTCTTGCTTGGGATTTAGCCTTTTGATTACGTAAAAACTTTAAGACTGGCAAAAATACAAAAGAAGGTTTATTTCTGAAACTGATAGCGATATCAAAATCCCATTCTGGAACAATATTGAATTACATAAAGTTTCTTTCAAGCTTGTCACTTGGCGAAATCTGCAATAAACATTTACACTGGCCTGTTTGAAAAATTCGATGCATATGTTGTTGGTTATGACTGACGGTACTTTGTCCGAATACGTTATGATGGGAGTATCCTGTTATGACAGTTCTCGTATTGCTCAATCGAAGCGAACCTTTCGAATCAAATAGACCTTTTAGCTATCTACAAAAGGGCCTGATCGAGCGTTTTTTCTATGCAATTTTATATTCGACTTTCGATCGAGTGCCGTTAGAGCTTCTATCACCATTGTGCACATTCGAAAATTCTGCAAAATGCAGCGAAATATCGTTCGATTCTGATTCCTTTCAAAATAGCTAGAAGGTCTATTATCGACAGATTTTCCTTGGCAAACCTCGTTCCCAGGGCGTTCTTACGTCATTCGCTGATCACGAAGCCGAATGAACAACAAACAACGAACTCATTCTGGGGGCGAAATTGTTTTCTTGGTTCAGATTCTTTCATAGAAATGCGAAAGTGTCTATTTGATGAAGTTTCTCTTCGTAACCCACAAAGCTAGCTTCCATTTAAGAAGAGAATTCAAAGTAAATTTGCCCTTTGAAAGGAAGTTTGTTTATTGCCCTAATACGTTCAACACTTTGCGCAAATGAATACTGGCCTTTAAAGATTAGTTTCCAGTCAGTAGAATTTTCTAGGCCAGCGAAATTTTACAGAATCAATGGTTGTTCAACTGGAACTTTATATTCACCTCCAAAGCGATCTTTTCCCTTGTAGACGACAGAAGCTCCCGTTTTATTGGAAAATTCACCGACTGGAAACGAGCCTACTCTCGAGCACCGAATAAACGAGGGGGGTGAGAATAAGCGTGGGGGTTGGAAATGATTCGATATAAAAATAATGGGGCGCTGGAATAATCGGGGGGTACTTGGCGAAATAGAAAATAGTCGTTTTCTTAGGTAAACATGTATCTTTTATATATCATGTGAACAGTGATGTTTCTGATATATTTACTTTTGAACTCTGGTTACGTTGAATGCACTTCTTGAGATTTTTTTGCCTTTATTCAGAGATTATGTTCACTATCATTTCATTTTTCCAAAAATTAATGAAATAAGAGCGGGAAATAAGAGCGGGGGGGTTGGAAAATTTTTCAAAAATTAATAAGCGGGGGGACAATTATTCGGTACTCAAGAGTAAGTCATTCGACAAGAATACATTGAAATTTAACCAATAACTATTTCAGATATTTCTCTTGTTTCAGTTTTAAGAACGTTTAGATAACGCACTCATTTTTCGTTCATTTTTTGATTAAGTGATTCATTCATTCATTCATTCACTCATTCATTCATTCATTTATTCATTCATTCATTCACTTAATTTGAAGCACTTACAGAGCACAAATCTTTAAAAACTCATTTTTAATGGTAGTTCCCTTAAAAGTGCGCAATCACTAGTAAGCTATGAGTGATCGTTAAGACCACGGTTAAAATTACTTGAAAATACAGCTTTTTGACGTTGTACCATTGTAGAACTAAGGATGAATTCTGAAAGGTAAACGATGTAGGTTCCTGAAAAAACAAAGTGATTTTCCTTTCAGAAGAATGGATTTCACACCTCTTGAGTGCAATCAATCAAATCAGAATAACAGAGAAGGCAAGTTATTATGAATGGCTGCACAAATGGTGTCAGAGCCAACAAGGACAGATTTTTTGTAATACAATAGCAACAGTTGCTTTAATTGACACCTCAATTCAAAGCGATTAGTGACTGCAGACAAAAAAAATTATCTTACCTAGTAAATCAAAACAAACACGGCTACAAATTTGCCTCGATACAAGTACGACAAACTCTCGCTTTGTGCTAGCGAAAGATGGTTTCTGAGAGAAGTTATGTGCTTATAACGAAAGAGGGAGTGTAAATTTAAAGTTCTGTCTTGCGGATTTTGTTTATTTGTTTCAGGAGCTGTGTGGTAATTGTTTCGTTTGAGCTCTAAATACGCGAGAATTAAAAGGCCTTCTGTGCGGCCTCTGAATCAGATAAACTAAAAATCCGCGAGACAGAACATCAGATTTGACCTTCTTCTTTCATAATAAGCACATAACCTATCTTAAAAACCCTCTTTCACTTACAAAAAGCGAGAGTTTGCCCTACTGGTATGGGGGCAAGTTTTGCGACTGTGTTTGTTTTGATTTGCTGGTTAAGAGAATTTCCTTTGTCTGCAGTCACAAATCGTTTCGAATTGAGGTGTCAATCAAAGCAACTGTTGCTATTGTGTCACTAAATCTGTCCTTTTTGTCAAAGCCGCTCTTGAGGCTGCCAAATCCCAAATTCACCTTTTCAATGTGCACTGAATCTCCTTGCCAACACGAATTAATTTTTCGACTAGTCATAGGTTTTCGAAAGGCAACCAGTACGTGAAATGAAGCTAGAAAAGTTATCGCAGATTGTAGAATCATTTGAGATTTTTGAACTACTAGATCAACTAGAAACATTATTGAAACATCTGTGAGTTTTAAAACTACAAAATATGATTCAGTATTCTATTGCTTGTCATAAAGAAATTACATGGCAGCAGTTTTCTTGTGAATAGATGAAGGCA
Organism: Aurelia sp. 4 Dawson et al 2005; assembly: GCA_964019985.1. NCBI lineage: Eukaryota > Metazoa > Cnidaria > Scyphozoa > Semaeostomeae > Ulmaridae > Aurelia > Aurelia sp. 4 Dawson et al 2005. The sequence continues at coordinate 14,506,177 of OZ026500.1, read as the reverse complement.
GAAAAACTGATCAAAGTGTTACGCTAGTGAGCTTGCCGCAAAGTTCGAAATGATTGTCTAAACAGAATTTTCGCAAACTTTGACAAGAGTGCTGTCACTTAATGGAATTAGCAAAATCGATCACTTCATCATTTGTTCCATATTCACAAAGATTTTACATGACAGAAGAATCATTGCAACCAACATGTTCAGTGATTTCTGGATCAAATTTTACTATGCTTTCTAGATAACGAAAAGGCGTTTGATACAATATGGAAAACAGGCAAATGGACGACTCTTGTTAATGGTATCAAAGGTAAACACACCCATTTGTGGCAGACCAAGTTGAAGATACCCAGCTCAAACATTGTTTTAGATTTATGGAGCCCCGAAGGGAAACTAGTGATAAAAAACTGGAAATCAAACTTAGTTATGATAAAATCTCTACTAAGCCCTAAGGCAGCTCATTGAATTCAAGAGACTCCAGAAAGGGGCTTAAAAGAGGAGGCTTATCAATGAGGGTGCCTATTCAAAAAATCGATTGACAAGGATGTACATGGCAGCGTTTTAGTTCGTTTATTCCAAATTTTGCGGAGTCAAAGAACAATTATAGCAAAGTACACAAATCCAACGCCGCTTTAATCCCAAACCATATCAAAATCAACGTGCAAGATTGTCGTTAAATGAATGGAAAATCCCGGTTACCTGTGACATTTGACAAAAGTGGGAGGAGGCTTATTAGAAGGGGTGCCGATTAAACATTTTGTCTATGAAGTGAGGGGCTTATAGAGATGGGGCTAAATAGAGCTTTTACGGTACTCAGCTACGATAGAACTTAAGGACCGAACGAAAACTTCGGAGATTGGCTCATTTGTTCGAGTGCCTCTAATGTACCAAGGTCGTGTACAAAGATTATGCATGTTAAACCTAAGAGAAAAGTTTAGGCTCTTTGCAATTTCTCACCAAATCTGTTGACATGTTTGGATTAGTTTAAAACCATGTTTCGCTGGATCTGCTACAAATGGGTATCTAGATGTTTTCTAGTGACGACCAATCACTATATACAAAGAAAATTGTACTAACCCCTGCATAACGTAACCTTAAATCAGTTGTGAATTGATTCTGACTAACGTAATACTGCCATTATCTACCGTTTTGTAATATCAACCTCATTGTGTTGATACACATATTTTGCCATTGGCGGTTGTTCGTCAACTTTTTTGTTGATTCTAAACTAATTTTAAATCTTAAAGGATTTTTGTTTTTCTGTGATAAAGGATTGAATTTAACATGCATAATGCACCGGCACACACATGCACTTACCCACACACGCACATGCACACTCACTCCCAACCGAACTTTGCAGTGAGGGACCAGACGTTAGAGGAGTTTTCTATCATACCGTTTACTTGTGATAAAAGTTTAAACTTCGTGTAGTGCTTGGCCTATACTAAACATCCGCGTATAAAAAGCTGCAACTATTGAAGTCAACCTGGGTTCTTACACACTGACTACAATGGATTGATTCTTATAAATGGGCATCTATTTGACATTTTTTTTATATATACGCAATCTAAAAATTTACAATTTAACAAAACATATTTACATGAACGATACTATTGGGAGCATGATAGGCATGGCTACCCTAAATGATCTTTAACAAAAAACCAATACAGATACTAAAGGCTATACCAAAGTTCTGGTTCCTTCATAGGAAGAAACGGATCGCAGAGATTAGATAAAAACTTTGCCGAACTGAAGTTTTTGACAATTTCAGCCCAAAGGCTCTTAATCCACCATTTCTTATATGCAGGTGTTTACCGTACTTACATTCCACCATCGTAGAGACCGACGTAATCCTTAACCCTTGGATTGGGAGGATTGGGGTTTTATTGCTTTGCTTGTTAGAGAGGGGGGAGATGGAAGCTTAATGGTAGTCATCTAACCGATGAGTTTTGGCCATTTTTTTTCTTCATTTGTTGATTAACGGATTGGGTGTTTTATTTTGATTGATTGATTGATTGATTGATTGATTGATTGACTCATTAATTCAATTTATTTTGATTGATTGGCCTAACTGATCGTAATGGTTTACAGATGCAAAAGATGGAAATTCTCTTCTGTACAACAATCTTGTGAAGCGAAGAGATGATAGGGCAGAGCGGCAGAGGATTCGCGAAGAAGAAGAAAGAAAACGCCAGGAACAAGATGATTTAATCAAACAACAAATGCAGGTACATTTATGATTTTTGCGCCAAAGAGGCTCATGACACCCGACATGAAAATCATGCCGGCATGACTTTTCATGCCGGCACGAGTTTCATATCGGGTGCTGGTCTAAGCTACCGTTGGGGCGACATGAAACTCATGCCGGCATGAAAATCTCATGTAAACACATTTTTCTCGCATCGGGGCGACATGAAAATCAAATTGCCTTTGTTTTCCCTCTCAAATATTTACGTAAAGTCACGTGAAAGATGCATGACATTTGTGGAATGTTTCATATCGGGTCAATATCGGGTCTCATATGAATAGGAGTGTGTTCTCTCAAATTTTTTCATGCCTGCATGAGTGCACGTCCCCCTAAATTTCATGTCGGTTCTCATGTAAAGGGCTGCTTAATTAAGATGATCACAATGATAAATATCAAGTATTTTCTCTTGCATTGCCCTCGCTTTGACTTGATCCGCATAGGTGTCTTCAGTCAGCTTGCGGTTGTACCTGGGTTAGACATGACAAGTATGGATTCAAAAATTTGTGTGAATTTCTCTTGTGCGGAACTTCAGATTTGAATATAGTCGCGAATAGGATGATTATTGAGGCAACAATACCATACAATGAACGATTCAAGAGATTTTGCTAGCAAAGCTTTTCTTCGGAAATTTAGATAGTAGATTTCTTCAAAAAAATTCTGGAAATTTCAGCATCTTTTGTTCTGGTTACGCTTTATGAAGGTAGGTAAAGTTTACCAAAATCCTCATAGGTTTCTTTTGTCCTCGTAGCTTATTCGCCGTCTGATCAGTCCGTGGAAAACAAGGTTTTCGGCCATGTGCCACGAGCAAAAATCAGCAATAATATTTGATCCCTATCTTTGATCGATAACGTAATGAAATTTGGTGGTTTTTCGAATCGCTAGGTAGGTTCGTGTGAACGGAACAAAACCGTAACGATTTCGTACTGTAAAACCTTTATTATATTCTGTTCTAGGAGCTTGAAAGATTAAAGCTTGCCCAAGAAAAAGCTGAGGCTCAAGCTGAAGCCGAGGCTGCTTTGTTAGAAGAAGAACGGAAGCGCCGAGAAGAATTGGAAATATTGAAAGCGGAATACGAAAAATTACTGGATGATGAAAGGAAAGCACGGGAAGAGGAAGAAAATGTCAGGAAATTGCAAGAAAAGATTTTGGATGAGGAAAAACAAAAAAGGGAAGATCTCGAAGCAATAAAAGCAATGCAGGAAGAACTGCTGGAACAAGAAAGAAAGCAACGTGAAGGGTTGGAAGAAGAATCGAAAGAACAAGCAAAAGTATTAGAGGAAGTAAGTTGGTTGATTGTTCAGTCTATATTTTATGCCATAAATAAAGAGTTTTGCAATACACGATGCTCGTTACACTACCTACAAAATACAAGATACAAAATAAGCGAAATGTCATGTCTCTCCCATGGCGTGAAAATGAAAATAATGCAAACAACGACATGTAACGAACGCCTCGAAACGAAAGTTCACAAAAATAGTTGCTTGACGGATGGCAGAAATTTGAATGAATTCAGTCCAAACGACCAGTTTAATGGATAAAATGTAGAGTTAACTCAGAGATATTTACATAACTTTGATCAAGGAGGTCCTTATCACCATGCATTAAGAGCTGCGTCAAAACCTCGATTGAAGGATTACTGAGTCCAAATGGTCGTAATAGTGCAAGGTCTCCAGTGAGAAGATCTTGTGTTCATTCATTTAGGCCTTATATATCATTGTTCAGTTGATGTCCTCATTCTTTGCATTTCCTAGTGTCTTTTTCAGAATTCTCTGTTTTGGAAATACATCAAGCTGTGTTGCAAATTCTGCCGGGTGCACCGAAAGAACTTTAACTGTGAATATTTACTTTTCGGAAAGTACTTGAGGTATTGGAGTGAATCAAAATTGATCAAAAGCCGACAGATAAATCAAAATTTGATTGAAAGCTGAAAGTGTGTGGTATTTTTGGTGATCTTCTATTTTCTGAGAATTATAAAATATACGCAAATTGGATATATGAAACTTCTTTTACTTTGAAATGCATGAAAAGGATACGTAATCTCCAGTGCAACATCCAGATACTTTCCACTAAAGGAGACTTTGTATCTGCAGATACGTACCTAAAGGCGTAAAAACTGATTTTTGCAACATTATCAGGTCATCTACGATGCAGCTTTTATAAAGACTTGGTTCTTAACCCTTGCGAGTTGACTGGTAATTTTGTTTGTAATTTTGATCGAGGGTGCAATCACTGCAAAGACCTCTTTTCGCACATTTTTTCGAAGTCACTGATTTTTTGAAGACTAGATCTTACCTTTTTCCCAATGCTCTGAAGCATAGAACAAAAATTACCAGAATAGTACTTCAACCTCTCTGTTATCAACTAAATCAGTTCGACACCTCAGGTTTCCCCCTCGCAACGAATTTTCAAACAAATAGATACTTTTTGTTCCACCCTGTGCGTTCAAACCCGTGTCTGTGAAATTTGATAAATAGCACACGACCTCTACCTATTGTTTTTTGTGTATTTTGAACTTGTTTTTACTTGGTAGTGCGCCACCATATCGCTGTTTCGTGATTTTGAAATTTTCAGAAGTGAACAACGTTAAATCATAATCAAAAATTGAATCAGTGGGTTAAGGTGGCTCATTGCTGTTCAAATTTCGCATTGATATACAGTTGGTGTCCAGTAAGTCACCTCTTTGAAAACCGAAAAGTGTTGTTTAGTATCTAAGTTTTGAATGACATGAACAGCTTAAAGATGTTTTTCGTCTCTATTATTGTCATCTTTCTCTTATTTTTACCATAAAATTCTTGCAGGAAAGGCAGCGAATGAAAGAGTTGGAAGAAGCGAGACAGAAGGCCGAGGAGGCTGTTGCTGAAACTCGTGCTAAACTCGAAGCTGCGGAGGAGGAGAGAAGGAGGAAGGCAGAAGCTGTGGAATCGGCAAAGAATAAAACAAGAAAAATGAAGATTCCTGAGGGCCTAGCCAAGCCTCTTAGTCTGGTATTCATTCTATTTCGAATTTCGACTCACAGAATTCAATTTTTAAATTCATTTGAATCTCGACTAGTGATCACTGCCTTCCTGAAGAAAGTACAGTTTAACCGTATATATTGTATGGAAATAGAAAATTTTTCGTTTTCTGTCAGTATATCTTTAACCAGGTTGTTGATCTACAACTTTACGAAGTCTGATTGAAATAGCTAGGCTAGATTTCTCGCAATCGATTTTTATGTTTCTCATTACTCTTCGACAGAGAAGGGTAGAAACCTACAGATGAGCACATAAGGAGGAGATGAACCCTTTTGTAAACAAGTTTAGTTTCAGATAGCGTTCATCTTGGACTCAGAGATAAAGATACATTTTGTGAATCCTCATCCAGGTCTCGAAGGAAAGAAAAGGAAATTTGTTTAATTGCTGGTAACATTCACGAAATGATACTTTCATAAACGCTCCAAGAATGTGAGACTTGAACATAGCATTCCTAACAGATCATGTTCATTCGTTTGCCAATGGGAACATTTCAGAAAGTTATTCCAAGGCTGAACTTTTGAAAGCGTGATTCGAGACATGGCAATCAGTTGACCGAGGTTTCTGCCGTTCGCTGTCGAAAGCTAAACAGACTTGCGGGATTCGATTGTGAGAAATCTAGCCAAACTTTATCAATCGGACTTGGTAAAGTTGTCCATTAACGAACTAGCGAAGGATGGCTAGAGAAAACAAAACATTTTTCGAGTAGTTTCGGAGATAAATCCACCTTCCTGAAATGAAGAAAATATTTTGAAATGATTTGCAGAGCCAGTGTTGACTTAAACATTATATACATAAACGATATAACGTGGCAATGCCACACAACGTTTATCCAGATTTACATCTCGTAGGGTACTTAAACATTGCGATTAACAAATCTTTCGAATGCCAAGACTATGCAGAACAACGTCTCGCTTTGCTTGAATCTGTGAAGTAGTTATCCTCGCTTGTTTTGAAGCCTTGAAACCAAAGGGAGGCGAATTCTGGGAGTGAGGCTGAAGTATTGATATCTCATTGGTCACTTTAAACATAGTAATGTGTGGAAACTATTGTTTGGAAATCTGTAATCTCATTGGTCGCGCAAGTTTCATGGCGGTTTTGGCCGGCTTTTCAGAAAGTTTGATCATCAGTCCCAGTTGAAGCGGAGTGCTGTCATACAATTCAATAAACAAAGCGGAAACTGAGACTGAGGTAGTTAGTGTAGTCACCCGTTACGTATTCTTTGGAAAATTGGACATTTTAGCTTGTCCATTTTGTAACATTTTTCAATTCTCGTAGGCCATGCAAGGTTTTGTAACACATAGAGGAGCTGGTGCATTCATAGAGGAAGACTTCGTGAGGAAAATAGAAGAACCAGAAGAAGGTATAGAGAAACCAGAGGCGGTGAATAAAACAGTTGATGATGGCAGTGAACGTGCTGTCATTGTTGAAAGCAATCTCGTAAAACCATCTGAAAAAAGTTCTTTTTTAATTGATGAATAGATATTTTCGTAGAACATTTTAATTTTACTCACATTAAAGGGAATAGATACGGTAAAGTGTTGGCCCAGGTCAAGCACTCCTCCGCAAAGACTGCGAAGAAACGAGGGGAAGAATTACCGTGCCTGGATTCCCCTTCCAAGCCTCTGCGGAGGGAGTGCAGGTCAAGTTAAGAATACAACCTATTTTATTTCATGTTTGTCACGCGCTGTTTTGTTGAGTAGCAAAGGAAACAGTGAGTGCTTAGGCATTTTCCTTAGCCTATTTCTAGCCGCTAGGCAAAAAACCTGTTCCCTCAAGGGCAACAATTTTGCTTCGTGTTGTTGTGACAAATTTGTCCAAGATTCTGGCCCGGGACAGGGGTAACTCGAGTCTTGGGATGGCGTGGACTTTTCGCCCAACATTTTAGGGGAATACCCGTATTTAAGGATTTTCGGTCGATTTTCTTAAGGATTTTAGGGCGGTAAAGCTGTTAAAATTCAAAGAAATTAAGTTTCATGTCACGGTAAAAGGCACATTAATGGAAGAAATGATCAGTACAAACCGTTTTTCACAACTAAGACCAAGAAAATCCGACGATAAAAATAGAGATCTCGAAGAATTAAAATGCTACCCATTTCTAGTGGAACAGTTACATTTTGAGATCCATATTTAGGGATTTTTGAGGTTCAAGGCCCATCCTTATGGGCGGCACGTACCCGTAGCTCTAAATGGAAGTTACCACCCCGGGGATTGTGGCACGAACTTCTGTCGTATGAAGTCTAACTATGATGAAAAGTTAGCTGGTTTTGATTTTGAGATTACTGTTTCATTTGTTCGATCAAAGACAGTATACTAGAGAATCAAGAGGCACAAGAAAGTAGTAAGCTAGGTTCGAAATCTGTTTTTCTCAGAAAAGAGGGGAAATCCTCCTGCTTTTGCGTAAACAAAGCAAAGGGTTAAAATCTTTCATATCTTTGAAAAGGTGGGTGTAAAATTTCATTACATTTTTCAACGAATTGAATAACTTGAAAGGAACTTTGGGTAATTTGCTATAAATCTGCCGTGCCAATTCCTTGATACCTTGATTATTTTCAAAAGGTCAGTATTTTGGTTATTTTCGTAAAAATTAAGCGAAAATTGTGAAAAAAATCAAAATCATCGTAAATCATGAATTACGTGAGGAAAATTTATGCAGTCTTCAAGAAAACCATAGTTTGTGAAGGTCTACGGTATGGTGGCAAGCAGAAAGCTGTAGCTCTTCTTCTTATGGATTTAGAAATTTGATGACATCACAGCCTCAGGGTTAATAAATGCCGCCATTTTCAAACTAATCGAGATATCAAAAAATTGCCACGGCAGATTTACAGCTAATTATCCAAAGTTCCTTTCAAGCATATTACTTTCTTTTGAGGCTCTATGCACAGACATCGGTGACTCTATACACTGATGTTGAAAGATCCATGGTACAGTGTAGACTCAATTCACACGTCGCAATGTTTCACTCCATTCCACTATCACCGTAATGGTAATACGTTGTTGACCAGGTGCATAAAATGTCAGCAATAACAATTCAACTTAGACTGCGTTGGCACGATGCCGCCGCATTTTGAAAACGGTGAAAAATCTGACGGATTGGCCTCCTGTTCACACGAAAACGGCACATTTTTTGCCGGCAGATTTTGAAAACGGTAGATTTTGAAAACGGAACTCTAACCAGCACATTTTTGAAACGGCATCATGTGAATGAAATGATGAAAACAAAACATTTTGCAACGCTTTTGGAACGATACTAAACTATTCCTAGGATGTATGTATGTTTTCTCGGCATCAAGGCCTTGCAACGAGTTTTTATCATCAAATTTCCTACCGTTTTCAAAATGTGCCGGCATCGTGTGAACGCAGTCTCAGTCGTAAAAAATTTTGTTGTTGCTGTAACTTGGACGATGTATTGAGTCTAGGAACAGTGCAGGGAATTGTGAGAATACCTGCTTGCTGCCATCCTTTCCATAATCGTAATGTATCACTAATTTGGGGGAAAGTCAACTGAGAGACTTGCGGGCAATTTATTATCTACCTTTCTTTTCATTTCAACTTCTTCGTATTTAATGACGTTTCTTCGACTTTTCAAAGTATTTTTTGTAGGATTGATTGATTTCGTAAATTTTGTAACAAATCTTTGTTTTCAGAAGTCGTAAATAGTTTTGTAACTATTTATTGTCATGAAGAGAAAGCCGTAGTAAGTAAAATAACATTTCATTTACCGTAGAAGCTCTGTTTAGCCCCTGAGTAGCCTGCGCGCAGCCGCAACAGCGGAGGAGCATTAAGACAGCGCTCAGGCCAGCTTCTGAGAGGCTGATTTAGTTTCTGCAGAAGCCAGAGGTGGCCTGATAAGAGAGGGAGGCTAATTCAATAAAGTCAAATGACATGGCGATAAGTGAGAGCTTTTTGCGTCTTTCATCATATCCTTTGGAATTAATGTAAAAGTTTGCGAATCAAATACACACATACAACGCAGTTTTCATCCAAAACCATTTGAAAATTTACATCTCAATCATTTTGGGTAAAGAAATGAAAAACCGGGAAGCTTTGTGTATTGGATGACAGAGTGGGGCGCAGAGACCCATGACATAACTGACTTGCATCCTTTTTGGCCCTCGAATGTAATTCCTCACAAATGCCACAATTTTCTGAATTTAGTTCATAATCCGTTTAATCTTAGAAGATTAAAACATTGTATGATTGAAATAATGTAAATTGGCAATGGATTACACCAGTTGCCTTCTACACGATACGTTTTGGCATGTATTGTGGTGCCAGATATGGAGGAAATAGTTTGATTAAAAATTCTAGGGGCTTAAGAGTGGGGCTGAATGGAGCGTTAAAGTAGGTAAGAATTACTAGACATTGATGCAGTTGTTACGTAATAACATTAACCAATTGATGTAGCATTATGTGGTAAATTGTCCCTTTTCTTCGCGATCTGATCTTGATCATCAATGTATGAAATTCTCAATGGCTGAATCTTAGTAAAAAGAAACATGACGAGTATCCAATTCATTCGGCCTGCGACATAGGCTACCAATTAATCGGCAGGAAAAGCGGGCGTTTTACCTCGGTTTCAAATTCATACAAAATGCTTATCGAAATTCTCAGGAATTCGATTCAATCTTGTTTTGGAAGCACAAACTTCTATTTAAATATCACGTTTCAGGAATATATATATAAGTACAGAAGTCTTCATACTGACATGTCTATACTATGTAAATTATCACTGAAGCTTTAAGTCTCATCATCAGGGCCTAATACAGAATGGGCTAATGAGCCATAAAGAAAGATTGCATTCGTCACCAGATATCAAAATTTTTTGGATGGGCGATGGCTATACTGGCATACTATTAAACAATTCTGAGCGACAGGAGATGAAAAATATCGGGATTTCCTTTCCCATCCAGTGCCAACAACCACTCGCTCATTTGTCGTCACTCTTAGGCGCTTTGATCAGATTTTGTCGCTCTTTAGCGCTCATTTTTGTCTATGGACAGCCAGGCTTAATCATCCAGCGCATGATTGAGGAATTTGACAAAGAATTCACTGAATTTGCCACTGAATAATGCAAAGAACGTAAGGCTTTAATGCGAATATGAAATTATCTAAATAATTTTATTTACAGAAGCTTATTCTTTATTTACAGAGAATGCGAATTCTTCGCATAAAACACCAATGAAAACAAGTAAGTAGGGTGTCCCAAAAGCCTTGTGCTCCATTTCGAGTGGCTGCTGAGGAGCTCTACGTTTTATTGTCCATTTCTTTCTAAATACAGTTGCACAGGATAGGTATCAACTTAGAGTTCGAGATCCTGGCTTAGCCTATCTGACAACTTCTGATTTATAGCAAACGAAAGTCAACAAAGTGATTGATTCAAACATAGCACTTTATCAAGCAAATACTGCAAGAACGGGTTCTATTGCTGTGTAGGAACTTTTTCGCCCATATAAAAAAGTACTTGCTAGTTTTTAGCACTGGACAGGCAAATAGAGTGTTGAAAAAATCTTGCTGCATGTAATGCCATAATACAAAGACAGACTAGTAAATAACATAAAATATAGGCACTTTGATGCGAATTGAAAGAAGCGGCGGGCAATGCTCGAAACATCGCTTCTTTCAGTTGCACCAAAGTGCTTATATTTTATCTTATTTACTTGTTTATCTAAAGGAAATGTTGCTTCGAAAACAGCACTTTCTTCGTGGTCCAAAATGTGAAATAATGTAACTTTTAAAAAGAAAGGGTTCTAGCGCTGTGTTTGCACTCTTTCTGCATTTGAAAATGGCTCAGTGTTATTGTGTTATCAGTAAGGAAATACAATCAACACTGTTTAAACTGTATAAAATAGGGTCTCAAACTCCATTCTGATGCCCGGGGAGGGGGGTGGGCTTTTCGTATGAATTTCAGGCAGAGGGGTGTGCTGCCCACAATTTAAAAATGGTGCCAATATTTGTAAAATGATACCATTGGCCAGACTAAATCCTAACTTCATCAAAAGTGCCACGAGTTGGCGTTTTCTTGACATAAATTGCTACATTTTCGTCTTTTCTAAACCAAAATCAACGAAATTTCGGGTTTCTATGCAGGATTTATCAAAATTTGATCTTTCTTTGACAAAAATTTGTCAAAAGCATACCCTTGCCACCCTTGCCCAAACTTAAATGGTCAAAAAGTATACCCTTAGCCAGACTTTTTTTTAGGTTAAAAAAATTATTATTAAGGCGTTTTAATGGTGTGTAAATAGTGTCCCCAATTAGTAGAAATGCTAAATGCTTTAGACACTGTAATAAACTTATTATTATTGTTATTATTACTAGAAGTCCGAAAATGTATAACCTTGCGGGCGTCACATCCTCAGAGGTACCTTTACTACGGATGCATATAGTACTATGCACCTTTATCAAGGACCGGACAATAGAGTGAAGAATTCCTCCGCAGCAGCCAAATAAATGGAGCACAATTTGTTTTGGATTCCCTGCAGTTACTATAACAATACATAAGACCACTTAAATATGAAAACATATAATTACAAGAAAATTGAATTCAAATTTTGAAGTCAAACTACCTTGGGATGAACGTAAATTGCCTCAGTTTCATGAAACTCTGTATTTATTGGGCGGGTGAGTCAGTCACAAGACTATGCTCAGTCCTTAAAATAAAACACTGCTAATTAGAAACTGCCGTACCAAGTGACAAAATGAAATGCGAAACTTGAAAAAAATCAGCGAAATTTGATTTTATGTAACAAATCTGTGAGTTCATAATTCATTTACTGTAAAGGATCCAACAAGTATGAAGCATGATTTTTATCCTATTTTTTGTGAGAGAGTCCATGACATTGCCTTGTTATGAATGGAACATTTTTTGGAGCAATATGATTTCAAAGAAAATCAAATTTTTAGCCAAAATATATTCCTTGTGATTTCACTTAAAGTTTTGAGTTCACTTACTTTCTTGCTCAGGTACTAAGGATTGATAAGAGCTTTCACGAAGGCAAAAACAAATTTAAGTGGTACTGGTGAGATAACAAGGTATTTTGCAATAATTTCTTGTGATTTCAGAGCATGCTTCAAAACCAGATAGCTTATAAACGCACAAATTACCACAAATTCAAGACCTTTTCGAGATTTCGTAATTTGTCTAAGATTTATTGTTGGTTTGAGTCTTTGACGCAAATGCGTACGAAGACATTTTCATGTCGGTAATGCAATAAATTTTGATTATTTTTCAAAAAGTTTCACATTTTGCGAGAAACTCTACCAGAAGCCGGAAAGTATATTACCAACCCAGATAATACTATAAAAGTGTATTTGGCTTTTTATTGTGAATCTTGGGCAAAAGAAGTCCTCGACGAACTTTGACAACTAATGAAAAAGCTGTTTCAAGAATATCAAAGCTTCTACAATAAGCCTAATCGTTATAGAGAAATGTACAACTCTACCACAAATTTCTGAGACAAATTTCTGAATGAAAATGAGTGTATATCCACTCATAAACGAGTACAGACCATCGATGTGATGTCCTGGAAATTTCCAACACTTCCTAATACATAGCACATTACTAGGACCCATCTAGCATTGACAAGAAAGCAAAACCCCACAGTACAAAAACAAAGCAATATTTCATCTTAAGGTTACTTTAACCCTTCAGGCAGTGATTAAGGAACTCTGTTTACCATGGCCGTTTGTCAAAGAATACCAAACAAGGTAAAATATCATTCGATGCAGAATTAAACGCAGAATATCATGAAAATATATGGTATTGATTTGGCAAAAGCACAAATGATTTATTCAAAACTTTCCTCGAAATCGACCACCATCGCGAAGAAATCTTTGTACACCTCAGTGAGCGCAAAATCCATTGTTGAATAAATACCATTGCTATGATGTCCAGGAAGTTCTAAACAATTCTAAGAAGAATTACTAATACCTAACACACATCTCCCATCTAAAATAGTACAAAAATCTAGCATACAAGACAACTGATGCAATGTTTCATCTTAAATGAGCAATAGTTCCCCGTTGCTGTTTGCTAGTAACTGAGTTATACTATCGCTATGATGTCTTAGAGGTTCTAAACAATACGCAAAATCGGCGAAGGTTTGTTTACACCCATTTCAATTGAAGGTGAAGGTGAAGGAGAAGTTGCGGTTTTTAGCGCCAAGCCCTGGGATTGCAGAAGTAGCGAAGCATTAACCGACTCTGCGACCCTTGTCATGACGATCAAGTGGTGAGGCCCTACCAGGTATCGAGCCCACTCCGCCTGACTGTTGTGGCTGCAAAATCAGAGGATAACAACACTGCGCCACAACACCTTCAAGTCATGTGATCAAGCTCTTGATAAAGCATCTTTTGATTTCTCCAACATGTCATGAATAGTTGTGCCATGAATGCAAGGAGTAGCGTAATAACAAAACTCCCATGGGCATGGTCATATGGCTTGAAACGGGTAAGGTAAAACAAACCTTAGCCGATTTGGTCATTCTAAGAAGAATTACTCATACCTAACATATATCTCCTATCTGCAAGAATACAAAAACCTAGCATACAAGGCAATTTTTAGAAATGTTTCATCTCGAAGAAGCAAGAGTTTCCTGTCGTTTGTACGGACAAGTAAATGAGTAATACCATCACCATGATTTCCTGGAAACTGTAAACAGTTTTAAGAAGTCTTAATACCTAGCATCCATCTCCTATCAACAAGAATAAAAATCCTCAATAGACAAGAAACACAAGCAATGTTATGTTTCGTCTGGAATACACACTCGCTTTTGTTGTGTGTGAACCATTGGTATGCGTTAGGGTGTGGTTTAACGTTTGAAGTACATTCGTATGATTCCCTGAAAATCCAAACTAAGAAGAAAGTCTTTTTTGTGCCCAGCACCAATCTCATATTTACAATTATGGCAACCACTACAATGCATCACAGGTCAAGGAACCATTCATCTCAAAGATGCACGAAATGTCCGTTCTTTGTTGCCGATAGGCGAAAATTTGTTTCTGGCTCTTCTAAGAAGCTCTTCCACTATCATACCTCTTTCTATTACACTCCTCTCCATAACAGATTTGTTTTCTTGTGCTCTTCTAGTCAGATATAACAACGTGCTGTCCACTGTTCCGTAAGGCACTGATTTGTACACTTCGCAACCCATGTTTGCTGAAAAAAACAAAGAACGATTTGGTCACATTGGAGGGAATTCCCTGTCTATGTAGGGGTGGCGCCAGAAACTTCCCGACAGAGGGGCTGGAGCTTTCGACAGGGGGGGCTAAAGTGACTGAAATATGGTGTTTTCATGCGCTATTTTGCCAAATTTCCTCCGACGAGAACCCGAAATTTCCTTCGACGGGGGCAAGATGCCTCCGAAGGGCTGCCCCCAATGCCCTCCCCTGGCGCCACCCCTGTGTCTATGTCATGGTGCCTAAAGTAGCGCAGTAGATTCGTTGCGAGAAATTGGATCTGAGAGTTGGTGGTTCAAGTCCTGGCTTGTCCTATTGTGGTATTCTACTAACGCCATAATCACACCACGATGTCTGCTTGGGGTCTGATCACACAAAAAGATTTCTAAAAAGTTTCCGCAACGACTGAGAATCCGTGAACAAAGTCTTGACAGCAGTGATACCACCTACCCCAAAAATTTCCTTACAAACTTGGTGAATAAAGATTGAATAAACGGTAGATAAGATTCTGCACAGCAGCATAAGTTCCAAATATTTAAATCAGTGGAAATTATTTCTTCTAATTGCTTATCTATAATCCCACCATTGGACATTTCAAACATCTTAAATAATTTTCGAAGTCACGACGTCTTTCAGCTCATTCGAGGAGGACGTATCGTCAGTTTCCTAAACCGAAAACCAGATTAGTGACAGACTTTTGCTTAGTAACACATTGCAGACATCCATAAACTATGGCGTCCTTAAAAAGTGTTTCATGTTTCATCAAGAAGTCTCGTGATTACGATTGTTAAAAGTTTTGAGCATTTTCTTGATTTCTTAAAACAGTAGAAAAACCCCTTGATTTTGAAAATATTGAAGGTTTCAGAAAAGCCCAAAGATAGAATTATAGCGAAATAGTTAAAGTTTCTTTGAAACCATTCAGTTCAAAGAAATTGCTGATAGAATTTTAAATTAAATTCTAAAGATTTGGAACCTATGTTCTATACAGAATGTCCTGTTTAATGTAATCTTCGAATCTCAGTTACGGTATTCAGAGTGCCAACGTACATAACCCTATCTACTAAATATAAACCATATCTACTGACTGCATTCTTTGTAGTGCGCGGGGAAGCGCCACTTCGACTGCTTCCAGCCGCCGCGCCATAATCCTGTAATAACACTATCTTTGGAAGTTTGTTTATGAAATTTACAAAAAACTCTAACCCTCAGATGCGCCAAAATTTACTTCAAAATGAACTTCCCAGCCGCGCCAAAATCAAAGGATGCAAACTACTACGAGGCCTCGAGGCCTTGCTGGCTGCTAATGTCCCATAGTGCACCGCAAAAGGAATAGGACAGGGAAGAGTAAAATTTCAAGTTACAGTTACACGGGACATAGAGAGAGAAATGAGTCATCCAAGACGCTCAGAAGAAAGCACAGTGGTCCAAGGGCGGCGCCACGGGGTGGACAGGGGTGGACATGCCCACTTAACTTTCCTCAGGTCGGCATTCATTCGTATGCAAAAATGACATAAAAATCGTTACGTATACCGTCTGGCCATCAGTTCTATCTCTTTTCCACCCCAATTTTTCTGGGCTGGCGCCGCCCCTGCAGTGGTCTATTTTCTGTCCTTCTTCGAAGAATAAAAAACCACTCTACCTTCCTCTGGGTGTCTTGGAGAACCGTAAAGATGTACCGCCACTTAATTACCCTGCCAACGTTCGTGTCCTTTTGCTCAAATGCGTCTTGCAAAGCCTAATGGCAGGCACAGTCAGATATAAAATAACCCAGGCAACGCCATCGTTACCAGGTTGAAGTAAGTGAGAAGTAAGAATTCAAGGACACCTGTTGAACGCTATTGTTTACTGAATAAACATCGTTCCTGCATCAAGTTTGTTTAATAACAAATGCGGGTGACAGACGAGCGCTACGAGTGGTCTTCTATGGTTTGGTTTGCCGGTATTACATTAGATTATGGAGCTGAACTTAAACGAAGAAGTAGATCAATCCTCGCAAAAACACAGCATGCGTTCCAAATCTTTGACGAGATTCGGGTAAATTCACATGACCTATGTCTTGGAACTTAATGGCTTTGGGGGACCTGGCTTTTCCCCTACATTTGTACGGCTGGACTTTTCTGAAATCTCTACTATATTCAAAACGAGAGTGCTTTCTTCTTTTTCAAGAATTCAACAAACACTTTCAAAAAACTTGAAACTATCTGAGTTGCTAGCCTCTGACAAAAATTGGAATAACGTTAAAGAAAACCATATTTTATGGATATCTAATTAAACTTAAAAGACATCATGAAAGTCTTTCACGCTTCTTGCTTACGATTTAGAAATTTGATGACATGACAGCCTCAAATGGGTTGAGATACCGGGTGTCCCAAAGAAGTATTCGGATTGGACTAGCTCCAGTTATGCGAATGTAGCTTTAATCAATGTGAACTAACTCTCAAAATGTTCCCCTATAGTCAACTTGAAAAGCTCAAATTTGCATCCACCGGCAAACCGGAGCTGTGGCCGTTTGCCCTGAACGAAGTCTTGAGCCACAGCGAATAAATCAATGATATCCTTGATGAGAATTGAATAACATTAGATTTTATTACCTTCCCTTTGCCAGAAAACACTCCCTTCTTCCCAATCCCCCACTGGACAATTTCTGAATTTTGCTTTGATTTTAGTTCTTGATTTTGATGTACTTCAAGAATTTGCTTAGGTCGAAAGGCCGAAGCTCTGGTTAACAATTGGACGCAAACTTGTGCATTCAAGAATGTTTTTTTATTCAAATATAAATATTTACAATATATATATCTTACATTTAACTAGACCTATTCTGATTGACAGAGCAGAAACTGCGTAAATGATGTCATCGAGCAATCTGAGATAAGGAAGTGTTTGGGTAGATAAGCTTTTTGAAACGATAAATCACGAGTTTAAGGCCTAAGGAACAAAATATAAAGTGCTGCGGAATTTTGAGATCTGTTGCAAGGAGCTGGGTGGACTCACAGTTGCGAGTCTTCGCGCATGCGTGTGCAGTTTCTACTCTGTCAGTCTAATTACTATACAGAACTACAGGTGCGATACCATGGGGAGCGAAAGACAATGGCTACCCCATGGCCAATATAAAAAGACACGCAACGTTCAACTAACATACAACTACACTACAAATGATTAAAAACTGATGGATAATGCATTAGACTCTGTTGTACATCAAATGTCAGGTAAGGGTTGCAATGACTACTCTCGAGTACCGAATAATCGTCCCCCTCCCGCTTATTAATTTTTGAAAAATTTTCCAACCCCCCCGCTCTTATTAAAACCCCCCCTCTTTTATCAATTTTTGGAAAAAGGAAAGGATAGTAAACATAATTTCTGAATAAATGCACGAAAGAGTCGCAAGAAGTGCATTCAACAGAAACAGAACTCAAAAGTAAATGTATTAGTAATATCACTGTTCACATAGATATATATAAGAGACGAGTTTACCTAAGAAAACGACTATTTTCTATTTCTCCAAGACCCCCCGATTATTCCAGTCCCCCCGATTACTTTTATATTGAACCATTTCCAACCCCCCGATTATTCGCACCCCCCCCCGTTTATTCGGTACTCCAGAGTATGTCAAAAGCGCAAATCGTTCGTTGATAGTAGATAAAATTCTTGAAAATGCTTGATATCTGATGTGCAAAAGAATCTACAAGGGAAAAGAACTTAAAAAGGGGGTTGGTGGTTGCTAAGTACTGAAGTCCCTAAAAGAACTTAAACCGACCAGTTTCGTAGATATAACGTACTTCAAGGATGTCCGCTGTCAAAGCACCAATACCGCCAAACGAGGTATCTTTGCTCAAGTCAAATATCGAGGAAAACTTTGAGAGTGATTAACTATTAATTCAAGCCAGATTCACATCGCCTTACACAATCGAATTGGGATACTTTTTGGGGGACACCCGATATGAAATAAACTACAATTGTAATTGTGAAACATACTGAAGATTGCTGAAAAGTCCAACGGTAGAATTATAGATAGGCAGCTAAAGTTCATTCGTGACCTTCAGATAAAATGAAATAGGTTGTAAAATTTTAAACCCACTGTTTTACGCTGATTTAGATCTTATGCTTAAAGCGCGCTTCCCCCGCAAGTTTCAACTACGATTGGGAGCCAGGTCGTGGCTTCACAACGACTACTTCATATGAGGCAACAAGAACCATTGGCTTCGTCGTAAAAAATAATTCACAATGATTAGTTGAACTTAGATACTTACCGAGGCCTTCTGTCACATGATCACACATACCATAGAGCTGAGCAAAGCATAATAGGTTGTTGTCTTTTTCTAATCCGATTTCTTTCACCCTTGAAATTGGAAGAAGGAGATGTAAATAATCCAGACAGTATTAGCTCATATACCGGCTCATAAACGTTTAAAGGGTCTTTTTCATCCAGCATTCCTTGCACGTGTCACCTCTTGGCTTGCCTTTGTTCGTCCCCATTTTCGTGGACCAAGAAAATGGCGGCAACAGAGGCAAAAAAAGAGACGACACGTGCAAGGTATACTGGATGAAGGAGACCCTATAAGGTTACTGTAACCCTTCAAACAAAAAATTCTCGATTTTTTGTTTTCGACATAATCTGATGGTTTAAGCATTTGCGTACCATTCAAACCAGCTCACTTCCAGAAATAGCCAAATTATTTGGAAATATGAGCATTTTAAAAGAAGCAGTCCTGTTCCTTGAAAATTGCGGGAAAAGACATTAGGGGATTAAAGTAACCTTGCTTGACCTTGCAGCAGCATCCATGACATCCCGTGCTGTTATTTGATGGCATCGCTCTTTAAAAGACCGCACATAAGCTTTATTGCTTGACCTTTGCGGGTTTTTGTGTAAACTTTCATGCATAATCGTTTCTCCCGCCTTTTTTGCTTCATTTTGATAAAAGCCTGATTTCTCGAAACAGGATTCTGGGGTACTGGTGGGTACTAAAAAATTTGTGTACCCAACAGGCCAACCAAATCGCTTGAAACTTGGCCAACAGGGTCACAAGGCACGTAACTACGAAACAGTGTCAGCGATTTTCAATAGATCCACTAGTCTGATTTTTACAAAGGCTTGAAGCTTAAAAAAGACATTTCAGACATTGACACAAATTTAAAAGGTCATTTTTTCTAGACAATGCATTTCATCAAAAATTCGTGACACGGTTTTGCACCTTTAGTCATTGGTAAATTAATGGTTATGGTCCTACAGCGCTCGCTGGGGTACACAAAGACTTTTTCGCAAGAGTGGTCCATTTTGTCTAAGATCTGAAATAAATCATTTGTGCTTTTACTAATACAATTTCATATATTTTTCTGATATTCTGCATTTAATTCTGCATCGAATGGTATATAATCTTGTTTGGTATATCTTGACGAACGGCCGTGGCGAACAGAGTTTCTTAATCACTGCCTGAAGGGTTACAGTAACCTTAAAGTTAATTGGCCCTTTCCACGTGTGTACAAAATGATTCAAGGAAACTGTGATACGCTAAGCGTACCACATTACCAAGATGTCTGGTAACGATACCCTTATGGTCAGTTCCTGGGACTATTGGACCATACATACAGTGCAAATTAAAGGGAATTAAAGGGAACAGAGAAAGCCATCCCGAGTGGCTCTAGTATAGGTTACGTTTTTAACTTATCCCACGCCAGCTTTTAACTAAGTTCCCTTTCCTTCAAATCGAAAAATAGTATAGGCAGAACTAAACTAGAAAAAAGACAGAGGAGTCGGTCTTTCAGAAAGTCGCTAGAGAGTTTACTAAACCACGACGGCAACGGCACTGCAGCTGCAACGCGATGTTGCTTTTGTTTCAGAACATTAGATTCAAAAGATTCTTTGTTTTTCATTCGAATTTGCATCCCTTGAGAGACTCTGAAGTTGCCTTTTTTCAATTTCACAACTTGGAAACCCCATTTCTGTGGTGGATAAGGGTAGTTTTTTCATGAAATCGTGACAGGCCGGTCCAAAGTATGAAACTTCGCACAGTTATACATCTGAACCCACTGAACTATTCTGGAAGGGGTGCCACGAAAAATCTCGGCTCTATTTCAAGATGGCGGCAACGAAAAGTTGATGACGTCACCAAAAATGCCCCAAATTTTTTCCGACAATTTCTACTTTCAAGTAAAGCATTCGAAAGAGCGTTAAATTCTGAGTAAAATATGTTTAGGAACCTAAACTGAAACTTACGCTTTTAAATCTATTTGGATATTAAGAGTCTCGTTCTTGTTCTTTTGAAAAAGTGCACAAAATTTGATTTGAAATTTCTTCGGTATTATTTCACAAATACATTTTGAGAAGCAAAGATAATCGTATTTTTCAACAACTTAGAACTATGACAATGAATCTGAAAAGTACTATGAGGGCAAATTATAGAAAAGAAACCTGTAGATGCTCGCGGTTAATGAAAACAAAATATTCTAAAATTTGATTTTGTTAAGGTTTCATTTTGTGTTAAAGGAGGCATCATTTAGGCCTTTCGGATAATATCTTAAAGATAGCGTTCGAAAACAATACTTGCTTTGCTAAGATGACAGGTGACGTTCTGGCTGGCGTTGCCGTCCTGGCTTCGTAAAATCTCTTCTATTTCAATGATGCCAGGCCTTTTACTCAACAGAAATCAACTTTTTCGACCGGTAGACATTTTTATACACCCTGTAGAAACAGCAACGACATCAACTTACCTTTTCAAAACATGAAGGATCGTACCCTCATTATGACTGGCTATCATAAAACCAGCTTGACGGGCTTTGATAAGAGGCAACACATATTCAAAAACTGAATGATACATTTCCGTTGTTTTGTCATATCCATCATTTATCGGATCTTCTGCACCTGTTCCTGCTGCTATTCTTTGCTCCTCTACCATATATGCTCCTCTAACGAGTTTTCCAGCTATCTTGAATCCATTGGCAGTCGCATAATCATGATCAGCTTTCAGTCTTGTCAGTGTATCCTGAAAACAAAACCAACGTTTAGCCGCAACAAGCCATTTTTTCTCAAAGAAACCTTGGTGTAGCCCTTAGTCCAAAGGAAATTTTGAGTTCGTAGCAACCAAGCTTTGTCAAGGTCGTTCTGCTCGAAGCTCTGTTGAGCCAGAGATGTGTTCATATTAAGACTGTGTTCACATAATGCTGGCATTTTGAAAACGGTAGGAAAAATGACATAGAAAAATAGTCTCGTCAGTGTGTATCCTGAAAGGAAAAACAAGGTACAGGACTCGATAAGCCATTCTGACTTCTAGTTTGCAAATGCACAAGGCGATAGTTTGCCCCATTAAATTCATGGCAACTTTTGCGGCATTGTTTGTTTTGAATTACTGGTTGAAACTGAGAGAACTTCTTTTGCCTGCGATAGCTAATCGCTTCGGATTGAGGTGAACTAATGCTATTATGTTAAAAATGTGTCCTTGTTGTCATGTTTACAAGGTTCAAATAGTTTCCCTGTGGAAGAATTTTCTCGACTCACCTTACGATAGCATTGGTAAGTATTGTAAACAACAGGGATATCAGAATTGTATTTCTGTTGAAGAACAAGGACGAAATAGGCCAATGCAGCTTGAATATATGTCTGTTCTGCATCCACCATGAACTTCAGATATTTATCTTTGCATGCCTGATAGGTAAAGAAATAGCTTAAAAAACTTCCTGCGAAGAAATTTCTGTGTTTCAGACGCTTTGCAAATAAACGGCCAACAAACTGACTCTGCCCATTTTGTATAACGTTGCTCTTCCAACTTGAAAGAAAGGTGTTTGAGATATCTAGAACTAAAGAGGTCTTTGTGAGAATCTCCTTCATTTGTCGGTGAAGATTTCTGCTTTAAAGTTCTAAGATCTTTTGGAACTGTCGAACACTTTCCAGATTCGTGTAGACATCTAAGACTTTCGAAGATCTTTGGAATTTCTAACATTTTCAGAATAGTTGAAATTTTTGAAGATTTTCCTCCCAAAGATGCACAAGAGTTTCGTAATGATTTGCGTTGCCCGTAGCACTACAGATTCTGGAAGAGATAAAGTTTCTATTAGCTAGCTACGTTACGGTTTCAGCTTCGAAACGTAAATTTACTGAGATTTTGAATCAACATTTTAAGAGTAGTCATGGCAGGTAGTCTGAAATACACTAGAATGCAGCTTTTAAGACGCTTACCTTTGCTAACAGATCAAATCTTTGTAGCGCAGCTCTCAACTGTTCATTCTTTTGTTCAGTAAAACTTGGAATATGAATATCCTAGGAGAAATAAATCAAAACAAACTAGTGTCACATTACGATAAAGATATCAATAGGCGAATCAAAAGAAAGTTTTTACGATTGAAAAATCCACAAACTTCGGTTTTTCAGTTCCATCAACTGCCAAAGTATTTTCAAGCAATGTTTATATAATTCAACGTTAAAATAGTCACCATTTCAAATTGATCTAGCAATATGAACGAGATGATTTACTGTATGGAAAGAATTCCAGGTATCCAGAGTTTGAAAGATCGCACTGCAAAAACGTAGAACCGACTTACAATTGCAAGACTGAGTGTTCAACTTAAGAATTCGGTTATTTTGTTCTCAGATGACGGATCTCCCGAAAACCAAATAACATCCGGCTTTGTCTTTAGATAGAAGAAAGTAGACAGTGGCATAACACACGGTGGTTGGGGTTAGCAACTCCTAAGGGCCCCACCAGCTTTAGGGGCCTCTTACAATTATCCAGGAAGCTATAATCAAACTTTGGAGCAACAGCACACTGATTTTGCACCAAATACTTCAGGGCATTTCGAGAGAAAACCCCAACACTTTTAGTGAACTGAACGCCTTGGTGAAGGGAACTGGACGCAAGTTTAGTACATCATGAAATGCGGTAAATTGCAAACCAGTCAAAATGCTTTGTTACCTTTTGGGGAGCATCAATGTATTTTTTAAGTGGATCATTTGACAAAATCCATTTCTGTACGATCCTTAAGCTTGCCCTTTTGATGTGCAGGGCTCTCCTTACAATGACTTGCCGATAAAATCCCCTGATTTTGGAAATCTGGCAAATTTGTGCTGATGTATCTGCCTTCTCAGGGGCCCCGAGAGCTAAATTATGTAGCTAAGTTATCAAGGGCCCCGAGGTGCTCTGTTACACCACTAAGTATATGAGTCGTAGTTTAAGCGTCCATCAATCCATCAATAGCGATAACTACGAATATGCAATCAGTCTACATCTTTTGTTCATCCAATTGAAGTAAACTGAAATCTTTCCTGCTGTGAAGTGTAGATAAGAGAAGAATATCTTACCTGGTATCTTTCAGCTTTCAGCAAATCACCTATTCGTCTTATATTCCATTCAAATGGCTCCTGATGGTTATGTTCATGTGAAATTAACTGCTCGTTCATGCTTAGCTGCAAAAACAAGAATACACTACAAAGTGAATATTCTTTCTTTCAAAAAGCATATCACATGCGATTTTTGAAAATAAGGGACCTCTAATGATTTTTGCAGATTTTTCTTGAAAGCAACAGGATTTTCGCCAAAGGCGCACAAGATTTTACGGCGAGGAATGCCCCTCCAAAACCACTACCTAGCCGTCCTTTATGTCATCTGCTCTTTGCTTCGACTAATATTGTGGCTGCTATCCTGTTTTGGTCACTCAGACGGAAAAGGATGGGAGTTAGGGTTTGCTAGGTCAATGAGAGATTGACTATAGACTGCCAAAATTCATTCCAATAAATGCCACTCGCAAAAGAGGCTGTTTGCAAAGGTTGATTACTTGAAGATGCGACATGGAATAGCAAGGGCGAATTTTGTAAAACAAGAAGGTTTGGTTTCCGGGAAGACAGAGCAATTGCCTTTCAGAAGAGTAGATTTCACATTTCACCAAATGAAAATAAACAGAAAAAGGATAAGCATTCTAGTTGGCTGCATATCAGGTGTTTGCTGAGGCTACCAAAGCATTTGTTTCTTTGTTTTACAAAATTCGCCCTTGAATTCCACTCCGTTTACATTGGATCAGTGAAGCGTGTACTAGGTAAACTACGAATCAGCCAAAACGACACAGTCCATAATGACCCCGAAGCAGAACGACACAAAATGACCTAGAGCAAACCAAAAGCGAGCAAAAATGGCCCAGAACATACCAAACACAAACCAACATGATTTAAGGTGACCTTAAAGCCAATGACTAATAAAATCGGTAGCAGAAGCTTGTTTTTTCGGGCCACTGCATTCCAGCCTTATCTACCTCTCCTTCCTCTGCACATCTCTCAGTTCTGTGTCTCGCTTTGATGAAAAAACGAAATTATATGAATTATGATTGACTACAATAGGCCTAGGTCCAAGCAATTTATGAAAGTAAAACCCACCTGAATCCGGCTGAACCTAGCTGAGCCTGAATCGAGCTGCACCCGGCTGAACCCAGCAACCAATACAGGAGCTACCAAACTAACTGAGAACAACGTGAACTAATCCATTTGCAGGAATGGAGAAGACAAGTTTAGCAACTACCTTAACCAAGGTAGCTAACTAAACAAAGGCTATTGGGGGTAATAACCAACTATGTTTCCTCAGTCACTTTCTTAGCTAAGCTACTTGAGGCAAGCACGGCAGAATCATTGCAAGTAACACAACCACAACAATGAACGCAATGATACAACCGATGGCACTTCTACATTATTGCACGCACGCAAGGCCTCTAAAGCAACACCTACATGGCAACTAATACCACTAACATGGGCAAAGGTAACTAACTCCGCTACCAGAAGATAGGATGCAAGAACAACTCTACGACTAAAAGAGGACGGCAAGTAACGTAAAACCATTAAAGCAACTAAGGCCAATAACGCAACTAACGCTATGAAGGAGCTAAGGCAATTAAGACCACTAAGGCAAGAAACGCAACAAGATCAAATCAGCAACTGCAATAAGATGGCAACTAACGTAAGTAAGGCCGCTAAAGCAACTAAAGTCAATGAGCTAACCAAAGCCACTAAAGGTGCTAGCCTGACTTAGTCTACTAGGAGAAGAAAGGATGCAAGATCTACTCAGCAACTAAAACAACAGGCAACTAAATTTAGAAAGGCCACTAAAGCAACTAACGCCATTAGGCCATTTAACGGCACTAAAGCTGCTAAATGCAATAAGTCCCAAGGTAAGAAACGCTATTGTTTTCGAGTGACAGCGGATTGTTTCCCCGACTAAATACACTTGATAGTGCCAACAAACGCTATAAAGGAACAATCCAACGTCACAAAAGTACCCTCTAAGGTGTCATTCAGCGGTATGCACGACGATGTCGTACAGTAAAAGGGTGCATGTTCCGTGCCAGCGATTATTCCACCTCTTGGGGTGCGGTCGTGTGAACGCACTTATATCACGTGATTTTTTTCTCATCTACAATGCTGCTTTTTCTTACATTACATGTGGCTCCCCGTATGCAACTGCAAATTACAGGGGTGATAGCGAGAAAATACTTTATAACTTAGTTACTACGGAAGATATAGGGTACTAACAAGGATATTTGTTTGGGGCAGTCACGTGCATCATCCGTAAGTCACGTGTCTTACCTTGCGACTTATGGCCTCCTTCTCATTGGGGCTCCCTGTATGAAAATGCTACATTACAGAGATGATACCAAGTTAACGGTATACAACTTGGTTACTAAGGAACATGTAGAAAAAAGACACATTCAGTCGTTGGCCTAGCCCTAATGCCACGTGACTTACTTGGCAAGTTGCCAACATAGCAAAGCAACCAACACGTCACATCGGAAAGTTATACGCGCATTTACCTTCGCAGGAACAGGTTTGCATCATCTGTAGCCTCCTTCACATTGGCACTCTGCGAGGTTTCAATTTTTAGTCGTTCACCTTTGCAGGCCTTCCTTCAAGATCGTGGTATTTCTAAGTCACTGGGGTTTACAGCTCACTTACTGAGGGAAATGTGGCCAACTGACATGTTTAGTCATTGGAGACAATCATGAAATAGATTGCCCTAAAAGAGTTATTGGCATTAGCATACAATTTAAGAGAGTGGAGTAGTGAATAGAGCAGTGAAGAAGTTCAAGAATGAAAACTGAACGATTGTCTAGCACAAATATGAACAACCACTTTGTAAAACGAACCTTGACGAAACCACATCACAATACCTTGCTCGCATCAAGCAATCAACACCTACAAATGGCAACAAGCAGCAAACTCCACCCCAAGCAATTACTCCGTACGAGGCGGGCCAGTGCGGAGACGCAGGCGATACGTGGCAATCCTAGTTTCCTTCAAATTCAATGAGGCAGATAAAAATGCTTTGAATCAAAAAATTCTCAATCTTAAACAATACAATTGGGATCCTTTTGATCGCCAAAGGCGCTCAGGAAAGGTAATCAGGATAAAGGCATGCATCACTCTTTCGATGAAGCTCACAAAATCGCTGCAAAAACTTCAAAACATACAGTGAGGGACATTTGCCATGGGCGTACAATTATTTATGAAGTGATATGACCCCTCAAAGAAAGTTGTACCACTTTATTACATCCTAAATAAAAACAACTTCTACTTACAAGTAAATCGGGACTACAGAGTGCGGTCAGCTTGATCTGCGAAAATCCACCTTTCTCCAGTTCATCTACAGAAAATCAGAGGTTTCATTGTACATTCTTGCATTATTAACTTCTGATAAAAAGATTTTAAAATAACAATAGATGTCCCTACTCACAAGATGGACAGACAATGTTTCTGCCGAATAGAGTACCATTAAATTTATTGAGGAGATGAAGTGCTGACCCTATTGTTTTGACCGATTGTGATTCAGCTTTGTTGAGGGCGAATCTCCGATGGGGCTCACACTGTCATGCGCAACTTTGCTATTGTTTTGTTCTCATGTTCTTTTTTGGGGGATTCCTCGAGGCTCTCAACTTAGCCTATTCGTATCCTCAACAAAACTGGAATACACTCATCGAGAAGATCATCAAACACATCATTCATCCACCAGAAGTTTCAAGGTTGAACCGAAAGCATTCAGAGCGAAGGGGAACAGGCGTCAAGACAATAAAGTATAAATTTTAGGAAAACTCATAAGGGAGAAATTCTAAAGTTCAAACTGGAAATTTCTGAGGGACGGGACCGTCGAGAGGGGGGTAGCCAGGGTAATTACCAGGGGGTCTGAGGCCTTTAGGGGCCCGGAAAAGTATACATTATGTAGTTTTCCTTTCTTTTCAATTTGCTCGAGGACCATTTCTAGTCCCGCTGGCCCAGTGGTATTTCAGCTTAGTCTTTCCACATGAGATAAACAAATTTCAATCAAAAAGTTATGTTTTCAACAATGTATAGGAAGGTGTTTATGCCTAAAAGCATCGCTTTACCAGTGCAAAGGTAAAATGCAAAATGAAAACTAAAACACCACTTGCAGCCTACTATTTGAATGTAATATTTCGTTCCATTCACAAGTTTTGATTTACTCCTTTTTATTTTCTATCGCATGTACTTTAGTGTGACTTTTTAGGTATTAGCAATTGTAATCTGGTTATTTTAGGTTTTAGCTCTTATAGTTAAGTTAATTCAGCAATGTATTATTAAATTTGTAAGCTTTTAACACGCCCCCCTGTAAAGCATTCTTAGATTGATGGGGCCACCGTGCATAAAAATTCTGACATGACTTTCAGATAGACTTATTACAGATGACGATATAGACTTGGGGCAAGTCTATTCTCCAAATCGCGATAAGGTCTACAGTAAATCCCCCATGCAAGAACCTACCAAAATAAGAGTCTAGTGGCTGTTTTTCCTAAATTATGCACCTTGTAATTAAGAACCTGTTTCAGTTTGATGAAACATAGGTTCATATTGCAGGGATAGCAAAGTTGATTTTTCATTGTTGTTATTTAGATACTTTTCACCCAGTTTACTGTTAAGGTTTGAATCTCCTGCACAATTAGTCATTGAGTCCATAAGAACCGTGCAAAAAAAATAACAGAGATGAAAGTATTTTGTAGCGATTCGAAAAGGCACCCTTCAAATGAGAACGTTAATACCTTGGAATTAGTCTTAGTACCTTGAGATTAAAAACCTTTTTCAGCCTAGCTCTCAAAGAAGTAGGCTCTTATATGCGGGGATTCACTGTATTCTCGCAAACTGAAAACCACTTCAAGACGATGCGATACTTCAAAATCCAGTAGGTCCTGAACACAAAGACATTTAAGATAATTCATGATCCGTGATAGCATAGGTTCCAAATCTTTAAATCGGCGTAAAAAGGCGAGTGTAAAATTCAATGACTTACTTATTTCAATTGAGTGGAATCTTTAGCTACTTTTCTAATTCTACTGTTGGACTTTTCGGACATTTCCAATATTTGTCGAAATCACAGCCTATTTTAAATTTCAGCTCATTTTAGGATGTGACATCATCGAATTGCCAAAGAATAAACCAGAAGAGTGAAAGATTTTTTGCTTGATGCCATATTAGAAACATTCATAAACTATAGTTTTCTTGAAAATTAATTGATCTTTTGTCAAATGGTTTAGAAATAACGATAGTGCTAAGATTTTTTCGAAAATCTCCTTGAATTCTTAACAAAGAACACTGTAATTGTGAAAATACTGAAAATTTCAGAAAAGCCTAACGGAGATTTACATTGAAATAGCTAAAGTTTCTTTTGAGCCGTTCAATTCAGAGAAATAGATCACGGAATTTTACACCCACTATTTCTAAGATTTGAAACCTTAGCTAATCCGTGATATAATTAAACATTGATAATTTTTCAAAAACTTATCACTTTTTGGGACTCCCACTAATGTACACAAATTCAAGAACATGTGAGTGCTACCATTGATTAATGAATGCGTCACCAACCTGTCATATTTATACAGCCATTCATGATACCTGCGTTGGTTTTCCACATTTCCTCTCTGAAAAGAGCAAGACATCAGAAAAGTACGTAACAAATCAACAAGATGAGAAAAGCGTAAAAGGAGGGGCTCTGCAGAGTAAGGCTCGGCGGAGCACCTCACTTTACCTTGTTTTACCTTATTTTACCTTCAAAGTAAAATATGGTAAAACAAGGTAAATGAGGTAGATATCATCAGAACTGTACGTAGCAAATCAACAAGATGAGAGGAGCGTAAAAGGAGGTGCTCTGCAGAGCAAGGCTCTGCGGAGCCCCTCGTTTTACCTTGTTTTACCTTACTTTACCTTCACAGGTAAAACATCTTATAACAAGGTAAAATAAGGTAGATATCATTTTTCCTTATTTTGCCTTCACAGTTTCTTTGTCTGAGAGGTGTGTTGCATTGGTACCAATTCTGAAAATGGTAGACTTGGTAGTTTCATAATTCGTGTTTGATTAACTTCCAAATTCCGAAAACGGTAGGTTTGGCAGGTTTGGGCAGGACCGCCGAGAGGGGGGGATAGCCGGGGCAACTGCCCCGGGGCCCGGGCCCCGCCGGGGGCCCGTAGAAAGAGAAGCTTTGCTTTTCCATTATATGTTGTAATGATATCATCGAGCTGGGGCCCGTAAGATCGAACTTTATCCTTCAATTTAGTTCCATTTCATTTTAGAATAGTCAACTACATACAAAACTCATTTGAACCAACGAAATTTGCAAAACTGACGATATGACAAATTAAAACAAGATTAAGATATTACAAAATTACTTCAAGATTACAGAGAACATCAGATATTTGTATGGAGAAGAACTTTTCTAAAGGAGGAGCTCTCTCAGTAGATTAACTAATCGAGGAGAGAGCAAACATTTTGAGATTGATTGTTGCAAAACAGTTGAAACTAAAAACTGTAAACTTGATAATTCAAAGAGATTTTGATTTTGATGACGAAAACTGATAAAGGAGATTGTTCAATTCTCAAGGGAATTTCCAAGCTTTAGCTAGCACCAGTGTACCTAATAGATCATTCACCATATTGCAACGTGTTATGACGTGTGTCCTTGTCCTTTGCTCTTTGCAATAACATCACAGGCCTTTATTCATTATATACCGGGTGAGCCAGAAAAAAGTTCCCATTTTCAAAAATTCACAGCACCAAGACTATATTACAGATGAAAATGATTCAAATTTCAGTTAAAGCTGAAAGATCGAAGTATTTTTGTGATTTATCATGCTGTCTTACCGGCACTAGAAGTATAAGTAAATTCAGCTTTAAAAATCTCATGCTTGGATAATCACTGAAAAAAGGGCCTAAATCATCGATCAAATCGCAAGGAGTCTCCTCACAGAGAACGATGGGCAGTGGGCCTTTGGCCTTACACCTCTCTCAAGAGTTTTAAGACGTAGATTTTGAAACAATTGCTAAGAATTTTAAATCGAATGGTAATTAATGTACAGAGGATAGCTCTAACCCATGAGAAATTGCATTTTCTTTATTGTTCTGTGCAAGGAGTCCTTTATCATTTGATCAATGTTTTAGACCCTTTTTCACTCATTTTGCAATCATGAAACTTTTTGAAAGTTAAATTTACCCATACTTTTAGTGCTTGTAAAACACCCAGAAAATCACAAAAATTCTTTGATCTTTTGGCTTTTAACCCAAATTTGAATCACTTGGATCCGTGAAGTATTCTTGAAGCTATGAATTTTCAAAACTGGGAGGTCTTTTCTGGCTCACCGGGTATGTTCTTGCCTTGCATTATTTTGAGGCTAGGACATTGCTTTCAGCTATTTGTTTCAAATTCCATAGAAACATCCACAATTTCGATTGCATCGTCAATTTTTCTGAGAAATGGTAGAAGATATGTAATTTAATTGTGTTGTGAAGACTTCCATTTTAGCCCTGGAGAGCAAAAGGATTTTGCGGAGTTTTGATGGATTATTCTTTAAGAGAAACGAATTTTTGCCAAAGCTGTATATGACGTTTGGGAGTGAAATGCCCCTCCTTCTAAGCAAACGTGGAGGATGCTTCTTCAAAATTTGTCCTCGCACTTTGATTTATACAATAGTGGTTACAAAATTATCAACGTTTCCTTATTGTCAATGGCGAGCATGATGTTGTGGGAGAAGCATTCTAAGCCAAAGTAAAGTACGGTGGCCCACAAGTGTCAAGGCAAACTCTTTTCCTCAAGGCAAAACTTTCTCTTTCAAGGCAAAACTTTCTTTTTTAGGACAAAACTTTCTTTTTCAAGGCAAAACTTTCTTTCTTAAGACAAAACTCTTACAGGAGGGAACCAACTAGGAACCAATTCAATGTTGAGTAAGAGCTGCCATCATGGCTGTTGTTAAAAGCGCCCAAGGTACCCAAAGTTATCATTATTCTATCTGGCACACGCTAAGGATGGATGGCATGAGTCCCACAAAAGACCGTAGCAGACGTCCTCGGATGTTCTGGTAATCTTATGACTTGAGGCCAGAACAGTCAGGCGGACAGGGTTCAATCCAAGATAGCCTTGTCACTTCAGCGTCATGATGGATGGGTCACAGACTTGATTAGATCTTTCTGCTTCACCCTTTGATGTGTCTGTAGACTGGGCAGCCGAGCCTTTCGAGCTTGTAACGCCCATCAGCATCAAGTTCTGTTTAGCTCGCAATCCTGATATGACCTCCAAGGGTGATGCGCTCTTTTTTGATTCACGCCACGAAGATTTACCCTGAAGGTGAAGTTACGGTTCTTAGCGCCAAGCATAAGGATCTTAAAGGTGCAGATGATCTAGTCAAGCTCAAAACCCATCCATCTCGTGGCACTCAAGTGGCAGGGCTTCCTTGGATCGAGCCCTGTCCGCCTGACTGTTCTAGCATCACGTGACAAGATTAACCGAACACCAGAGGATGTCTGCTACGATCTTTTGAGGGACTCATGCCATGTATCTATAGCGTTTGCCAGATAAACTAATGAAAACTTTTGGTATCTTGGGTCCTTTAACAACAGCCATGAAAGCAACTCTTACTTAACATTGATTTGGTTTCTTTTTGGTTCCCTCCTGAAAGAGTTTTGCCTCGAGAATAAAAGTTTTGCCTTGAGAAAGAAAGTTTTGCCCTGAGAAAGAAAGTTTTGCCTTGAGTAAGAAAGTTTTGCCTTGAGAAAGAAAGTTTTGCCTCGGGAAAGTTTAGTCTTGAGAAAGAAAGCTTTGCCCTGAGAAAGAAAGTTCTGCCTTGGGAAAGAAAGTTTTGTCTTAAAAGAGAAAGTTTTGCCTTGAGAAGGAAAGTTTTGTCTTGAGGAAAAGAGTTTTGCCTTGACACTTGTGGGCCACCGTAGTAAAGGGCGTGGCCTCAAAAATTTTCCTGGGGGCTTAGCCCCCAGACCCCCTTCATTTTACTTTCCTCACTTAATTTGCCCTAGTTGCACCGCTGCACAATCTCCACGAAATTCTCCAGTGCACTTTGTCGGAAAGAAATTCATACATATCTAGCCTGTCAAAGTAAACGCTATAAAATTTTCGAGAAGCAAACATGCAAACATGGGGTGATAAAATGATAGACAATAAATGAGAATGTTGTGGAATGGACTTCCCTATCCAAAAACACTTAGACCTTCACTAAGAAAGTTCATTGGCAAATGTTAGCTAGAAAGAGTGCAAATTCAATATCAATCATTGTAACAACTTGTATTTTTACGAATAAAGTTAAGTTAGAAATTGAATTGCCATGTGTCACTGTCAAGCAAGGGGCCCGCATCTACTTTGCTGCCCCGGGGCCCGGCCTTGCTCTCGGCGGCCCTGGGTTTGGGAGGCCTGGTGAACACTCTGCTCCGAAAGGTAAAAGGTTTGGCAGACTTTGATGAGATTCTCGTTTTGATTTTCGAAACTCTGAAAATGAGGCGAATTTGCTTGCGTTGCTACGGTAGTCATTAACTTTAATCTTTGTTGCCAAGCACCAGACTTGCAATCGTGTTTTTCAACTGGAAGCCATGTCTTCGTCAGGATGAAACCTGAAATGTGCCATTTTGTACGAATTATGTGATTGATTGGGAAATGCATTTCTGTCTCTGCGAAGTCTACCGTTTCCAGAATTCGGTAGGTTTGGAATTACCAATCAAACACACCCTTTGACTGAAAGTAGCGCAATCGCTTTTCGTTGTTTGCATTGGTCATTTGAATCTAACTACCTTGTATTCATAGGTGTCCTAGCACCCTTGCTCAGAGTTGCAAAGAAGGTTCTAAAATTATTACCCCAATGTGAGGTCATTCTCGTTTGTAGCTGTAGTCTCGATTGGAATGCAGAGCATTGACCTCACTCCAGCTCCTTTGAGTTTGTTCACAGTTTCTTTCAACGCATCCATGGACTCGCCACCAGCGAACTGCCCGTAAAATGTGGACCTCAACACCGCATCAAAAAAGTTCTTGCCAACCATTTTCTTAGTTGTTGTTAAGATCTAAGAAAGGTGAAACAGAATTAGTTTATGCTTGTCAAAACCGTGAAAACCAATATATATTGCAAATTTTTGTTTTTCGTGGATTTCATGGACTAAACGTCGTTCTACCTCTTGATTTGACCCAATTGACCCTCAGTCCTCGTGGGCCCTTTCCCTTGAAGATTGAAACTAGAGAACACAATCTCCCTATACACTAGGACACTAATAGCCTGCGCACAGCCTCAAAAACAAACAAGTTATGCAGATGTATAGGCTATCATGTGAGTTCCCAAAATCTCCCTGAGAAAGAGCACTTCTAGCGCCAAGCATTCTTGGACAGAGAATGCTAACAAGTGGATAACCTTTGACGGAAAGTCAGAGAATTCCAAAGCAAGGTCAGTCCGGGACACCGAATACTGAACTTTTCGGTCGCTTGATATTTCTTAGATGAATCATGCAACAATTGCTTTCTTATATCTAATACATTTGACGTTTACCGTAAGAGCTCTATTAAGCCCCCCTCTCTATTAAGCCCCCTTCTCTAATAAGCCCCTCCCCTCCAAGTCAAAATGTGAAATAAGCCCCCCCCCACTTATACAGAATTATAGAATTTACCGAAATTTTTCCATCTATTTAGCTACACAATGTTGCAAGTTAGTTTTAGTAAGGTTTGGGATAAAAACTATGTCGAATTTACGTATTTGAGCCGTAAGGTTGTATGCTGATTCTGCAAACGATTAAAGAACTGAAAAGCCACCAAATATATCCTTGTCACTTGATTTTGTGAATAAGCCTCCCTCTCTAATAAGCTCCTCCCCTCTAAGTAAAAAATTTGAAATAAGCCCCCCTCTCTATCAAGCCCCCTCCACTTAAGCAAAGTTCTAGAATTTACCAAATATTTCCATTTACTTAGCAATACAACCTTGCAAGTTAATTTTGATATGGTTTCTGATAAAAACTGTGTTGAATTTATGTATTTTACTCGTTAAACTGTATGTTGAATCCGTAAAATATGGGGTAAAAGAACTGAGAAGCCACCAAATATATCCTTGCCACTTGATTTTGTGAATAAGCCTCCCTCTCTAATAAGCCCCCTCTCTATTAAGCCCCCCGCTAGAAGGTCCGAAATTAAATAAGCCCCCCCCCGGGGGCTTAATAGAACTTTTACGGTAATCGTCTCTTTGTGACACACAATGCACTACTTTTAGATGACTATACAAATGCTAGGTAGGAATATAAAAATCGTTAGTCACCTCTTGTCAACTCTGGTTTATATTAACTTCAGCCAAAAAGACCACACCGAATCATGTGATTTTGTATATACAGTACTATAGACCCCACCAACTCATAACAGTCAGAGAAAAGGGTCCATCTTTGTCATACAAAATCAGAGATTAGGGGTGGATTAAGGGTATATCTAGGTATATGTAGAAGTGACCCCGCTGGGTTGGTCCGGAGCATGTTGATGCCCAATTTCAATGTGCAGGCCCTGTCAAATCAAGCATGGGAGTACCCCGCGGGGTGCAGTCCTACACGTTTTTTATAAGAAACTTGAATCAGGCCATAGTATTTAAAGTTTCTTAATTCAACATGAATTTTTTTCCATCTTAGAACTAAAAGTGTCTTTTTTATTGATTTCTTATTTTTGAATGCATGAATTGTCAATGTGGTCGCTAACACTGCTGCAGATTTGTTTCTTGACATTTAACACATCATCAAGGAATAAACAATGTTCTATTATGTTGAAAAGACAAATGGTTAGATAATATTACTGAAGAATAAAGGTTCAATAATCTATTTGCTATAATATCCATGCTTTTAACTTTGAAAAGCTTCTTATTATTTCTCAGGCATAGTACTAGGGTTTCTTAAAATTTTGGCCATCTTAGCACTACAATCTTGGTCAGAATACTTAGGACAAGTCACAAAATTGCACTACTTCAGTTTTTGATTACGTGCCCCCCGCTCCCCCCGTTTCAATGTTGCTTGAATCAACAAACGCCATTCGACCATCTCAACATTGAATTAGGGGGGAAGGGGGATTAGAAGGTCCTAAACGTAAGTTTGTGCGTCGATATTTAGAAAACATCATGAAAACACCGAAATTTGCCTGTGTCCCAGCTTATTTTGACCAGGATTGTAGTTTCTTACTAACCAATTCCTTATAAAAAAACGTGTACTCACCAATGGTATAAAACCATGTAAAAATTGGTAAAACTAGAAGCTTTTTCAAAGATCGTAAAAAAACACAGAAAATTATTCATTTCGAAAAAAATTTTGCATCCTGGTCTCATGAAAAAAACGTGAGCAAATAGAGTTAGGCAAATAGCGAAACTACGACTCAGGATAAGTCTAAGCAAATAGCAGTTACGATAAATCTGCGACCCTTTGTATTAAAACGCGAAATGGCTTGGACGTGGCTATCTTTCTACTTAGTTCACAAAAAATTATGACCGACCTTTTGATATCAGCTTGCGAGACGCTGATCTCTATGTCCCAAAGATGACTGCCTGCAAATCTGCTTGAAGATTTGATGGCAATATATTGACTGATGAAAATCGTCGTAGTTTCACTCCTGCACTCCTTGATAGGCTGATAACCGCTATAACTACGACTCATGCCATCTTCCAATTCAATAAACAAAGCGAAAACTGGGACTGAAGTAGTTAATCTAGGCATTATATCGTTCCTTTCAACCGTTTTGATTTTACTCTTCTAAACGTTCTATTCTACAAGGAGAAGTAGCTACTTTAGTTAGTTTTTCCATAGTCACAAGATATCTTGTGACTATGGTGTTTCTTAGATTCCAGCACTTGTAATTAAGTTATTTGAGATATATACGTATTTGAAATTTTGTCCGTTTTTAAGACGCCCCGCTGTACAAAGCAGTCATTGATTGGGCCACCGTGTTCGGAAACGGGTTTCAATGAAAACGAAAATGAAATGAAAGCTGTCGTCGTGAGGACAACAACAAAGTAAAGCTTCAAATGAATTCACTCACCTTCTCGCCATTGTCAACAAAGAAGTCGATTGCAGACAGCCGTAGTATCAGCCAAGTTCTCAGCAAATCTCGATCTGTTTTCAAACGAAATGATTTAAGACTTTCAGAAACAGCCTTGCTCCATCCATCCGTGCGATTAACTTCATCTTCGGTGGAAGAAACTGCGACTGAAGTTACAACCCTATTGAAGGGCCTACTAACAAGGAAGTTTCGAAGCTTTAGCAGTGATGACATGCTTTAGCTCTGCAGCAAATGATGATTTTCTTATGCTCGTTGGTCGTTTAAGAATTTTGAGTCGTTGCTTTATTATGTCAAGCAAGGCCTTGGGCTAGGCAAGTTTAATGTTATTTTCAGTGAGTGTTTTGTCAACGCAATCCACAGACCGGCGATTTCATTAAAATTCTCGTCAAGCAGGTTAGATTGTTTTGATCGTTGAACCACAGACACGACCCAACCCTCGAAGTCTAGCAAAGACAAACAAGGTCTACAATAGATCGTCCACGGACGGACCAACCAAAGGCCGTGATAGACCCAGCCTGATGGTTTGTAAACTTCTGGTGGACCCCCGGAATCGTCGAACACGCAAGCGCAGTAATGTCTGCTGAAGCCAAGATCATTACTGCGGTTGCGCTCTTTGTCATTCCGGGAGTTGACCACAGATCCTTATCCTTATTTTCTTTTGTAATTAAATCAAATACAGGTTTCGACATTCAACAATAAAACGTATTGTTTTGAAAGTCGGGTTCTCTCAACCAGTTTTTGTGGCTTGACGTCAATGGCCACTGTGCTGCTGGGTGATGTTCGAAATCACATGCACGCATGCGGGAATCCATTGAATTCTGTAGGAGCATGGGCCATAGGACACCAAGAGTGTAGCAGCATGAAACCGTTATCAATCAATACCCAGCCATCTTGATCTTTTGCTTTGTGTTTTGAACTTATCTTTATTCAGTCGTGAAAAACATTGTCGAATGGGCGCGAATTTAGCTTTTTACAGCAGTGATCCACATTAAATGTTAAAAGGTGTGTTAAAGCTATCATGGTTAAAGGTTTGGGAGTTAAAAGTATGTTCATAAACAAGGAATTGGGCACGAGCTAAAAGTCTATTGAAATGGGTAGAGGTGAAATTGACACCTGCAAGAGCTCAGGAGACAACGAGTGCGTGGAATTTCCTTATTTGTAGCCACAAGTATATACCCCCTGTCTATCACCTTTAAAGGTAGTACAAAGACCAGCATGCCTTGCGGGAGGTCAACGACTTGCTCTGCACAGCTTCTAGAATAACTGATTGTATGACATTCACAAAAAAAACAAACGATGGCAAAGGCTGCTGGTCTTTGTACTCCCTTTAAATGCAGATCCATCACGAGCGCAAATCTCAGACCGTAAAAGAGATTTACGTATCTATTTGAAAATATCAGTCTTACAGAACAGCCGGAAAAAGGCCTGAACCGTACGATCAAATATTCCAGGGCTTTAAAAATTACTTCGAAATCCATTAGAGAACTGGCATAACCAAAAAGGTTATCAACTGAAACTGAGAAGGAGACTGGAGTTATCATCTTATCTAATATCCCGGAAAAGGAGCACTGAAAATAGCAAACCAGACGGTTTGAGATTCTGTCATATATTTGAACCTGAGATGGCTTTGATCATAAATAGAGTGTCTCAAAATATTTGTGCCCCGTTTGTGTGGCTACTGTGGAGGAGCCGCTGATTCAATTACCTCAGTTTTTACACAGTTCAATAGATCAAGCTTCAACTTAGAGTTTGAGACCTTGCTTGAGTCGATCTGACATGTGGTTGCTGATTTATGGCAGATAAAAAGCAAAATAAATGGTTGCTTCAAAAACAGCACTTTTATTGCTCTCTAGCAATGCCAAAATAAAGTAAGTTTTCAAAGAAAGGAAAGGGTTCCAGCATCATATCAAAATGGTCACTGAACTTGGCCAAAAGGTAGAAAGTGTTCTCTTATGAATGGAAAGCAATGTTAACCCTTTTAAAGATTTAGGAAAAATTTTAATACGACGCTAGAACCCTTTCTTTGAAAACTTAATTCATTTTGACCTCGCTGGAGAACAATAGAAGTGCTGTTTCTGAAGCAACCACTTATTTTGCCTTTTCTCTGCAGCAACCACTTGTCAGATTGACTCAGACAAAGTCTCAAACTCTAAGTTGAAGCTTGACCTATGCAATTGTGTAAAGACCGAGATGATTGAATCTACAGCTCCTCCGCAGTAGCCACACAAATGGGACACAAATTTTTTGGGAACCCTGTATTTAGGCCATTCCTGGATGTTCTGCTAAACTACCGCGTGTCCCAAAAAATTACTTCTTTTCGAAAAATCACCAAAATTTCATTAGTTGGCCGTTCTGCAAATTTCTTTTCTGGCAAGCAGATCATAGACCAAACTATTTTTCCAGGTATAGCTAATTTCGTGACTGGTTTTGACATTAGCAAATGTTGCTTTTTTAGGGCGCCGCCTGATTTTGAAACATGGTCCAAGAAGCACTGATGATTAGTACAAGATTAATTCATTTTGTCTGTTAAGCTCCTGGTTTGGTCACAGATGACAGAAGGAAACGCTAACTATTACTGTAGACTTGAGAGACAACGAAAAATCTCAATGTAATGGTCTTAAACAGACTAACAATAGTGTTTAAAGAGTATGGCTCAGAATGAGGTTATTCAATGCCTTATTGCATACTCTTTATGTACCGAAAACAAAAATTCTATCATCTCCAAATAGTTTTGGACCATTGACAAATGGGATCAAGAAGAAAATTTTAGAAAAGTCTTGATAACCAAATTTTGGCGATTTTTCAAACGGGAGTAAGTTTTTGGGACAAACGGTACTTACTTTTTTGATTCTTTTGAAATTACCACGGGATTACTATTTTGTAAATTACCAAAAGACGATATAAAAATGCTCCATTCTTGTAGATATTAGAAAAACTATGTTCGATTAGTTTAGCTTGAGTATATTTGCGTATATTTGATGTAATGACTTTTCGAACAGGGGGATATTTTTTGAGTCATTCATTAAATTGCCAGAAGACAAAACGTTCGATAGTTCGACAGTTCGTGTAGAGATTTCTGGTACATAACAAACATCTTCCACAAGATGTGGGAAAACTACATGCGAAAAAGCATCATCTGTTGTTCTATTTTTGAGCCTATTGCTTAACCTTGGCAAGCATTTTCCTCAGCTTTGTTTGCCTGCAGCCGCCGTTAGTAGTCTTCATGAGGTTATGTCGTAACTTGAAGGGGGTTTAGAAGAACGAATTTCTGCGTTTCATATCGCCGTTGATCTTATCGAATAATCTTTTTTGGGTGCTGGATAAAATGATTCTGCTACTACGTAACAAACGTTCACTAAATTTCGTGTGAAAGATTTCTGTTAACTGCAACAAGGACAGATTTTGTAAGACAACAGCATCAGTTGCTTTTATTGACGCCTAGGTTCAAAAAGATTTGCGATTGCAGACAAAGGAAATTCCCTCAAGCGGAAATTCAAAACAAACAAAGACGCCAAGTTTCACTGAAACCCAGGTAGCTATCTCGCTTGTTGTGCATTCCAGAAATGGTTTTTTAGAGCAACCATGAGCATATATTGAAAGAAGAGGGATATATCTAGATATCTGTCACGAGCATTTTACTTGTTTGGTATAGGAACCGATTTGGAAGCGACTCAATTCTCGTATTTTTTTGGGTGCAATCAAAGCACTTACTTCTCAGCTTCTGAACAGCAAAAATAAAATGCCCGCGGTAAATCTTTAGATATACGTTCCTTCTTTCAATATGCGCTCATGTTAGCTCTTAAAACCATTTCTGGAACGCACAACAAGCGAAATAGCTACCTGGGTTTTAGAGAAACTTTGCGCCTTCGTTTGTTTTGAATTTCTGCTTGAGGGAATTTCCTTTGTTTGCAATCGCAAGTCTCTTTGAATTTTGGTGTCAATAAAAGGAACTGCTGATATTGTCTTACAAAATCTGTCCTTGTTATTAACTACAGAGTGTCTTTAACCTGTCTGCAAATAATATTGACAAAATATTTTTCTGTACAATTTTTGTATGTCTAGCAAGAAAAACAAAGTATCAAAGCGCTACTAGATATTGCTTCATGTCACATCTGAAGAGATCGTTTCTCGGAACAAACCTCAATCTCAGCCAGTCACTAGATAACAATAACCATAAAGTCACATTCCTACAAATGAATGGAAAGGAAGAATGTTAGTAAAGGAATATTTAGGCGTCTTCTTTTGGGCATCTTCTAAAAACGGTAGAGTTGGTAGAAGTTAAAATCCTATTCCTTTGGTATCCTTCTACCGAAAACGGGAGACTTCGCAGACTTCAGATCGTTATTATAAAAGCCCATTCTTTTGTCATTCTGTTTTCGGTAGACTTCCGAGAGATTATTGACGTATTCTTTTTGGCACTTCTGAAAACGGTAGAGATCCGAGGCTTCAGAAAGTTTCTGTTCCTGAAGCTGACAGACTTCGGATAGATCGCAGAGACCATTGTTTCATGAATGGGAAAGTTTCCAAAAACATTCGAAAAAATGACACTTTTGCAGATTCTTTTCTTTTGGGATTTTGCATAACAAACGAACATTATATTGCTGTGACTCCAATTCGCTAGGCCGAACAGCAACATTCGAACTCTCATTCATTCAGAATTCTCATTCTTTTGCTATTTTTCTCTGCTAAGTCTACCAACTCTACCCTTTTTAGAATGTGTCTTCTTTTGGCATTTTTCTCCGCAAAGTCTGCCAACTCTACCGTTTTCAGAATTCGAATTCTCTTCGTAATTGAAATTTTTCTCTGTGAAGTCTACCGTTTTCAGAAAACTTCGCAAACTTCAGATGCCCAAAAGAATTGGCCCTTCACTTACGGGAAGATAAAATCAGAATAAACAGGTCACAGAACTCAGTGGTCAGCTAAGCTTGTTAAAGTGCCTAATGAAGCATGTAAAACATGAAATAACAATCTTACCTTACAAGATAAAGTTAAGTTATGTAATTCGAGCTCATCCATGCGCAGCACTGAGAATAACGGTTCAGCATTGCAA
The DNA here is from genome assembly GCA_964019985.1 of Aurelia sp. 4 Dawson et al 2005. Classification (NCBI taxonomy): domain Eukaryota; kingdom Metazoa; phylum Cnidaria; class Scyphozoa; order Semaeostomeae; family Ulmaridae; genus Aurelia; species Aurelia sp. 4 Dawson et al 2005. The sequence continues at coordinate 14,464,407 of OZ026500.1, read as the reverse complement.
ACAGATCTGTAGAGACAGAACAGGCTCAAAAATTTACCTGCAGTCATAGCTGGTGCATTGAAAAGTGGATAAAACGAACACGGAGGATTGATGTTGCGACCACTGACCGAAAGGCATTTAACTCAACTGATATCTATTTATTGAAGCGCATCAAATTAGGGGGAGGGGGTCTTAAGAATATTTTGCAGAGGGGATGTGCCTGCACTGCTTTTCGGGTATCGTTTTCGCCTCTCTTCTCCAATGCCGGATATCAAAAGAGCAAAGTGCTTTTAGAGCCGGTTGTCGGAATGGCCATTTTGTCAGATTGCGTCGTACCCTGGGTGCCAGGCTCTGGTACCCAGGGTAATTGCGTCGTAATTTCGCCATTTTCCGTGTAGTTTTTACGTTTAGGAGGATACTTTTCGTCGCTTTTTCTAAATCCGAATATCATTCGCTGGGAAAATTTATACAGACGGGTGACAAAATCATTTCTTGGAGTGCACACTCCCGTACAAATGAAGCCAAGTGGCCCCCCTCCTCTGGGGCATCGAACTAGCAAACAAGTTAGGGTTAGAAGATGTGGGGAAAAGGGAGCACCGTTCCCAAGGAACCTTTCTGACAGTTGCTTGGGGAGAGGAAATTTTTTTCTTCAAAAAATGTTATTTCATCAATCATAAAACTCAGTCTCCCACTTATTTTAAAACCAAACGAGTAAATAATCTTTAAACAGCGCCTTTTGTGAAAAAGGTATTGTAGTTGATTTGATGTGGAGTAAAATGAATCTAAATCCAAACTAATTACTTGGAGGTAGTGATCGCTATTGATAAACTGGACTGTCAAATTAGAGATGAACTGTCAAATTAGTTTATTTAAACAACTCGAATCAATTCAAAAGATGAAAAAGTGTTGTTGTCATAGTTGACATTGTTGCGACGAGAGCACAAAATTGCCAACGGTGGTTTTGTCCAAACATTGGAGAAGTAAAGGGTTTTCTTGGCCACTAGATATGTTACAGAACTAACTCATACAATTCGATAGGGTTGCTCATTAGTCCATAAAGTACACGTTTCCAAATTATACTGGGAAGTTCAAAAAGCTGTGAACAGAATATGACCGATATTCCTACCCTAGGACTCAATGAGTATTTTCGCAAAAAGTGCAATTTGGAAACTAAAAACTTAGCATCAGTGCTTCCAAGATAAAGATATGTCCTCATGATGTGATAACAATATGTTTGAACTCCTTGGGTACTTTGCTCTCATATTTAAGCGACTCTGCCTCCAAATTTTCTCGAAAGGCAATATCACACAGACTTTTTATCTTGTTGTCAAAATGAATGAGTTTCTAAGACTCTGTTAGGGAGATTTGCGTTAAACGTGCACGTAATTTTTATATCTACATACTGCTCATGTCAAATTAACCATTTCCTGTATATCTTGTTGTAAAATTGAAACATTGGTTGGAAAGCGCAGCTTTATTATAAATCGTAACATTAGGACCACGACGAACATCATTTTGAGAGTCATTTCAGAAAAGACAAACGTAGTTAAATCGACATTTCCAGTTGGTTAAGACGACATTTCCATTAGCAAAAAATTAATTAATTAAGACATGTTCAGGACGTTTCGAGACGAGCTTGTCTCATCTTCAGCTAAATCAAAGTTACACGTGTGAGGTTTTTATAGTGATAACTATTCTAGAGAAAATGCATAATAAATTATCAATCATACGATATCTAAATAAGGAAAGTCCATTGAAGTTAAACCAAATAAGAAAGTCCAGTGAGATTAAAAAAGATACAACGGTATAGAGGAGTTCTGTTGATTGAGTGTCGGGCGGTCCCTCAAGATTAGAAGGCTCTCGTGTATCAACAAATCAAAATTGTTGTTGGCTTTGTCCAAAATACAAAAATCATCAAAAGACGCGGCATGCCCAGTTTCATTAATATGGTCCCTAATGGATGAAGAAGCACTTTTTATACTTATTCCTTTCTTGTTTATTCCTAAATGTTCCCTACAACGAACAACAAAGTGGCGTGATGTTTTGCCATAATAAGCAGCCTGGCAGCTACTACACGTAAACTTGTAAACAACAGAAGAACAAATGTTCGTAGGGATGTGATCTTTGAAAGGGAAAAGGTTTTCAATGCGTTTAGCTGATTGAAAAACAACGCGAAAATCGACATGGGGGTACGCGTTACCTAAAAATTTACATAGTTTCTTTTTCACCCTGAGACTGTATTGGCCTAAATAAGGTAAACAAAAAGTTACCGGGAGTTTAGATACGGTGGCCGGTCTTATTTTAGGTATGTATTGCCCATCCAAAAATTTTTTAATGAGTTTGTCGATAAGATGTTTGGGGAAGCAGTTTTGCTGTAGAAATCGTTTGATGTTACACAGGTGGTCGTGAAAATGCGCATAAGAGGAAGGTTAACCTTGTCACAGTCCTGGTTTATCGCGCTTTTCATATTTGTTCCTCTTATGCGCATTTTCACGACCACCTGTGTAACATCAAACGATTTTTTTTTTTTTATTCATCTAAAATGTTACAATACAAGGCTACAAACTACTATACTTTCTAATTACCATACGACTATACCACACTACGGGGACGATACCACAAGGAGCAACAGACAATGACTACCCTGTGGTCTTAACATAAAGAGATATCCTACTTACATACAAACTAAATATACAGTTACAGATAGATACACATAAACGATCACTACAGACAACAGATAGATACTGACGCCTGTTTCACGTTAGATGCCAGGCCTTTCTGGTGCACTAAGCTCATTGGTGTAGGATTAAGGTGCCTTCATCAAAATATGTATATTTGTACATCTAATCTAAAATATCCTACACAAATATTAGGATTCATCCAATATGTGCCTTACATCAAACGAGAAACAAACGTAGTAAACAATGACAAGGAGAAAGAACAAAAGCACTCAGTGACTTCGTGGCACAAGCAAAATTAAAATTGTCTTAGCCAAGCCGACCAGTCTTGTGAATGAAGTCTATGGTCAGTTGGAGTATAATTTTGTTAACGTCATCTGGGAAATCTTTATCACCATACAGTAAAAGTTGCAGCAGAACGTTTCTCGAGAGACTATCGATTTGAGCAAGAGGTTGTAATAGTTCCGAAACTCCAGCGAGAAGATCTCGTCGTTGAGTGTCAAATGAGGGGCAAAGCAACAAAAAGTGTTCCGTATCTTCAATGCCATCATTTGTAGGGCACATTGGATTTATGGTATCCCTAAAATTATGCTTGAATTTGTGAAAGTTTAACTTATCAAACGATTTCTACAGCAAAACTGCTTCCCCAAACATCTTATCGACAAACTCATTAAAAAATTTTTGGATGGGCAATACATACCTAAAATAAGACCGGCCACCGTATCTAAACTCCCGGTAACTTTTTGTTTACCTTATTTAGGCCAATACAGTCTCAGGGTGAAAAAGAAACTATGTAAATTTTTAGCTAACGCGTACCCCCATGTCGATTTTCGCGTTGTTTTTCAATCAGCTAAACGCATTGAAAACCTTTTCCCTTTCAAAGATCACATCCCTACGAACATTTGTTCTTCTGTTGTTTACAAGTTTACGTGTAGTAGCTGCCAGGCTGCTTATTATGGCAAAACATCACGCCACTTTGTTGTTCGTTGTAGGGAACATTTAGGAATAAACAAGAAAGGAATAAGTATAAAAAGTGCTTCTTCATCCATTAGGGACCATATTAATGAAACTGGGCATGCCGCGTCTTTTGATGATTTTTGTATTTTGGACAAAGCCAACAACAATTTTGATTTGTTGATACACGAGAGCCTTCTAATCTTGAGGGACCGCCCGACACTCAATCAACAGAACTCCTCTATACCGTTGTATCTTTTTTAATCTCACTGGACTTTCTTATTTGGTTTAACTTCAATGGACTTTCCTTATTTAGATATCGTATGATTGATAATTTATTATGCATTTTCTCTAGAATAGTTATCACTATAAAAACCTCACACGTGTAACTTTGATTTAGCTGAAGATGAGACAAGCTCGTCTCGAAACGTCCTGAACATGTCTTAATTAATTAATTTTTTGCTAATGGAAATGTCGTCTTAACCAACTGGAAATGTCGATTTAACTACGTTTGTCTTTTCTGAAATGACTCTCAAAATGATGTTCGTTGTTGTACAATAGTGGCAACGTAGTAGTTTTAAATTATATGTACATTAGTCGAAATGTAGACTGATTACGATGAGTCCCAGGAATCGCTATTCAAAACTACGAGACTAGTACACTAAACCGAGACCTCTCATCCTGGGACTCATAATATTACGGCAATTACTTTGGACTCACTTTGTTGCACCTTTGAACGCCCTTGCAAATTCGATTAATTGATGTCGACCAACGAAAGCTCGAAGCTCAAATCAGAGTTTCTATTCTATTCAAGGAATGTAGCTTGACAGAACAAAGTCTTAAGATTAAGAATACCATGAAAACAGTTGGTGAAAATGCCAAACCTTGTAAGTAGGTACTATTTTGTTGCTTTCGCTAAGTATTAACTGATTTACTGTGAAGTTTACAAATCAATGTGTTTCATTTGAAAAATGCCAGTGCTTGTGATAGTATTTTTTTCCTAGGCCCCTATCGAAACGAGACAGATATCTTCATGTCAAAATAACGGCGTTTGATTATGAGTCGTAGTAAGGAGCGTCCGGCAGCCTTAGTTTCAATAGCGATAACTACGGCCATAGAATCAGTCTAATCGCAATGTATCAGTTTTAAATGTGTACATTAGTTGCAATGTATCGGACATAAATCACAATACCGTGCACTTAATGTGTGCAGGGCATGAACTCTATATAAGAAGCTTTGAAGAACCTTACAGGCTAGCATTTAGAATATCAGTTATGTAATTAAGAACCTTTTCAGGCTGCCCAAGAATAACCTAGGTTCTCTTATGCGGGTTTCAATTGTACACTGAGTTCCTTTCAAACCAGTAATTCAAACACGAATGTAATAGAATTTACAACCGCTTTCTTATAGATATAAGCCGTGCTTTAGATGCTATGCTGTAACAGCCTCTCTTAAGATTTACACTAAATACTTGAATACTTACCACATACGGAAATTCTAACGACAAATACAGTTATTTTTGGCCATGAAAAAGCTACTTGAATAACCAAAAAATTTGACTGCTACCGAAGGAACGGTGTAAATGGCTGAATCTGTCCCTTTTGTCACATACACTGCTGCTTTGCATTTGACAACTGACAACTCTATTTTAGATCATTTTCAAAGCGAGTAAAAACTTCGTACATATCATTCATATCAAATCCTCGTGCACAAGAAATTAAAAGTACTGAACTTAGACATACCCATGTTGCTGTATTGTATCCTCTATTTGATTTTTGATGTAAGCCAATGTGATGCCATCATACTAAAAATGTAAACACTGATCAGTAATTTACTAAGAAATGTTTTTAAATGATACAGTATAGCAGCTAAAGCACGGCTGATATCTATAAGAAAGCGGTTGTAAATTCCATTGCATTCTTCTATAAATTAATGGATAGAAAGGAACTTAGTGTACAGTAGAAACCCGCATAACAGAACCAAGGGTTTTTCTTGAGCAGCCTGAATAGGTTCTAAATTACATGACTGTTAATCTAAATTCTAGCCTGCAAGGTTCTTCAAAGGTTCTTATATACAGTACATGCCTTGCACACATTAATACTGCTTTTTAGGACGAGAATTCCGATGTGTTATTGAAAATTCTGTAGAATTCTTGAGAACATACTTAGGTTAGAATCAGAATGTCTACAATAGACCTCTTAGCTATTCTACAAAAGAGTCTGGATCGAGCAATATTCTTATACATTTTTATACACGAGGTTCGATTGAGTGGCGTTAGATCTTCTATCAGTATTGTGCACATTCGATAATTCTACAAAATGTAATGAAATATCGTTTGATCCGGATTCTTTTTTAGAATGGCTAAAGGTCTATTCTTGAAAATTCTGAGGAACTCTGAAGATATGAAATCTGGTTCTTAGTCAGGGGGTTTAAAAGATTGAATCTCAGCCTCTAGGTTCTCATAAAAACAGGTTCTCTTATGTGGGCTTCTGCTGTACTTTGCAGTAAAACTCTCTGAAATTTTTTTACTATTTTGATTATTTTCAAAATGGCGGCATTTATTACACTTGAGGGTGTGACGCTGTCAAATCTAAAAATCCTGAAATAGTTGAGCAACGGATTTCTGCTTGCTTGTACTCATTTAATATTCGCGATGGTTTTGATTTTTTATGAATTTCCCACGAATTCTTTTTCAAAATTCCACCATTTTGAAAATAATAAATGCATCAAAAATCTAATGGCAGATTTACAGCAAAGTAGCAAAGTTTGCTTCAAGCTATTCAGTTTAGTGTCAAAGGTACTAGAATTTACACCCAATTTCTTAAAGATATGAAAGAATACACGATTTAGATTTGAAAAGGAGTCTTGATCGAGCGAAATTTTTCATACATTTTTAAAGGACCCTCGAGAGCCAGCTTAGGAGCCGGACTGAATTTCGCGACGGAGCCCAGAGGAAAATCGTTCGTGACTTCGCCCTGTACAGGAAAATGAGGGAAACGACCATTTCAGGAATAACGGCTACTGAAAAATTGCTCAAACTTCGATATCGAAATTAATTAAACAAAATGTATCAACAAAATCATTAACAAGAATTATTTTTGCAAAAAGTGTTTCCAAGGATTTTTTAGTCAGTACATAATTATATCGATGAGAAATCCTTTGCCGGCTTTCATCTCTATAAATGATTTATGGTACCCTGTGCCAACACAAAAGATCTGTTATCCTAGCCTATCGTAAAGTCCTTGTACCTCTCATAGAGTCTTTGAACTTACACTATACAGTGCAACTGCCACATGCAAGCTGCAAACTATAGCGACCTGATTTGTCTGTGTAATGCGGGTATGGTCAACAAACTTGAAAATAGATTGAAATAGTCATAAAAATGAGTTGTTGCTTCTTTTCTTTACGATACTCCATATAGGTACGGAATTTTAAAGGTCCCATCGGAGGAAGAGTCCCGGACCATTTACCCCCTCCGACCTCTCCTATCGACGGTCATGCATTTCTACAGGGTGAGTCAATAAAAACGCCCAGCATTTGACAAAATTCTGCTCCCTGAATATCGAAGTAACGATATTGAAGACTTCTTGTTTTATCCCCAATATGTCAAATTAGGTTCAGTAATTTACCCGGCCTTAATCGGTCATTCCTTCCCGTCGAAATAGGAGATTTCTGCGGAAAGCCCGTTGCGAAAACCTGGAAAACGGGTGAAAACACCAAGCAAGATTTCCCTTCGTTCTCCTTCCTCGAGATAATGATTCTTGGATGTGTTCATGTATTTTGTCCTCATAGGAGAACGGAATCCCCCTGAATAAGTTATTCACACTAGGGGGAAGACTTTTCAACCCACCAAAAGGAAAGCACGTGCTAAAGCATACTGAAAGTCATCGCTGTGAGGTAATCACATTTGGGATTTTTTTGCTTGTAATGTCAGCACGATTTTTAAGATTTCTCAAAGTAATTCATTTTAGAAAATCGCTTACAGAATCTGAACGGAGAGACTGATTTTAGCCAGGAAGATTTTTTTGAATAATTGCACATGTTAGCCATGCAACCAGGTATTGCAAAATATCATTGCTTATATACTCAGGGAGCAGTAGCCTTTCAAACAAAAGGTCTGTTTTGACTCAGCCGGTATTTGCAAGGTTCGATTGAGTTGCGTTAGGGCTTCCATCCTTTTGTGCATATTCGACAATTTTACAAACTATGTCAAAATATCGTTCAATTCAGAGTATCTATAGAGTACCTATAACGTTTATTGACCCTTAGATTCGAAAGTACGAGGAAAAGAACAAAATTGGTAAGAGCGAAGGAAAATGAGTCACTTGGTGGTTTGTATCCAAAATTGAGCAAATTGTTCTTGGTTGCAACCTTGAAGCTTTTTCAATAAATTTAATGGTCTTTGTTGATGTAATGCAAGAAACTGCATGTTAAACTAAAGCACAGTGACAGTGGAATCTATAAATATGTCGATGACCTATTTATTTTCCCTTGTTGGAAGTGTGACATTGAGTAGCAAATTAGGGAATGAGTCAAAAGCAACCGAAATTTACTCTTTCGCTTCTTGATAAGATCTGAGGCAAAACATCTTCAATTCAACAACGACCAGAGCAAAGATCTTACCCATTGGTTCGTCGGCCCTTTTCATTTCCATTTATATGACTTTGGAAATGGCTCCTTGGAGATTCAAGTGCTCTAGACCCGTTATTTACATGATGCGATTGAGGACAACCAGAATTTCTATCAAGTTTAGAAGGTTGAGGGAAAAGAAATCGCATCCGTTCTTGCAATTCACCTTTCTTTCACTTTACGTCGTGGGACTGAAATCGTCCCCTTTCCTATTCCCCCCCTGTATCTTTTCCAACACAAGGCAAATCAATGAATTTGCCACATTCATCTTGCAATAGCTCCCTCTTCCCTTCCTTTGGCAATGCTCGTCAAAATAAAAGTAATTAACTTACCCCAGTGTCTATACGAAGGCCACATGAGCAGAAGAATATTTGCTTATTTTGCAGCAATTGATTTCTAGAAGATAAAACATAGTGAACAATTTTTCGCTCATGAAAGTACTTCTCCTTGATCAACCAGGTGAGTATATGGAGATATAGTCTTTGACTATAGACTTTCCTAGGTGGTTATGAAGTAAACGTTGCGGGAACCAATCGTTTCTGTAATACTTCCTTTCATAATATCCTGTCGGAGTGGAATTTCCTTGTCGAAGAGGTAACAAATTCAATATCTTTTTCTCAAAAAAAGAAAACTATTAAAAACTACAAAGGATCGGAGCAAATTTTGTCTAAAATATTAATGATATTGAAAGCGTGAGATTACTCACAAAGTTTAGTGTAATGACTAAACAAGAATTTATGCATGCCACCCCCCCCCCCAACTTTGAGTCGATGCAGCAAGATCTCTTTGATCAGCTTTCTGAAATTCCTGGCTTAGGTTTACATAACAATTTAGATGGCGAACCTTTTTGTGTGATTTGCTTCTGTTCAGAGACTCACATTATAATATCATTGCCATATGGATAGTCCTAGAAGCAACAACTTCTTTTATCGAAAATACGATAAGGTTTCCAGACCAAATTTAAGCACAAAACAGCATCAACATTTTCGTTTTATTTGTAGCATTTGTACTGGGTGTCTTGCAAAGATGTACTCCCATTTGTACCAAGAATAGCAGATCTTATACAATACAATGTTTATGATGATTTTTGGATGCTTCATCTGTTTTCACATATTCGTTAGCGCCAATCATCGACAATAGGATGGAGGGGACGGGGGGGGGGGGTTCTTGTTTCTGAGACACCTGGTCGATTGTTCTTTTTATTAAATTTACTATATATTTCATCATTAACGTACGTGGCAGTCGTGGCTCGAACTCGATGACAGTAAGTCCTTTCCAGCTATGGCAGCTATACAGGGTGAGTCAATAAAAATGCCCGTCGTTTGAAAAAATCCTCCCCCCCTGAATATCAAAGCAATGATATTGAAAACTTTCTTATTTTATCCCCGACATGTCATATTTGGTTCTCCTTCCTAGCAATAATGACTCCTAGATATGTTTATGTTATGTGTTCTGTCCTCGTGAGAGAATGGAATCCCCCTGAATAGGTCATTCCCACTAGGGGGAAGACTCATCACCCCACCAAGAGGAAAGCACGTGCTAAAGGATACTGAAAGTCATCATTTTAAGGTAAACACATTAGGGACTTTTGCTTGTAAGTTTAGCACGTTTTTGAGGTTTCTTCAAGTGGTTCATTTTAGAAAATCACTTACAGAATCTGAACGGAGTGACCGATTTTAGACAGAAAAATTTCTAAAAATAATTGAACATGTTAGCTATTCAATCAGGTATTGCAAAATATCATAGCTTATATACTCAGGGAGCGGTAGCCTTTCAAATGCCGGGCGCTTTGTTTTTACTCACCCGGTAGATTATTTGAATTTATTCGTAGCAAGTTGCAGTTATTTGTGATAAAAAAGACCTACTTCGTGTATATTTTGCCAGATCTGTAATGTTCTTTTTTCATAAAACAACACTATTAGCCCTTTCCAATGTAGAAGACTTCAAACAGAACCCTAAAACCCTTTCTTCAGTATCTAACGGTCGCGTAGATAAAACGTTGAAAATGTTTAGCGGGCCGTGGAATGAAAAGTAGGTTGCCGATATTAAAAACTCAATTGTCGATCGATTAATTAAAAGCTAACTTGCATGTTAAAATCCTATTTGATAAAATCGCTCATCTTTTATGCCAAAAAATAAGGAGAATGCTGGTAGAGGGTTTGTATGGAGCAAGATTTCAACATTAGATTCTGATCCAACTTTTATTTGCAATTGAAATATAAATTTGATGCTATTCTGTGTTTCAGAATAATTTAATTCAAATTTCAATGACCAGTAAATCATGGATCAAAACCGAACGTGGAATTGTCGTTTCCATAGAAACCTCATGCCAGCATCCTTTCTAATTTCTTGGTCTGAAAGATAACTGGTTTACCACACAAAATTTTCACACGCAAGTAAGCCTTTTTTTTATATATATATTCAAGATAAAAGTTTACAATAATGAAATTAACGACGACGCTACTTACGAACCACAGTAAGCCTTTGGCTGATGGATTGACATTTTGGTTTAAATATCGGTCACGTGCTTTCTATTCCGAACCCCACCGAACGTTTCACCTGGTTTATTAACCAAGCGCATGATTCTGATATTATTGTTGAACAAATGAAATACAGTTCTCAGTGCAACCACATTAAAACAGTGAAAACTTGAACTTAAAGGACAAGTCCGGGGTTCATAAGATTTGTGTCAAAAAGCAACCTTACCAACAACTGAACACCAATTGAGAATTCTTTCCGAGTTTTGGGATCTCTACCGGCTGCAACTTTGCATAATGTTCGTCGTAAGTTAGGCCAAACATCGTCGCCATTTTGTATGATTGCGCGATATGGAGGTTAGCCTCGGTTTAGAAGCTATATTGTGATGTCAGAAAATCTTCAAAGTTGTTTTGCGGGAAAACATCTTATACGCAGGTGGAACGAAAATGCTCAGAGTCATAGCCAGCAGGCCCATCTTGTCGGTTGTCTTCATCATCTTTGGTCCGCTCCATCCATTTTTGAAGTGTTGTGAGCATCAAAACAATCACAGCCTCGCTCAGGTCGAAAGTGAAGTGTGCGAAGTGATGTCATGAATTATGACGTCATTTCGGACATTTCGCAGATTGAAACACGCAATTTCGCAGAGGAAAGAGAGAAAACGATGGAAAAATGTATTACACACCATTCACAACAACGTAATCCTTCATTTTACCGACAATTATGCCAACCCCGGACTTGTCCTTTAACACTCCTTCAAAGCAGCCACAAAAACGATCGAAAGTATTTTGGGACACTATTCAAAAACTGCTTAAACATCCAAACAAGTCGCAAACTCTATACTATAAAATATGCATATTATACAGTTCTAGACTGTTAGTAGCTTAAATATTCGATTTAGATTAGTTTCTGGTAGCTTCATATTAGAAGCTTGTTTTTTCGATTGTTTGTTTGTTTTCTATTTGTTTTGAGTGGGCTTGTCAGTATTTCTAGCTACTGAAAGCTAATTTAGGCCCAATATACATGCCGCATCCAGGCATGGGACCCTTAGTTTAGCGTCCCTTCCGAAGGACGACGAGGTGAGTTGCGAGGTCAGGCCTCAGAGGTCACCCATCCGGAGTTTGACCTCACAAGACTGTATAAGCCACTCGGCCACTCACCTCGCAAATAGAGTGAAATTGAATAGAAATAAGATGACAAACAATCAAACTATAGTGTGTACCAAAAAATAGTTCGACGTTTAATTAAGCATTGAAAAATAACGATAACACGAATGCAACGCGTTCATTGGAAGATAACCTTATCCCTAGGATTATGAATTTAGACATTAGCCAGAATCTTGCAAATCCTTTAAAAATTCACTCTGAGCTACAAGCTCTCAAAGATCAGACTGAGGCGAAAGCTGGAACCAGGGCTTATTTTATTCAACGAAACGAAACGAAACGAAACGAAACCGAGCGAAACCGTACGAAACCAAGACAGTTTAACTATTAGATCTTTAAAGGTCGATTGAAATTGCAAATTCATTACTTCTTATCGTGCGGATGGATGTAAACAATTAAAGGAATTAAAGGCAGTCTGTCCCCTCGCCAATTTGCTTCATCTAAACAAAGCAAAGTTATTCAGGCATAATTTTCATGGCCATGAAAATTATGCATGAATGGCTCTACCCTCATTGAATAAAGGCGATTAGCGTAAATTTGTCGAATATTCAATAGAGCTCTTTATCGATCTTTTTCCATTCATCAAGGGGACAGACTGCCTTTAATGATGATCACTTTAGTAGAAAAAAACCAGCGATTTGGCTACGATGCATCCCCTTAGGAACGAAACGTCGCCGTTTCGTTCCCCACGGAACGAAACCAATTGTTTTCAAATCATGGGACGAAAGATTACAGAGAGCCAATCCTTAGAACTAAAACAATAAGGCCACCAGCTGTTCAACACACCCAAGCTGTGAAACTACTTTTGTGTCAAACGTCTAGAGGTTCCTAATGCGCTAAACACGTTGGTTGATAAATTTTTATTGAAGGGGGTAGGTGATCTCGAGAGAGACACTGATTCTTCTTAAATCCTTTACGTCCCATGTGTCTACACCAATTTCAATTGAAATCCCCCCTAAAGGGCCCTGAAGTGGATCCTTGGTGTTTTTTAAATTGCAGTGAGTTGTTTGCGCGCGTGTATTTCACTCTTGCTCTAAGGCTGCGTTTACACGGGGCCGCTCAAATACTTGACCGGCCGAATATTTGGCCGCGTAGCTGTACCGTGCAAATATTTGGTCGGTATGGCTTCGCGTTTACACGAGACCGGCCATCTTTTATAGTCATGCGCAGTACTATTATCATTAGCAATATGGCGCCAGTTTGTCTGAGGACCATATTTCATTGGCCTCCTATTCAAAGCACTCCATCCTCGATTGTGGTACCGTGCAAATTTTTGTTCGCTTAGAGCGTTTACACGAGGCCGCTCACAAATTTGACCGGCTCAGTTCGCATGTAGGTCACTTCCCTAGGCGACCGAGTGAAGGTCGGCTAGGCGTCCAAATATTCGGCCGGTTAGGCAGATCTCGTGTAAACGGGAAGGCTTAGTGGCCAAATATTTGGCCGGCCAGCCTAAGAGAGATACTGGTTAGAGTTCCGACTTGCAGCGATTTTTAGACATGAATCATTTTCGAGTGCCATTTGCAATTCCAAACTTACCATCAGCAAAAGCTCCAGTGGATCCATATCTTCCAAGTTTTTGTGGTGGGCACACCCCCATATATAAAAGTCAAGTACCCCCCGGGATGTGAAATGGGGTGAAATTAAATCTCTGAATTGTGAGTTTTTCCTCTAAACTTTTTGCTATTAATGGAAAATGATTCATGTCGAAAAATCTTTGCAAAAACCATCGCTGCAAACCGGAACTATATCTCTCTTATTAGAGCAAGAGTGAAATACACGCGCGCAAACAACTCACTACAATTTAATAAACACATTTAGGGCCCTTTAGGGGGATTTCAATTGAAACTGGTGTAGACACATGGGAAGTAAAGGATGTAAGAAGAATCAGTGTCTCTCTCGAGATCACCTACCCCATTCAATAAAAATTTATCAACCAACGTGTTTAGCGCGTTAGGAACCTCTGGACGTTTCACACAAAAGTAGTTTCACAGCTTGGGTGTGTTGAACAGCTGGTGGCCTTATTGTTTTAGTTCTAAGGATTGGCTCTCTGTAATCTTTCGTCCCATGATTTGAAAACAATTGGTTTCGTTCCGTGGGGAACGAAACGGCAGCGTTTCGTTCTTAAGGGAATGCATCGTAGCCAAATCGCTGGTTTTTACTACTAAATTGATCATTATTAATTGTTTACATCCATCCGCACGATAAGAAGTAATGAATTTGCAATTTCAATCGACCTAATCTATTAAAAAATAAAAAATCTATTTAGGAGTGTTTCATTTTCCCTTTCTATTATGTTAGATTTTGTAAATATTGTATTAGGTTTTATATTATGGTTTTTATATTGTAATTATTCTTTTTAGTATGTAAGTGTATATTAACGTTTTTAAGTGGAGGGCCCCTTGTAAAACAACTCTGGTTGAAGGGCTACCCTCCTTAATAAAATGAAATGAGAAAATGAAAAATGACCTTTAAAGATTTAATTGTTAAATTGTCTTGGTTTCGTTCGGTATCGCTCGGTTTCGTTTCGTTTCATTGAATATAATGAGCCGGAACCAGAGACTCCTACATAGATATCTTGTAATGCTAAAAAGCTCTAAAATCGAGGCAATAAAGGTTATTTGATGCAATACCTCTCTTTAATACCAGAACAAACCAAATAGGACTTCAGTAATTCAATTCTTACAACCATTGTCAAAATTTGCCTGGGAATGCAGGCATCCAAAACATCGATTGAAAAAAATAATTGAAGAGGAGACAGAATCATTTTCAAACTTTGCACAACAGAATTCCTCAAAGCATCCATGTGCTTGAAAGTCCCTTGAAAGTCAGGTATCGAAAATCTTTTCAAATCCTATTTCTTTTTCTCACAAATAAACAGAAACAAAAGAAAAGATAGCCCAATAGCCCTTTTAACAGCCTCTGGTTTCAGCCTTAGCACAAACTTGAATTTCATAAGTTTTTAGCTTGGTAAATATTCTACAGATTTGCAAGATTCTGGTGTCTAAAATTAACTGAAGATCTCAGGAATTAGATAATCTCATCATAAAGCCCCTTAGATATATTGGAATTTTTCAATATCTAATGAAATGGTAAACATTTTTTGGGACACCCTGTATAGTGGCTTTGATAAAAGTTCATTTGTCACCAAAATACTAATTCAAAATACCTTACCTTTTACATATGGGACATATGACATTATCACAACCTAGACTTTCTATGGCAGCATGAATGTACTTTTCATCAAAATTGACCAGATCATCATATTCTTCCAAGATTAATTTCTCTAAATTTGAACATAATTAGATTAGGTTTGATAAGCCAAAAATTTGCATGCATTGCACAGCAGCATTAATCAAAAAATGGCAGCCCCTCAAAAATGCCTATCATTTGTGATCAGTAGAGAAATGATATCTAAATATCTGCAAACTGGATGCTATTCATATCTAATTCATAAATTTGGCATCAAGTGTTTTCTTTGTCCTGAAACATATGAGATTTGTGCAGCTCTTGTTCAATGTTTGAATCAGACATAAATAAAATTGGTCATGCAGGAATATTGATAAATGATTTACCCTTTCTCTACTCTTTGATTTATAGATACGCACCACTGCCCTTAACAGTTTCATTTTGCTTGAGAATCGTTTGATAAAGTAAATTTCTCTCCTTGAAATATGCTTTTCCTTCATCTTCCATTTATTAATCAGACAGCCTCACTTTAACAATACCAGGATAACTATTTACTACTCTCCTGCTAAAACCTTTTGAAACCCAGACCTAAATACTATTATTCATCATGAGACTAGCATGTCACAAAACTTGAGTTACCTTCTTTCATCAGCTCTTCTCTTATTTCATCCATTACATCAAACATACTTTCACTTCCATCATCATTATTGTCATGAAACTAAATGAAAAAGAATTGCGTCAGGATTTTGATAGAAGTGAAATGACATTATCTAACATCATCTTTAACTTTAACACAAATACAAACCAAAGGATTTTGCTCAAACATCCTGCAAGTCATGCAAGTGTCATAAAATCACATGGAATGCTCAGAATTTGATTGGGAAGGGTGTGCAGGAGGTGATGTTTGAGGCATTCACTTTAAACGATAGTTCAGTTTGTCTTATTTAAAAAAGTTTGAAATAGCTTTGTTAATCACATGAAAATAGCCTGTTGGTAGAATTCTAAATGCATCTGATTCAGAGACTGAAATAAAGCTAAAATTATTATTATCATTATAAAATCTAATGGAATTCCACACTCTTTTATGATTTGAGTTGAATGCCACCATCATAAGAATGTGAAGTTCTGTTATGCTAATTCAGTAGTATTGCTATGTACTTTAGCAATACTTTCAAGAAAGATTGATTCAAGAGTACAACAACAGCACAATCAATTTGTAGTAATGCTACCTGAACTGCTTATTAAGTGTGTTATTGTACTGCTAAAGTATTGAAATTGGAGTGGAACAGCACATTTTGGTAAAAATTATTGTTAAGGTCATGTTATCCAGAGATTTGCTTATCAATTCCCTTACTTTATAAGTTTGGATAGGTGCATTGGAACCAGTAACTTTTTTCACTCAAACACTTAAGAAAAGTTCAGCTTGCAGCAAGCTTTAAAGGAGCACAATTTTGGCTTGAAGGAGCTTGAAATAAATATGATGGCACAATTTTGGCCAGTTTGCATGCATGATTATAGAGCATGATCAAGCTTGACAATAAGCAAATACCAAAATCATTCAAGCATACTACAATCAAGCTTGATTGAGTTTGCCTTCAAGTTGAAAAGATCCATGCTGTAATCCAGTGAAAGCAGTGCAAAATTCTTACTGGAATCAAGCTCTCAAATATACCCTAATCATACTTAAAACAATTTAGTATCAAGCTTGAAGCATGCTCCAAACATTGAATATTTTGCTTAGGGGGAAGCTATATAAATGTACTAGAAATAACGACTGTCAGTGAGTGCTGCACATGGTATTGGTTGCACAGGTCCATTCCCTGGTTCTGCAGTTTACACTCATTGAATTGTGGTGCATGACAAACTGGTATATTGGCTCTGGTATATTAACAACAGGAGAACCGAGAGGTGACGTAAATGTTCTTTTGTTGCCAATAAAGGTGAATTCCAACCACTGCGATGCCATTTCAAAAGTGGCTGACCAAAGTCACTTTGCAAAATTGTTGCAAACAGACATACACGGTCAAGAATTGATCATGCCAAATGAAGCTTCTGCACAGGAATAGATGGCTGCTTTGCAGCAATTAGAGCTCACAGTTCACAGCTATAATAAGAGATTCCTGCATCAGAGAACAATGGGTCTATAGTTAATTTTGTATCTCTCTCAACTCATTCAACTCTACTCTAAGCTGGCACCTTCCACTTTTCTAATCCAGCAAGGAGACCTCAAAAATCTTCCTGCAGCCCTGCTGCAAATACATTACCCCTCTTGTGCAGCATGTACACAAAGTGTTTGGCCCATCTTGAATATTTTTGAGTTCATCCAATTCTTCTCTCATTAACTCATCTATAAATTCTTTACTCTTCTCTTCCCTGGAAGGACTTCCTAAAGTTTCTGCTCCTCTCAGCTGCTCAACAAGCTTAGTTCTGTTGTTTCTGAGTCTCTGGACACAGGCCTGAAAAAGAATTGAACATTTTAATGCATGATATGGAACAGTTAGTTTCAAAAAGTATCAAGTATGTGAACGTCTGTTTTCCCCCAGTCTGTAGAACATGGCAATTTTCAATGAGATACCTGATATGCACAAGGAATTTCTTTTGTTCTCTATTCTTATTTTTGAAAGCCTATTAGAATCGCAGGTGCTGTTTGTCAAGGGATTAGACTTGTTATGGAGGCACTTTGGTGCAGCAGGGTAAATCCTGTGTGTTTACAACCAGAATGATCAGTAGAATAGGTTTTGATACGCAGCAGAGCCTCACCTCTTGAGCTTGAACAGGCTGCAGACTCACTTACCACTTAGCTATTTCTGTGATCAAAGGCCTTACTTATTGCTAAAAACCACAACTTCACCTTCACTTGTTATCAAGCAGATAAAGAGTCTTTTCAGTAATTTCTGGCAGAAATTATCAGCACATGACATATGTGCCTAGATCTGGATACAATCAAAAAATTGATTGTTCCATCACTCCTTTAATTTTTCTCTGATTGACAATACTCTGAACTCCTGAAACTGAAAACCATTTTGTTGATGTGTAATGGTTATTTTTCTGGGCGAATTTATAAAGTTGGGAAAATTTTTCATTTTGAATCAAATACCTGACCAAGTTAATTGTGAAAAAACACTCTTTTATGTTAAAGCAACTGAAACTGTTATATTTTTCGAAAACATCTGAGCTATGGCTCATTTGAAACTGTGGCTTTGTTTACTTGACAATGTTCAAAACAAGCTGAGGAGATGTCAGTTTATACAAAATTAAGATGACTTAAAAAGACAACTTTGATTTTCAAGTTTCAATTTATGCCTCTGAAATACTGCTTTTAAAAAATGTTCAGTGTTTCTCACCAAAGCCAATAGACTTTCTTCAAGTACACCATTCAAGAATAAAAAGTCAACAAAGTTCACATGGATAAAGGTGGATTATGAAATTTCCTATAATCAAGTGTGATTTTGGCAACTGATGTTTAAATTGGATTTTTGAAAAAGGATAGAAGTTTCTGTCAACAAAACTACCTCAAACATCATCCATCTAATGAAAAAATCTTCCCGGGCATTCTCTCTAAATAACCAGGACCTTCATTTTACAATCAACATTAAACACTGGTTACAAAACTCATTGCAAGGCAATAAAACTTGATGCTTTCCAAGCAGAAAGTTCATGATGCCCTCCTTGTCACATTTTTTGATGATGAAGTACAGCTCAGATTAAAAATTTTGGATTAGAAAAGGATAATAGTGAAAGTGAAGTTGTAGTTTTTAATGCCAAGTGCTGGGATCACAAAAGTAGCTAAGCGCTAATTGAGTCTACAATCCCTTCTCATGATGCTCAAGTGGTGGGGTCCTATCAGGTATCGAACCCACTCCGCCTGACCGTCTTCACTGTATCAGAGGATTACACTACTGTGCAACAACACTTTCACCACAGGATAGAGTCCAAATTCACACATTGATCCTATTTGATCCTAGACTTTTTACAGGTTATCTGCAACCCTATGAATATAATTGAAGCAAATTTTGTCTGCATGACATGCGTAAAATGAATTATTAATTCATATATTTGAATTAAGCTGTATGTTGCTAAGGAGAGAAGTTCAAATATGTTCATTCCCAACTTTTTAAAAAATTAAATTCTTCAGTCTTAGCATCCAAGGAAGATGAAACCCTTCTCCAAACTTTGTAGTATGACCTGATTTTCAACTGCAAGGTTTCATTTAAGATTTCAAAAAAACATACAAATTCCAAATGGCAACAACAAAATAACATTTAACAGTAGGCCTATAGGGATGAAACTAATTTGAAGGGCTCTACAGTCTGGCCATTCTATATTCCACAAGTGTGGGCTTATTTGCTTTCACGTAAAGAAATCAAGAAGAAGTCTTTTTAGAAACAGGGGGCAGACAGACTCTTCCATTTAAAATGATGAACTTACCCTTCGAAATTTGTCTTTCCACGACTTTGGGGTTCTTTTGTACATGTCTTTGTGTGTGGGGGAATCTTGCACATGACATTTCTGCTTAAAAGATGCACAAGTACTTTCTTCCACATCGATATCCATTGTATTGCCCGTGAAGACAGTTTTCTCTTGATCATACACAGCGGTTCTGTTTCAAAAATTTGTAAATGTTTTTTAATGTCATGTTTTCACATAACATCGTTTCGCGCCATCTGGATACGAGGCAAAAACAAAATGCTGCGTATAACCTCTTATGCATTCTTGTGGGTATGGAGATGAGGCTGTCATTTGTTGATGTTGAAGTGGCAAAATGGCTGCCATAAAGTCAGCGCTAAAATGTTGGCGTGATTTTAACCTGCCAGAGCATCAGGTGAGATTCATCTTTGAAGTTTATAAACTTACTGATTGCATACATAACTTGCTATCCAAATAGCTTGTAAATACCAAGTTCATAGGAAGACCAAAAAGCGCGAGAGAAGAGAGGCCTGAATTTTCGGAGTATTTTTCATATTTTCAGGCCCGATGCGAAGAAGAACTGTAACCGACCGCTCTTAAAATATTCTCTCAATTCCAGTTAATAGAATTTAAAAACATTCCCTTTGAGTCTGTTTTTCTCCTTGTTTCGTTTATAGATGTACACGTGAATTTCGGGTTGCGTTTAGACAAGCACTTTGTGGCACTGGAAGAGGGCATTGGAGGAAGGACTGCACAAGTCTCTCTGTTCATTTGCCCACAAGATAGCTTTAAGTGCCCAAGATTATATTCCACATATTTCTTTGTGATTGATGTATGATATGCTTAACCATAATTTCATAAGGAATTGGCCTGCCTTTTTTGCTGTCCTCTTTCCAATAGTAGATAGATAGTTCATAGCAGTAGAACTTGAGTTGATCAACAAATTGTGCAACACTCATTGTAAAGTATCCACAGGGCTTGTCTTTCTATCTGTGAATGTCCACCACGAAAAACATTCATGTGAATGTCCACCTAAAAGATGAAAAAACTAGATGGCAAAATGAATTGGTACAAATCACTGGAGTGTGGATTACACAGATTCCACCAGGGTTACCTACCAGGTGAGTCAGCCGGATGTCTTAGCATAACTTGTCCTGCGTGGAGAATATAGTTGAAAGACATTTATGATGCGTACATCTTTGTCTTGTAAATAGGTCTCTTTCAAGCAGATCAGCGCTGTGTAAATCGCAATGGGACTTTTTGCCGACAATGCATTTCCTAAGGCCTGGTCCAAAATAGGTGTTTTGAGTCGCTTAAGTCGTGCAGAAAGACCCAAAAGACAAAGGATTCAAACTCTGAGTCTCTGTCTTTTTTTTCTTTCTGCACGATCTTAGCGACCTAAACGAGCTAGTGTGAATCAGGCTTAACTTTGTCAGTATCCCCAGATGATTCCACATGTCTGCAACTCTGGCAAGGCTAAATTGCTGAAGAGGCTTGGTCAAAGATTCCACCAGGTTGCAAGAATCCCAGACAAGGTCTTACAAAGGAAATCTTTTTTAACAAATGTATTAAGAGACCGATTTCAATGGGGAAAGGTTTATGATCTAAGTTAGACTGTTCGCTGCTTGGAAAAATTTATTTCATGACGATCGAAAGACTCAATGCAACACCACAGTCTGAAAAACATCCCACGTTTTCTCTGACTCATCCGGTATATTTAGTTATATTTACCAGCATTATTTGCAACTTATTCAAGCTGAATCAGAAAGTTGCGATATCAGATTTCCCTGATGATGTGGAGATACCTTGGCTTTATCTAAGGAAATGATAGCAAAGCCTTCTAACTTTATCTTCTGTTTTGTGGAATGTCAATTTTTTTGTCTGATGGTTGATGGAAGTTACCAATTCCAGATGAACATTTCATGAAACTAGTTGCTAGTTGATTGTGGAGAGGGGGGAGATGGGCATTGAAGAACAGGCATTAATCTTTGGACCTTGTAATGCCAACAGATTGAAAAAGGCCTATTTCAACTTTTTCCTCAGATGATGGCAGTTTTATTTCCAATGTCCCAAAATCACCACACTCACTGACCACTCTAATTTTTTGTTATAAGCATGTATATTTTTGGATGAACAAAATAAATTCATTATATTGTACAGTAGGTTAAGATGTTTAGGGAAATTGTTTATCCTTGTTCAATGCCATGCCCTCTTTATTTACCCCCCCCCCACTTGCTAGATATTTATGCTGGCATATGTACAGTACACTATCAAGATTATGGCAGCATTGGAATCAATGCCTAGGACTGGCTACATAAATTTGATACTAAGCTTTGCATTCATTTACTAACAAGAGTCTCAATCTATTTTCAGAAAATTCTAGACCTTGAAGCAATCGAAGTTGGAAACAGGCAAGATGCTGCTGATAAGTCAAGGAAGAAACTCATTGAACTGACAAGAGATTTCAAGAAAAATACTGAAGATGTAAGTTCTGAATTATGTTATTTGAGGCAGCAAGACCAGAGTTCAACTGTAGGAATTCTGAGGAATTATGTCAAAGCCTTGCAATGAGTTGTGCTTGAGCTCCATCAAGTGTTTCCACATTCATTTGGAAAATTTTAGAGGCTTGATAGCGTGAGTGCCTATTGTGATGTTAAATAATTATATTAATGATTGACCAAATATGTAAAACATTCTGATTATGTTTGACCTGTTCATCATTTCTCATTGTCTTTATGTCATTCACAAACAATAATTTTGCGGCGTCCAGGGGTTGATCTTTACCCAGCTGCTCCATCTTGTGTCTTGAATTTTCAAGGCATTCTGACTGTTTAATGCCAGTATCATTCTTCCTGACAAGGCCTGTCTGTTTCCTGTTCAAAATCTGACTTATATGATGGTGACAATACAGTATGTCCTACCCATTTTCTTTATGTAGGAAATTCGCAAGAAAGTGTCTCCATTGATTAAAGCTTTACAAAGTGAGGTAAGAAGCATTAGTATTTATTTAGCATTGTTTGCACTACACAAAACCATCCAAATTTTCTAAAGTGGCTTAACCTTCCTCATCACTGTATTGCCTAGTTGCTAGGTGCAAAACTGATGAAAAATTTATCATACTTCGGGTTAGTCCCATGGTTTTGTATGGAACTGCCATTCCTTTCCTTTGACTGTTTGTATGTTGCCTTTTTTGTTCCTCTGTTGTCTTCAAGTTGGATTCACTAAGTTGTTGGCACCAATCTTGGTGGAAGCCTAATGAGCTTGTGCTTTTGTATACCAAGAGAGCCAAGTGAAATAATCAACTGTCAGAATTGTTGGAAGTAGATATTGTGGACTGGGCTTTGAATAAGTACTCAACAAGATTAGCCCTGTCTATGACTTATTGTGACCATAAAAATAAATTCTTTATGATGTGCAATTGTTGAATACAACAAATTTAATTTTGGATTATAAAGTCCACTTTGTAATCTAGGGAGTGCCTTCAATGTCAGTCAGCAGCAGAGGATTTGATCATGTTCATTAATTAATGCAATTAAGTAGCATTTTATCTCTTTCAGGTGGATCAGCTAAGTAAAAGAAGCAAGGCTGCTGAAAATTGTTTTCTATCTTTATACAAAAAGCTTCTTGAAGTTCCAGGTAAGGGATTCACCCTTTGACGAGATTTGATTTGCCAAATTTCAATTGACTGCTAACAATATTTCAATGGTTGGCTATATTGATGTGAAGAAAAAAGTGAGGCACAAAAATCAAGTCCTTTTTGAGGTGTTATATTATACGAGGAAAGCCAGAGAAAATTCCTACTTTTGAAAATTATTAGCAACAAGAGAGCTTGATGGATTGGAATGATCGAATTCTGCTTCACAGCTGAAAGATTGAAATATTTTTTTATTTTTCTGGAATTATTATGAGCACTGGAAATATGGGTACATTCAATTTTACGAAAGCTCCTTGGTTGCAAAATGTCTACAAAAGGCCTAAAACACTTGATCATTTCATAAAGGAACTTTGCACACAGAACAATGAGGAAAGTACAATTTTTCACTGGCATGAGATAACCTCTGCACATCTTTTGCCTTGTGATTGCAAATCTTTGGCATTTGTCAGAAAATCTTTTTGATTGGTAGCTCCCATGGGGGTACATGACTTGCAGATAGACAGGGGTCTCCCACCCATTTCTCAGAAAAGTACCTCTTCTAATTACCGAAACTTGCCATCATACACTTATTTATGAATTTAGCAGGAAACACCTTTTGACTATTTTTCACCAATTTCTGGATAACCCACCCAGGTTTAAGGAAAATTTGCTGAATAAGGGACCCTTTTTTAGATAATGTTGAGGCCCAAAAACCCACCCATATGGGTGGCACATACACTTTACCCTCAACATGTTATGAAACACTTTTCATATTGAGTGTGTAAAGTTTACTTACAATTTGATCAATTGTTTTAGGCATTTTTTCTGGCATTTTGCAACCAAGAATCTTTTTGAAAGTTGAGTTTAGGTGTACTGTAATTGCTGATTAAAACGTGAGAAAGATCACCATAACAATTCGGTCGTTTAGTTTTTAACTAAAATTTGAATCATTCATTCATCAAGTACTTTTGGTGCTGTTAATTTTCAACAGCAGGAAATTTTTGTGGCTCACCCGGTAGTACTAGTTAAAGCGGTAAGGGAGGTAGTGGCCGGTAGTGGTGGTGGTAATACCTTGACATGAGCGAGACTCATAAGCCTACTCAGGCATGAAGAAGGAGTTTTATCGGAGTTTTAACGGAGTGAGTGGCCTAGTAGCTTAAACTGTTTCCCCCAAGTAAGTGTAGTTAAGCTCGGTCGAGTGAGGTCAAACTCTGGATGGGTGAGCTCGGAGGCCTGACCTCACAACTCACCTCTTCGTCCTTCGGAAGGGACGTTAAACTGGGGGTCCCATGCCCGAGTGCGGCATGCGCAGTGGGCCTAAATTAGCTTTCAGTAGCTAGAAATCCTGACAAGCCCACTCAAACAAATTGAGCAACAAACAAAACACAAAGCATATTGTCCAAATTAGTAATTTGTTAAAGGTAGCGTATTGGAAACAATAACAAAACAGCTGATAGTTCCTTTCAAATGAATACTCTTAATGTTATAGAAAGTAATCACTCAATGTAGTTGGCCGTGCGCTTCGTTAGAAATGAAACAAATAGTGGATACTATACTAAGTATGCAGAATTCAAGACGAGATTCTGCTTTTCATTATCATCCTGGTTTCGTAACTAGTTTTTAATCGATGCTGTTTTATTAAATTATATTTTGACTCCTGGTAAGCCTTGCTTATTGTCCAGCTTAATTCGAAAATTAGGAAAGAACTTGTTTTGTTTGTTTTTTTCAATTTATTTTGAGTGGGTTTGTCAGGATTTCTGGCTACTGAAAGCTCATTTAGGCCCACTGTGCATGCTGCATCCAGGCATGGGACCCTTAATTTAACGTCCCTTCCGAAGGACGACGAGGTGCGTTGTGAGGTCAGGCCTCCGAGGTCACCCTTCCGGAGTTCGACCTCACTCGACCGAGCTTAACTTCAGTCACCTGACAAAACCTCTATAAGCCACTCAGCCACTCACCCCGCAGAGTTTTGAAGGATGAATCGACATTAAATGTTTTGGCGATTCATAACGTCACCCCAAACTGTTTCAAATAAATGAAAAGATCGTTTTCCAAGTCACTGCCCGCCCTGTCAAATTCAATATAGACGATTGTGCTAAAGATGGCGGCGAGAAAATATTTACCAAGATTCACTGGGTTTGAATTGCGAATCTTTAACAATTCTTATAGGAATTCGATTAACTCGTCGCCCTCCCCCCCCCCCCATCTTTAGCGCAATCATCTATTGTAATCAACACACGAATAGACGATTGCGCTAAAGATGGCGAAGAGGAACTACACGAGAAACCATCAGTTGGCTGTTAATTTCAGAGGCAACGCAGCGCATATTCAATACGGCTTCGGAAAGGCGGCTTTGAAGACTGATCAAGAACCAATCAAACTGCTCTATTGTCAGTCGCAGGAGCCGTACTTCTGAACACCATCTGATAATGTATTTTATTTATGACTGGAATGACAGTCAACGGTTATGTCGTCTTATTTTTTCATATTCCAATAAAACCTTACAATATACATACAATGGTTACAAGACGATGCCACGAGGAGCCTGGAAATACATAGCAACCCTTAGGCCATAACATTTAACCTAGAGATTAAAATTGAAATTACATTTAAATGTTACAAATAACATATTACTAATAACAAATAGCAAATAACAGTTACGAATACTTCCGACAACAAAAGATCACGAAAAATAAATGTACGAAGAAACAAATCACACGAGAGAGGAGACTACAAACTTACGAACTTATTGAAACAGTTCTGAGGCCTGAATGTATTTTAACGTTGCCTCATGAATTTTTGTATTGAAATTGAAGGATAGCTCTTTGTGGCCATACAAGAGGATCTGGTGTAAATTTTCATTTGAAAAGTTTGTTAGTACATGGGGTCACCATATCGCATCTACACTGTTGAGAAGATCGTGTCTGTCTTCATCACAAGCATGGCAGAGCAACAAAAGCTGTTCCGCACTCTCAATACCATGGCAAAAAGGATTTACAGTATCGCTGAAGTTATGTTTGAATTTATGAAAATTCAGCTTGCTGAGTCCAACGCGAAGTTGTGTTATAATTGTTAAACCTTTTGGGTCCCTAATGTTGTAGACCTTTCTTGAAGGTCGGCGGACGAGTGCTTATATTCTTTTCTTGAAAATATTTACTAAGCAGGATTGTTTAATCTCAGGTTCAAGTTAGACGTCTTATTGGATTAGCATGATTGCTTAATCGAAGTTAGTCGTAATCGTAGTTTAATCGTAGTTAATCGTAATTGTAGGATCGTCTTATTAGCAGGATTGTTTAATCTCAGGTTGAAGTTTGTCGTAAGGTTCAAGTTTATCGTCTTATTGTAGATCCCGTACCAGCTCTGAAACAAGCACAAACAGTACAGCAACAGCTAAGCAAAATTAAGGTACGCAAGTTCTCTCTATTTTTGTCTCAGTTTCAAAATTAGACTAGTCGTAAAACGTTGGTTTCTCAGCGGAAAAATAATGGCAACGATCAGCACAAGGTCTCGCCTGTAAGACACTTCCTTAGACAGTGGTTGGGTCTCGCAACCGTAAACAAACCCGTTATCTCTATAATCTGCATTGTTTCCCACACTGTGCTCTGCTAAAATTTGACGGATGAGATGAATACAAAATGGAGTTGCCCTTGGAAGCTGTTCAAGGAAGGAAGGACAAGAAGATTTTCTTTTGGCTTTGCGGTTTTAAAAACCATTCTTGTGCAAAGGCGCACTAAGACAAATAAATACAAGGGAGCTCTATTCGAACAACTTGAGAGCGGTTGGGCCTAACCACTCTCAGTTGAAGACGAAACAACAGAAAACAAGACACAAGGATCAAAACAAGGTAAATAAATAACCAATCAATTCATCCGTGTCCTTACACCCTTGGTGGCCAAATCGGCTAAAACATTTGATTCCTATCTTCTTTTGCCATTGCTTTCATTTCCACTTGAAGAGTGGTTGAGCGCATTGTCAACCACGCCCAAAAATTATACCATTTTAGGTAAGTTGATTCTTAGATTGAGGCACAAGGAAAATTTTCGGTGTCGTGTGCTAGCAGATAGCAGCTATTGATGCTTCCCTTGCGGGAAGACTCATAAATTCAACGCATGCGTAGAAGTTATTTACACCTGCCGCAGAAACAGAACTTTTTGCAACTGAATATCACTTCCAAGATTACATTTTGCTATTCTTATCAACGTTGTTCCGTCTAATGACTCCTATCACACTCTTTTTATTAATAACAAACTAAGGCCCGGAACTTGTAGTTGACTAAACAGAGACTCTTATGGTAATCCAAACAAGGGAAAATGTATTTTGAAGTGCTTATCCCACTTTCCCTAGATCCTTTCTGCCGGGTTGCTTCGGACCAGTCATTTTTAACGCTGGGTAGGGGGCGGAAGATATTCAGAGGGGCCACCAAAAATTGAGGGCAATGAAAGGGGGACTGCTGAAACCTTAACTGTAAAATAAGGGGCCATGAAAACTTAACATATCTGATCTCAGCTATCTGAAACGCAAACTTCATCCTGCTATGATTTTTGTTATGCATTGCGTTTTTCCTCAAAGTATCATATTTTTCATAAGATCTCTTGGTGCCAAGCTACTTTTTTCTCATGAAAGCATTTCTATATCATTTTTGCGTCACTTACCATGGGCGATTCTGACACGTTGTAATACGGCTGATTTTGGGCACAAGGATTTCTCTCATAAGAAACTCTAGATTTAGACTTTAGGCCTTTTTTTGATGAATTTACTTAGGCCCATATGCATCACTTTTCGTAATCTGGTAGGTAGGTAGGTATTTATATTTAACGTGGCTAGCCCGCGAAAGTCTGAGAGACTTATTTCCAGCAGGGGCCACAGATGTTTTACCATCAGTCCGCCCGCAGCTACCCGCCGCAGCTACCAGATTTCCCTCACATGGCTCTGGTCGACCCGGGCTAGTTTATGGACAGCGACCAAACTGTCCAGCGTGTGATTTGAACCTACGGCCGTTCTGACCTTTGGTTTACGAGTCAGGCACCTTAACGACTCGGCCACACGCTCACTATCTGCTGGAAATCGTAGACAAGGATTAGAGATTTGCCCTATCTAAACTGTTTTATTTGCAAAGTCACGATTACCCCTCTCAAATTTAGAATCATTGCGTTATATCCTGTAACATTTCGTTAATTCTAGAAATACATTGTCATGTTTATCTGTTAAGTTTTAGAGTAGCTTTTTGTATAAATAGTGCCTGTATCGTTAGATTCTGAGAACAGCAATGGATTAGTCAGGCTAACGTCGGACGAATTGGTTTTGAGCGCAAGAGGCTTGACAAAGCTCTTGTTGCCCACATTTTTGGTGTCATTGAGGTTGGCATGCTAAGGCTTTGGAGAAGCCCACAGAATCACGTAGGCCTTGGGTTCAATGCAATATGAGAGTTTAATTTTACGATCAAGATACGAGTGCCAAGTTCATGTGTGTATTTTTGAAGAGTGTTGGAGCTGCTTCTGGTTTCAATCATTTTGGAAAACATTCACAGTTTCCAGCGTGAAGAATGTTTCATACTTACTAATTCTATGTGTTGAATTAATTAGAATGCTTACCTTGGTGTCTTTTCTTGTGTTTTGACTTCTTCTCTCAACAGAATTGTCCTTGTCCGCCATTGCTTGCATGCAACGTTTTTCCAACGGTTAGTGTAGTCGAATCGTTGTTGTGGCTGTTTACCATAATGTCATGTTTCTCAAGCAGGTTTTCTTACAAGTAAAAGCCTGGACCATAAAATAACTTATGGGTACGTAACTAGCCAATTTTTCCTAAGAGACCCATGGCAAGCACCGCGTAACTTTCCTTTGCCCAAGGCACGCAAGAACAAAAATCTTGCCTAGACTTGCTGCAGAAGTAACTATGTTCCTTAGTGCTGATATATCTCGCAATAGACTTGGAGCAAGTCTAAATCTTGCCAGGTCGTTCGCCATAAAAATGCCCGGGCAGTATTCCGAATATGGGCAAAGGAAAGTTACACGGTGCTTGCCATGGGTCTCTTAGGAAAAATCGGCTAGTTACGTACCCATAAGTTATTTAAGGGTCCAGGCTTTTACTAATAAGAAAACCTGCTTGAGAAATAAGACATTATGGTAAACAACCACAACAACGATTCAACTAAACTAACCGTTGGAAAAACGTTGCAAGCAAGCAATGGTGGACAAGGAAATTCTGCTACGAGAAGAAGTCAAAACACAAGAAAAGACCCCAAGGTAAGCATTCTAATTGATTCAAAACATAGAATTAGTAAGTATGAAACATTCTTCGCGTGTCAGAATCGTCCAAGCACTTACCATCAGAAAACATGATTTGTCGCTTGGGAATATGTCATCAAATTTGATACAGGGAGCGGCCACCAAAAACTACAGCTAAGTAATCAGGGGCCCTTGAAAAGATTGATGAGGTAATGAAAGGGTTATGAAATATTTTTATCATCGATAAAAACATCTTCCAGCCCCCTACCCGGCATTGATAATGACTAATCCCTTAACTGAAGATAGGAATCAATAGTTTAGCTAATTTTTGCTCGTGGCCCTTTGCTGGAAACCTTGAAAGCCTCACTTTCACGGACCAATCAGACGGCGAATAAGCGAAGAAGAAAAAGAAACTAGTTAAGATTTTTCTAAACTTTACCTACCTTCATAGCACACGACCAGGGCAAAAGTGCCGGAAGTTCTCGAATTTTTTGAAGAAATGTAGTTACTCGCCTGATGTTTTGGTGGATGCCGGTTAAAATACCTCACAGTTTCGTGGAGACATAGCGTTCCCAATCGACAAAATCGACTGAACCTTATCGAAGCTTGTTTACACACCTTCAAGTCAGGCGATAAAACCTCTTGATAAAACCTCCTTTCAATTTTATGATTTTTTGGTTCCATGGAAACTTGTTCCATGCATCCAAAAGGTAGTATCATACAGAGATTTCCCAAGAGCATTGCCATATGACTTGCAATACAAAAACAAAATTTAGCAAATTTTTTCAGTTCACATCAGAAATCGAAGGGACATTGAATCTTGAACAAAAGAAACTGAGATGGAAAGACAATTGCAAGAGCAATTTGGAACGCAGGTATTTGGCGTTTTGGGATCTTTCTTACAACAATCACTCTTGTTCTTGCTGTTGTCTCTCGTCCAGAATTTCTATGTTCAAGGTTTCGTGCCTCATCGCTTTAAGATAACTCTGCTTTCCGCTCCAGTGAGCGGCGAGTTGCCGTTTTGCAAAACCACTCTCCTCAGAAAACAGTTAATTTCTCCAATACTATTCGGTCGATCGAAAATCGGTAAAAAGGGCATCGTTCTACATAGTCTTGGCAATCGAAAGATATGCAATACGCAAGGGTTCCGTTAAGGCTTACTTTGTAAATTATTTTTCGAAACTTTTTGTTGATTTCAGAAAATTGGATTTATCTCCAAAACTACTTGAAAAGTTTTCGGTTTTCTTTCGCTAGATCGTCAGCTAGATTGTTGATCTACAACTTTACCAAGTCTGATTGAAAAAGCTAGGCTAGATTTCTCGCAATCGAATTTTATACTTCTGTTTACTTTGTGACTACGAAGGGTAGAAACCTTGGTCAACTGACCGACCATTATCTTAGAGCATCGGCGATCATCGGCGATGCTCTAAAGGCTGCTCTCCATATCCAGCGTTTTGACCGCGCGGGTGCTGCGACCAAGATTGATTTCTTCGGTAACGACCGCGTTCGCCCATGATGGAAGTTGACCTCGTTCCTACTCCCAAAGCGCCCAAAAATCGGTCGCGTGCGATCAGATTAATAGCTAAATTTTTATCAACTGTGGATGCTCCTATTTGGGTGCAGCGCCCGCGCGCTCAATGCTGGATATGGAGAGCGGCCTTAAGACAATGATCGGCGATGAATTACGATTTAATGAAAACCAGGCTTTAGTAGAGCCCATAACTTCAAGGAACCGTGAGGTATTTAAACCGGCATTCAAACTTGGATGCCCGAACATCTGGCAAGTAGATTTCTTCAAAAAAGTTCGGGAAATCTCCAGCAGTTTTTTGTCCTGGTTGTGTTTTATGACAGTAGAAAAAATTCAGAAAAATCTTCACAGGTTTCTTCTGTCTTCTTCACTTATTCGCCGTCAGAGTGGTCCGTGAAAATGAGGCTTTGGAGGATTCCGGCCATGGGCCACGAGCAAAATTCGGCTAAAACATTTGATCCCTATCTTGTCTATTTTTCTTAGCTTAAATCTTTCCATACGGTAACTCAATATAATCGCAGTGAGCCCCTAGATAGGTTCCACAATCTCTGTATGCTCCTTAGAACTGACTTGTCGCTAATACAGAGACTTGTTGCCAAACAGTGTCTGAAATCGGATTGATTTGATAGCCTCGTTTTCATAATCGTTGCGTTCTTAAAATTCGGACCACGAACACGAACCACGGAACTAATGTTTTTGCGGTTGTTGTTGCTGTGATCAGTAATCATCAAACAAGAATATTCTTGGAAACAATTGCAAACAGTTTGTGACTCCTACTATACTTTCTGATTACAATACAAACTATACAAACACTACAGGGACAGGACCACAAGGAGCAAAGGACAATGACTACCCTGTGGCCATTAACATAAAGACATGCAAATATTAACAACTAAACGAATAACTACAAAATACAAAAAGGGGAGTATCTTACTTTATGAATCCCCTTAGACCCTAAGGTCCTGGAGGAAATTGCCCTCCTCCTGTCAGCGGCCCTGTTACTAGGCGTTATTCTACAAAAGGTAGGCCTCTCATTTGAACACTTTTATCATTACTTAGTATGATACTTAATTTTTTTAGGATCTAGAGCTTGAAAATCAAAAGCTCAGAGAGACACTTGACGAATATCATGTGGAATTCGCAGAAGTAAAGAACCAAGGTAAGTCATACATACAACTAATAATTTTTAGCCTCGTTTACGATCTCACTGAATATTGCAGTGCTCAATGAAGTTTTAAAATTTGATTTAGAAAATATATCTTATACTGCATTCACACTGGCACAGTTAAACCAGCTTTATCTAAACCAGTTTAAATTTCAACCAATCAAATGACTGGATTTGTTGGATTGACCAATCAGAAGGCCGTATTCAGAAACCTGGTTTAGTTTAAGCTGGTTTAACTCGCACTGTGAATGGGGCATTACATCCAACTGTACTTTCCTGATTACTTTTCAACACTACAGGGACGATTAGACTGATGACGATGAGTTTCTTGTTGCCCTGTGCCCTTTGACTTGATGATGGCGCTTCGGGCAATAGAGACTAATAGAATTACTCTGAAAAACTTGGCCCTATTTAGGCCCAAACTTCGCAATTCCTCCAGTGTCAATCAGATTGTGAGATTTGTGAATACTACTGTTAAGGTGTAAATGTGATAGAATTTTCGATTCGATTGAAGAATTGAAAACACTCCCACGGAATGGAGATTCGAAGCCGTGATTCTTTCATAATGCCACTGATGATTGAAGAAAATAGGGCCAAGTTTTTCACTGTTTTATTGTGAGTCCCTCTTGAGCAAGGTTTACCGCAGGGATACAAGGGACTCATCGTCATCAGTCTAAGGGACGATACCTTTAGGGGCAAAAGACAATGACTACCTCATGGTCAATAAATTAGGGCAAGCAAAGTTAATCTAAACACAACTAC
Source organism: Aurelia sp. 4 Dawson et al 2005 (assembly GCA_964019985.1). Lineage (NCBI taxonomy): Eukaryota > Metazoa > Cnidaria > Scyphozoa > Semaeostomeae > Ulmaridae > Aurelia > Aurelia sp. 4 Dawson et al 2005. Next base: position 14,431,623 of record OZ026500.1, on the reverse strand, counting down.
GCTAGGAAGGATTAAAACTTGTCGATGCTATACTAGATTCTGTCTAATATAAGATGTCAGGTCATGGTTGCGATGAATTCAAGGAGTCAAGGAGTAAGAAGGGAAGCTGGAAGCAACATGGCAAAGCTAAGAAATCATTCTTAAATCCAACCATTATGAGAAATTCTTGATGAAAGTTCTTTATGAAAAAAAACCTTGTAATTCAGATTAAGGAAAGCTGCAAAAGTTGTCATGAAATCAGTATGGGAAACTGTCTCCTTGTTCACGAGAAAGGTGGTTCTTTAGAGAAGTTATGAGTTCATAGCGAAAGAGGAAGGATAAATGTAAAGATCTGCAAGCAGGGCTTTGTTGATCTTTACATTTATTCTTCTTCTTTCGCTATAAACTCGCGACTTCTTTTAAAAACCACGCTTAGCGTGCAAAAGGCGACAGTTTGCTATACTGGTTCCAGGTTTCAGTACTGGTTTGTGCCTTTCTGCATTACAGGCTGAGGCCCCGTTTACACTATACCGTTTTCAAATGAAAACGGTACGAAATCATGCCGTTTTGGCCTTCCGTTTACATTAAAACATTTTCGTAACCGGCATCAAATGAAGATGATTGTGAAAACGGCACGATTTGAAGACGACATGAAACGTTTTAGTGTAAGTGCTTGAAACGGAATGATATCGTTACGGACTCAAAGAGAGACAAAGGAATAATTTGCCTCGCTTTCAATCAGTAACGAAATCGCTCCGTTTTCAAGCGGTTGCATTGAGGCCCCGTTTACACTATACCATTTTCAAATGAAATCGGTACGAAATCATGCCGTTTTGGCCTTCCGTTTACACTGAAACGTTTTCATAACTGGCATCAAATGAAGACGATTTTGAAAACGGCACGATTTGAAAACGGCATGAAACGTTTCAGTGTAAATGCTTGAAAACGGAACGATTTCGTTACAGATTCAAAGAGAGACAACAGAATAATTTGCCTTCCTTTCAGTCAGTAACAAAATCGTTCCGTTTTCCAAGCGTTTACACAGAGGCCCCGTTTACAATATACCGTTTTCAAATGAAAACGGAACGGAATCATGTCGTTTTGGCCTTTCATTTACACTAAAATGTTTTTGTAACCGGCATCAAATGAAGACGATTTTGAGAAGGGCACGATTTGAAAACGGCATGAAACGTTTCAGTGTAAATGCTTGAAAACGGAACGATTTCGTTACTGACTCAAAGAGAGACAAAGGAATAATTTGCCTCCCTTTCAATCAGTAACAAAATCGTTCCGTTTTCAAGCGTAACGTTTCATGCCGTTTTCAAATCGTGCCGTTTTCAAAATCGTCTTCATTTGATGGCGGTTACGATAACGTCTTCATGTACCGTTTTCATTTGAAAACGGAATAGTGTAAACGGGGTCTGAGAGAGCTTCCTTTGTCTGCAGTCACTAATGAATTGCAGCATCAGTCAAGAGGAGCTGGTGCTTTTGTGTAGCAAAATCTGTTCCTTTTTCTCGCAGAGGTCACAATCAAAGATTTAAAAGAGAAGCTGAAAGAATTCGAAGACAAAACTGATGAAAAACTTCAGGCAAGTAGATTTTTTATTCACGTAAAATTTTACCCTACCATGTGCACCTATAAAGTTTCGGTGCTTTAAAATCGTATTATCTACCCGGTGTCCCGACAAAAAACTTCCCTGTTTGAGCTGTTATTTAGTAAAAGTGCGTTTTATCGTATGGAGGTTATAAAAGAAATCTGTAATACAATGCTCAGTTTAAATCTGTGCATTTTTTTTATTTCTGTATCTGCCCGCTGTTATTTTCTATAATCATTTTTCTGAAAAGCAATACCTGAATGTTCAAGAAAGAGGTAAAACGGTTTAAAGCTACACTCCCATAGATAGGTTCAAGGCTGCTTGGACTTGGCTGCCCTTCAGCTATTTAACCTTTTCGTACATTTTTCCTCGTAAGCATCAGACAAACATAAGGCTGCATTTTCTCACCAGTAGGGTAATTTGGGCGTTGAGGGAACTAGCCCATCTCCAGAAAAAGCAAATAACCCTCCCGTAGATGGGGTTGGAAGGAAAACCTGCATTTTTCCCGCTAAACTGGTCCCCTCGTCCATGATGGAAAAACCTTTCCAGTTGCATCTGCAAAAAGAGAAGTTCCAACATGAAATAGGGAAAGAGTTGGGTGGGTTGGAGATTTCGATTTGCAACCACTCCGCACGAGTGTGCAAAATTTACTAAATTCTCAAATCAAACTCTTGTTTTATACTACGTGGAAGAAACCATGCCGCATGCATAACTATCAATGAACACGCAGATGATAAAAACATTACATCTCTAGAGAGAAAAAACAACGGTACTTCAACTTGCCAGATTTGTAAATCTGTAATAGACAAATACACATCATGTTCGTTGCTTTATCTCCGATTAGAATCGTCATTTATCAATAAAATCGTTAAACCTTCACATCAAAATCCACGGAAATTCTTTTTGTTAACTGAATTCCAACAGTACAAAGCTTGAACTCCATAAAAGGACCCAAGAAAAATCATCTTTTTATGTTTTGTCCGTAAAAAGCACGATTTTGCGAGATGTTCGAAGAAAAGGTATACTACACAAGACAAGGTCCAGTGGTCCGCACTTTAGCGTATTGTCGACTTTGAATGTCAACTTAAGAAATTGACCAGCGGTTGTATGCCTTCACACCTGTGATATAGAACCTGGAATGGAGCATATCTCAATCACTAGATTTCCCAACTCTTCAAGGACTTCTCCAGCATACCATTTTCGGAAAATCCGTATTTTTTTAGGTCTTTTGATGAGCAGAAGAAATAGCAAAAATTGAATGGACCCAAGTTGGCCTTTAAGCAAGAGATTGGCGTTTACCTCGTTCAAAACGAGGCAGTGGTTTTTTTTGTGGAACTGTTCAAACGGGGAAAGTTTTTTTTGGGACACCCGGTAGAATACTGGATAGATTTGAATGAATTGAACTTTGCTTGATGGTAGAAAGATTGAAGTGAATTTTAAGTTTTCTCACGTATCTGTAGGCAAGGAACAGAGAGGTAATTTCTGCTTCACGAAAATATTTCATCGTAAAATGGCTGAAAAAGTGCTAAAACATTTGATCAAATCGGAAAGAATCTCTCACACAAAGCAAGATGAAAGAGCATTTGGTCTCTCAAGATGTGTAGGAAATTAATTTTAAAACAAATATTAAAGTTTATGGATCCCATGGCAATAAATGTGCAGATGACCTCTGATATCCGTGAAGACTCTACCATACTGTTTTATTGTTTGTCCAAAGGCATATTTTATCTGCATTGTGACGTCGTCTCTTGTTCTTGTATTCATTCTTATCTGATTTTGTGGTGTAACAGTTGCAGAACAAAACTGCGAGCTTGCAAGTGTTTCACTTTGCTTGCAAATCAAAGTTTGCTCTTTTCAACCATTGTTATTCAGTTGAAAGAGAAATCTGCTAAGAATGAATCAAAAATGATGAGAAACAAAGCAAACAGACCAATAACATTTGCCTGTGTGTAAAACTGAATCATTGCTAATTTAACCTATGCAAAGTAGTCGATTACAAACTCTAAAAGGCGTTCTGATTGATATCCGTTGGAACTTCGTGCGACACCTACCAGTGTTTCTTATGAGAACAGGCGAGAACAGGGATTGTGGTTTAGTTTTTCCTCTTAAACTTAATCAGATTTGGACACTTAATCCCAGCCTCGTTTCTTGCAAGTAAAACGGTTTGCGAAGATTCGACACATATGCCAAGTGAAGCAAACACAAGACTGTTTTGAGTATACCCTTAACGGTGTGTTGTACATTCCCCCTCATTCGTTGCAGGCAAAGTTGAAAGATAGGGAATTGGATTTACAGAAAGATTTTAACACCAGGGAAAAGTAAGAATTGATTTGTTTTAAGTTAATTTTTTTGTTTATTTTAAATTCAACCTATTCCTCTTTCATTGCAGAGCCTTTTTTCATATTTATTCAATATAAAAAGATTTACAAAGTGAACTAATTTAGACACTACCTACGAACTATTTACAACACTACGAAGCCGATATCACAAGGGAGCAAAGTGTAATGACTGCCCCGTGGCCTTTGCATGGAGAACATAACACTAAAATGAAAACCAAATATACCACAAAACTACGAAGGCTACGTGCGCGTAAACGATGTCCACTGATAAATATTAGAGCCGGATTCACACTTAATGCCAGGCGAGCATAGGTGATTATTTGTTTGTTTGTTTGTTTGCCTCTAGATTTCTCTTTATTCGATGTTTGTATCTAGCTGTACGTATATCTACATAGATACACGAACAACTAACCTAAATCGAATCTACTGTATAAAACATGAAAGGAGCTACCTAAAGAAATAAATACATAAACATATTGGATTTAAATATTAAATCTACTTGAACTTGAATGGACAAAATTTACAGGATATCATTATATTTACAGACACTGCATTTACAGGGAGGACCATCCCATTGTTTGTCATACCTTTGAAACTGTTAAGATTGTCAGCTGATTTTAGTGCATTGCGCAAACAGTTTCAGATCTAAAGTCCCATGGCTTTAAGGCTCTTAGAACCGAAAGTTATTTGATTTGGTCGGAAATGACTTAAGTTATTAGAATTCCGAGAAGGATACTTTGAAGTTCTTGAACTTCTTTGCATAAAAGGCGGATTTAAATTTTGATTGTCTTGAATATTTCGATACAGAGAGTTCTCTGACGAGCGAGTGTGCACCTCTTTGACCCAATTAGAAGATCCCCATAGGAGCTGTTATGATCTTTTATGGGGTCTCTGATAATGCTGGTGACGAGAATCTCGATAGAGCAACAACAATATAACTGCTGCCATCACTGCTCCCCACCTAGAGTTTCCATCGCTCAAGACACCATTTCATGTCATTTCAGATCATTCCATTTTGCAAAGGTGTCGCACCTACTACAATCATGGGTGAAAGGAAACAAAATAATTGTCATTTAATAAAATGTATACGCAAATCATACCTGTGTCTTTATCATGGCTTTCTTCGTGCCTTTCCTAGCTTTCCCCTGCACCCCTACCTCAGCTCAACTCGTTGATCCAAGTTTGCTATGACCTAATTCTGTTTCTATGTAAAAGTGAGGCTGTCCTCATTTGCAGTTTAGTGATCACAAAACCGCAAACGAGGACAGCCTCACCTTTACAGAGGACCTGAATTAGGCCATAGCTAACTTGAATCAACGAGTTGAGCTGAAGTATGGCATGTAGATTGAGCATGTTGAGCAAAGTTTACCGCAAGGATACAAGGGAATCATCGTCATAAGTTTAGTTGCTCTGTGAACTCGCTCAAAATACGACTCATGTCCTTACGCTTCCAGAAGCGGACATGGCCTAATCAATCTAGCTATGTAAATAATCTTCTTAGAAATTTTGGGGAAATATTTTACACGTATGCTGTTTAGCTGAATATGAGTTTGTTTTATTTTCTTGCTAGACAATTTCAAGAGGCACAACTTAACTTGGCTAGCCAACTAGGGGATGCAGAGAGTAAGATAAAAAGTCTTCAAAGAGGTACGCGTGTTCGATGTCTGCTAATGCAGAAAACTAGGGAAAGGGTGATTGACAGATGTGGTTCTGCTTCCAGGGCCCATATTAGACTCATTATATAACTCCCTCTAACTTTCGCTTGCTGCTGTTGTTATCGCTTCTGTTGTAGCGACAAATCTGCAAGGGGGTGGAACAAGAAACTTTTGGAATGAGTCTAGGGCCATCTAGAACGACATTTGTATGGGGTTTATCTTCTGATTGGCTTTTTGACATAAAACATCCACACTGATGGACAATAGTTAAAGCTTGAAATAATTACAATGTTGCACTGTCTCATTGCCTGGCCTCTTGAAAGATAAATATCTAACCTCATAAAAGCGCTGAATTTTCTGTTTGTTTTATCACAGAGTGTTTTTTACTTGCATACCGAATCGAAAATGTTTGTCAGTTTTGATTCCAAGATGTTTGAAGGTAGTCTGTGACATATCTGATTGGTCGAAACAAAGTCTGAGCTCAAAGCAACTGATTTCTTTGTGAATCTGCGTATTTGAAACTAAGGAGAGCTGATTGTTCTCATTTTCTACGATACTCCTTCGCAGATGCCGCGCTCTCTCGCTTGATGTGTCTCACTCACTGGCAGAGGACGCATTTTGTCTTCTTTTCACTAGTTTTAAGGGGGTCCCCTGTCTTTACGGTAGCAAATGTTAGTAAGATCAGCAGCTATTCAAATTTCCTGTTCTCTGTATTGTTATTATCACCGAATCAAAAGCGTGACAGAATGCCTCTAACATGTTCAGTGGACGATGTTTTTTCACCCTCAGTATTCCAGTGTAACTTGTGTTTTTCATCATCTTTTATATTTGAAAATTAGAGCCATCACTACTGTAAAGCTGTGTTAAGCCCCCGGGATTATTTGATTTTGGAGACTCCAGAGAGAGGGAGATTTTCACAAAGTCGCATGGCAAGGATATAAACTATAGCTTTTTTAGTTCTTTTATCCCACATTTTGCAGAGTCAAATACACAGATTCGAGACAGCTTTATCCAATAACAGTATCAAAAGTAACATGCAAATATGTTTAAAGGACAAGTCCGGGGTTGTTATAATTGTTGAGATTACATTGCTGTGAATGGTTTGTAGTACCTTTTTCAATTTTGTTCTCTTTTAATCTTCGAAACTACGTATATCAATCTTCTAAGAAGTGCGAGCTGACATCATTTTATCTTAATGAGGCTGCCAAATGTGTTGATATCATACCACTCACATTACTAGCCCCCTTATCACGCCTTCGCACACTTGTACGAAATACAAAATGGCGACGATATTTGGCCTAACGTACAAAAATTCATCATCCATTTTATGGAAGTTGGAGGTTTAACAACTTGGAAAGAACTCACGATTGTTGTCCAGCAGTTGGTAAGGTTGCTTTTTAACTATAGATTTATCAACCCCGGACTTGCCCTTTAACTAAATAAAGGAAAAATCTTTGATGGCTTCTGCCATTTGATATAAGTAGGATGGCTTGATAGAGAGGGGAGCTTGTTTACAATTTTGGCTTAGAAGGGAGGGGCTTAGTAGGGAGGGGGCTTAACAGAGAGTTGATATTTTGTCAATTTTTTGTCCGAAATCTTAGTTGTTCGTTTCCGAAAATTTCAAATGTTCATTAGTTCTCTGCTGTTGCATGAGTTTCCAAGATTTAAATGTTGTTGCGTTGTATTTCTTTCACCGATAGATTTAGAAGAAGCACATGCTGGGCTCTTTGATGTCAAGAGCAAATCTGAGGAAGAAGCTGCCGCAAGGTAAGCTATGCAAGGAAGAAGCTGCCGCGAGGTAAGCTATGCAAGGAAGAAGCTGCCGCGAGGATATTCGAACGCCTATTCTGAAATTGGATTGGCTCTAGCAGTACACTAAAAAGCTTTACAAAGCTTCAGTAAATTTTGGTATTTACTTGATCTTGTTTACTCCATCCGCTAGAATCTCTGAAGATTTTAGGTTAGCAGCCCTCTTGGCCTAGATGGTTTATGATAAAAAATTGAGTTGATGGAATCTTTAAGATATCGCAAGAAATGAATTTGATTTTCTCAAATAGTGACTAGAAAAAGTTCTAGTCCCAATATTGTCTGCTTTCTGCAAGTTTAGGGTTTATTTAGGATTACACACTTTTTAGCATTATTGTTTGATTTGCTTTTTTAGGGCATCTGAGGTGGAAATCATAGAAGCTGATTTAGACCGTGCCAACCAGGTATACTGAATATTTACCCCAGTCCCAGTCCTTCCTGTAGGATTGGATGCATGTTTTTCCATTTCAGGGAGAGACTTGGCTAGACTCATTACATGTCGTTGTCTCGCTTATTGACTTAAATGTTACCGCTAAAACTGCCCCTCATTTCCCTACAAATGGGCCTAAATCACGTTCCTTTTTTTCTCTCAACCGCCGTGCCTAAAACACCACAAAAACAGTTTTTCAGGACGGCTGTAGCATTAAACAACCGAGTGTCCCTAAAAGGTACTCCATTTTGAAAAAATCTCCCAAATTTGTCATAAGGCAGATCTTCAAATTTCTTTCTTTGACAAGTGGTTAAAAAAGCAAATTATATTTTTCAGCCACAGCTGATCGTATGATTTGTCTTCTTATTAGTGAATGTAGTTTTTTCGGGGCAGCCTGGCTTTGAAAATACTGCAAAAAGCACTGATGATTACCAGATTAATTTCTCTTCGTATGTTAAGTTTCTACTTTGGTCATGGAAAGAAACGCAACTTTTCATTGTAGACATAAAGGATAGTTGTTCACAAGAAGATTAATCCATTTGAAATGTGGTGCTACAGAAAACTTCTCCGAGTATCCTGGACGGAAGAGAGAACAAATAAATGGATTCCAGAAAAAATAGGATCTGAATATTGCTGAAGAATATTGCAGAGAAGAAGATGAAACTTTTCGGACATATATTGAGAAGAGGAGGTTTAGAGTGACATATCATAGAAGGAAAGATTGAGCGGAAATGGGGACGTGGACGACCACAGACATTCTGGTCGACCGAAAAAAACAATGGACAGGTGGCAGCATAGCAGAATCAATATGTGAAGCAGAAAACAGAACTGGCTGGAATGTTCTTATGAAGACCACAACAGCGCTTTGCGCTAACTGACCAAGAGAGGGAGAGAGAGAGAGAGGATAGTGTCAAATCTAGCGAAGATTAACGATGTTGCTTGAACAGCTTAGCCCAGAATGACGTTTCCATTGCGTTATTTCATACCATTTAAGAGATGAAAGCAGACATTCCATTGCCGTTAAATATGTTTGGATCGTTAACGAAGGCGGGCAAAAGAACGTTTTATAATACGTTTGAAAATTGAATTTTGGCGATTTTTCAAACAGGAGTATTTTTGTTGGGAGTCCTTGTAGCTGTCAGTACTTAGATGAATGTTTCTTCAAGCCATGATTGCAAAAAGTGCGTTCCTTAAGCCATATCCTGATTAGCACACAAATAATATTGAATAATAATGATAAGAATTTCTATACAGGATTGATGCATCTGCGTTTCTGCTGTTTTCAATGTGTCCTGATAAACGCAAAAGAAAGTAAAACTCCTAAAATCCTATAAAAGTATGCAGAGATTTTGAAAATTCTTTTACAGCAATAGTAGTAATATAACATGGACAGAGTAGAAACTGCGCACCCATGCTTTAAAACTTGCAACTTAGAGCCTCTTAGCTCCCTGCAACAGATTCCAAAATTAGGCAACACTTGATCTTTTGTTTCCTTGGCATGGAACTCTTGATTTTTCATTTCATGAAGATTATGTATCCAAACACTTCCTCGTCTCAGATATCTCAGTCACTTCATTTACACAGTTTCTGCTCTGCCTATCATATACTATGTATTTGAAATAAGCAGCCTAAGTCATATATTACATATCTAAAATGAGAAGCCAGGTAAGAACGACAAGACACCATCAAAATACATGGCCTCTGTGGAATACAGTGAATCCCCGCATGTAAGAACCTACCAAAATAACAACCTAGAGGCTGTTTTTACTAAATTATGTACCCTGCAATTAAGAACCTGTTTCAGTTTGATGAAACTTAGGTTTTTATTGGAGGGGTTGCAAAGTTGATCTTTGATTGCTGTTAGTAAGGTCATTGTGATTCCTGTTGGCTTGAATGTTTTTTCGCCTCCCCAATTACTTATTAGGTCGATAAGAACCCTTCCAAAACAAATTATAGGGCTGAACATCTTTGTGAGACTCAAGGGTGGTCTTGTGTGGTCTCAAGGGTTAAGTTATGGTCTTGATGTATTCATGTGCTGTGATACGACTCTCCAAGGCATTACATATATCATGAGGCACCCTTCAAATAAGAACCTCTGTACCTTGAAATTAGTTTTAGTACCTTTGCAATAAGAACCAATTTCAGCCCGGCTCTCAAAAAATTAGACTCTTATACGCAGGTATTTACTGTAGTGATATCAGTGGAAGTTCTCAATTATCGACCTTCACGATTTGAGTTGTTTGCTGTTATCCGTGATGAGGCTCGTGTTTGGCAATAAACCTCCTTTTGTTGTTTTGATATTTGGCCTCAGTCATATGCTTTTGGCACAATCGCTAATCACACTGTGCATCGATGTTTTACAATGAAAATTAACGTATATTCTTCCTTGATAATGTGGCTGTTGCGTTGCTTTTGCCTGCTACCGAGTTTGCCTTTTTCTTCATTTTAAAATTTATCTAAAAAAATCCTTATCAGTTAAAAGCAACTAAACCTTGGCCTAAAGTTGGTTCATTACTCCAACTAGAATACAACTGTTTTCGCGCATCTTTTATGGTCACCTCATTGCTATGTGCGAGATTACCGTTGCAGAGGTGCGAAAGGAATCTTTGTTTTGATCTGAGTAATGATAATGTCTAGGACAAGTTAAGGGAAGGCACGAATGAAAGAGATCCTATTTCCAAAGTAAGAATATACTCTTGAGTGTATTACTAACAGTGCATTCGATAACGATTTTATGTGACACCGACTTTTTTGCACCGTTCTTCCTTTTATCTTCGTGCACGAAAAAGTTTTGGTTATAATTACAAGATCTTTATTTGTTTACTTTTCAGCGCTGTTTATCAGCAGAAAAATATGCCGAATCACTCAAAGAGCAACTTACACAAGCTCTCGAAGCCAGAAAGGTTCGAAGAATGCACATCTGTGTTTAATATTTATTAAGTGCTTGATTTCTGGCTCTGTTTCATTTCTTATATCTGATTGGGTTGCTGGCATAGCTTTCAGGGAAAATTCAAGCAGATTCTTTCGGCTATTCCAACGGTGAATTTGTCAGATTCCTGGGGGGGGGGGTAGCTACCATATGTGCTGGTACGAGATGTGCCATTTTTTTGTGGTGCCTTTTTTCGAGAAGAAGATAAATTTTGGGGTATCATTTCGGTAAAATCACAAGTAGTCATAAATTTTTTTGGGTGTCATTTTAGAAAAATAACTTATAAGAGTATTGGCTTTGATCAAATTTCACTTACTTGGCTAAAATTTCAGATCTTTGTCACAATTTTAGGGTATATATTTTCAATGGCCTGTAAATCTTAGGGTATCGCTGTCGCGAAAATTTATAAATTTTAGAGTATGATTTCAGGCGTCAAATGGCGCACCCTTATCATCCGCCTATTGAAATTCCCCCCCCCCTCCCGAGGTCAGATTTATTCAAGCTTTTGTCAAATCTCCCTTTTAAAGGTTTCGAGTTAAAAGGCGAGTTAATTCGTATCATTAGTGGAAAATGAGCTTTAGAAGTTCATTTTTTGAAGAATTCATTATGTTACTTTCGACTTTTTATCGATTTCACTCGAACAGTGACCGTCCTTTGGAACACACAAATTTATTAAATTTAGTAAATTCTTTAACCACTGTGTCTCTTTAACAGGCAGACAGAACAGAACAAGAAAGGCTGGTAAGTTTTCAAATGTGTTTTAAGGCGCCGCTTTTAAGAAACCATTTTTCACAACGTAGCCCAAAGGCTAATTCCAAGCCGGGGGAATTTTCCTAGCGGGCCAAAATTTTAGACAATAACAAGTTGCTCAGGTGTAACTATCTATTCAATTTTTGAGAGCGACATTTTCTTCAACAAATTATAGAATTTCCACCCGCTCAGTAAATTCCACTGACTTGAAATCAGCTTTGAAATATTTCTCATGTCTGTGACACTTTCATCTTCAGGCTGAAAGTTTCTTTAGTTTGCAATTTCTACAGGAAAGTCCTGGAAAAATAGATTACAACCGAATGGGGTTTTTCATTGATATATTAAGCTTGTGAATGTTATCAATGATTGTCAAGAATATCAGCTGAAATTTAGGTAATAATCTGTTGTATCTAAGATGTTTTGGTAGCAATTTTTATAAATTCAATAATTGTTAGAGGTAGAGTCAAGAGGGCGGCCTTAATTGTGGAGCTCCACGTTTGGAGCTATGCAATTAAGGTGGATCTGCACTTAAGGTGGTTCACTACCGAAAATTTAAAGTTACAAGACAGTGAGAGGTGGTTCAAAACCAAGAAAACATTAGTTCAAAACACAAAAAAACACTTTTGAGATTGCTCGCTTCTGATATAAATTTCAAGCTACACACTAGGTGTCCTATCGCTCATGATCAGGCTTGCATTGTGTCCTTCTTGTAAGGAATTCGTCCTTGCTAGTTCATCTGCCGTCTGAATATAGCTAACCGAGGCATTTCTGGAACGCTTTGCGTTGACTTTGTAAATATGAATTTTGATATGGTTCTCAAGATAGCTATCTTTCAAGATCAAAGGTCATGGCTAGACAATCTGTCTTCTTTCGTGATCCACTTGACAGTCTTTGACACATGGCGCGTTCTGACCTGTGTTAGTATAACCTAAGTTAGTTGTGAAGAAACTAAGAGATCTCTCTTAATATTCTCGTAAACATTGTCAAAAAATATATCTCTTTTATAGGATCAGAGTTTGAATTCTGTCACCACGGCATCGTTAGAAGTGCAATTAGCAGCAAAAGATCGCGAGGTGAGTCCAATCATCATCATCATCATCATCATCATCATCATCATCATCATCATCATCATCATCATCATCATCACCATCATTTCATTCGTTTTGAAATGTACAAGATGTTCCAAAAAATTTGTGCCCCGTTCGGGTGGTTGCTATGGAGGAGTTGTAAATTCAGTTATTTTGGTTTTCACACGGCTGCATACGTCAGGCCTCCACTTAGGCCTCGTCCACACGTATCCGGATATCTGTGAAAACGCATCTTTTCCTATCCGTATAAAAAATATCCGCGTCCACACGAGGAGCGTTTTCGAAAATATCCCCGTCCACACGAAGACGCTGCTGCATTCAAACTCCGCTGTTCGAACTTTGACAAAAGAAAACAAACAATCAAAATGTCCTTGCGTGATTCCCAAAGATCCGTGCGCATGCTCTGATACGTCGCAAATCGATGCTGTGACGTCAGCATTTTCGAAAAGCTCCGTTTTCACCCGTCCACATGACAACATGAAAACAGCGTTTTCAAAAGGATCGACTCTGGAGAGCGTTTTCGAAAAGCTTCGTTTTTGGTGACAGAAAACGCCGTCTCCGTGTGGACGCTAACCCAAAACGGATAAAAAAAGATGCGTTTTCAAAAATATCCGGTTACGTGTGGACGGGGCCTTAGAATTTGAGACCTTGTAGGGGTCAATCTGACAATTGATCACTGATTTATGGTATCGAGAAGGCAAAGTAAGTGGTTGCTTCAAAAACAGTACTTCTATTCTTCTCAAGCAATGTCAAATAAAGTAAGTTTTCAAAGAAAGGGCTCTAATGTTATGCAAAAATTTTGCTAAATGTTTAAAAGGTTAGCAGTGTTCACTATTTATAAGAGAGCACTTTCTACCTAGAAGAAAATTTAGTGAAAATTTTAATACAATACCAGATCTCTTTCTTCGAAAGCTTACTTTATTTTGACATTGCTGGAGAACAATAGGAGTGCTGTTTTTGAAGCAACCACTTATTCGGCCCGTTTTCCGCTATAAATCTGCAAAATTGACTCAAACAAGGTCTCAAACTTTAAAGTAAATGAACTGAGATATAACTGTTGGAAAGATTTCCTCTCTCTCGATATATCTCAGGGGCTTCTCAGGGCTGACACAGAGACAACACAAAGACTCCTCTTTCTCGTTATTAACATAGGAACACTATATACATAGGCCCTTCAATACTGCCCTGATACGGCGACAAATCCGTGGTTAGTTACACCTTTCACCCCCTCTGGCCTAAGCCAGAGGGCAATTCTACACAAAACCTTCTCCTAGGATTCCTTTGCTGTAACTAACTTAGGGAAGCGATCTATTCCCTACAAATGCATGACTGCACGCCATGCTTCATTTCCAAAATGCCCTTATACGGTATGATGGCCCAATAGTAATTGCTCTATTTCCTATCACATGAATGCAGCGTGATCTGTTATTAGCCTATGACCCGTGTGCACGTGTACATAGAGACCTTATGACCTCATTACTTGAGGTATTACTGCCAACTTGCGATATGTTCCAATGTACTCTGATGGCTTTCCAATGAGTTCTAATCTTCACAACAATAACGACATGATCTAAACAAAGCACAAAAGAACCGCAGGCGCCACTTATCTTCCTTTTGTACGTCGCCTCCAACTTGCGGGTCACTGTGTGCGCCATCAAGATGAAATAGCCTCAAAATTTGTGCTCTGGGAACCCATGCATGGATATGTGAATAGAGGGAGGAAACCAGTCAATTACATCGACCTATTGAAATGTGATACAGGACTCTCAAACACTAGCGAGATACGCGCAGTCATGCGAGACAGAGACGTCTGGAAGGGTTACGTCAAAGCTGCTCGTCCGGGAGGTCGACCAAAGTAAGTAGTAAGTGTTTCGTAGATCGGACACATCAAATACAATAGGTTATATTTAGATTACCCAGTCCCCTTAGCTAAGTTTGCTTTTAACCCCGTTGATTTACTTAATAGAATAGATCGCAGGATCGAAGGGAACTTCAGGTCGTTCGCGATAATTTCAGAAAGAGCATTTTTGATCGTGGGCGGTAGGAGACTACTGTTTTAGCCTAAAAGTGCTTAAATTGCCTCATAAAGAAATGTATTCATTCAAACTTACGATGATGTGGTTGTCTCTTTCTTCTTCATTGTCTTCTGCCAAATATTTCCACCAATACAGTATGCACACCACAACTGTGGCCTAGTGGGCACCAGCGCCATATAAAAGCGCCATATTGCATTGATTCTACACTGTGCCTCGATATGAGGTTCTGGTTTTTCTGGGAAGACCCAAACGCGAAAACGAGAACGGATTGGGAATTCCCCTGACGCGAAAGCGAGTAGAGGAAGAGCACTACATGAGCATGCGTAGAATCAATTCAACATGGCGCTGGCGCCCACATGGCCACAGTTGTGGTGTGCATACTGTATTGGTGGAAATATTTGGCAGAAGACAATGAAGAAGAAAGAGACAACCACAGCATCGTAAGTTTGAATGAATATATTTCTTTATGAGGCGATTTAAGCACTTTTAGGCTAACACAGTAGTCTCCTACCGCCCATGTTTTGATATCATCCTTATTTTTGGAATTTCACAGTTTTTTAATTTTCATCCAAGAATGTGCCAGAGAAGGTACTGGAAGCTTTGACAAAGATTAAAAGCACCATAAGTTGTAAAATGATTGAGGAAATTCAAAATGACCAATACGAAAGAAACGCAGTTTTGAAGACCTACGAGATGGAAGCAAGCAAAAGCCTGTTGCATTTGTGGTTGATGACTAAGACGAGGACGATATCAAAAATGCTTTTTCTTGAATTATGTCGAAAAAGACCTAAAGTACCCTTTTACCAATTGCGCTGAAAGAATCAAGCAATAAAATTTTACACATTTTATTTTAAAGGGAATAGACATAGCTACATCTCGTAGTCTCTTAATATAGGCTACATAAAACGCCTACGCATTCATTGTTTCCATGGCTCCACGATAAAGCCGCACGTGTCAAAGTTGTCAAATTCAATAGATTATATTTTTAACCTGGCCCGGGCCATCTTTTACCTATGTCGATTCCCTTTAAAGCTTTGCGTAGATTCAAGCCCTTTGCTGTCAGTATCATTTCCTTAATATATGAGGTCATGCAAACGGGGATTGTTTGTATTAACTTGCCCGGTATAGAAAGGCTCATTTAGGGTGTATGTGATTGGTACCAATTCTGAAAACGGTAGACTTGGAAGACTCGGAATTTGTGTTTGATTGACTACCAAATTCCGAAGACGGCAGGTTTGGCAGGTTTGGAAGGGCCTGCTGAACCTTCTGCTTCAAAAGCCAGAAGGTTTGACACACTTTGTAGAGATTCTCGTTTTTATTTGCGAAACTCTGAAAACGAGGTAAATTCGCTCGTGTTGCTATGGTGATTGAGTCGATTCAATCTTTGTTGCCAAGCACTAGACTTGTCTTCGTGTTATTCAACTGGAAACCTCGTTTTTGCCCGGATGAATCTGAAACCTGCTGCTTGGAAGAATTTATGTTTGATTGGGCAATGTCTTTTCGTCTCTGCGAAGTCTATCGTTCTTAGAATTTGGTAGTTTAGAATTACCAATCAAACACGCCCTTAGACGTAGAACTGGTTACTGAAATCAATCATACTGGAGATATTAGTGATTTTACTTGGAAGCTGTCTTTGGAAGTGCTTACAAAATGACCAGAAGTTATAACCAAGTTTTGCAATATTTTTGTCACTCGTTTCTATTCCGTCGTTGGGGAAGATCGAATGAGTATTTCTTTATCCAGCATAGTTAAAAACAGCTTAGTATCGAAGTGGCTTATTACTGTAGAATGCCATGAACTATTTTAGCGAACGGATTTTAACATCTAATTTGACCTTTTCTTAATGAAATTTCATAGTGCCATGAAGATAAGTTTGCAAACACCCCCCCCCCTCCTGACCCATTTGATTTGATAGTTTCATTGGTTTTTTTTCTCCTAGTTGGCACAGCTTGTTGATGAAGTACATCATTTGCAAAGTGTTGCTACTAAATCCAGGGAGTCGTCAAAACGAGAGGTAACAAAGTTTATTTTTCATTTCGGAGCCTAAATCAGCACACTCATGTCTTGATTGTTATAACTGTTATAACCACCAAGACCGGAAATGCTTTTGATCGATTCTCGCTAGCAAGCCTCTTACTGGGATTTGTAACCAGTTAAAGTCTTTATCAAATTTAGATTTCATGTGAGATTTGCAATGACCCAAAATTACTCGTGCAAAATACTTCAATTGTTGTTATTCGCGAGCATTTCCACGTGACATCCTATTTGAGACAACAATATCATAACCGTGGTGTTACGCCATTTTTGGCTTAATTTTGGATATGTTTTTGTTTTGATTTACAGATTGCCAACTTGGAAGAACAGTTATCAGAAAGAACATCTTTGGCTGATTCATTTGTACGTAATGCTGTTTAGTGTTCATTTTTTGCATGGTTTCCCCTAAAGGCAATTTTTGAAACTTCACCGATGTTTGCTTATTTTGCTGACCTGTAAAAGTGCCATGAATGACCGTTTATTCCCATGCTAAAGTAAGCTTTTACCTCAAAAGCATTTGTGTTTCGTCAAAAGATGTTTTTAAATCGAATTTTTCCGGCAACTGAGAACAGTTGAAGATAGAAAGCACTGGCAAAATGGTCCTAAATTTGCAGTTGCTGTAGTTTTATTGCAATTTGATTGCTTCGTTTCGCGAATACGTGACAGCTCATCATTGAATAAAAATTGGGTATCTATGCAGGTGAATTTCTGAAGGTTCGATTTGAGAAATTCTTTATGATATGCAAGTCTTCGGGTGGCCGAAAACAAAGTATTTGGTTGGATCCAGCAATATGAATTTAGCTTAATTCGCTGGCTGATTGCTCTCAAATTACTCCTCAGTAGTTAACTTGAACTTAGGTACCATATTTGTTGGTACTTGTCCTTCGAGAGGAGAAATATTGATCTTGAGAACTCAAATTTGCATCCATTTGTACACCAGAGCTTTGAGGTTTTGGTCTGTGCAAATTCTTAGCCCCATCGAATAAACCGACCATATTCTTGATCTTATTTGAAAATATTAAATCATACTACGTTCTGTTTGCTAGAAGTCACCCATTGTGCAGTTGTTTTTCATTTTGCTCTAACTTCATTTTTCGAGTTCGATGTCCGTTAAGAATTTAGTTACGCCAAAGCTCCAAAGCTCTGGTGTGGACATGGATCCAACTTTGATCTTTTAAAACAATATGTCTGCTCCCAAAGCGCCAACACGAACAAACGAGGTATCTATGTTCAAGCCTATTTCTGAAGATAGTGCTCGCCTGGAGGGCTCTATCGGCCGGCCCAAACTGCATTCTTTGATGTGAGAGTGACTAGTCTGAACGCCAAGTCACAAAATAATTTGACAACGGAAAGAATTCTAAAAAAAAATGCAGAAAACGAGAAAAAAAGAGCATATATTCAACGCATCATAGAAATAGAGCATGGAACGCTTACACCACTAGTTTTTGGGACCAATTGCTTTATGGGTAAAGAATGCCAAATTTTTCACAAGAAACTTGCTTTGAAACTTTCAGCAAAATGGAAGAAGAAATATTCGGAAATGATCAATGACATTAGAACTCAAGAATCCTTTAGCTTGATAAAATTTAGTTTGCTGGTACTTGAGAGGATCAAGGACTGGATTTTGAATTATTGTTTAAATAGATTTTTTGGGTAGTTTAATTTAAAGAATTTTTATACTGTATGTAGACGTGTGAGTTTTTAGATTTGATTAATTTTGTAATAATTTGTTTTTAGGTTTAGATGGATGAGATTGAAATGAGAATTAAAGGTGCAGGGTCACGTAACCGTAAACAAACCTGTTATTTCTATAATCTATATTGTTGTCCACACATGGCCATTGTGTTCTGCACAGAGTTTGGTGGATGGGGTGAATCCACTTGAAAGTTACTTCCAAAAATCCACCAATATCTCTGCAATCGTACAACATATGAGTGTTTTGTTTGTTTCTCTACAAAGTTCAAGAGTCCATCTTCAAAATAGTACTGTCATTTTGGTAAATAGAGTTGAAGATCTCTGTGATACACCCTATCAAAAATACTGCAAAATCGTCATTTCGAAAGAAGTTTGTTTACATTACGTGACCCTGCCCCTTTAAACACAAATCTATGTTCAAGTCAATTATCGAGGAACATTTTGAGAGTGATTAGCCATTGATCAAGCTAAATTCACATCACTGCAGCCAACCAAATCCGCATACTTTTTGATGGGACACCCAGTAGAATCCACTTGAAAGTTACTTCCTAAAATCCACCAATATCTCTGCAATCGTACAACATATGAGTGTTTTGTTTGTTTCTCTACAAAGTTCAAGAGTCCATCTTCAAAACAGTACTGTCATTTTGGTAAATAGAGTTGAAGATCTCTGTGATACAGCCTATCAAAAATACTGCAAAATCGTCATTTCGAAAGAAGTTTGTTTACATTACGTGACCCTGCCCCTTTAAACACAAATCTATGTTCAAATCAATTATCGAGGAACATTTTGAGAGTGATTAGCCATTGATCAAGCTAAATTCACATCACTGTAGCCAACCAAATCCGCATACTTTTTGATGGGACACCCGGTAGTGTTAGTCAGTTGTAAGAAGGAGCCTTAATGATAGGTTAGATCTGATCCGTATTTTTCCAAGTCTTTATTAGACGTTTTCTTAACTTGATTCCTTCATAGAAAGCGCAGTTAGAGCAGCAGAAAGATTACGATGAAATCAAGAGAGAACTGAGGTAATTCTTTTTCATGTTTCATGTTGTGGCACCTACATACCTTACGATCTGTTCCAAAATTCTTGTGCCATTGTAGAAATATGGATTTTCATCCCACTCCCACCCTTCCCCCCTCTCACATTGCGATGTTGTTTCGGAGAAAGTGTGGGCTTTCCGTTGATGAGTCATAATTTACACTTTTTCAGCTGCTCTCTAAATTGCAAAGGGTGGATTAGGGATTTTAGACAAGAAATATTGCCTCTGAACAATTCTGCAACTGCTTGTACTCTTAACAGCATAGGAAGTTTAGAAGCTCTTCCGTACGTAGCCTGCGAGTAGACCCATTATTCAGAAGAAGAAAGGATCTACAAAACAAAGAGTGAACAATTGCTAGGCCACTTAAGTGATTATCTTTAATTATTTTACTCCGCTATTCAAATGATATGTGAAACGCGTCTCAATAAAGACCGCATAAATTAAGGTCTAGAAATCTGGAACTCATTGTAGCTAGCTTTTGCTTATTATTTCGTGGACCCTTTCTTCCTTTGAATAACGGGTCTACGCATAGGATATTCCATATGGGATTTCATTCAAGACTATGTAAGAAAACGGGCGTATTTGGGGTCTACACCAAGACCAGAAATTCTTTGTGCTTTTTGAGATGTTTAGGGGATTTGAGCGCTATTCTGTAATTCTAATGTTAGATTATTTATGTCTTGATCATAAGCGTTTAAAAATTAAAAGCGTATTCTTTTATGAAGCAATTCAACAAAGTTTTAGGCAAAGAGTCATAACGCAATTCGATGACATCACAATCTGAAACGAGCTAAAATAAAACGTGAGCATGATATTATGATGAAAATGTCAAAAAATCTATGGTAGCACTGGTAGCATTACAGCAAATTAGTTAAAGATCCTTTTAGGTCCTATTTATATAAGGAAAAACACCTCACCTGCCAAACCCGGGACTGACAGACGCGGTAAATTTCAGCCACTGTTTATATGAGATTTTGCACGTCACCTCTCAGCCCCGAGGCTGAGAGGCGAGGTGGAGTAAAGTCTCTCTTCCGTGAAATCAGAACGAACTGACCAATAAGAATCAACGAACGATTTCAATTCACCTCACCATACCGATGGTGTTTCGTTTATATGGAAAATATTCACCCCACCCAGGAGAGACTTTAGTGTGGTGGGATTTCACTATACCGGTCGATACCGGTGGTGTTGCATTCGTCATGTAAACGCAAAATGAAAATGCAAAAGATTCTATGGGAAGGTGAAATCTCACCTCATAGCCCCGGGTCTGGCAGGTGAGGTGTTTTTCCCCGTATAAACAGGCCCTCAACGCATACAATTTAAACAGAATGATCAACTTGCTATTCACACCACATGGTGTTTCATAAAAAATGCAGCTATGATTGAAAATCGGAAAGAAATTATAACGTTTTAACAGGAATAGTGTATATCATCTAAAACCGTTCTTCTTTCTTATGGTATGCAGTTTGCATACATTAAAAAAAATTTTTCATCATTTAGATGACATTTTAATACATATGGCTTATTTCAAATGAAGCATACTGTAAGAGCAAATTAACACCATTTTTACTGTAAAAAAATTGCAAAACAGATTTCTCGGAACGTTCTTGAGGTGATGCCATAAAGAATGAAAAAGGCAAATTCATTCCCATCAGATGCATTATTAAATTAAGAATGATAAAATAAGCTCTCACAGCGATTGGTTCTTGTCTAATAAAATGTCCCATCAATTTTCTGGATCTAGAATAAGCCATACTAACGAAAACGTCCTAACGAAATAGGTCATACTAACGAAAAACTTCAATCAATAAACCCAGTCTGGATATCAATGGAAAGAAGATAAAAGAAGATAGATTGCAATTTAATCAAAGTTCCTTCACGAATATATAGATGAATCCTGCAATTTTGTTACATTAACTAACTTAAGATAATGGAATGTAAGACGATTTATATACCGGGTGAGTCAGAAATAACGTGGGGCGCTTGTCGGACTGTGGCGTCGCATTGAATCTTTCGATCATCGTGAAATAAATTTCTCCAAGCAGCGAACAGTCTAACTTAGATCATAAACCTTTCCCCGTTGAAATTGGTGTCTTAATGCATTTGTTAAAAAAGATTTCCTTCGTAAGACCTTGTATGGGATTCTTGCGACCTGATGGAATCTTTGACCCAGCCTCTTCAGCATTTTAGCCTTGCCAGAGTTGCAGGTACATGTGGAATCATCTGGGGATACTGACAAAGTTAAGCCTGGTTCACACTAGCTCGTTTGGGTCGCTAAGATCGTGCAGAATGAACAAAAAGACAGAGACTCGGAGTTTGAATCCTTTGTCTTTTGGGTCTTTCTGCACGACTGGAGCGACTCAAAAGACCTATTTTGGACCAGGCCTTATGAAATGCGTTGTCGGCAAAAAGTCCCATTGCGATTTACACAGCGCTGATGTGCTTGAAAGAGACCTATTCGCAAGACAAAGAAGTGCGCATTATTGATGTCTTTCAAACATATTCTCCACGCAGGACAAGTTATGCTAAGGCATCCCAGGGGAGAAAATACTATCCCCTAACAATTTGATTCTCCCCTGATAATACCACGTGTACCTGTAGCTTTTGCCAAATTAAAATGCAGAAGGGGTTTGGCAAAATATTTCACCAGTTTGCAAGACTCCCATACAAGGTCTTACGAAGAAAATCTTTTTTGAAAAATACGTGAAATGACCGATTTAGGTGGGGAAAGGTTTATGATCTAAGTTAGACTCTTGGCTACACGCAAAACTTTAGTTCACGACAATCGGGTGACTAAATGCGATGTCACAGTCTGCCAAACGCCCCACGTTTTTTCTGACTCACCCGGTACATCTGCTATACTACTTAGAAACACACTTAAATCAAATACTGAATTACCTAAATAAAGGATAGATTTCAAAACAGCACATCATAAGTCTAAAGATAACCCAACCCATTAGCCTGTGTTCCAGACCACTTGAAAAGAAAAGTAAGTGGTTTGTGTGACTGAGTGCCAATTCGTGCTCAGAAATTTTCTTCATAATCTGAGGAAAAATCAGTATATCTTTGATTATTTTGCAAGCCAGCTTATCGTCTTAACACCTATTTGCGCTCAGTTACACAGACCACTTACTTTCTTCTCAAGTGGACTAGAACAGAGGCTACAATCCATAGGATTGGTATGGAGTTTGAGATGCTTTTGCCCTTTATTTCAGTATTCTGAAAGTCATTGAATTTGGTGGCATGACAGATGATACCCCGGTAATTATTCTTTGCTTAAATTCTTCACGCCAAGATCTTCAGTTAGCCACTAGAACTGAAGATCGGAAAATATGAAGATTGCAATTATTTGAAATTAGCCAATGAAAGAGGGCGCAAAGTTTTGATTTAGGTCTCACATACAAATGTCTCCTTTACTCACTCACTACTTGAAATTATCTGTTTTGCGGGATAATGTAGTTTTATTACCTATTACTAAGACATGTACATTATCTTCTCTACCCTAGTATATTCCGTCTAGTTTATTGTACCCTGTTATACAACGGCTAGCGGGCTGATTTCTCGGTCCTTTGCAAATGGAGTCCCTTGTTTATACAACCAGCCAGCTATAGAGGGGCCGTGGACAAAAACGAAAGTTCAACCTGGGATGGTTAATATGAATTTGTTCAATATTTGCACACCAGCTGCAGAAGGTAACCTTCGATTCGAACCTATAGTCCTTGCCAAAAGCGTGGTGTTAAAGATGAACTTGAAATTGCCATGTACTCAGACCTTGGATTTACAATAAAATATCATTTATATTTTAATGGAATACTGCTAGATCAGTCATATCCACGTTTTATTACTGCCTATCTCAGAAAATAATTTTTACCAAAAAATTCCCCGTTGAAGTTTACTTACTGATCTAAGTGACCACATTGATTTTGATCGCTCGTTAATGGTTGCAAAGTAAGTTATATTGTACTTCCGATGCACAAGGCTCTCATGAAGGAATCTCTGTTACATTTTGCCGTTTCCATTGTAATTGTGAAGAAACAGCATTAGTTTTAATTACATTTGACAATAATTGATAGGAAGTGTAGTCTTATCCTTTCTTTTCCAGAGCTCTGCACCTAAGTCGCTTGAAAAGCTGTTATTGGAAAAGAATAGAGGTAAGGAGACCAACCATGTATCAAATTATATAATCAACATAGGAAAGTATTCATCAGTAAAATAGGCACTGATGAAGAGATTGATAGTCCTAGTGAAACAAAGTTAAGATTAATTAAAGAGTTACAAAAGAATACACTGAAGTGAATGTGACATAAAAGTCACTAAATCTTGGAAGTTTACAGGCCAGTTTCCACTTGAGTGAAATCTTCAGCGAATTCGTCAGCGATTGGGTCAGCGAATTCGCTAAGCGTGTTTCTACTCAGAGGAATTAGCAGCGAATTTGATGAACTGATTTGGCGCCAAAAATGTAGTGTGCTGTTATTGGACAACTGAAATAAAAGATGATTCCAGCTTCTCTGTCATTGGTTCCTCGCTTGGCGAATTCGCTGGGAAGTTGATCTCCTTTCAGCTTTCATGTTTCGCTAGCAAAATTCGCCTAAGCCCGGAAAGAGCAAAAGAAATTCCAATCGCTGATGAATTCGCTGGAGATTTCGCTCCAGTGGAACCTGCCTTAAGGGGTGAGTCAAAAGAGTTTACGCGTTTGGCAAGCTATGGCATAAAAAGTCTGTGGCCGATATTCAAAACTAAAATGTTAATATTCAGTATAAGGCTAAGTTAGGCGCGAAAATTTTGTTTGTTAAAATCACACACATCTTTTAAGACCCATTTATTAAAAATATGCCTGTGAAGGTTTATATGGGAATCGAGAATTCACAGTGCCATTCTGGTGCATGATTTTTTTGGCATTGAAGTTTACATTGTCAGGTTCATAAAAAGAATTTTAATTTCAATAGCAAATAAAGCATGGACTAGAATGGAATGGAATGTGGATTCCCGTACCCAAACATGCCCTTTACGAGCATTTTCCTAATTTCTGGGTCCATATGATGAGTAATTCTACGAAAAAAAAATTCCTACTTAAGCTGGCCTCTCACTGAAAGAATAACTTCCAGTTTTGAATATTGGCCTCATACTTTTTATTTTACAGCCCGCCAAACGCCTAAACTTTGTCTGACTCATCCGGTATAATTTATGGGAGAATTTTTTGTGCAGAGAGAACTGACGTATAATCTACGAATAAACGATTTTTCATTCATTTCATTTCATTTTATATATTTAAGGAGGGTTGCCCTTCAACAAGTTGATTTTCAAGAGGCCCTCCGATAAAAACATTTAATTACAATTTAGAAAAGAAAGTAAAGAGCTATTAAATATATTAAACTATAAAACTTTATTTCCAATGTTCAAAACCTATTTACAATGAAGTGAAAAATTCAAACCTAAAATCAAAATGAAAGGGATCACTTTTTAAATAGTTTTCTTGAAACTATACAAGGAGGTTGCCTGCTTTGACTCGGCTTACAGGCCATTCCATAATTTTACACCTCTATATGAGAAACATCTCTGGCCATTTGATGACCTTTTCTTCGGTAACCTTAGGTCGGTCCCCGTATTACGAAGGCTATATGATGAGCAGAGCGAATTTCGAGTGAAAAGGCCACAACGATACGCTACATCTTTCGCCTGCCAAAACAATGCCTTTCGGTGTTAACTCGCTGGCATCCCGAGGGACTATTCTCTTGAATGTGACGCCGGATAGAAACATGTGAATGAGTAGGCCAGTATATATTTCTCCTTTTGTTGTTTATAGATAGTTGGTATTAATCATATCTACTTATAATGATATGATCATGTTACCAACTGTAGGTATAGAAAAAGTATCAAAGAATGTTAGCGATTGCAGTTTTGGAGTAAGAGACTTTTAAAAACTGAATTAGACATTTCAGATCTGAAATTAAGTTACACAAAGAATGACATATAGCGCCTTACGTATAGCGTGAGAATGGTCATGGTTAAGACCGGAGCACTTGTGGGAGCTTTAGCTTACAATTAAGATATTATCTTCATGGGCAAATGAAATGAAAATGACAACTCTTGTAGTTAGTCCATGAGTGTCCTGATTTCGAGCAAGAGTTACCAAAAAGTAGACATTCTGAAAATAGAAAATAACTCAAATGCACCTTTTCAATTAACGGCTTCTTTTTGAAAATTTTCGAAAATTTCTTCATATGAAATTTCTGACCACGGAGTTGGATTCAGCACCCCAAGATTGGTCAAATGACAAATTTTATTTTCCTATAGTTTGTGATTTTGATCTTGTGGCGCCGATAAATTTGAGCTTTTATAAGGGACTGGACCGTGAAAATTGCTCAAGGTGTAACTTTATGCCCTTAGCTATTATTCATGGTCAAATCCCTTATAAAGTTTCAAGTTTATCATCCTCATAGAATTAGAATCGCTAGCACTGAGAACACGAAAATTTGCAGTTAAACTAAAATTTGGGTGCTGAAGGTGAATCGTGGGTCAGAAATTCCATATGACGCAAGCTGAAGAAATTCTGAAACGTTCCAAAACGAGGCTGCTTAGTTGAAAAGGTGTTAACGAAGATCGATGTCTTAATTGAAACTGCTGAAAGCAAATGGAGAAAATTTCTCCAGATTGTAACAATTATTTTTGAACGACCTTTGATACTTTCAATATTTGTTTAGGGTGTTGCAATGATTGTATTTTCAAGAAATACCCTACTTTATTGAGTATGTTTTTAGTGGTTCTAACTTTGCATTGAAGGTCTTCAGTCGGAAAATACAAACCTTAAAGTTGCAAAGAATGAGCTCAGCGGTTGGTATATTTCTTGTGGCTTTATACTAGTACTGCTCCCACCCTCTAGTTTTATCTGAATACTTTTGAATTTCAAACTTTTTTCATGTTTTGATCTGAGATTGTTAACCCCCTGATTTGGATTTAGTACTTAAATTTAGTCTGGATGCAAATTTTATTCTTTCTGGCACGGGAGAGCTAGTTTTTGTATGGCAGACCGTTTGAAAATCGATACTGGGTGAGTCGATCAAAACGGTCCCCGTTTGCAATACCACTGCTCTGTAAATATCAAGGCAATAGTATTGGCAGTAGATCTTGCAATCATCATAAATGCCGCACTTGCACCCACATTGATCCATCAACAACCGTTACCAACAACAACAAGTTTTTCCATATCAGCGCGCATCTTTCGTGCTCATCTGCCTGCCTAATCTACTGCATTAGCTGTAATACATGTGACATGCCATACATTGGTGAAACTTCAAAGCAACTCAATACACGTTTTAATGAACATCTCCGCAACGTGGAAAAGAGATGCTCACAAGGACGACCCTGACTCGAGTATTTTTCAACACTGCAATTCTACAGACCACACCATCAATGATAAGAAAATTACTGGACTTCCCTTTGCATCCTTGGATTCCATCAAGCGAAAAACTGTAGAAAAATGCATTATATTAAGGTTGGAAAACTTGGCCCTGCAGGACTCAATAAGCAGGTTGCATACCTTTCATAATAATGTAACTAGGTCTTCTTCCTCTGTTATCTGATCTATTTATTCATTTTTCTTAATTCATTTATTCACGTATCATTTTCCTTCCATTTTATTTATCTATTTTTTTAGTTTTTGATCCTTCAATATAATGTCCTCTTCTCCCATGCCTTTCACGGCGCATTCCATTTCTCACTTGACGTCAATTCTGTCGGCGTTCTCTTAAGCCTTCTTTTATCATTCAAATTTGCTATTCTAATCTACCATTCTACGATTGCTCCTCTAACTGCTTTTACATCTGATGAAGAGTAATACTCGAAACGTTGTGTAATATCATTTCTCAAGTACAAAGTCGTATTTTATAAGGAATTAATTGATTACAATGATATTGGCAGTTTGATGAATTTGATAGAGAACCAGTTAGATTTACCTAGCTGAAATAGGCCACCCGGTACTGAAAATTATAAGGTATTTTCTGGAGAAAGCCTCTGTAGGAAAAATTCAAAAATGACATGACATAAAACCACAATCAAGTTCTCCAGTTCCGAAGACTCAACTTCTTTGCTACTGACAATTTTCTTGCCACGTGATTTTTTCCTTCAATTTCAGAATTAATTAATGTTCAGAAAAGAACTGTTTGTTTTTTGAAAAATTTCAGAAAAAGACAAATAGCGTTCTTCTTGCATTCTATATGCCATGTTTCAATTTATTATGCCTTTCTACAGTCAAGCCTTCACTTGGTTACCATCGGGTGAGTCAAAAATAGTTTACCTGTTTGGCGAGTTGTAGAATAAAAAGATTATGGCCGATATTCAAAACTATCAATCAAAGTCTAACTCAGCTACGGAAATTGTGTTTAGTAGAATTGCTCCAAGTCTATTCCGTGGTATATCAGCACTAAGGAACATAGTTACTTCTGTGGGGGCGTAAACTACGAAAAGGACGCCCTTGCAGAAGTGACTATGTTCCTTAGTGCTGATATACCATGGAATGGACTTGGAGCAAGTCTACTCATCTTTAAGACCCGAAAATTAGAGCCATGCAGAGCAATGCCGTAAGAAGTTTGTATGAGAATCGAGCATTCCACATTTCATTCTGGTCGTTGATTCATTTGACATTGAAATTTAAATTCAATACATTTGTCAGTTATGGAAATAGACTTTAAATTTCAATAGTAAAGAACTTAATTGTGATTTTCTATTGTGCGAAAATTTTGGACGGTGAAGATTTCGGACCCAAACATTTCAAACGCGAAAATTTTCCAACGTTCGCACTGTCAGAAAATATTAACGTCCAAAATTTTTGCGTCTAATGTACTCGTTTGTTTCTTAATATTGTCTCATCTCTTTCTTCTAGATAAATGCGAAATTCTTCAAAAGCAGAACAAGGAAGCAAGCCGCACAATAAAAGAACAAAAAGACTTAATAGTGCAGCTAGAAAATGATGTATTAAATCTTAACAGCTTACCTTCGACTTTCAGAGGTCAAGGCGAAGGAGAAGCAACGCCTTCTCCAGATACAGAATTGGTTGAAAAAGCAGTGCAGGGAGCTCTCCAACAAGGTATGTGTTGTCTATTTATAATGTGAGCCGTTCCAGGGGTGAATTGATTTCATTTGATTCGGATAATTGATTACCATTTGGTCTAACCGATTGACCGAATTAGTGGCGAATTAGTGGTGAATTAGTGGCGAATTAGTGGCGAGAAATTGAGTAATCTGCTGCAGATAAAAATGGACTTTGCTGAAATATCCAGTATGAGTCATTACTCACGAGTACCAAATAATCGCTCCCTCCCCCCTCCTGCTTATTGATTTTTAAAAAATTTCCCAACCCCCAACTTTTATTCCAACCCCCATTTTATTAATTTTTGGAGAAATGAAATGATGGTAAACATTATTTCTGAATAAACGCAAGGAAGTCTCAAGAAGTGCATTCAACAGAACCATACTTCTTAGGTATATGTATCAGTAACAACACACAGAAACCGTTCACATAAATATATGAAAGACACGTGTCTAGCTAAGCAAACGACTGTAATGATAATAATATTGATGAAAATAATAATGATAATAATAATAATAATAATAATAATAATAATAATAAAATAATAATAATAATGATAATAATAATAATAATAATAATGATAATAATGATAATAATAATACATTTATTTATAGTTGGCTAAAGGAATAGAATAGTTAAACAAACTAATAAAGTCCAACTGGTGTTACCTATTTACAATTTTCTTTCATCTACATATTAAACAATTACAGTTGGATCCCTTCCTATTTTTGATATTGTTTTTAAACTGACTGACGCTATTTGCAGATTTCATTGTGTCAGGAAGTGCGTTCCAAACTATCTTCAGTTTTTCCAAACACCCCCTCCAATTGTTCCGACCCCCCGATTATTGTTATATCGAACCATTTCCAACCCCCCCCCCCCCCGATTATTCCCACCTCCCCGTTTATTCGGTACTCGAGAGTATTCGATTTTCAAAACATAGCCTTAAATAGCGAACTCATCATATAAACCCACGGAAGCAGCATATGCAACATTCGTCTGAGCATGCGCCGACCTTTGGGGATGAGTGGTGAAAAATCTTGAATTTCGGACACACCATAAAATTGTAACCTGTAGAGCGAATACTATCAACTCCTGTAAAAGAACAACAATCAGAATATGAAATAAACCTGTAACTAGAGAAAAAATTGATAAACCTGCAAGCCCTACTTGAATTGTATTAGTGGCAAGGAGATGATATATCTTTGGTTTCTCATGCTCTCTCATCAGAAGATTTTAAATCTTAAATTGTTTCTTTTTTGAGCCTAATTTCAGGCTAGGAAGATTTAAGATGAAGCACTATGATTGGTTCACCAGATAGTTATTGCGTAGCTGGTCAGCAGTGGCGTAACCGACGGTGGTTACCTCTAGGGCGTACCAGTAAAAGGGCCCCCAACCGTCAAATTGATTCATTATTTTTAAGATGAAATACACGTTTTAAAAATGTTAAAGAAAAAACTGAACCTTCAGATCGCCAGAAAAATAGGAAACTCATGTACTGAGAATAACTTAAGAAACTGTTATTGCTATAAAGTGGATTCATACTTTTACTTTATTTTCACTTCAAAAGCTTTACCATATATTTGCAGTGTCCTAGTTCCTTTAATTAGACATAAGTACAAGGGGGTCTAAGTCCCCCTTCTTCACTAAGGGCCCTACTCACCTCTGCTACGCCACTTCGGCCAGTTGTTTTCATTGCTATGTTGAATGGCTTTCTGTGTTGATCAGACATGAGTCCTTGTTTCACAACCTGTTTACTAAGTCTGAACTAAGCCGCACCTTGTTGGTCTCTTCAGTCATCTACCAAAACACAGCAGATTTCCTGAGAACACGATGTCTTGTAAAATAAGATGCTCTTTGTCATGTTGCTTCGCTGTTTAGCATTGTTAAAGAACAACATATCCACCGTTAAAGCAGTTTCCAAACTTGATTAAATGTCAAAACAATCTCGCCTTGTCAAAATAAGTTGTGTACGCAGTTCTGCTTTATGTTGTTGGGAATATTTTGATGAAGGATGGGACAGGACATCCCCGAATTCGACCTTGTTTTCAAGTTATCAAAGAGCACTTTCTTAGCTCGGTGATAGCTAGAGTGGGTGTTTCCTGCCCTTTGAAAATCACATCAATCTGCCTAGATAAGTGTCTTACCAAGTTATTTTGCTTTTAGTGTCATACACAGTGTCAAAGTGGTGACTTTATTTTTCAGGTGTGGCGGCTGTTATTGTAATATTAGCTTTCTCTGAAAAGGACTAGAGCTTTATAAAGGGCTCCTCACATGAGACCTGACATGAAGCCGGCACGAGTTTCTTATCGGGTGCTGGTCTAACCTTCTGTTGTGTTTACTTGAAAACTCATGCCGGCAGGAAATTTTTATTTTGCTTTTTCACACAGGTGCACAATACGTAACGGTCCAGTGTGCAAACGTGTTCTGTATGAAGCCTTCATGCGTTTCAACATGAAACACTATACGCTTTGGATGCACTTAAAGATGAACCGTTTTACTGTTCAGGGGCAAATGCTCTGCACTTCAGGGTAAAATGATATGATATTCGTTTTGGTCCGGACCGAAGCGTATAAGCAGACTGAAACGCATCTTACACCGGCATGAAAATTTCGTGTTGGTACATTTCCTCAAATCGGGGTGGATTGAAATACAAATCGCTTATGTTTCCTCTCTCAAATATCAACACGAAGTCATGTGGAAAATGCATGACGTGTTTGGAAAATTAGATTTAATTGGGACTCAAATATGTTCTCAAATTTTCATGGCGGCATGAGTTCATGTCAGCATGGAATTCGTGTCAGGTCTCATGTAAAATCATTTAAAGAGCTTTGGTCGCAGTAGCAGTGTCATCAGTCTGTCTAGATGTTGAAGGTGTCTAGAAGTTATGAAAGAACATACACTGTCATAGCACAGAGTTAGTTACAGTGGGTGTTTCCTTCCTTTGATAATCTTCACCTGAAATTGTTTCATATTTTTTGTTTATAGAAAATGAATCAGAGAAGGCAGGTCCAGAATCACTTCTTTCAATTGTTTCCAGCCAAAGGGAGCGTTTTAGGACGAGGAATCTTCAACTAGAAGCTGTAAGTTCATTTTGCTACCAGGTGCCCCAAAAAGGTACTCCTGTTTAGAACCTTTCATAAAATTTCCTTTCTAACTCATTTTGTCGAGGACCCAAAATTTTTCGTAGATGATAAAATGTTTGCTTTTGATACAACAATTAATCGTTGAGAGAGAATTAATCAGGCACCTCACAAGTCATGCCACCAACCGGTGTCACCCATTATCATGGCTCATCAGTGCAGGTAAAGCTTGGCGGTATGATATGACGACTTTCACGCGGCATTAGATGTCAGGGTCAAGCTACTAGATGGAAAGCTCGTGGGTAGGTGGAGTGATGAAGATTAACGCATGCGTCTTTGTATGACAGCCCTACCTCCAGAGCCGCATCGCCATGCAAGTACGTAGAGGCCCTGGAGGACTGTTTCCTCCCACAGTGAGCATAACTACACGTTGAAGAACGTTATCTTGAGCTATCCTTTTAAGCAAATAATCAGTCTTGCACCAGAGTCAAAATTTTCAGATTCTATTATCATTGATCCCTCGAATGACAATGCGCATTTCTTTCTGTCGCTGATGAACAAACTAGAAGTTTGCATGCACAAAGAAATTGATCTGGTAACTATCGAGGGGCAAATCACTGATTTTTTTCTTCGTACACCTTCCTTGAAATCACATAAAAGTCGCAAACAAAATCACAAAGTCACAAAAAAGTCACATAAGAAAATAGAAAATCACAAAATTACGCTGAATTGCGCTGCAGTTTTGAATGATGTCACAGAATTTGCTATTCATGTCATAGAATTTTGCACCAATGTTTTTAGGGACATGGAACTTATTCTAATTTACACGTTTATTTTCATATCAAGTTAATTTTCACGTTATCAGCGGACTGAAAGAAGTGGAATTAGCTTCAATTTTTTGTGGTCAAGAAAAAAGATTGGGGGGATCATTGTCTGCAACATAGAACCGATGCTTTAGGCCCCGTGTACACTACAACGTTTTCGTAACCGGCATCAAATGAAAACGATTTTGAAAATGGCACATTTGGAAATGACATGAAACTTCTCAGGGTAAACGCTTGGAAACGACACGATTTCGTTGCGGATTCAAAGGGAGGCAGACCATTCCTTTGCCTCCTTTTGGATCTGTAAAGAAATGTTTCCGTTTTCAAGCGTTTACACTAAAACGTGTTTTTATCATGCCGTTTTCAAGTCTTTCCGTTTCCAAAATCGTTTTCATTTTGTGCTGGTTACGACAGAAGGCCAAAATGGCATGATTTCGTACCGTTTTCATCTGGAAACGGTACGGTGTAAACTGGACCTTATATTCAGAGTGTGGAAAGTTGTCAAGCCACGTTTGGCTGAATCCAAAGGCGGTTTTTCGGTGTTTTTGAAATATTTTGGCAGTTTTACGGGTTTTGATACCCCGATGACCCTACGACCCTACAACACGTTCCCATTATATGCATTGTTTGTGTGAATCGTTTTTATTCTAATTTCAACAGCAAACACGGCATCAACAACAACAAATTACGAGTCTTCAAAATGAAGTCGACAGCATCAGATCAGATAATATAAAATTGTTTGAAAAGATCAAGTTCCTGCAGAGCTATCCTACAAAGGTTTGTAGACCTATTCTTTGCTGGTATATTTTTGTTATGCACTGGGTGTCCAGCCTTCTCTGAATAGGACTGAAGACGATGGAAGCAGAAGCAGTTTCGTCAGTCTATGTACCGGGTGAGTCAAAAATTTTACGCCTTTTTTAGGCCATAGAATAAAACGTATGTAACCGATATTCAAAACTAAAATGTTAATCTTTCAGTCAAAGGCTAATTTTGATGAGGACATTTTGTTAGGTAAAATCACTCATCATTTAGACCAAGAAATGAGGAGAATTCTGGTTAAGAGGCATCTTTGGGAACGAAAATTCCACATTCCATTCTGGTCTATGATATACTTGCTGTTGAAAAAAATTCTATTCCTGAAACTGACAATGGCACTGAATTTAAACTTCATTATCACATAAATCATGGACCAGAATGGAACGGGGAATATTCGACTCTCATACAAACCCCTTACAAACATTTTCCTAATTTCTGGGTCTAAATGATGGGGGATTTTGCCAAAAAACATTTCTCACCTAAGTCAGCCTTTGACTGAAAGATTGAAATTTTAGTTTTAAAATTTCGGCCACCTACTTTTCATTCCATAGCCCCCCAAACGCGTAAACTTTCTTTTTTGCTCACCTGGTAGATTGTTGTCTCACCAACGCATTTTGAAGGACTAATTAGCTATCGTATAACGAAAACGACGATGAGAAAAACACTTCGTGGTGAAAAGACTCTTTGACAATCCAGTTGCATTAAAGAAAAATTTGACAATCCAGTTGAAAATCCATGATTAAAGAAAGGTTTGACAATCCGGTTGAAAGTTTTATGACATAATTCGGTACGTTTCGACTCTAGCTAGGGGCATCTTCAGCAAAGAAAATATGTGCACGAGGGCCTTTTAAACTAAAACGAAACACGGCATGTGGGTGGGGAGAAATACCTAATAGGGTAAAGTAAACATCAAACTAAAGAAGAAAAGCAAGTGCTAAAATTTGAGATGAAAAACAAGACCTAATAAGGCAAAAGCAAAAAAAGTCCGGAATCATCACTAATTAGCTAAGAAGTTAGCGGTAGTTCCAACAGCCTGTCTACATTAGTGATTTTGCTTTTTAGTGCCGTATACAATTTAAAACTGCTTGTGATTTTATTCATTAAACGTGGCACTTGCTATTGCAAAGTGAGCCTTCTTTGAAAAGGACTAAAGCATCCTAAAGATAATAGCAGTTCCATTAAGAACTTAAGAGCTAAAAAGTTAGCAGCAGTTTCATCAGTCAATCTACATTAGAGTATCACTAAGTTATTTCACTTTTTAGCGTTACACGGGATGAGTGGCCGAGCGGCTTATACAGTTTTTGTCAAGTAACTGAAGTTAAGGTCAGTCGAGTGAGGGCAAACTCCGGATGATGGGTGACCTCGGAGGCCTCACCTCGCAACTCACCCCGCCGTCCTTCGGAAGGGACGTTAAAGCATGCCTAGTGGGCCTAAATTAACTTTAAGTAGCTAGAAGTCCTGACAAGCCAACTCAAAACAAATTGCTTGTACTGAAATTGCTACTACATAATTTGAAGCTGTATGTGATTTTATTCATCAGATGTGGCGACAGTTATTGCAGAATTTGCCTTTTTTAAGAAGGACTAAAGAACTTTAGAGGCAACAACAGCAGTTCCATCAATCTGTCTTTATTAGTGTATAAGCAAGTTATTTGCTTTCTTTCTTCATGTATAAATTCATACTTGTAATTTTTTGTGAGAGGTGTGAGTTGTTTTAAAAAATTGTCCTTCTTTTGACAGTGACTAAAGAGCTTTGGAGGCAGAAAGGAGCCAGTTGATTCGCTTTTTATAGTATTGTTTATAGTAGGAGTTATAGCTCCTTCAGAATATCCCTCAGTAATAGTTTTACCAAACAAGTGTAATGATTGTC
Organism: Aurelia sp. 4 Dawson et al 2005; assembly: GCA_964019985.1. Classification (NCBI taxonomy): domain Eukaryota; kingdom Metazoa; phylum Cnidaria; class Scyphozoa; order Semaeostomeae; family Ulmaridae; genus Aurelia; species Aurelia sp. 4 Dawson et al 2005. The sequence goes on along the minus strand of OZ026500.1, from coordinate 14,396,566 downwards.
ATTTTGCAATCTTTTTGAAACGGAGAAAACTTATTGACCTTGTATAATATTAATCATAATCGCCAGTAAAAATGCAAGGTTGCAGGCTTTGGGAATATCAAAATGGCAAGAATTCTCAAGAAGTTTTAAGAATTCTTCATATAAATGATAAAATTCTGAAGAATTTTGAGATTCTTTACATAGGTAATCGAGTTTTTCAACCAGTAGCCCTTTTGTGATACACCATGTACTTTTTAAGAAAAGCCTCTAGATCTTTTCAGCAAATTGTGACCAGCAGAAGCAAAAAGTATTTTGCATATCACAATTGACTTTACAGAAAAATTTTTTCCCGTTTGCTAGGTTTCCAGAAAGGAAAATATTTTTTACAGCTCTGTCGCACCCTAAATCCAATAAACTTTTGCGAAAATCATACCCAAAATTTACAGGCCATTCAATATGTACACGCTAAAACTGTGACAAAAATCGAAATTTTTAACCAAGTATATGAAATTTGATCAAAATCAATATCCTTAAGAGTTATTTTCCTGAAGTGGGACCGCAAATTTTATTTCTATTTGTGATCTCATCAAAAAGGACGCCCTAAGTTTTATTTCTGCTCGCAAAAGGCACCCCAAAATGGCACGTCCCGTACCGGTTTGTTTAGTACTCACCCCCTTCCCAGTCTTATTTTTTTTTGTTTTTCAATTTGTTTTGAGTGGGCTTGTCAGGACTTCTAGCTACTGAAAGCTAATTTAGGCCCACTGTGCATACTGCATCCAAGCATGGGACCCCTAGATTAACGTCCATTCCGAAGGAAGACGAGGTGAGTTGTGAGGTCAGGCCTCCGAGGTCACCCATCCGGATTTTGACCTCACTCGACCGAGCTCAAGTTTAGTCACCGGACGAAAACTGTATAAGCCATTTGGCCACTCACCCCGCCTTAACTGTATGGCCACTCACCCCGCCTTAACTGTCTAAGCCACTCTGTCTTGGACTGAAGTTGCAGTTTGTTTTCAAGGAGAGCACATTCGCCCAATGATTTTATGTTTATTTCATGTTCACGGCATATTTGTGCAATTTTCTTGTGGCTACTAAGGGACCGTTCATTATTTACAGAGGGATTGGTACCGAAGAGTAATGGGTTGGGTAAAAGAAATCTTCTAGCATGAAAAGATTGGGTGGATAGTTTTCATGAAATTTCAAGGTTGGGTAAACAAGATCTTCCCATTTTTATAGTCTTAGAAATTTTTAAAGTCCCAAACTGTCAATTTCATCATCAAAATCATCAGCACTCATGAATATTTACAATGTTTGCAGTATTTAACATTCAAAATTTACATTTTTGACATTGAAATAATGTCTTTAGGTGGAAGTTGGGTAAAGTTTCTTTCAATCTAAATATTGCTGGGTTTGCCTTTTTTCAGTCATCTATTCAGCTGGGTAAGAAGATTTTTTGAAGTAAAACACATTTCTATTCAGTACAACCCCTCTGTAAATAATGTACTGTCCCTAATCTGATACTAAACTTTTATAGGAAGCTGCAGACAGTCAAAGTTTGCAATCTAGGTAATTCGTCTCAAGTATAAAAGACAACTAGACTTCTGCAGAACGGGAATTATGAACCGGAGGTCTTTCTAGTTGAAACTGGTGAGTTTATCTCTGCAGCGAGTGGTCGAGCGGCTTCGAGCGGCTTAAGCAGTCTTTGTTAGGTCGCGTGAGGTCTAAATCTGGGTGCATGAGTTTCCAGATGCTTCCCCAATCAACTCAGGTCGCCATCCTTTGGAAGCGACATGATTCCTAGATGCGGCATCCATAGTAGCCATGATATTAGCCTGAAATAGTAAATCTTTCTAGCCTAATCAAAGTAAAGTAGTGAATGACAGAGTGAATCAATGAATCAATGGATCAATAAATGAGCTTATATAAGTTTTCAGTACGGATAGCTGTGCCCATTAAAGACCTATTGCTGTCCTGGTGGGCTACATAACATGTTGAGGGTACGGGTATGTGCTGCCCATATGGGTGGGTTTTAGGCCCAAAATTCTCTTAACAAGGCACCCTCTTTCGGCAGACTTTTCTTCAACATGGGTTGGTTGGCGAAAAATAGTCAAAAATGGGTGCTTTTCCCCCAAAATTCATCATAGAAGTGGGTCTGACGGCATGCTTCGGTAATTAGAAGAGGGTACCTTTCTGAGAACTTGGCGGCAGACCCCCGTCCATCCGCAAGTCATGTACCCCCCCCCCCCCGGATTGCTGTTCAGAGCCAAATGAAAGTAAAAGAACCCATGCCATAAATGACCTTCGCATCTTATGGAGGTCAACTTTGGGTCACGAGGCAAAGGATCATGATAACCCATGAGTCAGTGGTAGCCTAGCAGGGGGCAGGGGACCATGGCCCCCCAACGGAATTCTTCAAATGGGTGCCAAATTTTAAGAAGGGTGCCAAAAACGTTGTGAAGTTTGAAGGCTCGATTACGTTCTGTCACAAGGAACCCGATTACGTTCTGTCACCTGACAGATGCATCCGATACAAATGCATCAGTAATTCTGGCATATAATCATATCATTTCAGGTCCATGCTAACTTTCGTACGCTTTCGTACAACTAGCACAAACTGTTATTCCATTTGCCATAGCTATCATGATAAGAGAAGAGAAACATAAGAGATATTTAGACCAGGTAAGAAACTTGGAGATGTCGGAGATATCAGAGGTGTTGGAGCAAGTTTCTCTGACATTTCTCAACTCGTACTTTTTACTCCGCCCAACATGCTCTGCCAAAATGTCGGAGATGTCTGATCTGCGGAAAAATTTGCTTCAGTCCCACTTCTGTTGACAAAAGAAAGATATACCTTTCATCTGAAATGGGAACTACTGGGTGCACCAAGAAACGGTCTCTTTTTTAATGGCAAGTTATCTCTTATTTTTACTCATTATTTATGTTTTCTTTAGATAAAGCTTTGTTTTGTACCCTCGTTAAATTTTGGCAAAAATTGAATACCTTTCAAGTAGTGATGAAATAAAAAAGATACAATTAAAAAGAAAGTGTTGATATGTTATATGATTTGCATTTGATAAAAGGACGGTTTCTTAAATAGCAATCATTGCTGCAATTTCTTTATCTTTGGTGACTTGAGAGTTGCCTGTTGATATCTTTTCATAAAACCTTTGTACGTTATGATCAAAGTGATTTTGATACTTGAATTGATATTTTTATTTGAGCTCTGCTACAATATTTTTGCCAACAAAGCAGCTGAATCTTATGAATTTTTCGAAGATCTTCGACTCCTTCCGACCAAAAAACAACCGCTCCTTTCGCAATCCTTCGACTTTTTTAGTAGAGCATAATGGGACCATGTAAAAAAGTTGGAGTTGAGAAGTGTCGGAGAAACTTGCTCAGGCATCTCCGACATCTTTGAGCCTTTTACCTGGCAGAAAAATTCTCGGTACCATAAAATCCTGGTCCTTCTTGTTCTGGCAAACATTATTGATGATTCTTTTCCCACTGTTGCCAATGCTCCTGGGTAGCGAACTTGTAAACTTGAACTCAGATACAAAAGCCGTAGCCGAGAAGTAGACTCACTTTCCAAAGCATAAAGTGTCCATAAAACAACTGCGGTCGAAGTAGATATTTGCTGACGCAAAATATCAATATCGTAGTAAATGGAATATACAACCTTCAAAGGAAGGTTTTCCTGCTGCAGAAAGTGCCTGAAAGGGCCTGTTTATATGAGGAAAAACACCTCACTTGCCAGACCCGGGGCTTAGAGGTGAGATTCCACCTTTCACTAGAATCCTTTGTTTTTTCTTTTCGCGTTTACATGAAGAACGCAACACCACCGGTATAGTGAAGTCCCGCCTCACCAGAGGTGGAATCTCACCTGGGTGAGGTGAAATTTTTCCACATAAACAAAATACCACCGGTATGGTGAGGTGAAATGAAATTATTAGTTGATTCTCGTTGGTCAGTTCATTCTGATTTCACGGAAGAGAGACTTTAATCCACCTCGCCTCTCAGTCCCGGAGCTAACAGGTGAGGTAAAAAATCTCATATAAACAGTGACTGAAATTTACCTCGCTTGTTAGTCCAGGGTCTGGCAGGTGAGGTGTTTTTCCCCATATAAACAGGGCCTGAAAGGGCATTACCCAGGTCTTCAGGGAGTTTGAAAAAAGTGGTGACGTAAGAGTTTTCCGATGGCTTCGCCCCCAGTCCCACTCTTTTACATCAGTCACTCAAATATTTGTATCTGCTCCTGGACCTGGCTAGGTTGTCAAAGAATACGAGTAGAAAGATCAGGTAGACTGCAAAGATGCCAATTTCGTCAGACCCTTAATAACTATGTTGATATCAAGGAGCGCCATTTCACTGTCGGGCCACCTTGAAGAGAATAGCCAGGCCGCCACTGATCAAATGCCCAGAAGACTGAAAAATGGACCCTGAGACAAGCGGTCTTATCCTCTACTTTTCAAATTGCTTTAAGTTGGGCGCACCCCTAAGCTCTCCTGTGATACGACTTTATGAAACAGAAGGCTGCCAACTTTTTGCCCTCAGTTGACAAATAGACTCATAGACCCTATTCAATATGATGATGTGGAGCTAAATTCCAAAAGCGTCCATTGCCCTCAGCAACGCACGAAATAGTTTAGTACGTGTACTTGCATCAAAATGGGCATTGCACTATGATTCATTAGGCCCTTTTTATCAAATAGACCTTTTAGCTATTCTGAAAACGAATGTGGATCGAACGATATTTCATTACAATTTGTAGAATTTTCGAATGTGCACAATTGCGATCGAAGCTGTAACGCCACTCTATCGAACCTCGCGTATAAATTTGTATAAAAATATCGCTCGATCCAGGCTCTTTTGTAGAATAGCTAAAAGGTCTATTAATGGCAAAAAATAAAGTTCCTAAGCCTAATAAGATTTTAGACTTGCGACATGAACCATAACCTAGGGGTTCATGCGCTGCAAAAATTTTCGAGATCAATCAACCGAAGGCGAAGATATTGATTTTTGAAGTTGGGCCTAAATTAGATCTTTGTTTACATGACCGGAGGAGGCATGGCACTGTTTTGACAGCAAATTGCTATTCCTTGTATCTAGGCTCAGACTTCACCGATCTCTTTCATTTTAGTCTCATTCTGATCCTCTAAACGTGTGCTTTGAGGCAGCGTGAAGCATGCTAAAATATGTTGCCTTTTTATGACCATTATTAGACCATTTCACGATGGTACTTTTCAATAAAATTTTTGTCTTCAAAAATCAATTGTAAAATTATGAGCCAAGGACAAAAAAAGTATGTTTCGCTATGCTCTTCAAAATGATTTCAACAATTAGAAACACCTTTCTAACAAGTTTCTACCAAAGGGCAGGTGCCAATTCGCCTCCAAAAAATTTTAACAAAAATCTTAGTTTTACAAGTTTTATACATGATTTTAACATTTGTGCACATTTCGTGAAGAAAAATTTGATTAAGTCAAACGGAAAGCTTGCCAATTGTTTGAAGCCAATGCAGAGTCACAGGGAAGGCCATTTTTACGTCCTTTAAGCCTGCTAAACCCTCGATTCGAGCATTTTAAATGCCAAAATGGTATTTTGCAGCCATTTCTCCTTAAAATAATTCAAAAATTTTAAATTTTGCAAGAATTTTAGGAAATGAAGCCTTGCAAAGTGTGTCAAATGTTAGTAATTATATTGTTTTAACATGAAGGTAAAGCCTGGTCACCTTTAGTCCCTTCACTGGATGTCTGTTAAAGTTTAGTGGTTATTATACACAAAAATCTAAGAAATCAAATTAAAGACTAGTGAAGTGAAAATAGTCATAAAATTTTTTGGGCTCGAACTGACACCAGCCCTTTGATAGAAACTTGTTAGAAAGGTGTTACTAATTGTTGAAATTATTTTGAAGAGCATAGCAAAACATACTTTTTTTGTCTTCAGCTTTTAATTTCACAATAGATTTTTGGAGACAAGAAATTTTTAGAAAAGTGCCATTGTGAAATGGCCTGGAAATGGTCCTAAAAAGGCAAATATTTTAGCATGCTTTACGTTGCCTCAAAGCACAAATTTAAAGCATCAGAATGAGACTAAAATGAAAAGATCGGTGAAGTCTGAGCCTAGATACAAGGAATTGTAATTTGCTGTTAAAGCAGTGCCATGCCTTTTCCGGTCATGTAAACAAAGATCTGATTTAGGCCCAACTTCAAAAATCAATATCTTCGCTTTCGGTTGACTGATCTCGAAAGTTTTTGCAGCACATGAACCCCTAGGTTATAGTGCATGTCTCAAGTGTAAAATCAAAAATGAATCGAAAACTTCAAATTTTGGTTAAATTCGATCCTCTGGATCACAGTGCATTGTGTAGATTTCTTGCTGTGCTGGGATTTGCATCATGCGCCTCGAATTGATATCAATTGTGAATAATGTCTATGGATAATTGCTCTTTCCCTCCACTTTTTCCCACTGCTCATCTGCGGCGCACAGTAGTTGCAGCTGTGATGCGAGTATATGAAAAACAGGCTATTTTGTGTCCGACCATTTGCCTTGAATTGAAAATAAGACCCAAAAACAACCGCTTCTTTCCTCCTTGTTTTTGCCAGTACTATTTATCCCTGCTTTTCACTTCTTAGGTGGGGTAGATGGTAGCTACTACTGTGATACGACTATTATAAACAAGCTTTTAGAGACCGACCATATGCCCTTCTAGCACGTCTGACAGTTGTAAATTTGTACATTATTTTCCCGCCTAACTGAGATTGCCACCCAAACTCTCTGAGCAACAATATCAAGGCCTGCAGATGTTTGGATAGAGTCCAGGCGTTCAGATATTAGTTTTATTTAACTAGTTAAGGCGCAAAAGCTTATGTGTTTTAGCTAATGGTTAGCAAGCAGCGGCAGGGAACTCGTTCAGTGTTAGCCTGCGTGCTTCCACTTACTGTTTACATTGAGTTGAATTTTATCATTGAGCGTGTGGCCGAGTGGTTAAGGCGTCTGACTCGTAAACCAAAGGTCAGAACGGCCGTAGGTTTGAATCCCACGCTGAACAGTTTGGTCGCTGTCCGTAACACTAGCCCGGGTCGACCAGAGCCATGTGAGGGAAATCTGGTAGCTGTGGCGGGTAGCTGCGGCGGACTGATGGTAAAACATCCGTGGCCCCTGCTGGAAATAAGTCTCTCAGACTTTCGCGGGCTAGCCACGTTAAATATAAATACCTACCTACCTACCAGAGTCGAAACGTTCCGAATTATGTCATAAAACTTATTTTCAAGTGGACTGTCAAACTTTTCTCTAATCATGGATTTTCAACTAGATTGTCAAATGTTTCCTTAATAACTGGATTGGCAGAGTCTTTTCACCACAAAATGTCTTTTCACATCGTCGTTTTCATCCTACGATTTATAATAAAGCTGCGTTTCCCGGAATCATCACCACGTTCCAAGATCATCAAAGTGGTGACTGGGACATGAAAATAAATCAGAAGACAATAAAAACTAGACAATTCAATTCAATGATAAAATTCAACTCAATGTAAACAGTAAGTGGAAGCACGCAGGCTAACACTGAACGAGTTCCCTGCCGCTGCTTGCTAACCATGTAACGCACAAAGCTTCTTAGCTAAAACACATAAGCTTTTGCGCCTTAACTAGTTAAATAAAACTTATGTTAAATAGTTAAATAAAACTATGACTCTGGCTGGAGTCATCTTCAGCAAGGAAAATATGTACACGAGGGCCTTTCAAACTAAAACGAAACACGGCATGTGGGAGGGGAGAAGTACCTAATAAGGTAAAGTAAACATCAAACTAAAGAAGAAAAACAAGTACTAAATTGTGAGATGAAAAATGTGAGTTAAAGAAAACATCAATTTTCATCTCTTTCACATCTTATAGATATATAACGGTAAAGATTATTTAATGTTGGTAAAATTTTGTCCTCGTTACTGTAAGGGTATGAAGTAACGCACTGAACAACGTCATTCTGAGCTATGCTCTTTAAAGAGCTGATTTATTTTGTCAACAGAGTACACAAATCACACTGAATGATGATTCAATAACGAAGTACAAGTCACATTATGAAGAAAGAATCGACCCGTTTACAGCGTTTTCAAGAAAGGTGAATCTTTGAAGTTCTAATTGCCTCAAAACCCAAAACATAGGGTGTGTTTAATTGGTAAGTCCAAATCTACCGAATTCTGAGAACGGTAGACTTAGCAGAGATGGAAACACAGTTCGCAATCAAACACAACATTCTTCAAAGCAGCAGGTTTCAGATGCATCCTGGCAAAAACGAGGTTCCCAGTTGACAAACTCGAGGAAAATTCTGATGCTTGGTAGCAACAAGCACAGTTACCGACAACGACTGTAGCAGCGCGAGCAAATTCGCCTCGTTTTCAGAGTTATGCAAATAAAAACGAGGATCTTTCCAAAGTCTGCCAAACCTTCTGCCTTTGGGAGCAGTCCAAACCTGCCAAACCTTCTATTTCAGAATTCAGAATTTGTACCAATCAAACACATCCATAGGCTTACGACATGCCCAGTCAGCCATTCCCATTTCCATCAATTCTGTACACTCATACAAGGGCTCGCGACTGAACAGATTCTAAGCAAGGACTAAAATCAGACGAAAAATGTTAAGAAAAAATCGATTTTTGAATGCCCTTAATTATAGTTTCAGATGTTTTAGGTGTAAGTGGATATAAAATGGAGTGTTTAAATTTTAGTTGACGGAAATAAATAACTAACTCAAGGGCTGCACGTGCAAGTCAAAACTTGGCCATTGTATTTGATGATTTCATCATGTGCATGGATATTGTTTGGAGGAACAATAGCGTGCGTGGGCGTTTCCTTTGTGTCCTATTTACAGATTACCGCCATTTAGCTCTCAGGGTCCGTGTACTTGAGATTCAAACCGGTCTGAAATTTCACACAAGTCTGAATTTTGGCCATACAGCTTATTTCCCGTTGTGTTTACATTAAATTTTGTCCCTGTCTGAGACATGTGTGTTGTTGTTCATTCATGCATCGAGTGCTATGTAAAGAAAAAGACCCATTTAATCTTTGAATTTGAGACACTGCATTTCACACCTTCTCGCACCGATTTGAAATGTTTTTCGTTTACGTGATGTTTTCAAACCGGGATGAAATTTCAAACCGATCTCGTTTTGGACATTTTTGAAAATTGCTTCATACGAAATTTCCGATCCTAAATTTTGATTCAGCACCCAAAGTTTAGTCTAATGGCAAATTTTTATTTTCTTAGAGTTTGCGATTTCAAGTTTATGGCGATAATGAACGTCAGAATTTAAAAGGGATTTGACTGTGAAAATCGATCGGGGTGTAATTTTACACCCTGAGTTACTATTTACGTAAATGCCCATAAATTCCCAAACTTGTTATCCTCATAAGATTAAGATCGCCAACACTAAGATTATGAAAATTTGCAACTAAGACTTTAATTTGGGTGTTGAATGTGAATCTTTTAAAAGACGCAAGCTAGGGAAAATTCCGAAAGAGACCGCTTAGGGCTGATTTCCACTCAGTAGAATTTGCCGATTGGACAGGAAATCCTTTGTTAATGTGTGAAAATGTTGCCGTAACTTTGAATAGAATGTTACGCGTGACTAAGATCTTATTGTCTAAACTTCAGTCCGCTCGGAAAATTCTGCTGAGTGGATATCAGCCTTTAGTTTAAAAGGTAGAAATCGCATTTTCCATGTAAGTACGTAAAGGTCTTTGACTAGAACAGAGTTAAACTCAGATCGGGGTGAAATTTCAAATTAGTTTGAGTTCTTCTTGTAAACGGATCCTTAGCCCTCCACTGTACTGAACAGCCTCCCTCCACCATATTGAACAGCCTTCACTGTACTGCACAGACATTAACCGTGGTGATGTGATTTGATTTGAATGGGTGTAGAGCAGTGGTGTTCCATGTGGAGGCTCCTGTGAGCTGGAAACTCTTTTTGGTAAATTCCAATGGAGGTTTAGGCAATGCAGATTTTAGCTATTCCTTATTGTTAGCTTGAAATTTGGGACCTCTGCATAAATTCATTTTGCAAATTATCCGGACAGTTTCCATACATGATCTTCCAAACTCTTCAAGCAAATTATCTTTTTATCTTTTTGCTGATGACACTAATATCTATTTTGAGTAGTCTGGCAGTCCAAACAAACTACAGGAAGTGGTCAACAGGGAACAGAAACATGTCACAAAATGGCTGGATGCAAATAATCTTGCATCAAATGTAGACAAAACTAGCTTTATCATTTTTCACTCCCCTGTTCGTTCACTCGAGACGATTTTTCACTCGACTGTTCGTTCTCGTACACGCAAATCACTTTTTGCATGTAGAAACCTTGATGTTTTGTTTTACAAGTCAGCTCTTCCTATATTTAGCTAAAGTACAGGGTGTCTCAAAAAGATCGTTCGACATTTGATTAAATACTAAAAAAACTATACAGTGAATGGACACTTGGTCAAGTGACCCTTTTCTTGAGATTTTAAATTTATGTTCGACAGAAGAATCTTGCAAATCCGCTTATAATTACGAGTTAACACTCAAACTAATTACGAGTTACGAGCCTTTGATTTTCAAGTTGTGCGAAAGCTGAAACCAGAGGCCTCGAAATGGCATTTTTTGTAAAAATCTCATCGACGATCGTTTCTGCTATTTCTCAATTGTTTCAGGGCGAACCAAGTGGGATTTAAACAGGTTCTCGATAACCTAACTTTCAAGATTCAGTTCCTCGTTGATTATGTTTTGAACCACTGTTTTTGGACATGCAATGTTAAACAAATTTTGACAATGATCGCAAGGATTGAATTACTTTGGAAGTCCTATTTTGATTTGCTCTGATATCAACGAGAAGTATAACATTAGAATAGCCTCTTTTACCTCGGTCTTCGAGGTTTGTTGCATTTCAAGTAATCTGGGGGTCTCTGCTTTCAGCTATCGTATATTTTTTATTTTTGGAAGCTCGCAACTCAGTTAAGTTTCAACCGATTTGCAAGATTCAGGTCTCTAGAATTATTTCATAATGTTAGGGACAATGTTATCTTCCCATGAGTCTGTTCATGTTATCGTTATTTTTTAATATTTAATCAAACGTCGAACAATATTTTTGAGACGCCCTGTGCTTCTGACAGTATTTTCCTTTCCTTGTCAAGGTTGTCGTTTGTTTACCGCTGTTGAATCTGAAAAGGAGTGTTTGATGACGTCAACCACCATATCAGCTATTATATTTGGCAAAAGATTATCGCTCAACGACCCTTTTCACACAGTTTCCTGTTGCCCAACACGTCAAACGTACAACTTTTATCATCATCAAGACATCGTTCTAAAATATAATAACCCAAAGTATAGTTTTAAAAGCAACAGTTCGCAAACACTATATTGCGAGAATTTACTCATTGATTACGTCATTACGTCATTTAAGACATGTACACAGAATTGCGACCTTTTTAAAGCACTCTAATTTAGACTTGTTCCCACGCGAGATGTCTGGTTTTCGTTTAAATGTTTTTCTTTTTAATTTTTCTTCTTTTTAAGGCCTCGGGGCTGTCATTGTATTTTGCTCCTCTTGGTATCGTCGTCGTAGTATTGTAAAGTAGTTTAAGTAGTGTATTAAGTAATTCGTCATGTAAATTTTTAGATTGAATATATATATAAAAAAAAACACGAGCTTTCCAATAATTAAGACCCTGTTGAAATGGTACTGGATGAATTACGGATGAATATTCATGGGGATAGCCTTCCCGTTTACAAGAGACTGGCCTACCTGCATGAAAATTAGTTTGACTATTAGTACTAATTTTCTTCCATCACTGAATGCATACTAATTTGAAACTAAGCCGAATGAAAACTCGTACGGCGCCGTGTAAATGCTTTTGCTGTACGTATATTAGTACGGATTCACAATGAGGGCGATTTTTATTCAATACGAGGCGTAATCAAGATAATTATTTCTTTGTTTCCTTTATTTTATTTTCATTTAATCATGTTTTATCCACAAATCTCTATCAGCTAATACATGAATATAATAGTTTGAAAAATGATAATAGTAAAAAGAAAAAACGACGTACTATGTTATGTTTTCAAAGAATAATGTGAAATGCAATCAACAGGTAAGGGCTGATAAGTGCTGCCTTTCATAGGGATCGTGCTTATGAGAGAACTGTAGGGCTGTTCCTTGCATCGAGAGGTATATCATTTGTTCTTGCACTCATTTTCGTGCTAATAGGCGCGCTCCCTTTGTTATCAGCCTTGGCAACGAATAGATCAGAATGGTTTTGCTTGACAGCAAAGTGCTCAATTGGTCTCGTGTAAGTGGCAAGGTAAAGTGGACTAATTTCAGTACTGTAAATTCGTGCTCAGTGATGCTGCACAAGAGCTCCTTTTCACTAAACGTTTATCATTTATCAATAATTCATGCGATAGGGTATTCTTTTTTTTTTTTTTATATCAATTTAAAAAATTACAATATATGCTACATTCTACTATACTCTAACTACTGTGCAACACTACAGGGACGATACCATGAGGAGCAAAAGACAATGTCTACCCCATGGCCAACACATAGAGATATAAAAATACACATAAAAAATGGTACATACGATACGATACTGATAAATACTGGAATCTGTTTCACATTGGTTGCCAGGTCAGCGACGGAGGCGCCTGATGCCAAACAATAGAAACCCCGGTTGAGAGAACAACCAACAACAGCAACAGTTGCTGCTGTTCCTGACTCCCTCCAGAGTCCCCACTGCCCAAGACATTGCGCCTTAAGTTGATCAGGGTTTATGGAATGCAATAGTGAAGATATTAAATGTTTGAAATTTTGTGTAGATGGCCTTACATCCAATGTGAAACAGACTTAAAGAACGGGAAAAACAAATAAAGGAGAAAAAGAGACTTTGCAATCGGGGGGGGGGGGTGTAGCAGCTGCTTCAAACAATTTCAATTGAACCGGCCTGTGTTGTGAATGAAATTGAGGGTTAATTTGAGTACGTTTTTATTAACATCAATAGAAAGGTCTTTATCACCATACAACAAAATTTCGACCAGCGCGTTATTTGGAAGGCTGTTTATTCGAACATAAGGTCGCAATAATTCCGAAACTCCAGCGAGAAGATCTCGTCGTTGAATGTCAAATGAAGGAAAGAGCAACAAGAAGTGCTCCGTATCCTCAATGCCATCGTTCGTTGGGCACATTGGGTCAATGGTATCTCGAAAATTATGACTGAATTTGTGAAGATTTAATTTACTGAGACCGACCCTTATTTGGGTAAGATACGATAAGCCTATTGGGTCATGAATACCAAATACAGATTTTGCAGGGGGGCGAATTATTGACAAAAGCTTTTTCTTAAAAACAGCAACAGACGGTGCAAGCCTGATTTCTGGATCGAGCTTGTTCCATTCAGATACGCAGTTAGGATAAAAACAGGATTGAAATTGTTCGGTTCTTGCCCTCATCCGCCCAACGACATCCTGATTGCGAAGAGAGTAACTTGACTGATGAGGTTGTGGGATCGGCTCCTTTGTGTACAAGGGTGTGAGATTATTCATAATCTTGTAGAACAAAGTAAGGCGTCTACTCCATCTTCGGGAGCTCAGCGACTCCCAGCCAAGCTCAATGTACAGCTTTTCACGTGATGTTCCCTTCCAAGTTCCTAATATTCTTTAAGGGCATTTTTTATGCGACAGAGTATAGGATGTGGAGTGACACACTTTTGTCACTTCCCTAATCAAGTACCTCCCCCGGCCTCAAAATCCTTAATTTGCATGAATTCGGTCCAGAATTCATACCATCCTATGGAAGTTTGTAAGAGTTCTTATGAATTCCTATGCTTTCGATGGCATTCGTAAACGTTCTTTTGAGTACTCAGTCTGAAACTATTTTTAGCATCTCAAAGTTTACCAGACGGTTTTAGTTTGCACACTCCCTGTTTGGAAATTTAGCATTTCACTTCCCTATTAATGGCCTTATCCGATCCAGTGATTCTGAAAGTGTTATTTTCTTTCATATTTCAGGAAAAACAAAAACGATACACAAATCTCAGTGCACCAGAGAAAGTAACTCTAAATATGGTCAGTGTTATTACGATGGCTTACATTTTATTCATCCAGTGAATTTGACAATGTTTAACAAATAGAGCACCAAGCGGCGAGAAGAATTACGGTCTATCTCATTTCAGGTGTCACTTGAGTTCTTTCTGAAAGATTCATAGTTTCAGCCCTGCATTTTAAAACTAAATGTTAATATGGAGGGAAATCTGTCATTCGTAAGAAGCTCCGTGGCAGCCATTTACCAGAACAAACTGCTCTCTCCAGTCTCCTCTCTTACTTGTCGAATTAGTCTATTGATGTCCTCATTTTTATTCGTGGACATTGTCACATGACATGTAATTTGAGACATACCTTGGGTGTTTGATTGTTTAGGTAAGAATGCACCGCTTTGCCAAAAGAACAGATTTTGTAATACAATAGCAACAGCTGCTTTAATTGACATTCCAATTCAAAGCGATTAGCGACTGTAGACAAAGGAAATTCTCTCAACCGGTAAATCAAATTAAACACAGCCCCAAAAGTTGCCTCGATACCAGTACAGCAAATTGCCGCCTTGTGTAGGTGAAAGGTGGTTTTTGTGAGAAGTAACGTGCTGATAATGAAAGAAGGAGGGTAATCGAAAGTTATGTGTCGCAGATTCTGTTTATTTGATTCAGGAGCTGTATGGTAATTGTTTCATTTAAGTCCTAAATACCCGAGAATTATAATGCCTTCGGCTTGGCTTCTGAATCGAATAAACAACTCCGCGAGACAGAACTTTAGATTTACCCTCTTTCTTTCGTTGTAAGCACTTAGCTTGTCTTACAGGCCATCTTTCGCTTACACAAGGCGAGAGTTTGCCCTGGTGTCTTCGAGGTAACTTTTGCGGTCATGTTTGTTTTGACTTGCTAGTTGAGAGGATTTCCTTTGCCTGCAGTCGCTAATCGCTTTGAACTGGGGTGTCAATTGAAGCAAGTGTTGCTATTGTATTTCAAAATTTGTCCGTGTTTGCTTTGCCCAGAACAAAATGACCTGCTTTTACCGGATGAGTTAAGATATCCAGATGATGATACAGAGATAGTTGCACTAATTTCGAGGAATTTTTGACGGCAGCAAACACTGTCTATTCACCACAAATATTTACAGTTGCTTGCTACTGAAATTTTTAAAACTCAAAGGAATCTCAATCTAAGTTTCATGAATCAAATCTTTGTGGAGAAAGATGCTCCATGCACCCTTTGTAGTGGCGGAAATATCTCAGCACCAAAACCAAATACGACAGGGTATGGTATTGAAAATGCACGTTTTCTTGGAGCGAAGTTATGGCATCTTCCTTTAAAGAGTCCGAGACGTTGAACAGCTTCAAAAGAGGCATTAAAAACCATCAGTTTGATTGCAACTGTAGATTGTGCAAACGATTTGTTGAAAATTGTAGGTTTTTATGATTGTAATTGATATCCTCTTTATCCTTGTAAGTAAGTTATCTTAAACGTGTATTTAAGTTTTGGTTGGCATTAATTAGCTAATTAATTAGCTGAAGATAAGCCGACCTAAAATAAAGCAATTATCATTATTTTATTATTTATTATGATATTGGCAAGTATATTTCTAATGGCGGACAAGTGGACAGTTCCAATCCACTTTGAGTTTTACCGGACTAAAATCGGCCACTCCGTGCCGAAATTATATAGAATGTTCTCGGCAAAGCCCATTCAAGAACTGTTAAAGGAGGCCTAAAAAACGAACAAATTTTCCGAATACTTTTGCCTTACAGTAATGACTGCAACACGTTTTAGCACGTTTTTCCCGTTGAAGCGTTACGATTAAGGTAGCTCACTATACCGAAAATTTCAAAATCACGAAATAGCGAAAGGTGGTTGTATACCAAGTAAAACTAAGTTCAAAACACAAAAAACACTAAGTTCGCTGCTGATATAGATTTCAAGTTGCTATACACTGGATGTCCTATCGCTAGTGCTTCAACACATTCGATTTGACCTGTATTTCACATAAATGTGGAATTTCAAACACTCCAGGTTTTTTCTGACTCACCTCGTATAATTTCATTTCAAATAATATATGTTCCTGACTTACAAGGCTTAGCCTAACAAAGGTTCGTAGTTCTAAGTTATTTATCTTATTGTTGGCGTTAATGAGCGTTTGTATTTGTTGCCATGTACATTGCTACCTTAAAGTATCATTTTCATATTTCTCCATTTTTCTGTTTCAGGGTCGGTTTATCCTATCGAATAAAATTGCACGAACAATTGTCTTCTTTTACACGATACTGCTACATCTTTTGGTATTTTTAGTAAGTATGATCCTTGGGGGAGGTACTTTGTCTATAAACATACGTAGAGATGCAGGTGGAAAATCCGAAAAGCCGCCCTGTTCCGGAATCAAATTCCAGAAAATGGTACCCTGCCCCGGAGCAAAACTTTATTTAATATTACCTTGTGTATTGCCCTGGATATTTGCATGAAATCTATTAGAAAATGCAGAAGTGTTGCCAAATCACATTTCTCGAATGCAAATGGCCTGCAACGACTTATGGAGTCAAAAATGAAAAATATAGACCCTGTCGTGGAGCCAGCTATATTCATGTAGAGTCTTCAGAAAATTTGATCAAGGTTTTTGATCGTGTTCAGTGTTGTTGAGACCGAAAACCTTAGAAATCTCTTGTTTTTAAAGAAAGAGATTTTAGCTAAAGGTTTTAGAGAACAAGTGCAGGGTTGGTATAATTGTGATTATTCAAGAGATTATACTGTTGTGAATGGTGTGTAGTACTGATTTTCAATTTTTTTCTCTTTTAATCTGCGAAACTACATATTTCAATCTGCTAAGAAGTGCGAAATGACGTCATTTTACGATGACCTGAACGAGGCCGTCATTTTACAACAAATCAAATTGATTGGATTGTTTGAAATTGATACGTTTTAAATGAAGCTGGCTTAACTTCGTCAGTGTGAATAACAGAATTTAATATAATATATATTTGCAACGCTCTGAAAAAGAGAAAAATCGCAAATATTCTTCAACTTGTTGTCTGTCAACCATACTTTAATTGATTCCAATGCTCCACGTATTCTCCGTGCAGGGAATTGACAGATGGGTGAAGATAGTGGTAATGGACTGATCCTTTATTTTGCTAGATATCTTGAGTCTTCTAGCCTTTCTCCATGTTTTAGCGAAATTACAGTCAGGTTCTGGTTATTCGTATCGATGGCAACACTGTGATTAAAGACAGGTTTCTCGATTTCTAATTTTCTTGCAGGTTTTGTATAAAATGGCGTACACGGAATCATGCAAGCGAGATTTTGCCTCAGATTGTGCAAAAAGGTGTGCTTAACTCCTACTCCTTTAATACTTAAGCGTATTCGTCTCCATCTCCAGCCGACGTATATTTGTCAACCGATAATGTGATGTGATTTAAGTACCATAGTGAAAGATCATAAAGAAAAAGAAGGACAGCATCTCCATAGAGCAGGCATCGAGTTGATCTTTTGTGCTATATTCAGTTATCTACTAACTAGTTTCGGCCGCAAGGCCATCATCAGAACAACTGAAGAATTTCTCAAAATGCAACGGCTCTTATGGAGAAATATTCAATTAAGTCTAAAAAATGTCCATATTTGGTTGATAAATGTAAGGAGTTCTTGGACCCAGTCCACTTTTGTCCGTTTGTTTGATTTCTTCTTCTTAGTGGCTTTTCCGTCTTTTTCAAGACATTATCCCACAGGGAGCCCCCTTAAAAAGTAGCGAAAACCAGACACAGAAACCAGGATTCGCTCATGATCGTTTTCAGTTAGTTCATCCACTGTTTTATTTATTGGTTTCAGGTCTTTATTCATTTGTCTGATCCATGTCTGTTTTGGTCTTCCTCGATTACCCTTCGCTTTTTTCAAATGTTCTCTGAAAGCTAGTTTTGCTGGTGTTTTTTCTGGCAACCTCAGCATGTGCCCAAGCCAGTTTAATCGCCATTTCTTTATGTCGGTTGTGATGGGTGTCTGATGTGATCTCTTATATATTTCTTCATTTCTTACTTTATCCGTTAATTTGATGTGTAGCATCCTACGTAGCAGTTTTCTTTGGAAGATATCGAGACTTTCTTCCAATTTTTTGGTTAAGGTCCAGATTTCGCGATTGTAAAGCAGCATTGGATATATGAATGTATTAAGCGTTCTTATTGTTAGTTTTATGGATGTCTGTCTATTACAGAGAATTATTTCATATTTGTTGAAGGCATCAATCGATAGTCCTTTCCTTCGTTTTATGTCTTTTTCGGTGTCTAAAATACTTCCAAGATATTTTATGGTCTTCCACTCATCGTTTCCATCTTTGCCAACACAAAATTCTTCAGTTTTTTCAGCATTGACATTTAGGTTTCTTTGTTTGACTTTCAAAGGGAGTTCTTGCTTTATAGTGTCCTTATGTTGTTTGTCAGTCGTCGCGTTGCCAATATCGTCAGCATACTGAAGATCAATGCTGAAGTTTTCTTTACCTTGGCTGTGATTTGCTCTGGGCTGGTCTGGTAATGTGATTGCATCTGGATTTTGCAGCATGAGTGCAACTGCTAATGTGAAAGTAAATTCTGGAGCGCTTGAGCAGTCTCCTTGCGGTGCTCCTATGTTGGTTTCGAAGGGTTCCCCTCTTGCATTCCCTACTTGTTCCGTTCCGCATTTTATACAGTAATATGTTTGATTTAAGTAGCAAATATAGCGTAGATGTTATAAACACGACGTTTCGAGCTTATACTCGTTATCAAGACAAGACAGATAATTCAAAAACGTACAACTCATAGATCATTTTCTACAAATAGATCATTTTGATTTAAAGTGCAAACTGATCTCTTTATCAAGTCAAAAACCACGAGGTGACTTGATAACGTGTATACGCTCGAAACGTCTTGTTTGCTACATTTGGTACTTAAATCATGTATTTCAAAATCTACATTATATTTGGTTATTTTTATGCATTTTTGTGACCGGCAATCATTGTCTCTTCCGTTCCATGCCTAAGTACTTTGCTGCAAAGCCTACGAAAACTTGTGACTTATGCTTAGAATATGTCGAACAAACACAGGACAAGAAATTCATGGTATATTGACCGTCTTTGCTTCGTATGAGCCAAAATACTTATAGACACCCGTAACATCTTTGTTGAACCCACACATGCAAAAAGATTGCATTATATCGACCAATGGTCTATGACAGGAGCCTAAACATTTGACGAATAGGCCTAGGGGACAGAATAAAACTGCTTAAAAAATTAATTTCTAATCAGCAGCAAATCCAGCCAATATTGCCTCCTCTGAGTATCTTACGGTATATCTTGCAAATAGTAGCTTGGATCGAAGCATCCCCTAGATTTTGTTCTATTTCGCTCAAAATTTACTTAGCTCCATATCATTAAGAAACCTGGCAGTTACCTCTTTCTTGACAATAAATGAAGTGAAAGAAATTTAGGTGCTTTCTCGTTATTCTGCCGTGAATTAGACCCACTTTTTAAACCTTTCCGGAGTCAGATTGTTCCGAATTTACAAGTTCGCGACTCTTTGAGCAATAGCAAAAAACCAGGTGTCAAAATCTTAGTTTTGCTTTAAGAAGTCCCAGTTATGCAAATAGTGGCCAGTAAGAAATGAGTCTGAAATTTGTCTTTCAGATGATATTTAATGAGATCCGTTTCCATCTGAAAGATCTCATTAAAAGCAGAGCAAGGCAGTTGCAATTTTGAGACATAGAGATTTGACAAATCTGTGTTTTGTACCTACAGCAAATAAGCCCACTTTTTGGGCCTTCTAAGCTCAGATCATTACAGATGTAACGAGGAGTCGACATTGTTCTACAAAATTGTAACAAATAGAGGGGAAGAGGCATCCAGCAGAAAGAATACTCCTTACGTGTTGCCTTAAAACGTAAAATGATCTCCGATTAATGTTAGGAATCAAAATATTGTTTTGTATCTAACTCTGTATCACACTTGACAACGTGTTTTTGAGTATCTTTGGGCAATTGAGGAAAAATATTTTTTGGTTGATTATTGTTTTTGAGAGTGAAAGTATGATATTCGAAGTGGATATCGAATGAAAAAAATTATGTACATCGCTGTCTCGTTGAGACAAGAAATAGAAATTTTACAGATTACTTGGCGTTAGTTTATGCTGTTAAAAAAGTCGAGGAAGTAAACGAAATCCGCAATACGGAACTTTAGATTTACCCTTCTTCTTTCGTTACAACCAAATAACTTCTCTTAAAAGCGTCTGTTGCTTGCACACAGCGAGAGATTGCTCTTCTGGTTTCGGGGCAACTTCGCGACCGTGTTTATTTGATTTTCTAGAGAATTCCTTTTGTCTGTAGTCGCAAATCACTCTGAACTGAGGTGTCAATTCAAGCAACCGTTGCTATTCTATAACAAAATCTGTCTTTGTTGCTAAAACTTCGTTCCAACGATACCGGCACAATTTGGAAACTGTGAAAATTATAACTAATAGGTCTACAGTTCATACGTAACTGGCGTATTTGTTGCCGGCAGCTTTTTAACCTGGTAAATTGAAAAGGAAAATCTAACTGGCGTATTTTGAGAACGGTATCGTTCTAAAAATCGAAAACAATGAAAATGGAACATCTTTCGACGCTTTCGATACGTGAGGCTAGTCGATCCTTAAGGGGATGAAACGTGAAACGTGAAAGGAGTTTGAAACGTGTTTGTTATTTTCAAATTTGTACCATTTTCAAATTGTGCTGGAATCATGCTAGCAAAAATTTTGCTAGCATGGTCCTTGGTTCATGATTCTTTGCTTGCATGATTGTTCACATTTTCAAATTGTTCCGGTATCGTGGAAACGTAATATGAATCTGTTGATGTTTCTGTCTTCTAGATTTGCAGAACATATGAACAGTTTTCACAAGCATGCACGATAAGCACCGACAAAAGAACTACAGATGTATTGCCAAGACTTTCACGCAGGCAACTCAACAGAGTAAATCTGAAGGGTTTTCAACTTTCCGCTAGAAATAATGAACATTTTGTGTACGTTAGTTACGAATGCATCTTGTGGCAACCAATATACTACTGCTTGGCTATGTTCTCCAAGAAATAAACTCCAAGAAAGTTTGTTTTTTGTCAATGGAAACTGAGGAAAAGGAGGGTTTAACTCACCATTTTTGTAGCAAGACATGTTCCATCGTCATGTCGTCTCCGCCAAAGGTTTAAGTTCAGTTCAGTTTTCATTTTAAAATTTCTACTACCAGGTGCCCCAGAAAAAACGCCACAGATTTAAAAAATTCTAATGGAAACTGTTTCATACTCATTATAAAACGATTATTTTTATTCATGATTATTAGAATATTTTTTATAAATTTTCCAGTATTTTTGGGGACTTGGTTGTAAAGTTAATAATCAGCAAACGTCAAAATTGCCCCTATGTCAAAACCAGAGCTGCTACATTAGCAATAGTGAATTATGATGTCAAATTATAAAACATGACAATCCCAGCAATTACCGAAGACTGCTGAAAAGCACGCAACACACAAGTTAATTGGACATTTAACAGACACTTTTGATAAAGATTTCGGTCAAGACACAGTTACTTTTTCTAAAGAGACTATGACGTTATTAGAGTTATACTTTTAATTTGAAATGAACACTGAAAGCTCCCTCAAAACTAGATAACTCATCAATCAGTAAGGGATCCCTTTGTCACACTTTCGTGATCTTATTCTATGTTTGTCTGTAATCCTGTGAAGTTACATGTACGCCAGGCTTGTAATTTCGCAGTGTACTTTAAACTAATGCTGGCAGCTCTAGCTTTGCCCTGGCAACAAATTTAAAGTTTGTTGACTTTTAACTCTGCAATCAAGTCACGAAAAATTCTGAAATATACATCAAAATCTAAACTAATCATGGCAGAGTTGGAAAAAATAATCATATAATTATTACTTTGAAACAGCTTGTGTCAGAATTTCTTAAATCTGTTGTTTTTTTTATTGGGACGCCCTGTACATACAACTTCAAATAAAGCTACATATGCATACCGGATGAGCCGGAAAAAAGTTCCCACTTTTAAAACTCGTAGCGCCAAGAGTACTTCACAAATGTGAATGATTCGAATTCCAGTTAAAAGCCGAAAGACGGAAGTATTTGTCATTTTTCTTGCTGTCTTACCAGCACTAGATGTATCGGTAAATTTAACTTTTGTAAAAATTTCATCATTGTAAAGTGGCTGAAAAGGGCCTAAAACATTGATCAGATTGTAACGATTCTCCCTACTCAGAACAACATTATAGGCGTTTCACCTCTCTCAAGAGTTATACTACGTCAATTTCAAAACAAATACGAAAGGGTTTTCACTCCTATGGCAATAAATGTGCAGTGGATAGCTCTCACCCATAAACAATCGCATATTCTTTATTGATCTTTGGAAGGAGTCCTTTATGATTTGATCAATGTTTTAGACCATTTTTCAGTCTTTTTGCAACCATGAAATTGTTGTAAAGTTCAATTTACCAATATTTCTAGTGCTTGTGAGGCAATGAGAAAAGCCACAAAATCCTTCGATCTTTCAGCTTTTAACTAAAATTTGAATCATTCAAATATTTGAAGCACTCTTGGTGCTTTTAATTTTCAAAAGTGGGAACTTTTTTCTGGCTCACGCGGTATACAAAAGGAATCACAGAAAAGAAATCAAATACCAGATACAAGACACAAGAAAAACTAAATGGAAAAGAAGAAGTGTATGCAGGAGAACTCCTTAAGGAGGAACTTTCTCTGCAGGTAACCTAATCAAGGAGAGAGCACGCCCTTTTAGCAATACTTTATAAAAGTCGTTTTGACTCATTGTTTCATGACTATACCGGGTGTCTCAATAAAGGTACCCCTTTTGGCAGGAAATAGTAGCAAGACGATAAGGTAACAGAACTCTCCGATACCACAGCTAAATCTATCGATCTTTGATTTAGACTCACATACCTTGCATTTAAAAACCGTCCACCAAAAAACGGAGATAAAAGCTCGCCAAGTCGAGATTTACTATTCACCCGAAACTAGAGGTTTTGAAAATGGGCCTAGCCATGATTCGCATCTTGGACATTTTGCAAAGTACCTGCTGCAAACTTTGGTTTTCAGTGTTTTGCTTTTAGAATGAAGTATATGTATGTATGTATGTATCATTTGCCACATAAAAATATATACAAGTTATTATAATAAATATAAAAAATAGATACAATACAATACTTTAAGGTTTAAAAACGTAAAAGTAAAACACCCCTAATTACAGTGGTAGGGATAGCATTAAAGGGTCAAGCTGACCTTATTTCCATAATGGTTCCCTTAGTTGTTATCAGTACGAAAACGGTTTGTGCGACGGAAACATGGTTGGGAGAGATGAGGAAGGGTCTTAGTAGAAGAACTATATGTCATCTTCCTCTTTTTGTATTTTTTGGAAAAAACTTTCTTTGATCTTATGTTTGAATGTATTCGGATTGTTAGCTGATTTTAGGTCAGATGGAAGACTATTCCATATTTTCGGCCCCAGGTAAGATAAGCATTTTTGTCCAGAAGTACTTTTGCGAAATGGAAATTCTAATTTAAATTTAGATCTTCGCGGTTATTCGGCCTAAGTTGGCTGGATGGAATATCTCGGCGCTGTAGGCTGGGGCAGTTCCATTAAAAACTTTCATTACATTAATACAAACACGTTGATCCATCCTATTCTTTGTGGGGAGCCAATTTATAGCCTTAAATTCTGCGGCGCCAATATGGGCTGTATTTTTCAACTTCAGGTAAAAGCGAATGCATTTGTTTTGAGCAGCTTGGATTTTTTTGGACAGCCTCTCATTCAACATTGGGTACCACGAGGTGCATGCGTAATCAAAATGGGGTTGAATATGGGCATTCAAAAGCAACCTTCGAAGGGAACCATCTAGCAAGTTGTGTTTTCTGTACAAAAATTCTAGCTTGTCATTTATCTTTCCAAGCATCCTAGTTGCCATTGACTCCCCAGAGAGATTTTCATCCAGGATACATCCCAGATATGTGACTGTTGAATGTTGTTTTATCATTATGTCACCTCTCCTGATATCTACCGGGTGTCTCAAAAAAAGTACCCCCTTTTGACTGGAAATAGGGACGAAATCATAAGATATCATTACTCTCCGAGTGGACAGCTAAATTTATCAATCTTCAACTTAGATCCACATACCTTGCATTTAAAAATTGGCCACCAAACACTGGAGATACAAGCTTGCAAAGTCAAAATTTACAGTGCACCCGAAACCAGAGGTTTTGTAAAAGGGCCTAGCCATAATTTGCTATCACAGGCATGTTGCACAGGAATTTCGATTTTGACCTTTAGCTTTTTCCATTGAAAAGAATTATACCTTGAAATGCTTCAATTGAACTACAAATAGTTATTCCTTTGAGGAATCAATCCGCGCATTGCATTCTACTCCAAGTGTCAAAGAAGAAGAAAAGGAACACATGCATGCTCATTTGGGAGAAGTTGCACGACTTCATCATTCTTAACACATCTCTGTTATATTTGTTTCATCAGGGCGATTTCCACGAGTATTTTTTATTCTTTTCGAAAGCAAAAAACTGAAAGTTAAAGTTTACAGGTGCTTTGCAAAAGATCCATAATACAAATCATGGCTAGGCCCTTTTACAAAACCTCTGGTTTTGGGTGCACTGTAAATTTTGTCTTTGCAAGCTTGTATCTCTGGTGTTTGGTGGACAATTCTTAAATGCAAAGTATGTGAATCTAAGTTGAAGATTGATAAATTTAGCTAACTACTCGGAGAGTAATGATATCTTATCGCTTCGTTCCTATTTCCAGTCAAAAGGGGGTACTTTTTTTTGAGACACCCGGTAGTTTTTTAAGGTTCTTGCAATTTTTACGCCCAAAGAGAATGGACTTAGTTTTGTCTTCTCCAAAATGAATACTCAGCCTGTTTTCTAAGAACCAATCGCAGAGCGTGTTAAAATTTCCATTCAAATTGATTTCTATTTGCGTGATGCTGCGTACAAAAGCAGGTCACAGTCAACCGCCCCTGCCATGTCATTCACGTAAAGAAGAAATATGAGAGGACCAAGAATTGACCCCTGAGGAACCCTGCATGATAGATTTCCATGATTTGAATATTCCTTTCCTATGTTGACAGTAAACGATCGGTCCTGAAGGTAAGATTTAAACCATAATATGGTAGAATTAATAAAGCCAAGCCAAGTCATTTTGTCTAGGAAAATTTCGTGGTCAATTGTATCAAATGCTTTTGGAAGGTCAATTAAGACCATGCCTGTAAACATCTTAGCTTCAAATCCTTGAAGGATCTTATCACTCAAGTAAGATAGGCAGGTATCTGTGGAGTGATGAGCGCGAAAGCCAGATTGGTATCTATACAATATTTTCTTTTCGTCTAGGTACTTTTATACTTGACCATGGATGACTTTTTCAATAATTTTGAGAGTTGTGGAAGCAAAGAAATTGGTCGATAGCTTTTGAGAGCATCTTTCGATCCTTTTTTAAAACGTGGTTTTAGTGTTGCTTGTTTGTAACCGTCAGGAAATTTTGATTGTAGGATTGAGAGATTACATAACTCGGTTATCGGCTCGGCTAGGGCGGTTGCAACGTCTTTGAGGAATTTCCCTGCAATATTATCCTAACCTGTCGCTTTTGAGGGGTTTATCTCTTGTAAGAGTTTGAGGACATTGTCAGTGGATGTGGGAAGCAGTGAAAAAGGTTCAGTAAGGTTCAAGTGCTGATAATACTTTCGCGTACTGTCTAGTCTATGTGGGGATGGATTAAGTTGCTTTACTAGATCTGAGGCTAGATTTGAAAAAAAGTCCTTAAAAATTTCAGCGTTTGTTTATCGTCGAAAGATGGTCTCCCTTTATCATTTAAACAAATTTTAGAGGGCGAGTTGTTTCCTGACGACAATCCAAGAGATTTTAAACACTTCCATAGGTCTTTAGGGAGCTGTCATTTTTAAAGTTGGGTACAGGGGTGGAAGAATTTTTGGAGGGGTACCAAATTGTTTGGCCTCGTTTTATTGGAGTATCAAATATTTAGGAAAAAATTGTAAAATATCTGATGGGCTGTGAAATTTTTGGAATATATTTCAGACTGAAGTAAAAATTATGTATTCTTTCACGACAAAAGTCTCATCTGTTCCTGCTATGTTCATTAGGCAAGAAAGAAGTTATTTGAAATGGTGATGGTGATTCTATGTTTCGATGAGTTTTCAAATTGTTCCAATTTGATTCATTTTATGTCCAGACTGTGTTTCTTAGTGTTTAAGCTTTTGTAATATAGCCAAACTAAATAACTCAATAGTGGGGTATAAGATTTCTTTGCCATGGAGAAATGGGGTGTCAAATTTCATTCAATTTCGTGAATGGGTAAGAAAATTTTGCTTTTTGTACGAAAATTTCTTCCACCCCTGTATCCACCATTTAAAATGACAATTCCCTTAGGTTTCCCTGTATTCTGAAATAGAGATTCACGGACATCGCCCTGATTAAATTAATTTTGAAAAATGCGGTAACAATGATAAAATCGTGTCACATATCCAAAATAAGCGTGCATATTCTCCTTTTCCTCTTCATTGATACAAAACAAATAACATTTAGGGTAGAATACAATGCAAGTGCTCATTCTAAAAAACAAGTCATTTCAAGAACGATTGAAGCATTTCAAGGTATAAATTCTTTTCAAAAGTAAATCTGAGGTCAAAGTTGAAAAAAGTCTTGCAAAGTGCATATGATATCATATCATGGCTAGGCCCTTTTGCAAAACCTCTGATTTCAAGTGCACTCAAAATTTTGACTTTGTTTGCTGATATCTCCGGTAACTGGAGGACGATGTCCAAGTGCAAGGTATGTGCATTTAAGTTGAAGATCAGCAAATGGAGCTATGGACTCAAAAAGTCATGATATTTCATCTTTTTGGCCCATTCTTTAGTCAAAATGAGGTACAGGAAATTCCCGCGTATAAGAACCTACTTTTTCGAAACCAGGCTGAAATTGGTTCTTATTTCAAAGGTACTAAGACTAATTTCAAGGTACAGAGGTTCTTATTTGAAGGGGGCCTCGTGTAGTCTACTTGAGAGTCTTGCGAAGATATTCAGCCATATTATTTGTTTTGGAAGTGTTCTTTTGGACCTAGTAAGTAATTGGGGAGGAGAATAAAACTTTCAAAGCCAACTGGAACCACAATGGCTTTACTAGCAGCAATCAAAGATCTACTTTGCAACCCCTGCAATAAGAACCTATGTTTCATTAAACTGAAACTGGTTCTTAATTGCAGGGTACATAATTTAGGCAAAACAGCCTCTCGGTTCTAATTTTGGTACGTTCTTATATGCGGGGATTTACTGTACCTTTTTGTGAGACACCCGGTATAATTTCAGGTTCATACGAAAACTAATAACAGATGGGGATAAGGGGCGTAAGCAGCAGTTGAAGAGTGCCCCAGAAGATTTTTGGCGTAGCCCCAGAAAATCTTTAGCAACCACACCCTTCAGATGATCGGAAGATGAAGGATACGCCCTTTTTAGTTCTATTTTGCATCGTAAACATAGCTGCAATTAACGCAAAATAAGCAGGTCGCTTTGTTAAATTTGCTGTGAGAATTTACACCCATCATAGCAAGCTAGTCTAGGAAAGTGAAAGAAGAATAGCTGCTCAATAACGACCAGCGCCAGTGCTGATCATTCGCACAAATAAACATGTTCGCGTGAAGACGCCGCTCAGGTTATTTCCGCAAGGGCTCTGTGCAATTTAAATAAGCGCACGCTCAAGAGTTCGTGAATGTATGCCTCTTCAGCATATTTGGAAAATCTTTATCGCAGGACCGATACCAGCCTTGGGGGCGGGGGGGGGGGGAAACCAACATTTTCTGACGATAAAACCAGCAACAGCAACAGTTATAGGGACATACGTTAAATTTATGCATCACATGACTGATCTAACTCCTCAGTAACTAAAATTTGGCCACGTTTCGCAATCCAACCTTGAAATCAATACAATTAGTGAATATCAATCAAAACATTCCATAGATTCAATAATTTCTGTTGGAATTTATGTTTTAACACTAATAAATTCAAGTTTTTATTCATTATTTCTCCTCGAAATCCTCCAAAACTAGTCTATTCAAATCACAAAAATTCCGACAGACAAGAGAGCAAAAATTTCTGACATATGGTCTCCTGGGGGCGCTCCACCCTCGCAGCCCCTATTGGCTTTATCGCCATACAATATTCGCTTGCAAGATTTACATATCCAAGTGGTCACACCCATGTATACATGCATTGCAACATATCATTATTTCTGAATACTCACAAATAAAGTGGGTTACATCTCTTTGAAACACCCTTTCTGCTAATACAAACCTACCTGTGTTGGTTCGCGTAGGCTTTTTTCTTTGAAAATGACTTTTGGCCGGATACAACAAGACCAAACAGAACTTGCTGTGTGTTTCCTAACGCGGTCTATGAGAAATGCAATGAAAAGCTGAAAATTCCGCTTTTGAGTGGTTGTGCCGGATGAGGAAAAAGTTTACGCCTCTTTAATTATCATTAACAATTGATCATTCAGTAAAACCCTGCAAACAAGAAGACAAGTACGGGACAAGAAAGTAAGAATCGATGAATTAATTTTTGGAAAAAGTACAGTCGAAGATGAAGAAAAGGAAAATAAACTGATTTATTTTCATGTTTTATCAGATCATTCAATTATCGAGAAGAATGAAAATTAACAGCCTCAAAAACCATAAACTTTAATGACAAAGCAAAAAAGATAACGAACTTGAGTGGATTTTTCTGTCAAAATAAAATCACCAAACAGTGGACTTGCCTAAGTCTTTCCCGTGTTCATTTCTGCAAAAACTGCCACTTAATGAAAACTGCCTCTTTTAGTCAATGGCTGATCACTGTCAAAGTATTCCTCAATCAGGGACGTAGGAAGTATCTCAAACTTGGAGGGGCACGACACTTTGAGGCACGTCTTTGTTTATTGCAAAATCTTGAGGGGGCATGTGCCCCCAGTGCCCCCCGGTTCTTCCGTCTATGTCCTCAATATAGTTAACTTGAAAAAAGATACCTTTTTTGTTGGTAAAGCTTTACAATTAAGGTGGATCTGCACTTAAGGTGAATCACTATCGAAAATTTCAGAATTATGAAACAGTGAGAGGTGGCTGTATGTCAAGTAAAATTAAGGTCAAAGCAAAGAAAAACACCAAGGTGGCTTGCTTCTGATATAAATCTCAAACTGCTACATATTGGATGTCTTATCACTCATATTAATACAAACAAGCAAGCTACCAATGTTCAATTTGGATATCAAGCATTTTTGAGGGTGATAGGCCATTCATTGAAGGTAAAGTCGCATCGCTAAACTCAACCAAACCTAAGTACTTTTTTGGGAAACCCAGTGTGAGATAGCTTCCCTCTTTTGAGATTTTCAGTTGATGTCCACCTATTGTAACAATTGTGTTGAGTAATGCAAACTGTAAATTGTAAATTATTATTTCTTAATCAGGGGTTAGGGCCCCTTGAAAATCAACTTTGTTGAAGGGCTACCCTATAAATGAAATATGAAATATGAAATATATTAACAGTTTTTTAACAATATGTAAACCGTAGGAATGAATCAACAAAGTAAACTATGCGGATCAAAATTGATTCCAACAAAATAAGTACACGAATCAAAACGATGTACATTCCAATAAAGCTCGATAAAGTGAGGTCCATTAACTATTTCGAACATGCTCATCTACCACACCCTTGGGCTTTTTTACAACAGAATCTGAATCGACCGACATTTTCAAACATTTTGTAAAATTTCGAATGCGTACAAAAGATATGATGACACTTAACTGAGCCTTTCGTACACAAAAGCATAAAATTATCGTTCGATCCAGACCCCATCCAGACTCGTGTAGAATCACCACAGATCAGTGAGAATCATTTAAAGGTCTTTCCATTGTTCCCATACGAAGGATATATATGTCTACTTGGTTCTTTGAAAATTTTTTTGCAATGATAAACCTTTTCTTCCAGTTACCCATGCGCAGGTGACAATGGAATCCTCTGCGAAGAAGAGAGCAAAACGAAGGCGGGAGAGACTTGTATTATTCCCTGCCTCATGAAAAATTAATGAGGTAGTCTGAATTTTAGGAAGCTCTTATGATCACGAGGGCTTAGTTCTGGCCGAGAGACAATAAATGATGATTGTTGTGAGAACACCGACCGCCACAGTTTCTTTTTTCAAGATTCCGTGCCCTTTGGTTTCAATGCAAATTGAAAAAATCTGCGAAGGTTTTCTTACGCCTGTCAAGTCAAGCCACATGACAATACTCAAGGGAAGTTTCTTTATCAAAAACTCCTTTTTGCATCGATGGCCGAGCGAGGAGTGTATCACTCCACGAAAAGGCGTACGAAATTTTCTCGGATCTAAAATCTTTCGGCGTTGGGATCGCAATTGCGGATTTTTCCAAGTTTTTGGCGGATTTTTTGGGATTTTTGGGATTTTTTCATTTTTCTACAATGATTTTTCCCTCAGTCGAAATCTATAGGAATGGTAGTTAGCTTTGTACCCGGGCGGCGGTGCATAACATGTCGAGGGTACATGTATGTGCCGCCCATATGGGCACAGGGAGCCCAGGAATAATTTGCAAACTAAAAACATAAATTGTCGAGAATAGGAGCTCCGTAGGAAACTGCGAAGGATTTGCGAAGCCTTGAAATGAATGCTGCGAAGGACTCGTAGCGCGTTGAGCTGCGAAGGAACGCTACGAGTCCTTCGCAGCATTCATTTCAAGGCTTCGCAAATCCTTCGCAGTTTCCTACGGAGCTCCTATTCTAGACAATTTATGTTTTTAGTTTGCAAATTATTCCTGGGCTCCCTGTGATATGGGTGGGGTTTTTGGGCCAAAATTCTCTAAACAAGGGTCCGTTTTTCGGCAGATTTTCCATAAACATAGGTGCGTTTTCCAACAAAATTCATCATAAAAGTGGGTATGACAGCTAGTTTCGATAATTAGAAGAGGGTACCTTTTTGAACACCGGGCGGCAGATCCCATCCATCCGCAAGTCATGTACCCCCTCCCCCCGGGGCCGTATGATAAACTCTCAAATCATCAAGAAATAAGGAACTCAATATTGGGAAATACAACAGACGCAATCTTTCGATACTTCTCTTTCAACATTTTGCAGCTGTATTCGCTGCATCATTCCTTTGAAAACTCTCCAATTTTATGTACGACTCCTTTGTTAGGTCCAAATAGTCGGATAAATTCAAATGAGAAAATTGCACAACTCTCCCCATCAAGAACTGAAGTTGTCCTCTCCTTTGATAATGCCAAGTCATCAGCCTGTGAAATATTTCATTGAACCGAGATCGGATATTGCAAACCCTTGGCTGGCCTAACAACAATAACAATATAGGCTCTTTCGAGCTGGGGCAACAACTACAACAACAACAGAAAAATAATGCCAGCGACAACAAAATGTCTCATCCTCATTCATCATTGGCACTGATTTGAAGTTTGCGAACAGAATACGGAAAAATTTGTTCCTGATAAAACAGTGAGCTCCGGAATAGCCCCTGGTCAAGGTTAATTCTGCCAAAGTATATTAAGTAAGTTTTTGCCTTTTAACTAGTAATTCATTTCATTTATCTCTTTGATCCATGGTGGCCCCTCAAAAATAATAATTGATTAACAGGGGGCCATGCTAAAAATTTACAATAGCTAATGTTTTACAAAATTTGCAGTGAAACCTAAACTAACTACAACTTGCGATGAATTAACAAAGAAAAGCCATTGTTGTAGTACATGTTACCACCTTCTTTTTAAAGATTCTAGGGTCGAAGAATTTCTAACGTCGGTGCCAAGACTGTTCCAAAGTTTGGCGCCGCGGTACGAGAAGCATTTCTGCTCCCCAACTTATGGAGGTTTGTTACGCACTAGTAGAAAGTCATTTGAGATATGCAAATGTAGTCTGGAGGAAGTTTATCCAATAAAAAAATGGAAGCACTTCAGCGGCTACAAAACATAAGTGAATCATCCAGATTTAAGAGTTCATGGGAAAGATGCTAGGTCAGTAGTCGCATTGAAAAAAGACTGAAAACTCATTTTTTAGCTGAAGAAGAAAAAAACTCAAACACACGGATTCATAGAAGAGTAGTATCTCGGTTTAGTAGCTGAATTAGATTCATATTGTCATTTGGTAACCAATTCCTGTATGTAGGCCTATTACTTTTGTTATATTTTTGTTAAGTGAATGAATCTTCCGTGTATGAATATGGTTAAATGAGAAAAACCCTCTTCTAATTACCAAAACTTGCCGTCATATCCACTCTTGTGATGAATTTTTGCGCAAAACCACCCATTTTTTATCATTTTCCCCCAATTTTCGGATAACCTACCTATGTTTAAGGAAATCTGCCGAAGAAATGACCCTTGTTTAGAAAATTTGGGCCGAAAAACCCATCCATTTGAGTGGCACATACCCATACGCTCAATATGTTATGTATCTCCCCCGGGACCAAACTCTTATAAATTATCATGACAGTTGAAATTCGAAGGTACTGCTTGGCATAATGAAGTATACCAATACTGCTAGAGATCTTAACTAGCTGTAAGACCAACTGAGATCGATGTCCATTTAAGTTCATGCTCAACCTGAACACCAATGTATTTGACCTCATTAACCAACATGATATCCTCAGAACCAATCTTAAAGTGCGGTTTAATTGAATAGACAAAATCAATTTTTCGCTGCTTTCCATTGCTCCCTATAATCAATGCTTCAGTCTTAGCTACATTTATAGACAACTTATTTAAAGACAACATATTTCCTTCAGGCCATCCTTTCATAGCTTCTAACTCAGCATTAACTGCCTGATTCATTTCTGAATCAGATTCAGAGGCATAATAAATGTTTGTGTCATCAGCATACATGGATGCAAACAAATCTTTCAAACAACAAGGAAGATCTTCAATAAAGGGAAGGAAGAGAAGTAGTTCAAGACATGAACCTTGTGGTACATCCACCTTATCCTGCCTGTAGTGGAAGTTGGCCCATTTACTTCAACAACATTTTCGTCTATTAGCGAGACACCAGGGAAAGCAGTTAATTTCTTTTCGTTTTGACTTACCAACTTATTTCCTTCAGGCCATCCTTTCATAGCTTCTAAAGGCCGACCTCCACTTCAATTGCTTTGGTCGGCGACGTGTGCGTTTGCTTAGTACGCATGCTCTTTAGCAACAGGGCATACGCACAGGGCAAGCACGCTGGTCGCCAACTGCAACTGCTGCAAGTGGAGGACGGCCTTAAGTCAGCATTAACTGCCTGATTCATTTCTGAATTAGACTCAGAGGCATAGTAAATGCTTGTGTCATCATCATACATGGACGCAAAGGAATTTTTCAAACAGCAAGGAAGATCTTAAATATAGAGAAGAAAGAGAAGTGGTTCAAGACATGAACCTTGTGGTACATCCAACTTATCCTGCCTGTAGTTGAAATTTTTCCCATTTACTTCAAAAACATTGTCGTCTATTAGCGAGACATCAGGGAAACCAGTTGATTTCTTTTCGTTTTAACTTATCAACTTATCTAAAGACAACTTATTCCTTCCGGCCATCCTTTCAAAGCTTCTAAGTCAGCATTAACTGCCTGATTCATTTCTGAATCAGATTCAGAGGCATAGTAAATAATTGTGTCATCAGCATTTTCAGCAAAGGAATTTTTCAAACAACAAGGAAGATCATTGATATGGAGAAGGAAGAGAAGTGGTCCAAGACATGAGCCTTGTGGCATAACCAACTTATCCTGCCTGTAGCGGAAGTTCTCCCATTTACTTCAGCAACATTGTCCTCTATTGGCGAGATACTAGGGAAACCAGTTAATTTCTTTTTAACGTTTTAAGCCACAGAAGTACTAACCTGACATCAGAGGGTTAGGAACGTTCTCAATTTCCTGAGCTAGAGCTTTCCCAACTGAACAAAGATACTGATTCATAGTATCGTAAATTTCTTTCTTATTAATGATATCTTTTCCATCCTGCTTCAATAGGTCAGTCTTAGTAGATTTGGATTGTTTAATCATCAGCTGATTTATGGTTTTCCATGTTTCCTTTATATTCAGAGACGCACATTAGGGGGTGTGGGGGGGGGGGTGAGACACCCCCCAATATTTTCGGAGTCGGTCCAAAATTAAACGAAAAGGCGGTCCACGATAAAGCTTGGATAGTGTGAGTCGAAGTTGGTCCGACTTCTGAATGTTTAGGGAGGTCCATGACGACAGTTAGCAATTTAATCTCACAAGAAATGCTTGACACAGTGATCGGGAGAGTCGTTCTAAGCCAAAGAGGAGGACGGAATTTAAAAATTTTTCGCAGGCATGCCCTTTTCCCAGCTGCTGCAAATACTCAAAGTTTCCAGACTAGTATTGGGGTATCGGTAATGGCTGAGAGGGGAGCAATGTGCAATTTGCCCATGGGGCCTCAGGTTCTATTCTAGTGGGCCTCGTATTTGAAAACTTGTTATCATTTTGACTGCAGGAAATGTTCTATAATGCATTTTAGGCCATTTTAAGCTAATCTAAGTAGCATGATGGCAGAAATTTCCTGCTTGCTTCGCTCGCAGGGGGCCTCCTTTTCACAGGTTTGTTCCTGGGCCTCCAAAACTTTTTATCCATCAAACGTTGTTTCTGTTTCAACTAAACGCTAGCATTGTAGATACTAAAAATCACGAGAGAATGCCTTCTTAAAGGAAAAAGACATGCTAAAACCAGTGCCTTTGTTGTGCTTTGCAGCGAAGAAGTTGTTTTATTGAAGATCGCGCCGTTAGTTGAAACTCCGAATCCATGATCAAATGAGGCAAAAATCTCTACCAAAGAAATTTGATGTTTGACAAAAGATTGTGCCTAATACATACAATTTAAGTGCAATCTCCAAAACATCATAACAAGAACTGCTATGCGGCACAAAATAGTCAGAAGATGGAGCAAATGGGTCTGTAGACGGAACACATTACACATCGCCAGTATACATACTGTCTGACAAGCACCATCTGGCCTGACAGGAAAAACGTCTACTGCAAAAGCAAAAC
Source organism: Aurelia sp. 4 Dawson et al 2005 (assembly GCA_964019985.1). Lineage (NCBI taxonomy): Eukaryota > Metazoa > Cnidaria > Scyphozoa > Semaeostomeae > Ulmaridae > Aurelia > Aurelia sp. 4 Dawson et al 2005. The sequence goes on along the minus strand of OZ026500.1, from coordinate 14,361,429 downwards.
AGGCAAAGTCGAATAAAAAACTTTGAGAAAATATGTACTTAAGAGGCTCCTCTTTCACCCTTAGAGCGATCTTAGCATTGTTTGCGATTAACTTTTTCGCGAAAAATCTGCTTATCTGAGCCAAAGAGGGTGGTTTTTACTTGAAATTTATCCGGAAGATGCCAATTTATGAAAAAAACCTGTTACAAAACGACAAAAACTCTCTCTTAGAACGGGCGAGTATCTGATCATTAAAGGTGTTCTAAGCCAAAGTAGAGGGCGTGTCCTCAAAAAATTTCTTGGGGGCTTTGCCCCCAGACCCCCTTCTTTAAGATCCGTCGTTAATCTCCATTGCTTGTATCAAAGTTCCCAATGAGTACGAACAGCCCATATACGTTCAGTCGGTCCAAAAAAAATTTAGTCGGTCCAAACCATGGTGACACCCCCCAAATAAAATTTGAATGTGCGCCCCTGTTTATATTACCTTCAGAGCTTTGAATCTTTGCTGTGAAGCGTTGCCATTTTAAATCAATATTTAGCCTATTAACTTTGTTCCTTACATGCCTGTAGGAGGCCCATAGGAGAGGAAACCCTGACTTGACAGCTGCTTTCTTAAGCTTTTCTCTGCTCCTAATCATCCCTTCAAGATCATTGTTGATCCAAGGGCAAAATTTTTCAGAAACACGAATAGTTTTCATGGGGGCATGTTTCTAAATGATGTATGAAAGGATATTAGACTAATGTTGTACGACCAAGTCTATATCATTAGATTGATTAATAATTTGCTCCCAGCAGATGCTAGCAACATCAGTCAGGAATGCCTCTTCATTGAACTATTTCATCGAGCTAGTTTTGATAACTTTATGGTCTCGTTCCTGAGCTCCACAGTATTTTGGTACACAGTATACCATGAAATGATCACTCCTGGAGGTCTCAAAAACACCTGATTGCACAATGTTGCTTGCAGCTTTAGTAGCTATATGGCCTATGATAGTGGAGTTATTGAGAGTCATCATAGTTGGCTCTTTGATAAGCTGTTTGAAACAAAACAGCTCATATAAATTACACATACGTCTAGTGTCATTATTAACTGGCTGACCAATTACATGCTGGGAAAGATCACAGTTAGTGTCACCAAGAAGAGCCATTTCCTTGCCTTCTCTATCAAGGAAAGAAAGAATTTGCTCGAATTTACCAAAGGAGGAAACAGGTTCATTCGGAGGTCTATACCAAGCAACAACGAGAAAGGGCCTGCATTTTGGTGGTTCAATTTCAATGCAGATTAGCTCAAGCTGATTATCTGGAAGATCGCAGCGTCGTGTATACTTGATAGAACCTCTAACATAAATAGAAACACCACCACCCCCAGAGGTCCTCTCCCTGCGTTCTTGCTGGTATCCTGTAATCATAGTTAACTCTTTCGAATATTCAGGGTCGAGCTTAGTCTCATTTAAAGCAATAACATGGATTCCAAAAGTTTTAAGGTTTAATGATTCATGAAATAACATGTTAGTTGAAGCTAACTATGTATGATTTCATACGCCCCAGTGGAAGCAGAGCTTTTCGAGTTTGGGGCGCTTACAAAAAAACAGATTTGTTGATTATACAATATGGTTATACAATATGAAGTTAAAAGACATTACAATATAAAAATTACTGCTCATGTAAATGATACACTACTTCCAAATCAACTAATCTGATGAGAAATACGAGGGAAAAATAGGTAGAGCGATGGAACTTTTTAATATTACTTCAATGAATGTATTTTACACATCGGAGCCAAGTTTGTATTGAAGTGGAGGTTGAAGGTACTCGAAAAGTTGACTCGAAAACCTTATATTCAGTCATGTGAGTGTTCGGCATGTGGAGAGGTCTGAGGTCCGCCGGCGATGCCCCCGGCTAATAAACGTGAAGACTTGCACCCTATTGCAAGATTTGACTTGCATACTGACCCCAAATGAATGTGCAAGGTACATAGAATAGGAATGATGACGATGATGGTGATGATGATGATCACCCCGGGTAATGGCTTTCAGTACGGTGGATGGTGCCAAGTACAGTGGAGGGTGCCCAGTACAGTGGAGGGCTATCTTGCAGTACAGTGGGGGGCTATCATGAAGTACAGTGGAGGAAGCAAGTACGGTGGAGGGCTATCATGCAGTACAGTGGATGGCCATCTTGCAGAACGGTGGAGAGCTATCTGCAGTACGGTTGGGGGCTATCATGCAGTACAGTGGAGGGTGCTGAGTACGGTGGAGGGCTATCGTCAGTACAGTGGAGGGTGCAAGTACGGTGGAGGGCTATCATCAGTACAGTGGAGGGTGCAAGTACGGTGGAGGGCTATCATCAGTACAGTGGAGGGTGCAAGTACGGTGGAGGGCTATCATTCAGTACGGTGGAGGGTGCGAAGTACGGTGGAGGCTTTGAACACTCGATATACTAAACATGAAATGAAATCTTACAAAATACATTATGACTAGAAGCCCTAATGAGTGAAAATTAAATATTTTCTATTTTATTTCAAATGTTATATTGTTTTCATCAAAGGAAGAAAGAGCACATTAATTTTGAATTCAAACAGCAGCATATTTATCCATTATAGTATTCACGTACTTTGTTAGCTTGGGCATAAGCATAACAAATTTTCAGTTGATTTTTCGCTGATGAATGAATGTCTTCTTCAACGATGTTCGACAGTAAAATATTTATGAAGATTCACAGTCTCATTTTAAGGAGAATCGTTTGTCTGTTCAGTCGGTTTAGACATGGATGCCAGGTTTAAGTCATATCTGCTGAAAAATCATCCAAAAGAAGTCCAGCCAGTTCGTATCAAAGGTTCCTAGACTAATGCAGTGATCCCTCTGAAAGTGCACGCCAGGAGAACTTTGCTGATTATGGGTCAGAGATCGAAAGTGATTGCGACGGGGCTGATGCTGCAGGATGTCGGCGTAGCTTGTTTTCTTTCGATATTTCAGGATTCTTGGGGTGCACATGCCCCAAGTGCCCCCCGGTTCCTACGGTTGTGAACTCACAAAACTGCGCTAAAAATGAACATTTCAGAGAATACATGGCAGCTGAGAAGGTCATTTCAAAGCAAACTGCAAAATTAATGCTCTTCTAGCCGAATTTTGTTTTCGATCATATCATGACCATTCACAAATTCAGTTTGATTTGCTTGTTTTCGTAATTCGAGCATGATTATAGCAAATAACGATGTGTGGAGATATTAAGTTACTTCGCTCGTTCATCGAGCTTTTTGCAGTATTGAACACACATTGCAAGAAATACAGGCTCTCCTAAGGTGTTGATAAAAGAAAAATATTTCCTGTAGCAAAATATGATGTCGCCTTTTGGAAACTGGCCCCCTCCCAGGTTATGATTCCTCAAAAGAGGCCTGGTTTTTGTGCAATCATTCTTTCGTGCCAAGAAAAGAATCATAACTTGTGTTTCTTGTTAGGAACCGCTCATAAGAGACTCAGCTTGCAAGCTGCCAATAAAATTTAGAAACTCCTTTACTAGGAAACTATCTAATATGAAAGAAATCTTTACCACACTTTTACTCTGTTTTTACTTCCTTCCTGTCCAGTAGCGGCAATTCAGTTTGTTGAGTGGAGGGCCAACAGTCAATTTCAAAGTCAGAGGAGATGCTTCCTTTGAGTTATTTTAGTTTATTTGAGGCAAGCCTCCGAAAGCACTTCAGTAATGTCTAAACTCTGAAGCAGCTTGGAAAGCAGCTTGGTGAGCGTGTGGCCTAGTGGTTAAGGCGTCTGACTCGTAAACCAAAGGTCAGAACAGCCGTAGGTTCAAATCCCACGCTGGACAGTTTGGTCGCTGTCCGTAACACTAGTCCGGGTCGACCAGAGCCATGTGAGGGAAATCTGGTAGCTGCGGCGGGTAGCTGCGGCGAACTGATGGTAAAACATCCGTGGCCCCTGAAGGAAATAAGTCTCTCAGACTTTCGCGGGCTAGCGACGTTAAATATAAATACCTACCTACCTATCAACCGCCTTGAGATGTTCAGAAAGGGCACAAGAACTAAGCACTCAGAATCTTAGCATTTTGATAAACTCCCACTGAATCACCCCCGATAACATGTTTCGTGGCACTAGGGCATCAAATGAATTCTTTAGAACGTTAATAAGGTTCTCTACACAAAATTTCTATGTTACAGCATTCGGTATTCTTAGGAAATCAACAGACTTTTGTCGACGATATAACGAGATCCCTCTGCAATACTGTGCACCCTCCACTGTACTCCGGGATAGCCCTCCATTGTTCTTCGCACCCTCCACCGTACTGAATGATAGCCCACCACTGTACTGCATGATAGCCCTATACCGCAGAGACGCAAAAACACTGCAAACCTACAAACCTGGTTTGGAGGAAGGTTTTGGCCAAAAATTGAGGAAGGTTTTGTTGTCAAAAATAAAATTTTACTTTGTTAGCATAGTTCTTATAAGTGTGGAAAATAAATCATCAATAAATACATAGAATCATTAAGAATGATGTCAGCTGTATGCAGATGGTGAGTTTATATTTCAAAACCATATCAAAGAAGAAAAATCAAGTTTGATCAGTCAATATGAAGAAAGAGAGAAAGTCTATGATGAAATATGCATATGTATCAGGAAAAAATGATTTTTGAAAAGCTTTCATTTGAAGTGCAGCAAAAACTTCACGAGGCCCCCCATAGTACCCCTGGATAACGGATTCACATGTTGATTTTTCGTTTTTCACGCCATCACGGACTATAAAACAGCATTTTCACGTTCACGCTGCAGAAATTTTAAGAATGCTCCAGAAAGATATTTCTATGTAAATACATAGCTGGCGAAGACACACGAGGGAAAGCATGGTAATTCTATCATGGATTTTAAAGTTTCGGAGCCAAAACTGTGAGTGAAATGAGATAAGTAGGGGTCCAGGGGCTTGCCCCGGAAAATTTTTTGAGTATTCGCCTTCTAGAACATCGAAAAACGCCGTATTGTGGAGATTACAGCCTGGTAACCTATCATTTGCTTCTTAGAAAAAGTCGATTTTCATTCAAATAGACTGCATCTTTACTTTGCCGGTGGCAATTGGAATAGTACCATGTATCATTTTTAGGTAACTCAGAAATTCTTCATGTAAGATCAATGCTCTTTTTATCTAAGACTTTCTAGGAGACAAATATCATCTTTATATGGGGTAGATTGCAAGCCAATGGAGGAAAAGTGGGGGTCCGGGGGCTTGCCCCCGGAAAAGTTTTTGAGACTACACCCTTCAGAATGACGGAAAACAGCATTTCTTTGTGAAATTTCAAGGCGCAATCACGTGCTTTAAAAGTCCATTTCACGAAATAACGACCAAATTTTTGGCAAATCACGCTGTACGACAGAGTCTTCGATCACGAATTCACGAGTCGAAAATATCAAAATCACGAAATCACGCGCCTAAATTAGCTAAATAACGCTTCACGTACAAATATGGGGGGCCTCCTTCACAACAAATGCAGCAAAAACTTCACTGCATTAACGGTGTGAAAATCAAGAAATAGATATTTTCCGGGTGTCCCAGAAAAGTACTTCTATTTGCAAAATCACCAAAATTTTGTTGTCAGGTAGATCTTAAAATTTCTTTTTCTTACCAGTAGATCAAAACAAATTATTTTTGCAAGCTGATCTTTTGATTTGTTTTTAGATCAAGTGAATCAAGCTCTTTTTAGTATGTCTCGTTTTGAGTCTTCTGCAAGAAAACACTTATGTTTATTCGAGTAATTTCTTTTGTTATATTGAGTTTCTTGTTTGGTCATGAATATCAGGATGAAACGTGAGATGTTATTGTAGACTTGAAGAATAATGAAAAATTCTCAATGTAACGGCTCTTAGAGGCAAGATTAGCGATGTTGCATAAAGAGTGTTGCATAGAATGAGGTTTTTGATGCATTATTTCATACCCGTCAAGTAAAGAGAACAAATAGTTAAAAATCATTGAATATATTTGAATTGTTGACACAAGAGATGAAAAGAAATTTATGATAGTTTTCGTAATCAAATTTTAGCGATTTTGCAAACGGGAGTACATTTTTGGATACCCAGTAGCTTTTAGATGTTCTCACCTTGAACTCTTTATTCCCCCTTCATTGCTCCAATACCTTTCAATTAATGAATCGCTTCCTAAGGCTGTGGCCTCCCTTGTATTGAAACCTGGTTAGAGCCCTGATAATTTCACTCAAACAGACAAATGATACGGTAACATCCTTAATTACATGCTTTTGCCTGGTTCACAAAACACCGTCGCACTGTTTTCCAGTAATTATATTTTGTGTTAAAATGAGGAAGGTTGAGAGTATAAATTTCAGGTTTGGAGGAAGGTCAACAACTTTTTGCAGCTCTGCTCCACCGTACTTGCACCCTCCACTGTACTTCATGATAGCCCTCCACCGTACTGCAAGATAGCCCTCCATTGTACTGGGCACACTCCACTGTACTTGGCACCCTCCACCGTACTGCAAAGACATTACCCAGGGTGATGATGATGATGATGATGATGATGATGATGATGATGATGATGATGATGATGATGATGATGATGATGATGATGATGATGATGATGATGATGATGATGATGATGATGATGATGATGATGACGACGACGATGATGATGATGATGATGATGATGATGATGATGATGATGATGGTAATGGCGACTGAAAGCATTTGAGAGTTCTAAAGCTGATCAATGAACAGCTCTTTTAGGCGCAGTGCAAAGTTATGTAGAAAATAGGAGGGGGGTTTTGAGGGTACTGGGACCCTCAAACCCGGACCAAAATTTGCAAAAACCCGAAAACCCCAAGCTGTACTTCTGAACAAATATTTTCAATTGTCATCAGTTTTTTCGTCAATCTTTAATCATTTCCAGAATTTTCGTTTTCACTGGCTCTTTGACATTGTTTTAAGCCTTCAAAAGCTAGTTTCTTTAGATATCTCAAGGATTAAATGACTTTGACAACCTGCAAAATAGGAAGTTTTGAATGATATACTTGAAAGCCGAGAACAAAATTTGGCCAAGCCCCGCAACCCATTACGCATCTCAACCAGAAAACCCGAAAGATCTAAACGTGAAACCCGATACCTGATCGGTAAAATTGGCCAAACCCCCAACCCGTTAAACCACAAACAAAGCCCCCACAAAGAGGAAGAGAACCGAATCATAATGATTTCCTAATCTTTTCCAACGACCTATTTGAAGGGAAATCATGTCACCTTCCACCTCATTTTTGACTCACGAGGACAAAGTCCAAGTGAGGTATATGGAGGGGACAAAATTCCTGTGTGTGTCGTCCAATTTCGATTGTTTTTCTAACAAACGATGATTGTTTTTTTCATTGTTTTTGAACAAGAAAACGCCGTGAACATGCTTTGCGACTTTTCGTTGTGTCTCGAGTGAGGATTGTTTAAAGGTTTCATTTGATTGGTGGAAAGGACAAAGTAAACAGACACTATTGTTATATCGATGTCATGCCTGTCATGGTGAGATGAGCACCAATGATGCCAGATGAAGTGAGCCAATTCAGTCTAGGGATGACATATATCAGATGACCCAAGAGTAAGCAACACTGCGCTCGCGGCCATTTGCAATTTGGCAGTTTGTTGCGGGATTTGCGTTGTGTGAACACTTGCAGTGAAAGATCTCATTAAACTCACAGCAAAAGTCATTTGAATCGCAGTGTGCAAGCCATAGTCTTTTTGCAATTTTTTTTGTATCATTTAGCAGAAAATAAATCGAAAATCATTGTGTTTACATTCAAATGCTGGGTGCAAACTTGACACGAAGTCGAAACAATCATTAAAACATTTTAAAAATTGGACCACAAGATTTAGTTATTCATACTGAAGGCCTACTAGGGTACAAAGGGTAAATTTTCCTCCAGCCTACTACCACAAACTTCAAATTTGAATGTGAAAGCAAAAGCATTATTAGGCCTATTGTCAAAAAGAAGTAAACACCATTAAATAACTTTAAAAACGGTAAAATTAAAACTTAGAAAATTCTATAAAATGATATAGAGGAGTCCTAACTGTTTTAATATCCTAATCGGCACGAAATGTGGTTTGTTAAGCAAAAACAAAAAAATTTCGATATAAGACGTGAGAAGGGAAAAAATTTACCTGGTCTGGGGATTGAACACACGACCCTTCGGTTGATAGGTCACCGCGCTACCACGGGGCCACCTGATCATTCATGAATTTGTGGACTTGGCAAAATGTATCTTTGATTTAGATAAGAAAGAATCATATCTGTTCTACTTCTTATTGTTTTTAACAAACGGCGATTGTTTAAAGTATTGTTTTAAACAACAAAAACAACAAACAGTCGTGGTAGAGACAGAGACGGATTGTTTCAAAGTTTCATCGATACATGAGACAACAGGATGACCAGGATCCAGTCCTCGATTTAAGGTGGAGTTTTAGAGGGAATAACAGCCAATCATATCATACGAAGCATAATTTCTTAATTTCTTCTTGTTTGCATGTAGAAGCATGAAGCACAAGCATATAGAAATTTTAAAAACCTTCAAGTGAGTTGACGGGCTAAGAGGAGCTTATCTATAAATAGGACAAAGAAACTCCTACGCACGCTTGTTCCTCTAGCTGAACGAATTCCACGCACGTGTTGACTTTTTCAAATACAATAGAATACAATAGGCTAATTTAGGCATACACATGTAGTTCCAGAAATAGCTATATAATCTTTTTGACAATATTATGAATCCACTTTCAAGCATTGTCTCCCCAATCACAAAGTCTCGTGAGTCACCCCAAAGGTCCTTTGATTCATTTACCTTTAACCCTAGTTTAGTTGGGGGGCACATTTGCCCCCTAGTAGATTTTTTTAAATAACTCTGCCCGCCAGGAATATATTTATAGCCATGAAACTTCTTGAATTTTTGGAACTACTTATTGTGAAACTTCTCAAAAAGTTTCATTGAAATATTTTGAGAATGAGGGGGCGGGAGACAATTTTCTGGGACTGACCCTGGAAAAATCGCAAATTCTCAAATCACAATTATTGCGAAAAAAGGAGCATAAGTTGAATATTTGCAAATTTCTTTTTTAGTGTAGTGTTATTTGATGCATTCTATCACAATTATCATGTTTAGATGTACCCTGGGAACCAGACTCTCTGGTACCCATGGTAGTTTAGATGTAAAGTGTGCTCAAAATTTAATTTTGTTGGGATTTTCCTGATTTTGGCCAATTTTGCCGCTTTTCTTGACCACACAAAGGAAAATGCTGACGTGAGCAAAATTGATGGGCCAATCTTAGGTTGATTTTTATATTTACAGAAAAGTACATGCATTAGGCTATTAGAACACCAAATTTGGTCGCTCTACTTATTAACAGTGAAGAGTTAGGGAGGGGGGCTTTTTTGCCCCCAACCAAAATAGGACTATCAAATAGTACAACCACTGTAGGGTTAAGTGATATAAATTTAATTCACTGAATAGAAAATTAAATAAAACTTTTTATTGCAAAACTTTGGAAGATCCCACCTTTTTAGCACACATGTAATACGGTTAATTTTGGGTACAAGGATTTCCCTCATAAGAAACTCTAGATTTAGATTTATGCCCTTGTTTGAAGAATTTACTTCGGCCAGTTTGTGTCACTTTTCGTAATCTGCTGGAAGTCGTCTATTACGTAGCGCCTATTTGTATCAAAAGGAATCCCCTGTTGCGTCAGAAAGGCATTAGAAATACCGTGTGCATTCCCCCTACCTTTGTTTCTTTTGTTTACCAGGATTAGAGATTTGCCCTGCCTAAGCTGTTTTATTTGCAAAGTCACGATTACCCCTCTCCCAAATTTAGGAACATTGCGTTATTTCTTGTAACATTTCGTTGGTTCTAGAAAAGCACTGTCATGCTTATTTGTTATGTTTTGGAGTAGCCTTTTTGCTGCGTAGCAGCCACCTATTCCTGCGCAGTAGCTTCCCTAGGCGAGATCGATTCTCGATGCTTGTATGTTTTTCTGTCTGTTTTCAACAATTTTGTAGTGACTTCGGTTAGCGGCTATTGAAATGGCATCAGAATGGTTGGAATTCTTTTATTGGCAGCAAAAGAACATTTACGTCACCTCTCTGTTCTCTGACTCAAAGCCAATATACCGATTTGTCATCTGTGTCATGCATCACAATTCAATGAGTGTAAACTGCGGAATCAGGGAATGGACCTGTGCAAATAATACAATGCGCAGCACTCACTGACAATCGTTTTTTCTAGTTGTATAAATAGTGCCCGTACCATTAGATTCTAAGAACAGCAATGGATTAGAAAGGCTAACGTCGGACGAATTAGTTTTGGGCGCAAGAGGCTTGCGAAAGCTCTTGTTGCCCTAATTTTTAGGTGTCACTGAGGTTGGCATGCTAAGGCTTTGGAGAAGCCCATAGAATCACGTTAGTCTAAGGATTTAGTGTCATATGAGAGTTTGTCTTAAAGATCAACGAACAGTGCCAAATTCATGTGTGCATTTTCTGAAGACAATCTGAAGCTGCTTCTGGTTTATATCGTTTTGGAAGGAAAGACTCATAGTTTACACACAGGCACAGGCGCACAAACACAACCGTTGGAAACCGCTGGTCCCATAGGTCCGTCCTTCTGTTCTCAGTAGCCTTGGAACGAGGCCCCCACGCCACTTTGGCGTGTGAAGACTCAGGGAATCACCGCTTACACAATTTGGGAGGCAAAAGAAAGGAATGACCAAACAAAGATGGCTACCAACACATCTTATCCACGTGGAGGCAGTACTTGGGGGTGGTGTGCTTACGTTTTCAGCACAGAAGCATGTGCTGGCAGGCTACGAAAATCACTCAGATACGAGGAGATCATATGAAGAGAAACAAAGGGGCGATCGTCGAGTTTTTGGCCATTTTTACATGTTTGTAGCCAGTCTCCAGGGTGCCTGGCCTAAACTCACTGTTCATGGATTTGCACTGTCATCTTGCCTGAGTTACCTGAACGTGCAGCCAAATTTGCTTTGCAGCATTTGAGGTGAGACTTGACTAGCGTAAGCTTCTTTTTAAGATTTTCACTTGTTTACTTGATATTTTCACATTTTTCATTCAGGGTTTGCAATTCTTCTTCGTCTACTATTAAATCACTGTTTCGTATACACAACTGTGTCATGGGCAAAAAGTTCTCTCTCCTGGTAAGTGTTAGGCTATTAAGTCACTTAGAATTATTGCATCAGATTTTTCCACCTATGAAATTTAAAAGAAACTGGCAGAAAAATGTCGAGTTTTTGCAAGATTTTGAGCTAATTACGTACAGTACACAGAAAAAGTTTCCATCTCTTCATATGGGGGAGAAGTCTTTTTCTCGATGGAACGTGCTGCAGAAGTTTCTTCGGGTCATGTCTTTGCACTCGAATTTCCATATTTTAGCACGCCGAAGATTCCATTTGATTTTCCTCAAACTTCTTCCAAACCTCTCCACAACTTGTCTTCATACCTTTTTCGAAATTTACAAAGGGGTTTGAAAAACAGGTTGGTCATCTTGCCTTCCAAACCCATAGGTTGATGAATTTTACAGCGCTGCTCATATAATATGACAGATTTATAATGTGTTGCCCAGTTCCTCGTTTTTGCACTGCTTTAGAATTGATTCATTGTCACATCTCACATTCAAAGATAGAGGTAAGTGACAAAATTGTTCGATTTTGAATTAAGGGCACCCTGATGCAATCCTCCAGAATTGCTATGACAGTGAATAAACATTTGCTGCTCTAGAACAGTTTTTTTGTGTTTAGGTAGTAATCAATACATTGTGTGATTAAGTCTCTTCTTTGCCTTTAGAAATGAATTTGTGGAGCTATGTGAACTTTTTGGTCTTTTGAAATGTTCTAGCTTCCCGTCCAATAGCCACAACACTGATCAGAAGGTCCTGATGCATAATTGTACAAGGCAGGGGGCCTGGGGTGGTAGCCCCCCAACATTGGAGAAATTTTCAAAAATCAGCCCCATTCAGTCTAATTTTTGCCCATAGTCAGGGAAAAATGTTTGCAAAAAATGGACTGTGAGTCGGGCAGCCCCTAGCTTTTTTCTTCCCGTTATGCTTATGTCCTGATGGAAAAAATTTTCACTGAAGAATTTTGACAACACAAAAACGATAGTGATTTTAGAAGCCTTTTGGAAAATTTTTCATTTGAAAACTGGCTCCATTTTTACATAAGAAAATATGTGTACCATATGCATTGGCAATAGGATATAGCATGTCTTTCTTATTCAGACAAGCACATCACATACCACTAATTGATAGAAGTTACCAAATCCAAGTTAGTTTTGGTTTATTTTCATAAAAAAGTGAGAATTTGGAGCAGCACTGGAAGTTCTTAAAGTCATCAAATAAATACCCTGCTGGAAATTTCAAAAAAAGTGCTTTGAAGCCTTTCCAATGTTTAGATATTACCTGAGTACCATCTGAATATTGTGATCCGGGGGGGGGGGGGTACATAACATGTTGAGGGTAGGGGTATGTGCCACCCATATGGGTGGGTTTTTGGACAAAGATTCTCTAAAAAAGGGTCCTTTTTTGGCAGATTTTCCATAAACATGGGTGGTTTATCCAAAAATTGGCGAAAAATAGCCAAAATGGGTTGTTTTCCACCAAAATCCATCATAAACGTGGGTATGACAGCAAGTTTCGGTAATTAGAAGAGGGTACCTTACTGAAAAGTGGGTGGCAGACCCCCGTCCATCCACAAGTTTCTCATAAAGATATCTGTAGAGGGGGAATATTTTTCATTTTGGGCAGATGGCACATCATATCATTCTGTACTGCCATAGGGTCAGGGCCAAAGCAATTGCTGATGGAGGAAATCCCCTCAGGGGGCCTTTTGCCATAAGTTTTGATTTGCTCCATGTGTTAGATTTTTTGGGAGTTAAGTCTACCTCTACAAGATTTTTCTTGCATGCATTGAACACATGTTTTAACCTTCTGAGCATACTTCATTTGCCCTTCCCACATGCAATCATGGTGGTTAAAAATCTGAAAGCAATAGCACCACATCACAGTGTTTGTTTTCTAATGACACATCCTGAATCCCCTTCAATATGTCTCTTATGGCCTTTACAGCCTGGAGATGTAATTGGTAGAACTTGGTCTTAGTTAGAGTTGCTCCAAATAACAAACATCCAGTTCATGCTAAATGCATTCCTAACTATTATGTCAGTTAAGAAAAGTATGATTCATCAACACAGAGAATTAGATACCAATACTTAATATGTTTATTTTAAAAAATGATACCACTGATTGTAACAGTGTCCCTTCAAAAGGCTTCTGATGAAAAGATGAGGTTTCAAGGTCTATGAATAGCCTGTTATTGTATTTGATAGTCTCAATTCTTGCAAAGTTAAAGAAACAATGGTGTTTGCAGTTTGTCCTATTTATTTATATTTATATGTCTCTCAGTATTGATCAGGTCATTTGGCTTAGGTCACGTCATTCATTGTAAGCACTAAAATCCTAAAATTGTTACTGCTCCATGTGATGTGTTCCCAGTATCAACACTGTACATGACACCTCTGGAACAGGAGTGTAAAATATCTCCTTGACTCTTTTCTTTTATATTCTTTCAGGTCTGTGTTTAGGAATTAGAATTTAGAGACTCCTGTAGACTTCCAATTCATTCATCTGATGAGGCATTGTGACACACTGATCCTTTGACTTTGCAACCAGAACGGTCAAGGCAGTCTCACCACATGAGCGTCATTACAAGAGGTTTTCTATACTTCTGTGATCCCAGCCCTTGGCACTAAAAGCCACAACTTTATTTTCAGCTTCATTTATAACACACTCAGGGACGTAGGAAGCATCTCAAACTTGGGGGCACGACGCTTCGAGGGCACCTGTTCCTTTAGAAAAATGGGGCCTTCTCTAGAAATAAAAAGGGCACTTCTTTGTTTAATGCAAAATCTTGGGGGGGCACGTACCCCCAGTGCCCCCGGTTCCTATGTCTATGAATGCACTTGCCCAAGGAGGGGGGGGGCATTTTCTAAATCTCAATATGTATTGTCTATGTTAATATTTTAGGTCTGGAATTTGCATTAAAGCAATATCTTGGACCTGTGCTTGTGCATGCCAAACTTTAAAGATCTCGTGTAGAAGGATAAAGCAACGCTCCAATAGACAGGCTACTCTTACTGTAGTATACTGTGGCATACCCCCGTAGGATTTCTTTGAGTATCTCCCTTGATTTTTTCAAGTCTCAGTCCCGTCCGATCGTCTAGTCAGTTCGGAGAGCGAGTCGAGTGTGCGGCTCTTGGAACTGACTGTGTGATCCAACGAGACTGAGACTTGAACATGTGAATTCCGAGGAAGCATTTAACTATGATGATTCCCATTAATCAGGTGATAGCATAGGTAACTGACTCGGGTAAAACCAGAACGAGACAGTCCATGTGATATTGGGACAGCTCAAACAGACAAACACATGGCATACGACAGGTCAACAATCATAATTGTATTGTTTGATTCTTGAAAATTAGCCCTTTTCACACTAAAACTTAGAACAAATTATCTGGATGGATGAGTCAGGTGATTCGTTTGACATGGACTTGTCTTCTCATATGCAGTGAAACCAGGCCAGGAAGTACAAAATCGTCGACGTACAAGTAGTTTTGTGACTTGTTCGTCTGTATGTTTGTCCATGTTCTTTCCAGACGATGTTTTGGAGAAGATTTGTTTTTGTCCACTGACAATGCGTGTTGGTTTGCTTAGGGCTTGTTCATATGGAGGTGAGCCAGCCGCTTACCGGCGAAACAGTTTTCGTCTTGTGTTGATATGAACAAATTCTAGCCCACTAGGGATGAGGTAGGATCTTGGCAAAGAGCTCCAGCCTGGTAAGCGGCTGGCTCGCCTCCATATGAACAGGCCCTTACTTACATGTTATCACACCGATTTGACAGCAGTATTGATTCACTTAGCTGGGAACGAAGAGTTACGAGCATATCGGAGCGATCATATGGAATGCAGGGCCTTGCAGGACAAACTCAAGAACCGCAAAGATCATAAAATGAACGAGCAAATATCACAGTGGGACCTGCATTCTATGATTAGCCAAGGGGATGAAATTGCGCCAGTGGATTGTAATTTCCAAGACACCGATGTTTCGTTGTAAAGATTTCTCTGCCTCTACTGCTCATTTATCTCATCCATTAGCGATTTTGTAGCCATAACTACTTTCTTCGGTGTGGGCAAAGAGCCTGTCACAGATTTAACTCTGAGCGGACCATCACACCTAAAGACCTCCAAATAAGAAATGGCCGGGGCCGGGAATTAGAGCCAAGCATCGCATTAACCCTAATTTAATTTCGATTGATATGTCAGGAAAGCAGTCTGTCTTGGTATAACCAACTCACAATGCATCTTACTTATTAACAATGATATCTTTGTCCATTGAAACTCTTGAAATATCTCTTCTTTACAATAGGAATATTTCTTGTCTCCAAAAAAATTCAATGTATTTGCACTTACTAGGTTACATGGAGGTGCAAGTTGCTACGAAATCCAGGCAGCTAGCTCGTTCGTTGTGCATTACACCTTGCAGTCGTACAGAATCCTAGAAGTAAGTGAATTAGTCACACTTAAAAAACATGAGAATCGAATCGTCTCCCATTCGGCTTCTAAATCAAACAAATAAATAGCCCGAGGTAGATTTGCAAGTCTTTCTTTCTTCGTTTAATATATGTTTATGTTTGCTTTAAACACCATTTCCGGAACGCACCATAAGCGAGGTAGCTACCTGGGTTTCATAGAAAACTTTTGCAGCTTTGTTTGTTTTGAACTCCTGGTAGAGAAAGTTTTCTTTTTCTGAAATTATTACTCACTTTGAATTGCGTTGTCAAACAAAAGTAATTAATACCATTGTGTTGCAAAATCTGTCTTCGTTGGCTCAAGCAAGATGAATTGTACTTTCCTTGGGTATCATAGAAGACAAGTATTTCAACAGATCTTTTATCTCATTGTAGCAACCTTTATGCTACAAGAAAATTGAACTGAATGGCAATAAGCAAGTGATGAGTTTGTTACGAAATGTGTAGTGATGGTGAAGTTGCGTTTTTAGCGCTATGCGCTGAAAAAGTAGAAATAGAGAAGACCTTATCGAGTCGGCAACCCCTTGGCATGACGCTCCGGTGGTGGAGCTGTACCTTGGTTTGAACCTTATCTCCCCAACTCTTCTGGCCACAAAGTCAATGGATGACATTACTGTACCGAAACACCGTCAATGTGCCCTTGCTTGTTTCTTGTTCATGTTAGAATATATGTATCTGTCTACTTGATAGGTGGCTGAACTGCGGCCTGCCAAATTTTTCAAATGGTGGTTCACCGTAAAGAAGTGTATTTATTGCAGAGGGCCTTTGGGATGTCAGGAGAATGTGGTACTAGAGATGGGAAAGCGGGAACGGAGGAAGAGTACCATGCGGATGAATCCCAGAGCGAAAAGCAGTCAGACCAAGAAATTTCACAACCAGATAGCCCATTAAGTCAAATAGAAGAAACTTACCCCTGGACATACCCTACAAATGCTACTTTCCAAATTGCCACCCAACCATGGAACTTTCCATACCACCCCTCTGCCCAATGCACATGTGCGACGTATGTTGATCCTTATCAAGTATCCACTCATAGTTACAATTTCATTGCAAAAATGCCTGTCAGATATGAAACATGGGCTTCTGATGAAAATTCGATGATAATGCCAATATCAACTGTACCTGCCGAAGATAACTTGGACCAATCCATCAACATTGATGAAAGAAGATCCCAGAAATCAAGTTTCTTCAAACTTGTTCGATTTTCAAAGTGTGATAAACATTTCCTAAATGCTAACGTGCAAAGAGATTCTTGGGTGTACGAGTTCCCGCATGAGCTCTGTGGATGGCTCATTGGCAAAGGTGGTCGGAACATTCGGACGATAATGGAACAGTCCGGGACGTACCTGACCCTTTGTGAAGTCGGTGATAACGATCCTTTGCAACTTCTCAAGATTTGTGGCCTGGATTATCAAATTCTAGAAGCTGTTAAGATAATTGAGAATAAGTTTTTCTTCGCGAGTGCAAGTAACGTATCTGAAAGCAAAATTGTACCTTTAAACCAGAAGAATGATGAGTCATTTGTAATAAGGCAGCTACAGCTTTCAAGCACTGAGGAAACGAATGTGGTCTTAGCAAATGTAGTAAATGCTGGTCATTTTTACTTGCACATCCCACATATGACTACAGATGCATTTATGGAAGGCTTTAAAAGCCAATTGCTGAAATGCTACGATAAAAGTCATATTCCTAAGCTGGATCTTAACCCTGTTGCTGGTACGTACTGTGTGGCGATGGTTGATAACTGCTGGTATAGAGTTCAACTTATCGATAGTTTTAAGCAGGCAAAGAAAGCTGAAGCATTGCTTGTGGATTATGGTATCCATGTTATGCTGCCGTTGGCTGCGTTTAGACAGATCAGGTGAGGAAGAAATTTGAAAATATTCTAATCAATGCGAGAAAATATGGTAGGAAGTTAAAAATGCATGATATATGTCACGCAGTTTTTTTAAATTCGAACCAAAAAACCAAACGTTTTGAAAGATCATCAAACTTTGATTGTATTCTCACCGGACAGAGTGCTCTAAATTCTGCATTATTTCATTTCCTAGATTCTAGTTTGAGGTATGCAGCCTCCCTCTAGACTAATGCTAGTCCCCTGCAGCGCAAGGGTCATATCTAAACCTTTGCAAGAGTCAGATGTAACCTTCTTTCAAGCAACAACGAAAATTGGTGAACGCAGAGTCGGCCCACCCCCTCTCCCACTGGCAGTGTATGATACGACCATTATCCATACCAAGACAGCGAAGTATCCTGCACACTCGATAACATAACTTAAAGGCGCAGGGTCACGTAACCGTAAACAAACCTGTTATCTCTAGAATCTATATTGTTGCCCACACGTGGCAATTGTGTTTTCACAGATTTTGGTGGATGGGGTGAATCCACACTGAAGTTTTCTCTAAAAATCCACCATTATCTCTACAATCAAACAACATGTGAGTGTTTCGTTTTTTTTCCTCTACGAAGTACAAGAGTACATCTTCAAAATAACGCCTTCATTTTGAGAACCAGTAGTGGAAAATCACCGTGATATGGCCCATCAAAAATACTGCAAAATCTTCATTTCGAAAGTAGTTTGTTTACATTACGTGACCCTGCCCCTTTAATTTATGTGGTATAGAGAACCGAAGGTTCTGTCATGATTCAGTGCCAGTGGCGGATTTAGGGGGTGCAGTCGGGGACAACTGCCCCCTTTCATGATGAAAACTTGGCTTGGCACCCTGACCCAAATGCACTCTTTTTCGTGTTTCGTTTCGAATGTAGGAAACATATAAATTAAGGCGTTCTTCGATTGAAAACCTAGAGAATTTTTCCTGAATAATGGCCCAGAACTTTTTGCGCTTTCGGTGCGCTTACTTTTCATTATATTTTTGGCGCAAACTCTGCAAATTGCCCCCCCCCCTTCAACTTCGGGTTGGATCCGCCCCTGTTCAGTACCATTACCAATCATGGGAGTTTCTTTATGTCCAATTGTATCATGAACTAAATCAATCTTGTGCGGATTCCAGCCATCAGTTTGTGGGAAATTGATTTTTTTACAGGATGCCTGATTTTGGTACATGCTTCAAAGACAAAAATGACCAACCATACAAGGGGGACAGGGGGAGACCATTTGTATTCGCACAAAGACTGCTAATTTTTGTTTGAGCAACAATTACTCCTTGTTTCTTTGTACTGTAATTTACTCTCATCTGTCATTTCCCGTTGGTTGAATCTTTAGAGTTGTCCAATGGCTCGCCATCTCCCAGTCCATTTTATGTGGCTAAAACTTGTGATATTCTTAATGATACTAATGATATGTTATGATTTTATGTTATTTTACGTTTAGGGCCGACTTCTTAGATGTTCCTTTTCAAGCCATTGAATGCTGCTTGGCAAATGTTGTACCGAAAAATGGTAAATAGTCAATTGTTATAATGTGTATGAGCGTATTTCAGAATATTCATCGTAAGATGTCAAATGAAACACGTACAGCAAGGCTATACCCCGAGGGTGCACTACAAATGTTTTGGATACGAAGACGTGCCATTGGGAACGGTACTGATTTCCAGACATTGGTATGAGGAACGGTATAGATTTTCATGATTTTGATGCAAAGGACGGCACAGATTTCCAAAATATTAGTGCAAAATATGAGGTATGGAATACGTTTTCGAAACATTGGTATGAGATCGGCTATGCATTTTCGGAAAATTGGTATGAGGTCAGGTACACTTTTTCAAAAACTTGGTATAAAGAGTGGGTATACCTTTTCGAAAAATTGGTATAAGGAACGTTACGTTTTAGAAGCCTCAATGGCACGTCCCCAACGAATAAATGTCAATTGCACCCCCGGGGGCTATGCATAAAAGTTACCAGAACGTATATAGGCTCTAAAGATGATTGAGTTTCATGACGTGGCTGAGTAAAAGTGACGTCACCACTGGGTGGACTAAGGTGGACATGTCCACCCCAGTTTTTCTAGAGGTCGATTTTCTAGTTTCTCAAAATCCATTAAAAAACTTTCGGTTGAGGACTTTTCTGTTTCTATTCGTTGTGCAAAAATGCCTGCTGCTACGAAAACGTTATGTCTAAATCCCCAAATCATCACGAAAACGTTTTCTTTTTGTCCATTTATATTGAGTTTATATGAAATTTGATCAACACTTTTTGACCGTTTTCGATGTTTTCAGAAATCGAAATTTTTAAGAAACTCGCTTATGGCTCCACAAATAGAAGACTAAACAATTTAGAAAAAATACTAGCATCTAATCGTGGATCCTAGCTAAAGATTAATTCACAAACGACAATAACCTCACTCTTCTCGTTCTCTTGAAGGTGAAGCATTCTTTCCAATGCCTGCTACAGAGTTATTACTTGAAATGACGAGAGGTAGAAAGCTCAAAGCAATCACACGTTCAACATGGAACGGAATTTTCTTTATCGAATTGTTTGTATATGACAATGATCAGGTAGGTGTTGCATTTGCATCACACATCTTATCTTGGTAATAGTTTGTTTCCATCTAACTTGAAGGATACTTTGGTGTATAAATATGGAGATTTTGAGCTTTGAAGCTTGTGATGTGCCTCATTGCGCCTATTTTTCATACAAATTAGCAGACCCTCGCATAGAAAATTTTCGATTTTAAGCGGGGTGAGTGACCGAGTGGCTTAAAACAGTTTTCATCAGGTAACTGAAGTTAAGCTCGGTCGATTTGGATGGGTGACCTCGGAGGCCTGACCTCACAGCTCACTTCGCCGTCCTTCGGAAGGGACGTTAAAGTAGGGGTCCCATGCCTGGTTGCGGCATGCACAGTGGGCCGAAATTGGCTTTCAGTAACTATAGATCCCGACAAGCCCACTCAAAACAAATTTGAATGCCCTTCCAGCGGAAAGAGAGGAAAGACTCGTTAGAGACATCGAGGCTGGACATTAATCTGGAAATCACAAGTTTTAATTGAATCAAAAATGTGATGCGGCTTCGCCACACAATGGAACAAACCCCCTATTCCTCTTATTATTATCTAACTAGATCTAGAAAGGAGAAATCCTGATGGCTTGCAAGCTAATGAGTATTTAAAGGAGTTCTGTCACGTATGTGATTGGTTTAGAGAACAAAGCTTTAGACAAAGGGAAGGAGCTAGAACCCAAACTCTTTGAATTTATCGCATGATAAAAATTCAGTTCAATTCGCAAAATGATCTCTTTCCAATTCTTTTCTGATAATCCTGCCATTCAAATATTCAATCCCCTTTTACAATCTCAGCCAATTATGAGCCAGACAGATTGCCTTTAAGAAAAAAACGTATATAACTAGTACTTCATGTATCTTGTAGGTTACTGAAGCAATTGCGAAACTATAGAAATATGAAAATATTTGTCATATCTTTCATCTCGATTTCCATTCCTAGATCACTTCAGTTAATAAAAGATTGGTGAACCACGGCCTCGCCCAGTGGGTTGACGTGTGACGTCATAATTATGATGACCATGATGATTATTAGATCTTTATGGTAAGTTGATATAAATGATTGGCGAATGCCTTTTAAAGTGTTGTGCGATTTCGAATTGATATGGGATTTTATTTGCATATGGAGATTTCACGTCACCACAAGAATTGAAAGAAAGAACTTGATACAATAGACCATTTCGACAATTGAAATCGGAGACTTGGGAGAGCGGTTTGTTCTGGTAAATGGCGGATGCAGTTCTGGTAAATGGCTGCCGCGTAGTTGGGCCGTCGAAGTAAACATTGAGTTTTGTAAGCTGTGGAGACGATCGCTACAGCATCGGCGCTGTTTTAGAATTTCAGTTTTGAAATATCAGCTTTGACGTACGTTCAACCGTCAGATTAAGAAAAATCGAATTATGTTCGTACTTTTTTCTCGCGTCAATTTTAATCGAATTCAACAAGGATATTCGAAGTTAAAGACTTAAGTTGAATTCCATTCAGTTGAAAATCGAAGTCAGAGTAAGCTGTCTTATTCTAAATACTTCAAATGCATTATGCATTTCGTCAAGTCATGCGGAAAGGGCCTAAACTCGAAACAAGCATTGCTGTTTGCAGCACTGAAATAGAGGCCGAAAAGGAAATCTGTTGCGAATAGAGGTAAACATTACACGTTTGTTTGTATTTTGCATGGACAGTATTTGGCTAAATCCTAAGGCACCTCCATTGCTGCGTTTTTATGGAGTAACGAGTGCCCTGTTTACATTATTCACTTTAACGGGCTCACTCCGCGGCAGCCATTTACCAGAACTGTATCCGCCATTTACCAGAACAAACCACTCTCCCCAGTCTCCATGTTTAATTGTCGAAATGGTCTATTTTATTGTAGTGTTGTATTCAAATTGGTCACTTTGGACTTTGTCGTAGTTGGTTGCTATGGTTATCGCGAACAAAGAGACGATTACACTAAGGATGGTGGTGTTTTCAAAACGAGGAACTTTTTACAGATTTATTCATTGATTACTCTCCAATTAAGAATTGTAACGATTCTATAGGAATTCGATTAAAGAAAGTAACGCGTCTTGATATAAAGTTCCTTGCCGCCATTTTTTGCGTAATCCTACTACAGTCTCAAAATGCCCCAATCATTTGTTCTTAATGCCAAATGTACCACAAAAATGACCACTGTCGTTTCTACCAAATCATGACAACAATCTATTTCGATGGCACGTCCCTAGTACATGACAAGACCTGTCCTTTTCGACCCTTGTTTCCCTGTGTTCTTTGATTTGCAGATATCACTTGATCAATAGGGACTCAGGATATTACTCTTAAAAAAGTCGGCCCTTGTTTTCAAATGGCTTAAACTAGCGGAA
This sequence comes from Aurelia sp. 4 Dawson et al 2005, assembly GCA_964019985.1. Lineage (NCBI taxonomy): Eukaryota > Metazoa > Cnidaria > Scyphozoa > Semaeostomeae > Ulmaridae > Aurelia > Aurelia sp. 4 Dawson et al 2005. Next base: position 14,339,011 of record OZ026500.1, on the reverse strand, counting down.
GTTCTCGTACACCCTTTGAAATCGCTTCAAAGTCTAGCCTAAAGAGTTTGTACATTGAAAAGGAAACTTTTATTACAAAGAGTGATGTTTTCCTAACCTAAAAATCGCAAAATCCATACCTTTCAGGCAATAATCTTCCTCTGTAGAAACAAAATAGATCAATCGCAGCTGCAATAACTCCAGGCCTCATTAACCGCTTTTTGTATGCAACAACAAAATCTGATCAAGTAGTGCCTCTTGATTGGTTTGAAACTAAATTCTAGCAATACGAATACAGTGAATACGGACTCATTGTACTCGGGCGTAAAAACGAAGCCCAGTTTTTAAGAGAGTAATATTATGAATCCCTGTTGACCAAGTGATAGCAAATCAAAGAACGCAGGCAAGCAAGGGATGGAAAGGCACAAGTCTACCCAGTATCCAAAGTATACTGTATGTTGCCTGCCGGAAACTTACCCGTGATAATCTCGTTAACATTCGGTATGGAATATTCTTTTCAAATCGGACTTATCGTAATAAACCCACATACGCAAAATTAGACAATGCGATCTGTGGAAAGAAAACTGTTCGTGTAAGGCCCCGTTTCCATTACTCCGTTTTCGTATGAAAACGGAGTGGAATGTCTCCGTTTTTGGGTTGGTGTTTCCATTGAAAACGATCGAAAACGGAGACATTTGAAAACGCTGTTCAAAGTGGAGTGATTTGAAAACGGAGACATCTGAAAACGCATCGTTTTCAATGGAAACACCGAAAACGGGGTCATTCAAAAACGCTAACAACAGCAATCTATACAACATCCTCGGTTTCAAAACGAGTGCGAACAAAGGAAATGAAAACGAACGAAAACGGAGTAATGGAAACACCCCCGTTTTCGTACCAGGCGCTCTTGGCGAAAACGGAGTAATGGAAACGGTTCAAGATCATCCGAAAACGGAGTGATATGAAAACGGAGACATTTGAAAACGGAGTAATGGAAACGTAGCCTAAAAGAATCACAATGAACGTAGACATGTAACTAGGCAGCAAACTGTTCAATCCTGCAAGGGAAACAATTCAATTCAAGCCGAGACTCAGGACAAGATAGCTCACTTTGAAGCCATAAACATCGTCCAAATCAATGCAAAGAAAACTAAAACTCGTGTAATGAGCCTAATTCGTTTTACTCAGGCTGTTTTATCAATGTTGAATCGCAAACAAGAAAAGCTTTTCGTATAGATATGGTCATCGACCTTCATGGTGTTTTAACCAGGGCTGAAGCCAATTGGGGTGGGGCTGGGGAGTGAGCGCCCCCAAGAGATTATTTGTCGAAAAATTTTGCTCTTTTGTTACAATTTTTGAGATTCAAGTAACTCGTTTTGGGGATTTTAGGGAGAAATAATGAATAAAAACATTAATTTATGAATATCAAAACACAAATTCCAACGGAAATTATTGAATTTACGGCATATTTTTGATTGATAGTCTCTAATTGTGTTGATTTCAAGGTTGGACTGCGAAATGTGGCCAAATTTTAATTACTGAGGATTTACATCGGTCATATGCATAAGTTTAACGTATGTTCCTACAACTGTTGTTGTTGCTGTTGTTGTTGATAGTTTTATCGTCAGAAAACTTGATTTTTGCCCCCCCCCCTAGGCAGTCATGGGTGGTATCGGTCCTGGTTATAACATTCGTGTGCAGCATCGTCAGGTTGTGTAAACAGAGTTCCACTGTACTCTGCACTTTTCCACTGTGTTGCAAAGTTGTTGCACTTTTTTGGGGCTGAAAGTCATCAAATATCATCGATGTATGAGCATGGATATTGACATTGTTTGCGAAAGTTCATCGTATTTTGCCTCACTCGGTCTTGCTGATCGAGCCGGCTTGGGACTAGGCCACATTATCCTACATTACATTGTAGTCGGTTGATCCAACCAATTGAATGTCTACTGGTTTGTTTAGCTATAGTTGATTCGGCAGTTAGATGCAACACTCGGATAACAGATTCTGGAGCCTAAATGCCAAAACATTTTTACATAGTAGTGTTGGAGAAGGCGCTAATCACCTTTTGAGTCTACCAAACATCATTATCTGAATCAAACCATTCTCTCTGGTGGATTTTCTGCCCGCTTTGAGATGCAGATTGTCTCTTCACAGGTTCAAAGTTGCTCGGTTAAGGTTGCTGTTAACCACTTTCAGGAATTTGTAACTTAGACAATATACAATATATTGCAGTTCAGTTTGCAAGATTTTAAAGATCAACGTCGATGGAGAGTGTGGTGGTGGTGCCAGCTCTGAAATATCCGAAAGAAGTTGGGGGGGGGGGGTGGGGAATTTTGACGTAATTTTCAGTGTAAAGGTATGCCCAACTTATTTCACATCGTCTCTCTTTGACAATTTTTGCCGACTTCTGGTATCCAGGGGGGCAAGTCTTACCCAGTCCTTCTCTTGGTGCCGCCACTGGATGGAGAAGGCAGGAAGATGCGACTGTCTATGTCAAACTCTCCATTGACGAGTCAATGGAATGCCTAAGCACTTTCCATAGGAATGCACCCAAAAAGGCCCGCACAGCGTCACGTCCAACGGACCCTTGAACTATATTAGTGTGAAAGCCTAGTTTAGCTGCTTTAGTTTCATAACTAATCATTGCATTCATTCTTTCATTACCTGACTGAAGTTTCAAAAACGAGGCAATACAGAATCCCGCAACCTCTATTGGTCAATCGAACCTTTTCCCCGGGTTTCCCGTAGCCTTGTATAGTACGATACAAGGACGCGTTTTTGTCGCCACAGCAACTGCTTTAGGCCTGTGAAATTTACAATTAAGTCAGACGACATGGCAGTAACAAAATGCGTTTGACTGAATGATACAAGTTGAAATTAGAAGCTATCAGGTAATAAAACTCATACTAACCGGTTTTGTTGTTGTACAGGAAAATATAAAGCCCTCGATCTTAATGCACAGACCTCGCAAGCTCGGTCTGTACTCTTAAGACCTCGGGCTTTATATTTTCCTGCACGACACAAAACCGGTTAGTATGCGCATAGGAATAGGCGATTTTCAAGTAAGAGAACCTCTTTGCGATGCAAAGTAAGGTCATTTTAACTTAAAACATTTCGAGGTTTTGATATACAATAGTTATTTATGGGCCTGAATACAAGCTCTTTTTAGGTCGTTCATTTGATTCATTTATTCATGTACTGATACGTAACATTATACTGTTTTATTTCGTTATTTTTTAATTGAAAATTTACAAGAATTGAAACTTATTAATTGAAGATTGATTGATTGATTGATTGATTGATTGATTGTATCGAGTTAGTGAAAAAAGTTTACATGTTTGGCGGGCTATAGAATAAAACGTATGTGGCCTGTTTTCAAAACTAAAATGTTAATCCATCAATCAAAGGCTAACTTAGGTCAGAAAGTTTTGTTTGGTACAATCGCTCATCTGTAAGACCTAAAAATTAGAAAGATCCTTGTAAGGGGTGTGTATGAGAAGCAAGAATTCAATGTTCCATGGTCTTAATTCATTTTTCAAAAAGTTTTAATGCCCTTACAGGCATCTTTCTAATTTCAAGGGGTCTTAGAGATGAGTAATCTTACTAACAAAATCTTCTCGCTTAAGTTAGCCTTTGACTGGTAAATTAACGTTTTACCTTTGAATATAGGCGCAAAATTTTCATCCCACAAGTTGCAACGTGGAAACTATTTTTCATCTTCCAGGGAAAACATATTTGTTTCTAATATTATTTTAATTGTTGATCGTAGATTTTGGTGGCTATTTGCTTTATTCGCTTGGTTGCATTCATAGTTATATTTATTTAAAGTTGATATTGACATACTTTTACAAAAATAAAGCTAATTTACACTACATGTTAATTTACAATCAAAGGAATTCGGCTTCTCTTTACAAACTGTTAAGCGATTGGAACTATTTGCCTCACTCAGTCGTTCTAAACGACAGAAATGAAGACTTTAAGGCTGCAATTTGTTCCCGGGCCTCAGGGTCTAAAGGGCCTCATTATTGAAAATTTTTAACATTTTGACAGCAGGCAGTGCTCTGAAATGCATTTTAAGCTAATCTAAAGGGCTTGATCGGAAAAATTTTCTGCTTGCTTCGCTCGCAGGGGACCTCATTTTATGGTTTTGCCCTGGGCCTCTGAAAGCTCTCGGCGGCCCTGGTACTGTCGATGAATTAGCCAAAGACGATGAGAAAGGCAATTCATCTATGTAAGAATCTTTGTCAATGACTGATGAATCCTTCTTGCAAGAAACCATCAAGGAAATTTGGCGTCATCTACACACATTACATCTTTGCATGTATTTCTCAACTAGCATGATTCACAATTTTGTCCTCAAAGTGAGCAATGTTTATTTTAACGTTTATTCTATCTTGAGCTCATAAAAATTCATTGCCCCGTTCAAGCCCATTCATATTTGCCCAAGAAATAGTGTTGACCCAGTTGTGTACAAGCTCAAAAAAAGTAGTTGCCCCGTTACTTTTTGCACCAGCCATGTTGTAAAATAATTTTTGCACTGTCCCCAAGGCCTCACATTTAAGAAAACACCGAAAAGAAACTTTTTACTAAGAACAATTAGCTTCCCTTCATATAAGAAATTCTTGACGCTTACAACCAAAGTAGAGTTTCTTGTATTTGATCGACTTTAAGTCCTGGGCTGATGAATTGCGCGCAAACCATTTCATGCAGGGTTTATAGGAAATTGCCACTAAGATATATTCGATTTAAGAGATGAACTTGATGTTGACAATGGCTAACATATCTACAAATAACCCCATTCTCCTGTAACTGCTTTTGCTAGCAAATTCCAAAGGAGAGATAAGAAACTTAAGAAACTTTCAGCCTAAGAAATTGAGATTACCATAGATATAAGAAGCATTTTAAACTAAGGTGTGAAAAAGTTGTTTCTTATATGCGGCCCATTACTGCACTTCAAAATGAAAAGGACTGATTTTCAAATTGAATTTAAATGCTGCAATACCAATTAACTCCGCTTCCTTCGCCCTTCGCAAAGCTGTTCTTTAGGAGTCCAAATCTCATATGAAATTGCTAATTATGGAAATCTAGTTTAGAATACCATTTTGCTAAGTACTAATGCTCAAAATAGCATTTTTTCATGCTGTAATTTCCATATCCTCCTCGCGGAAGAACAAGAGAAGTATGAAGAATCAAGTATATCTATTTAAACCTCGGTAATCTTTATCTCGACAAACAATATCCCCATGCACGTGCAAACTAGCTATTTATATGTGTCAACTAACTTAGCCCATCAAGCGTTACCCAGGGTCTATTGCGGCACACTAATATTTCAGAATGTCTGAAACTCAAATTTGGCCTTCAGTTTCATTTATACTTAAATTCCACTATATGCAATCTTATAAATAACAATACCAACAAGTAACTAAACAACAAGGAAATAAAATGCTATTACAGAAAATTAATACATTAATATGGAAAATTAATACAATATACAATTGTTTCCTTTGGGAGGGCTGCTGCTCGGGAGCCTTAGGAATCACCCTCGTCCCATCTGTCGTTTGAGACGCCACTGGTTTTTCCCCCTCAAGACTTCAAACAATGCAATGTCGTTATGAGTTACCCGTCAACGTTTTCAAGCATACATATTTTTTATTAGTATTAATGCTAACAAAGTCGTGTTGACAGGGCCAACCGTTTATTGAATGAAATTTATTGTTTTTAGAACTAGGAATGGAAGTTTATTTAACAACGTTGAATTTAAATTTATTGGACATTTGTGTATTCTTTAATGATGTGATATGTTGTGACGTAAGTTATGACGTCATAGATGTAATGAACAATGAAATTGCTCGTAGTGCTGGGCTTGTAAAGCAATGTGGGTCATAAATTTGAAATATTGAATCTTCTCTTTGCATCGTCTCTCTTTCTGTTAAGATTGCGTTCACACGATACCGGCACATTTTGAAAACGGTGAAAATGTGATGGATAGGCCTCCCGTTCATACGAAAACGGCACTCGGCAGATTTTGAAAACAGTAGATCTTGAAAACGAAACTCTGACCAGCACATTTTAGAAACGGCATTTTCTGAACACTTTACAATGGTAAAGCAAAGTATCAACGTTTTTGGAACGAGACTGATCGGTTCCAAGGGTGTAGGTACATTTCATTAGCATTAGAGTCTTCAGACGAGTTTTTTACCGTCAAATTTCCTACCGTTTCCAAATTGTTCCAGTACCGTGTGCACGCTAGCTCAAGTTTTGCTACCGCCACATTTTTCATCATTTTCAAAATATGCCAGCATCGTGTGAATGTAGTCTAACAAGCAATTGTCACCCATAGTCCTTTGTGAGCACTCTGGAATTTTAGTTTTATTTTAGTTTTGGTTTTAATACAGCCAGGCGCTGCCAATAGTAAATAATTCAAATATCGGAAGAGTGAACAAGGGCAGATTTTTGCAATAAAATAGCACAGTTGGTCTAACTGACACCTCAATTCAAGGCGATTAATGACTGCAGACAAAGAAAATTCCCCCAACCGGTAAATCAAAACAAACACGACCGCAAATGTTGCCCCAAAACCAATGGGGCAAACTCTCGCCTTGTGCAAGCGAAAGGTGGTTTTTAAGAGAATTCATGTGCTTATAACCATGGATGATAATGCACCGTGTTTGCAGCTCAGAGATTAAAATTCATTATTTCGATATTATTGCTTTTCTTTGCTGTTTTCCTTTCGGTTCAAGCCTGACCAGTGCCAGCAATCAAGTTCAAATGGCTCCTGCGCGTCTGAACAGTTAGTTCCTACACAGCGTTCGTCCTCGATTTAAACTGATCCAGATTTTTTAAGGCTTCTCGAAGCGACTTCCTCGAAAAAGTTGCTTGTATAATTTGAACTGAGTGATCGATTAAAGCCAGGAAATGATCTCAGAATTATCTACGGCCCCGTCCACACGTATCTGGATGTTTCTGAAAACGCATATTTTTTATCCGTTTTGGGTTAGCGTCCACACGTTAGACGATGTTTTCGGTCACCGAAAACGAAGTTTTTAAAACGCTCTCCAGAGTGGATCTTTTTGAAAACGTCGTTTTCTTGTTGTCGTGTGGACGGGTGAAAATGGATCTCTTCAAAAACGCTGTTGTCACAGCATCGATTTACGACATATCAGAGCATGTGCTCGGGTCTTTGGGGATCACGCGAAGGCATTCTGCTTGTCTGTCTTCTTTTATCGAAGTTCGAGTATCGAATTTTGAATGAAGCAGCATCTTCGTGTGGACGGAAATATTTTCGAAAAAACGCTCCTCGTGTGGATGCAGATATTTTTATGCGGATAAAAAAAGATGCGTTTTCAAAAATATACCGATGCGCGTGGACGTAGCCTAATAAGTTGGCTATTCAATCAGATCCTACGAGGTATTATTGCTTTGATATTTAGAGAGCAGTGGCCTTTCAAATGTCGTGCGTTTTAATGACTAATTTGGTATATTTGCGAAGACACGCATGCGCATGAACTTCAGTTCTTGAATTGAGTTTGCCAATGCGAGAAAAAGTCAGTATAAAAAACGACACTTCGTATCAAAATATACAAAATTAAACATACATTTCTACATTATTTGGATGAAAGTTCACCTTCTGTTCAAGTATTCTAGTTGTTCTTTAAATTCTGTGTACTGCCTTTGAAAGCGAAGATTTGAACCTACAAATGAAGAGTGAAACTAATTTATACCATAATTAGATAAAAATTCCTTTGGTGCCTTATTGAGCCTTATTGAGTATGTAAGTATGTATGTATGTAGCATTTGCCACGATATTAAATATACTTACAAGTTTCATAATATGAAAAAATCGATACAATACAATATATAAGGTTAAAAACGTAAGTGAAACACCCGTAATTTCAATGGCAGGGATAGGGTTAAAAGTCAAGCTGACCTTTAATTGGGTTAATGATCCCCTTGCAGGTGCTGGTACAATAAAAAAACCTAAGAAAAGAAAATAGAAACATGCTGTAGTTGTTTTTGGTACGAAGCACGGTTTATAAGACCAAAACATGATGCTGAGAGATAACGATGGGTGTTAATAGAAGACAGATACGTCTTATTCCTCTTTCTGTATATTTGGTGAAAATTTCATTTAATTTCATGTTTGAACGTGTTAGAATTTTTTACCGACATTCACTGTATTCTTTAATCGAATTCCTACAGAATCGCTGAAGATTTGCAATTCGAATGCAATGCATCTCAGTGAAACGTTCCTCGCCGCCATCTTCAGTGCAATACTCTATTGCTTACTGATTTCAATTTAGATGGAAGACTGTTCCATAGAACATGGACATATAACTAGATGACATCAATATTTAATTTTGATATGAAGTGAATTAGGGAGGACGTCTCGAAGGTTTCGAAGTTTGTTTTAGTCGCTAGGGTGCAAAACTTTAAGCTTTCATGGTACGAGTGTTTACCCCCTTTGGTCAATGCATTCTCCCAGTAGCTGTTGGCTGGACAAAAAGATGCTAAGGTTGTGTAGGGCTAAGTGATAAAAGTCACCCTCTCAACCAAAGTTCATCCTTTTGACAGTACAAGGAAGGCGAGGCGTCCTTGGTTTATATAGCAACGGCATGTTTTGCATAACCCCAATTTTGCAACGCCACATCTATTGAATTATTGCTTGCAAACAACAAATCCCACATTCAAAATTTACGACTGTCGAAATGATTTTAATGTAAAAAGCCTCTGCAAAAATTTTTGTCAAAATATTTACTTCTTTTTGTTATCAAAAGCGACTGCAAGGACATGAAGGCCGTCTGGTTTTGAGGCAAACTCTGATTTGAACTTTCACTTACCAAGATCTTGCTTGTAACACAACGCTGCCAATTATTTGTCCCATTCACTCAAACAAGGCTGCAAACTCTAAACTGAAGCCTTTTCTATGAAGCAGTTTCAAAAACAATGCAACTGAAATCCCAGCTCCTCGGCGGCAGCAATTCAAACAGGAGAAACAGAGAAAGTGGGGCACAAGTTTTTGGGAAACCTGTAGATTAATAAAATCAAGACAAATAGATACACACCAATTATTGGCAAAATTTCTTGCAGCAAGTCCCTCTTTCGAAATACCTGTGGAATGTATACAGTATAATTTAAAAGTATAATGGAATTACTTCTCAATATTAATCATCGATTACTAAAGTGTCTCTTAAAATAAGATGGCACGTGAAAATATCCACTAATAAAACAGCTGAGGGGTCTTGGATGAATGATTTTGCGCTATCGCCAACCCCATGTGACATCAAATTTGAATTAGGCTTTAGGCCTGTAATAGATCACTTTCACAATGACGTCAATCCTTTTGAAATAATTCTATGAACATCACTTGCCTCGATATACCCTAAAATTGGTGAAATTAGATCAAAATCAATTCCCTAAAGAGTTATTTTGTAAAATGACACCCCAAAATTTATGACTACTTGTGATTTTACCAAAAATGATACCCCAAAATTTATTTTCTGCTCGAAAACAGGCACCTCAAAAAATGGCACATCCCGTACCTGCATATATGGCAGTTACCTCCCCCCCCCCAGGGAAACATCCGGATGGAGTTGACAAAGCCTTAAGAGTTGGAAAAATCTGGCGGTGGACACACCTGGCGGCCAGTTTCAACGCAGCTTCTACGTAAGGTTCACTGCAGTGTTTTCTTGTCGATGGACGTTTCGATATCCGTTAAACGTTCACACACTCGTAAGAAAAATCACCGAGAAAAATAGAAAAAATCTTCCGCCGAAGCTGTGATTGCTGAGTTTGACGCAGATACTTGGAATTACTATTCTTTATACAAAATTGCAATCAGCTGCATTGTGTTCGTTGTGTAGCCTAAAAACATTCGATGATTTGGCACGTAACGCCATGCATTGAAAATAATGGTGGGTTGTATAGTCCTTTTAACCCGCTCGTGAGACTGGCACTGAGGCTGCCGATGGCCCTTGAACGTTTGAGGTAATATTGGTCCGTTTAACAGTTGCATTCTTGAATGTGCCTCAGAAAAAATGGTCACAAAAACAAAACTGCCACATTACAAGCAATCTGCAATTTTTTCAAACACTTTCTCGAAATGTTTGTCTGAAATTTTCCGTCCGAAACATTTGGATGAAAATGTAGCCACTAAGATAATGGAAACGTTGCAGATTTAATAAAAGATTTAATAAAAGATTTAGTAAACGATTTAATAAACGATTTGATAAAAGATTTCAGAAAAGATTTAATAAAAAATTTACTAAAAGATTACATACCAACATTTTAGGTTGCCAAGTACTATTCGAAGTATCTTGCTTTACATGGCATGGACCTAAAAGATCTTCGCATAGTTCTCTAAGTCTGTATTCTTCACCTGCAAAAAACAAAATTGAATATCAATATTGAAGGAAGGAAAGATGAGAAATCAGAACCGTTATGCGAGATTTCTTCCCAGGTTCACTTGTGTTTTCCAGCACTGACCTACACATGAATCTTTTTTATAAGAAATTAAGAATTTGGGCCAGTACTAGAAGTTCCTCAAAATCATGAGATCTGTGCCCTCCTGAACAATCCAAAACAAGGCAGGCCCGTAGCAGCTATTGGGGCCGGTCAGGCCCGGGCCCCCCAATAATTTCCAAAAGTTGCATATTTTTCATTCATCACGTATAACGTAGAAAGCTGACTGAATGAACTATGAAATCACTCTCCGAAAAAGTGTTTCCGGTGTCCTCCCTCTATCAGTACTTTCAACCTACCCTAAGTGAGATTACCCAGGGTACCAGAGAGTAAATAAAAATACAGAAAATAAAAAGGAAAAAGAGAGAGTCATTTTTGCTTTTTCCTCTTTATTTTTCAACTTTTTTAATTACGCTCTGGTTACCCAGGGTATAGGTGAGATAAGATGTAACCATTCTCATTGAGAATTTAGAATTGGGAGCTTCTTTCCCTTTTCTTTCCTAATCAAACAGTTCATGCAATCACCATCCTTTTGGACGAGCTTCTGAAAAAAGTGTGTAGTTTGGGCAGTTCAGGTCAAGACCATTTTTCTATGGTCAATACCTATCTTAGGTTGACAGCAACAAACAACTGGCCTCAAGATCCTAACGGTGCTACATGTGCACAGAGACAGCATTGATAAACTCATATAAACTCAACCCTCAGCATGTCAAAAGCTGTAGAATCCGATGCACAAACACTTAATTTTTGGTTGCTCAGCCCTTTTGGCATAAAAAGCGCTTTGTCAAGTGAGATGATGGTACTCAGACTTCAACAATCTAAATCACACACATCTGAACTACGAGTTTCAGCTAGCCTGTTTGAAATATATTTGGATTCATAAATTCACAAATGTCCTATTTCGCACTTCAGAGCTCCGAACGTAACGTGGCCTTTTAGCATTCACAGAAGGGTGTTGTCAAGAAAAAAAAGGCCATGT